>JBAPLJ010002025.1:2912500-4112500 GCA_037832345.1 Rhizophora mangle | reverse complement strand
TGAGATAAAGAAAGAAAGAGTAAGGAGAACTTTTTTTTTTTTTTTTTCTTTTTGTACTTTTTGTTATATATTATATTTTTATTTATTAAATTTTGAATTAAATGTCACATGTCATGTCACATAATTAATTTTTTTTATATATAAAAATATCACATATTCAAGTAGACATGATCTATTAGAATTTATTAACAATATGCCAAATTTGTATTTATGATTACTAAATGAATTTGATGATTGAAAAAAGATAACATTTAAATAATTGAATTACAAGAATTCAATGAGTAACCAATGCCATGTCTATCATTTAATGATCTTGGAGAAATGGAATATTCATTTTTTTTTCCATTGGTAAATTTTAGTAATGAATTTTTCAATTCAATAATCTTATATTTAACATTCTCATTCTCCTCAATTAATTCATGGAAAATTTTTTTTTCTCCTTTGCTAAAGCCTCATAAATAATCAAACAACAAATTTATTCTCTTAAAGTATTATTTTCTAACTCCAATATAATCTTTAAGATTTAAAAATTTTTTTTCTCAGTAAAATATTTCTCAAATTAATATCTATTACTTGTTACACTTTAGACAATTCATCATAAATAATGTATTCATAAGCATTAGAAATAGATTTTACCTCATCCTTTTGAATCATTGAATAATTTTTCTTTTCTCTTATAGGCCATGTCCTCTTTCTTTGTAGCAATGATAGATGTGATTACAAATTCATTTTGAACTTCTTCATCCTTTTAGATTTGGCACATTCATTTTTAATCATAACAAGAGCTTGAGAGTCACTAAGTTGTTTATTCCATGCTTATAGCTATTATGAACCCATAAAAGTATTATTTACAATTTTTATGTCATTAAACATGATACTAAGTACAATATTTAGGTTAGTAAAATATAATCATCTAAGTAAATCTCAAAGAATATTTGTCATTAAAGTATTTAGTAAATTTATCTTAAATGTCATCATTCAAGTTATTATGTAACTCAAATATTTTTAGCATTTGATAATTTTTTTTTCAATATTTTCCATTCTATGCTACTCTTTATTTTGATATAAAACTATTAATAACAATTATGCCTAAACAAAAATCAAGAGATTTCAATCAAATTATCATTCTAACTTTCAAATTATCATGGTCTAAATCATCAAAATATAGAAAAATGTGAATATCAATTCCTAAAAAAAAATAATGATTGTCATTAACTTTAATTTTAAAGTTGTTTAACCTATAAAAGATAAAGTTTAAACTTTAATACTACTTGTTGGTCTTTAAGCGTATAAGAACTCAAGATAGGTGAATTAGGTTATAAAAAAATTAAAATTAAAATTTTTTAACCCAATCATAAGCTTTTAAGTAATAAATAATCATATAAATGCTTTTACAAGTATGAATCATGTGTAAGGTGATATCTAGCAAGCATTCAACATATTTAATTGAATAGCAATCAATTCAATTTATCAAGACAAAAAACAACAACAATAATAACAAGTATTTGAATAAGAAATGAGAGAATAAGGATTAAAGGCAAACCAAAGTATAATAGTAGTTTAGTATATACACAACCCTACACCCATTCTTTAAACTCTCCTCAAGTATTTCTAATCTATTAATCAAGCCTTTTTAAAATAGTGAAAATTAAAACCTTACAACTTACTTGTTAATATGGTGTAAAAATTACTCTTGCTTAAAAAGATGTAAACACTACAATAATAAGCCTTTTTGTCACCCAATGACTTAACTCACCCTATTTTCTATCTCAATTCATTCTTCTTGAAATTTATATAGCAATAATCATAAATACTCAATACTATCTTATGTAAAGTTGTCAAATTACAATCAATCTTTAGATTTAAAATCATTGTTTATATACTTGGTATTGGCTATTATTTATAAGAACATGTAGTCATAGTAAGAGAGTCGAAGACATTTGTATTAATAGTTACTCTTAAAGAAATTATAGTATCAAACAAAAAAACAAACTCACAAATTGACACTCATTCTTAATGTAATTGTAAATGAAAGTCTCAAAAAGGTCTTATAACCAAGGTATAATTCTCGTTATTCTTCCTTAATTAACTTGTAAAACATTTTAGCTTGTTCATTAGAACCCTTACTAACATTGCGAGAATATGCTAGTTCTCTCACATCCTTAAATGTGTCATTTAAAAGCCCATTGATATCATCATTTTTATTAACATCAATTTTAGCATCATTTATTGCCTTACTTAATCATAGTCCTTCACCATGAAAAATTTATATCTTATAATCTTACATAAACTCCTAAATGACTAAATGTTCATGAACCACAACTCTAAAGTACCAATAATGATAATAACATATTTTATAAGGGCAAGATATCTCATCTCCTTTAGTAGACGTAACGAAAGTCTTATTTAAGAAATTTTCAATCCTAACTAAATCTATCAAAATCCATCCATCTTTTATCTTTCATGTTGATTAAGCAATTTTCAACCAAGCAAAACAATAAAAGAAAGTGAAAGTAAGGAAAAAAATAGAATAAGAAAAAAATTTTATTAAATGGCAAAGATTGCAGACTTCATGAATAGTGATAAGAAAAAAACTAAAATAATTATATTAGATGGATTTATTAACACCTTTTCTTACTATTAAACCATAAGGCATTGATTCTTCTTTCCTTATGAACAAATCATAGTAATAAAACTATATCTTTCTAATATTTGATTATATGCTATTAAATGAAGCATTCCTTAGCAAATAACAAGGAATTCAACATTGACTTCTCTTATGTCCAAGCCTTTTAGTAGCAAAACTATCATAAGTAGAAATAGATAGGTAATAAGAAGAAAAGTGACAGTAGCTTTAGGCTTCCAACCAATCTTATTTGCAAGCAAAGCCATATGTATGATAATTTAAAAAAGACCTTAATGGTCATTAATGGCACAAAACTAATATAGGTACTCTAAAAGTAATTGTTGATAAAAGACCTATATGGATGATAATGATTCTTATAATCAAATCAGATAACTTAGTTCAATTACAACAAAAAATAAAAAGATGTGATAAAGTCATAATCAATAACTGCATTCTAGATACACCATTAATGGTTATGGCTACTTGCCTAAATGTTTTGTTAGCACTAATGATGCCAATCTCGATGTTTTTGCATGAAATTTGTCCTTCAAACCTAAAGGAGGTGAGGAAAATTTTTAAATAAAGTATCTTGATGTAAAAAAATAAATTCCCAAAAGCATTCTCCATCATGATCAGAGATAAGCATCTACACTAAGAGAATTAAATTAACTTTAGCCTATAGAATCACTATTGTAAGATCTACTATGCTTAAGAGATGTGAAAACAAATCATTATTTATCACTTTTGGCTTTTTAAAATTTCAACAATTCCCATATAATAAAAAAAAATATGCAGAACATAATCAGGGACTTGAATAAAAAAAGGGGGGGAAATAACAAAATTTTAATTGCACCACCAATTCTACACATTCTTTCTCCAAGTTTTTTCTTCAAATACATAACCCAATTCACCAATACTCATTTCTTGCTCCACATTCTAAATTGAAGTGAAAGCAAAAAACTTAACTTGAATCAAAACCCTAAGAGACCCATCGATCTGAAACACACATGGATTTAGATTTAGAGTCGTTGTAGATCAGATATGGAGATACAAATAGAGAAAAACGAAAAATGAGAGTGGATGAGCCACTACAGATCGGATGTAGAGATATGGAAAGAGAAAAAGGAAGAGGAGATCGGATGAGCTGCCATAAATGGAAAATTGATTTGGAGCCCTCAATTTACAATGTGTCTAGTTTATTTGCTAAACTTCTTAAATTTAAAAGGGATAGGCAACAAATTTGAATTGCTACCTTATCCTTTTATGTTGAGGACTTAGGGTTTAGGTATTGGGGATTAGAAATAGGGATTGGGAAATAAGGATTGAAAATAGAGATTTGCAAAAATAAAATGATAGGATTGATCTTTTCAAAAGGATTAGCCTTCAATAATCACTTTAAGGGGATTGACCTCTAACGATTTCTTTAAAGGGATTAGTCTCCAATAAGCTAAATGTTTTGATGAATATTATTAATTACTTGAATAAAAAGTCATGAGGTATTACAAATATATAAACGTAACTGCCTATTGTTACCAAAGTAATTATGCCTACTAATTTAAAAATAATAAAAATAAATATTAAGTAAAATAATTAATAATAATAATTTCTTAATTAGGAGAATTTTATCACTCTCCTGCTCTTCAAATTAGCCTTGTCTTCAAGGTTTGTCTCAATTAATTATCTTCTTCAATCAAACTTTCTTTCATGCAACTTTTTCCTTATAATGCTTGAGTGTAACACAATTTCTCTTTGAAAGATTTCATAAAATATCTTATAATGACAAATCTTTACCAACTGTGACCTGCACAATGAACCCTTAAATTGCTTCCTGTAGGACTTGCTCTATCAGGTGATTACTAATAATAGTTATTTTATCACTACATCTCCTCAATAACTTTACTACATGTCCATTGAATAAAAATTTTATTTTTAACTTAGAGAAATTCCAAGTAATGTCTCCCAAGGTCCATAACCAATCAATGCTAACAACAATTTTATAATCTTTTAAAGGTAATAAGAAAAAAATCATCATAAACAATTTAACTCTATAACTGAAGTTTTACCTTTGTGCACTTTCTTTAGCATGTTGGATTTCTTCCATTTGTGACCTTCATAGCAAACTTATCATAGTCCTCTATTGACAAAGTAAATTGTTTGGCAATCTTATCATCAATAAAATTGGTAGTACTACCCGAGTCAACTAACACCTTTATTGATCATCCTTTAAGGGATCCTTCCATTTTCAAAGTTGATGGATTAGAATATCCTATCAAAGCATGCATTATAGGCTCGACTATATATTTAACAAAGGTGTCACCACCATCTAGATATATGTGGTCATCTTCTACCTTTTCAGCTTCCTTCACAGGCTTAATCATTAAAAGCTTCCCTTACTTACATCAGTGGTCTTTATGCCACTTCTCATCGCAATGCCAACATAGTCTCTTTTTCCATTAACTCTTTCAATTGTTCTTGAGTTAGATGTCCGGTGTTAGAAGGGCAAATAGAAGAGTATGAGTTGATGTCACTTTTAGTAAATTTATTGAATCCTTTAATAGTTGGGTGATGAATTTCTGCACCTAACTTTTCCTCCTGAAGGTGAGCAAAGGAGATAACTGCTACCATTATTCATGACTGGCAAGCTTTGAATTCATGTTAAATGTTAGGAGTAAGTCCTTTAATGAATGTTCCCACCAATTGCTTTTTTGACCAATCTTTAGTTTGATTGGCAAGTTGCTCAAATCAAATTTGAAATTTTTGGATGGTGGATATCTAATGAATTTTTGTGAGCTCTCCATCAACATTGTGGTATTTTGAAGGCCCAAAGCACATAAGGAGGCTTTTGGTAAATTTAGCCCAAGTTGGAACTCTAACACACCTTTCGAACCAATCATATCATTGGATTACATCATCTTCTAATTGAATAGAAGCAATTTTGACTTTAGAGTTTTTTACCATACAATGGAAATAAAAATATATTTTATCTTGGGAAATCTAACTTATAGGGTCACTCTCATCCCAACAAGGGAAGTTCACCCTTAAGTGTGGTTGTGTATTGTCATGCCTAATGCCTCCATAGTACTCCACTGGTTTTCTTTGTTTGCTTGTAGATCCAAAAGTATTGTTTCTTGACTAATTCTGTACAATAAGAAGAACTATCTATTTGAACTTCTTAAAAGTTTCTTGCATGAGAGACAATGATTCTTCAATTCAAAATATTCTAGTATCAAAATCAAAAGAGTTGTATAAAGATATGTTATAAGACTGCAAATCAATGATACCTAGGTTTTTTTTTTTATTGTCAAGTAAGGGGCATAAATATTTTTTTTTATTATTTTTGGCGGTAAAGGATGTAATAGAAATGAAATCATTAAGAATGTCACTCTTATACCAAATGTTGAGGATTTAGAGTTTAGGAATTGGGGATTAGAAATACAGATTGGGAATCAGGAATTGAAAATAGAGATTTACGAAAATAAAAAGATTGCCAATTCGTGGCCGCCATCAGCAACGTAAACATAATCGCCTCCTGCGGCTATAGTTCCTCCATTTTCAGAAGGTTAGCTCATAAATGGGCTTTAGTTTTTTTTCTTTTTCCAACAATTTTTTATTAATTAGAATGGAGAAATTTTTATTTAAAAAACAATATATAATAGTTGTACATGTGAATACTAATACCATACCCTCTTAAAATAATTAAAATTATCACTTATTTAATGTAAAATCATATTCTTTTGTTTTATTATAAGTAATATCCTAAAACTGAAATACTTCCACAAATTATGAACCAAAATTTTAAAAAGCCAAAATTTTTTAAATCCATAAATTTTTTATTACAATAAAAAAGTTAAAAAAAATAGTTGAATATAAACTTTATGAAATAGGGAAAAAACAACTTGAAATCGCTTGAACCTCTAATCTATTTGAAGAGTGCCCTTGGAGCTTACCACAATGACCATGTGTCTTGTAATTGATCATAATCATATGTTTTCCACCCTTAATTTCCTCTCCTACCTTTTGCTGTAATGAGGAGACTATAAGGCATGTGATTTGATTATCTATTTTATTATTATTATTATTATTATTTCAATAGAACAACACATATCAATTAACTGGAAACACAATTACAACAGTCTTTATCAAGCAACCTTGAGGCAGATAGGGACATCCCCTTGCCACATCAATACACCTATAATCTTACTAGTGGCATTAGCTAAAGCATGTGCTACAGAGTTAATTTTCCCTAAAACCATGTTTAATGTGAAAGCGGAGAAAGACAAAAGAGAGCCATCAGATGCCAACTACTAATTGTTGCGTCTGCCTTGTTTTTATTTCGGAACTTGGACAGCAAGTACAAGTGGTAGATAGTCAGATTCTAGGACAATATTGCTCAAAAATAAGGACATAGCTGTTTGATTATTGGAATCTAAATGATCCATGGAAGTTTGTTTTCAATTGCTAACATATATATCCATTAATTTTAAGTAGATGGAAGTTTGTTTTCCTTGCTTACAATGCAATCTTTATCTTGTGTTGTCAAATTTCTATAATGGCAACAATGAAAATATTATGACTTTGCCCCCTTGGTCTTTTCATGTGTTTAGAGCAAATGCTATGTAGTGTGCCTGTAATCAAGTTCATTATTAAAAAATTTTAATTTATGATATTGTATTTACTTTTTTATATAAGAGCAACAAGATTTGGATTATCATCGTCACTGTGATTTCAAGTATTAGTACTGTAATATTTATATTCTGTATCTGTATAATTTTGTAATTAAGAAATGTGGAAAAAAAAAAAAAAAAAATTATATATTTTTTAAATATTATTTTAAATTTAAGTAAATAATTTTAATTTTTACATATAAAATATACTAGTATTAAAACTATTCAATTATCTAGAGATCAAACATACTTAACCCTTTATTAAAAGTCAAAAGGATCTTACAAATAGAATCGGATTGTTCTCGTTCCACATTTCTCTTTATATAGCTTAAGAAATATGTACTGCATAAGGCATCTCAGTGCATCATGCTTCCAGCTGCCTGAGACTTGTGAGAGACTTGTCGATCATACGAAGTCTTCGCCGTGCATTTTACAAACAAATTCCTATTGTTCTTGTTCCACATTTCTCATTCATTAAGAAATTTGTACCAATTTTATCTTCCTGTGCACTAACTTTTTTCTTTTATGAAGCTGCGAATGAAATAGAAAGTGTTGAATCTTTGCAATTTGACTTTAGCACTATCAGAGTTGCAACAAATAACTTTTCTGAGGAGAATAAGCTAGTACAGTGAGGATTTGGCATTGTTTACAAGGTAAAAATTGGATACTTCACTTACTGCAATGTCGAATGCTGAAATAATTGTTACAACTTTTCACAGGGTACCCTTTCTGATGGACAAGATGTAGCCGTGAAAAGTTTTTCTATGAATTCTTTACAAGGTGATGTAGAATTTAAAAATGAAGTCCTTCTGTTAGCAGAGCTCCAGCACAGGGACCTAGTTAGGCTTCTGGGTTTCTGCTTGGAGAGAAATGAAAGGCTTCTTATATATGAGTTTATGCCTAACACCAGCCTTGATCATTTCAAATTCGGTAAGCCCAACAATCCAAATAACAATCCACATAACAAGTCAAAATTGTTAGACATTGGGCTTTTTTAATTCAAGCCGATTGATTGATGCAATCATGTGAACCTATAGATCCAATGAAGCTTGCGAATTTGGGCTGGGAAAGGCGTTACAACATCATTGTTGGCATTTACGAGGACTTGCGTATCATCCATGGTGACCTCAGGGCCAGCAATGTCTTGTTAGATGCAGAGATGAACCCCAAGATTGCAGATTTTGGCCTGGCAAGACTGTTTGTGATGGATCAAACTCAAACAAATTCAAATAGAATTGTTGGGACATAGTGAGCATCCCAAAAATGTAGACTAAATACTTGTAATCGGTTTTATCAACTCTAACCTCGCATTCTAAAAAAGAAGTCTCAGGATTAGAGAAGGCTGCATCACATTGTGTCAATCAATTGACGGTGTGCGTAACAATGTTGATATGCAGTGGCTACATGGCCCCAGAGTATGTAATGTATGGATTTTTTTTGGCTAAATAAGACGTGTATAGTTTTGGTGTGCTAGTATTGGAGATCGTGAGTGGTCAGAAAAACACCAGTTTCTGCAATGGGGACATTGTAGAAGACCTTCTGGGATTTGTAAGGACCATCATTTATTTTCATTGTTCCATTGGGCAAATTACTTTGACAGTGTTTAAATGCAACTCTAAAATTTTTTGCAGGCGTGGAAGAATTGGAGAGAAGGCACTGCAGAAAATGTTATAGATCCCAATCTAAATAGTGGTCCAAGAACTGAAATGATTAGGTGCATACACATTGGCCTACTGTGCGTCCAAGAAGTTGTAGCTGATAGACCCACGATGGCTTCAGTTGTCCTTATGCTAAACAGCCATTCTCTGACTCTACCAGTACCATCAAAACCTGCATTTTTCGTGGACGAAAGCACTGTATCAGATTTGTCATCCGTCTAGGGCCTCTGACTTGTCACATTCCAAAGATTATTGAGTTATATCCTCGATAAGCTTAAGTTTATGTCAAAGACAGTTGTTATTCCACTTGACAGGTCACATCCTTGGAAAATTTAGTGCTTTTGATTCATCGCAATTTGAGAATGATTCATACCATATCAATCTATCCAAAATAGCAAATGAACAAAACATTAATTTTGTGGCTGAGGATTGAGATTCTATCCATTTAGTACTTATATTTTTCAAGTGTTAATTTTAAAATTAATATAAATTATTTTAAAATATTTTATTATTAATTTTTTAATAATAATAAATAATAAAAACAAAAATTTTATTTTAAAATTAAAAAATATAAATTAAAAATTAAAATTTATAAAAAAATTATATAACTATAAAAATAAAAAAAAATTTTAAAAAATAATTTGTAATAATTAATTATTTATTTAATATTAATTATTTAAATTATATTATATAAATTTAAAAAAATAATATAAGTTAAAATTAATTTAATTTTATATAAATTAAATTAGATTATTATGCATTTTAAGTGAATAAAAATTAAAATTTTTTATTTTTATAAATCATAAAAACATAATTCTTTAGTTTTAAATTAGATAAATTATTTTTAGTCTTATACTTGATATAAGGTACTCTCAACAATTTTGAGATGATTGAAATCGACTTTCTTACCTTTTTCAAATTAACAAATATATATATATATGAACACATTAAAATAGGGATAATGTTAAATATTATAATTTTTTTAATTTATTATAAAATATTTTATTTTTAATAAATTTTTATTAATAAATTAATAATTATTTTTGTGATATTTAATATTATTTTAAAGATATTTGTACGTATAACTCAAACTGGGAGCCGGCCAACATGATTGATTTTGGACTTGGGAAATGTTTTCGTCGCACGATATTATTGCTTTGTGACGTCATTCACGTTTCAATAGATTTACATTCTTTCTTTATGCATGGTTGTCGTCGTCCCTCGCCTTTTTGTTTGGTTCTCTCTCTCCGTCGTCCCGAAGGCCGCACTTTTTATATTCAAACTTTACTTTATATGTGTATATATATATATATATATAATTAAATTTTAAAATTTATAATTATATTTTTTTTATTTATAAATAATTTTTTAATTTAAATATTTATTTAAAATTTTTTTATCATAATTTATTTTTTATTTATTTTTAAAATTTTAAATAATAATAATTTTAAAATTTTACTTAAATTTATATGTATTATTTTTAATTTAATAATTTTTTAATAATAAATAACATCTTATTATTATTTAATTTTTATTTTTTTTATTTTTTTTATGTTAATAAAATATATTAATTAAATTAATTAATTAATTTTTTAAATTAAAAATTAATTAAATTTATTATTTAAAAATTATAAAAATTATTAAATTATTATTTTAGTAAGTACAAACCACATTTATAATTAGGTAAAAAATTGATGAGGTTTTCCACTGATTATACTTAAGAAATTCGAATTTGCAATTTAGAATGAGTAGAGTTTTTCTTTTTAGCTCGCAATGATGGGACCCCCTTGCATTTTATACACATATTGGTATTTTAAACAAACCTAACAGGGAAAAACTAAGATTTAATAGGAAGGTTGAAGGGATTGGATAAGGAAAAGAAAAGATAAGGATGCTGCGTTGGACTTTGTTGACTTTATACGGTCTCCCCACCGACCTTGCTAGATTAGGCGAGCAGCGTGGAAATTTCAATTCATTTTTGGCACAGACAGGGCGGCCCATCCTCAAATCAAGATGTCAAGGAAATACCGAGTATAATGTGAACGTGAATTAAGGTTTAGAGTTTAAATTTTAATTTTTGGTACTCAATTTAATTACAAGAATGAAAGAAAAGATTGACAGCGTAGAGTAATTAGCTTATAAAACCTATGATAAGAGAAAAAGTAAAGATTTTAATCTTGTGTCATTTATTCCTCTCTTTATCCTTGTATGACCTATGCGACTTTCTATTCATGAAAAAAAGGAAACAAAAAAAAAAGCATAAAAAAGGGGAAAAAAATTGCTGGAGCACCTCTTATCTTGGTCCAAGTTAAATACACGAACGGGCTTTTGGTAGATTGGTCCATTTTATCTATTAGTGGATGAATGGTAAAACTTTTTAAGAAGATTACATGAATAACTTTATCAAAATATTTATGAAATATATTGATAACATCATTTAAAATATAATATTAAAAATATAAAATTTAATTAGTTTAAATTTTTACATATAAAAATTTTAAAATTAATTTTAATTTATAAAAATAAAATAATTATTTTAATAAATTAAATAAAAATATATAAAAAATAATTAAATATTGAGGTAAAAATTAAAAAATCTTACAAATATTTATGTCGCATTATGAGCATAGATATTATAAAAGAATTATATAATTTATTTTATATGTCAGTTGATATACTAATAAGCACATTATAAATTTACAATCAATGTATGAATGAGAAATATATTAAAAAAATAAATAGAACAAGTATTTTAAAGTTAAATTTTTATTAAAAATAATTAAAATAATTAATTAAAATAGAAATAAAATTTTTTTTTTATAAAATTTGAAAAAGTTATTATAACAATTACATGATGATAATTAATTTAAAAAAATTATTAAATATATAGAATTTTAATTTAGGGTCAAAACTCATGAAAAATCGTAGTAAAATAAAATATAATAATATAATTTGAAATTTAAAATATTTTAATATTAAAATATTTTAAAATTTTAAATAATATAAATTAATTTAATTTTTTTAACTTAATATATCACTTAAAATTTAAAAAAAAATAACTTAATAAATCTAATAAATGATGAAAAAATAATTTTGAATGAAAGTGACCTGAGATCTTACACAATTTTCTGAACGAACCAAACCTCAATGATTGAACCCAGAGTAACCTTGCTTACAAAAAGTATGCGACTCCCGTGATTCTTGCATGACGTTCTTGCGGGTTGTCAAAGGCGGCTTGTTCTAAACACTCCCTTCTGTCAGAATGTTCATTGGCCCTTGATTTGTTTGATTTGTCAAACTACACTGTTCTAAATTGGTTTGGTTGTCGACACTCGTTTACCGACGACTTGGGCAGCAGCCACGACCAGCTTGCGGTCAAAACGTGTGAGGGAGAAGCAATCTCTTCAATTACTATATTCCCTGATGTGGAAGTGCTTGAGTCAAGTGCCATGCCTATTTCACTAATTAAAACTTTCTTTTTGTCCTTGGAAGCCCTAACGGAGTTATGAGTTATAGAAAGTCTTTCAAAATAATTACAAGAGAAATTACTAATTTAGCTACTTAGGAGCTTTTGCCCAGCCCAGGAGTTATGATACAGTGAGAATAAGCATACGACATCTGCTTCAATGATAAGTTATAATTGAGCTCTGCACTTGAAGATAGAGGTTATTTTAAAATAAAAACGTATGAATCTTATATAATATAAACTATTAATTCTTAAAAAATTTAATCAATTTAATACATTACATGATAAAAGAGATCGGTACCAAATATCAACCACTCTTCTTAACTTTTAGTTATATATTTAATATTAATTATTTACAACGTGATATTATTTTTTAAAAAACCTTCAAATTACAAAATAAATAAATAGAACTCCCTTTCACTCACCCGACCCCTCCCCACGCTTTGCGGTCAACCCAAACATTTTTTATTTCTAAGCGCCCACCGAAATCACTCGCAAAAGGTTGGCGCCGTATGGTCCAAGTTGGCTGGCTCAAGCCACTCCTGTCCATGTCAATGTTCAATGGGTCCACTGGATGTGATCTTTTTGACGGGTCTGCTCTATTGGTTTGGTCTTTTATACTTATTAAAGCAATAAACAAATCAGTACCAGAATTTTGAATATATTAGATCTTTCTATGTGTTCAACTTTATTTTCCTTCAATTTTTCTTAATTTGCTTTCAGTTTCTCGGGGTTTTGTTGCTCTGCTTTTGCATTACTTTGCTTCTCCTCACATGCTTGAGTCGAATTGAGCCTCGCCTACAACTTTTCTTCCCTTGAACTTTTTAAAAGTCTCGGTCTGATATCTAACGGAAACAAATACAAGAAAAAAAACAAGCAACAGACTTTAGCAGGATGGATTCTTTAACATTGCTGCTTTCGTGCACTTTTATTCTCCTCCAAGTATTACTGGGTGTAGGGAATCTGTTTGAACCGTTCAAGCTCTCGAGATGTGACAACAGCAAAGGTAATTACACAAGTGGCAGTACCTACGGAAGAAACCTGAACAGCGTCCTGTCCTCCCTGGCTTCTGACACAAAAATCGACTACGGATTCTACAATCTCTCTGCAGGCCAAGCGCCCGACCAGGTAAACGCAATGGCACTCTGCAGAGGAGATCTTTCTGTGGATGAATGTCGAATTTGTATAACCAACGCTACTCGATGGATTCGGGAAGTTTGTCCTAACCAGAAGGAGGCAATTGTTTACCATCAATACTGCAGGCTACGTTACTCAAACCGATCAATCTTCCACCATGTAGAGAATAGTCCCCCGTACAAAGAATGGAATCGTCAAAATGCCACTAACGTGAATGAATTCAGTCAGGACGTCCAAACTTTGATGATTAGGCTTCGACGAATAGCTGCAGCTGGCAACTCCCTTAAAAAGTTTGCGACAGGAAATGAAACCTCGGGGTTTAAAACCATCTATGGCCTCGTCCAATGCACTCCTGACTTGTCTGAGCAGCAGTGCGTTGAATGCCTTGTCAGGGCCTTCGAAGAGATTCCATTCCGTCGGACCAAGATTGGAGCCACTGAAATTGCACCCAGCTGCAATTACAGGTATGAGATTGGGCGGTTTTTTGCACCTACACCTGACTTGCCACCATCCACGTCGCTGCCACCGTCACCATCAACACATTCGCCTCCTGTGGCCATAGCTCCTCCACCCCCAGAAGGTTAGCTCATAAATGGGCCTTGGCTTTTTTCTTTTTTACCTTATAATTTATCATGAATTACAATAAAATTTTTTTAATTAAAATAAAAAATTATAAATTAGTTATAGATGTGAATAATAATGAAAGGTTCTCTTACAATATTTAAAATTATTTCACCTGATTTGCTCTAATAACATGTTCTTTTGTTCTATAATAAAAAACTTTTAATTTCCTAACTTTTTTTTTTTTCGCATTAATTCATCTTCTAATATAGATATTCATTGCTATAACCTATAAGCTGAAATACTTTTACAAATGGTCACAATGACTATGTGTCTTGTAATTGATTATGATCATATGTTTTCCACCGTAATTTCCTCTCTTACCTCTCGGTGTAAGGAGTATACTATAAGGCATGTGATTTTATTATTTTTTCTTGATAGAATAACATATCAATTAACTAGAAACACATTTACAGCAGTCTTGATCAAGCAACATAGAAACAGACGGGCATATCCCTTTGCTATATCAATTCATCAACAATCTTCAGTGTAAGCTTCCCTAAAAACATTTTGAATGTGAAAGCAATGAAAAGCAGAAGAGAGTCGTCGAGTATCGACTGCTTGCTTCTGCTTTTGGAACTTAGACAACAAGTACAATTTGAAAATAGTCAGAGTCTAGGACAATGCTGCTCAAAGATAAGGAAATAGCTGTTTGATTATTGGAATCTAAATGATCCATGTTATACACTTGGATTTCAATTACTAACATATATTCCAGTAATTTTTCAGCCGATGGAAGTTTGTTTTCCCGGCTTACAATGCAATCTTTGTCTTGTATTATTGTCAAATTTCTATCTTGGCGACAAGGACAAAAGTGATGACTTTGCCCCCTTTTTCTTTTCATGTGCTTAGAGCAAATGCTATGTAGTGTGCCTGCAATCAGGTTCAATGTTCAAAAATTTTAATTTATGGTATTGTATTTATTATTTCAGAAAAGAGCAACGAGACTCGGACTATCATCATTATTGTGATTCCAAGCATTAGTGCTGTAATACTTATCTTTTGTATCTACATATTTTTGAGACTGAGAAGGCCAAAGAAAAACGTTGAAAGTAAGTGAAAATTATTTTTTTGTTACGTATTGTTCAAATTTTAGTGGATTGATTTAATTTTTAAACACAAAATATACTAATGTTAAGACTATGCAATGATGTAGAGATCAAGAATACTTCATTAAAAATCAAAAGGGAATGATGCTTTCTGCTGTTTGAGTGTTGTGAGAGGATTGTCTATCATAATAAGTTGCATTTAACAAACAGATTCGTATTATTCTTGTTCCACATTTCTCTTTCATTAAGTTCAAGAAATTTGTACTGCATTTTATTTTCCTGTGCACTAACTTCCTTCTTTTATGAAGCTGCAGATGAAATAGGAAGTGTGGAATCTTTGCAATTCGTCTTTAGCACTATGAGAGTTGCAACAAATAACTTTTCTGAGGAGAATAAGCTAGGACAAGGAGGATTTGGCGCTGTTTACAAGGTAAAAATTGGATAATTGATGCAAATGTTCGTACTTATCTTTGTTGAAATGTTTCGGAGTCAATGACTCTTAACTTAATGACGGATGCATAAATAATCGTGTTATGTTTCGGAGTCAATGACTCTTAACTTACTGCAATGACGGATGCATAAATAATCGTGTTACAACTTTTCACAGGGTACCCTTTCTGATGGACAAGATGTAGCTGTGAAAAGGCTTTCTAAGGATTCTGGACAAGGAGATCTAGAATTTAAAAATGAAGTCCTATTGGTAGCAAAGCTCCAGCACAGGAACTTAGTTAGGCTTCTTGGTTTCTGCTTGGAAAGAAATGAAAGGCTTCTTATATATGAGTTTTTGCCTAACGCCAGTCTTGATCATTTCTTATTCAGTAAGTCCACTAATCCACATAACAGGTCAAAATTGTTCGACGTTGGGTTTTTGTTGACCAAGTCAATTTATTGATGCAATCATGTGAAGCTACAGACCGAATTAAGCGTGCGAATTTGGATTGGGAAAGGCGTTTCAGGATCATTGTCGGCATTTCACGAGGACTTCTATACCTTCATGAAGACTCTCGATTGCGTATCATTCATCGTGACCTCAAGGCCAGCAACATCTTGTTAGATGCAGAGATGAACCCCAAGATTGCTGATTTCGGCCTGGCAAGACTGTTCGTGATGGATCAAACTCAAGCCAATACAAACAGAATTGTTGGGACATAGTAAGTATCAGAAAAATCTGAACTAAATGACTTGTAATCAGTTTTATCAACTCTAACTTCACATTCATAAAATGAAGTCTCGGGATTAGATGAAAGTTCCATCACATTGTGTCAATCAATTGACAGTGTGTTTAACAATGTTGATATGCAGTGGCTACATGCCCCCAGAGTATGCAATGCATGGAATTTTTTCGGTTAAGTCGGATGTGTATAGTTTTGGTGTGCTAGTATTGGAGATCGTGAGTGGTCAGAAAAACACCAGTTTCCACAATGGGGAGAGTGTAGAAGACCTTCTGGGATTTGTAAGGACGATCATTTAGTTTCATTGTTTCATTTGGCAAATTACTTTGACGATGTTTCATTTTAGTAAGTGTGAATGCTGCAACTTTACAAATTTTTACAGGCGTGGAAGAATTGGAGGGAAGGCACTGCACAAAATGTTATAGATCCCAATCTGAGTGCTGGTTCAAGAACTGAAATGATTAGATGCATTCACATTGGCTTACTGTGCGTCCAAGAAAATGCAGCTGATAGACCCACAATGCCTTCAGTTGTTCTTATGCTAAACAGCCATTCTCTGACTCTACCAGTACCATCAAAACCTGCATTTTTCTGGAATGAAAGCACTCTATCAGATATGTCATCCTCATTGGGATACGGTTCAAGGGCCACTGACTTGCCACATTCCGAGATTGAAGAAGCTGTCTCATTGTCAAGAAATGAGGCTTCAATTACTGAGTTATATCCTCGATAAACTTCAGTTCGAGTTAATGACAGTTGTTATTCCACTTGATGCACCATGACAGGTCACATCCTGGAAAATTTAATGCCTTTGATTCATCGCAATTCGTCTTCAAATCATTGCTTCTTTGTTCAAATGAGGGGTCAACTTCAAATTTGAATAATTCGTACCATGTCAATCTATCCGCGATGCCATGAAATTATTTTCCAAAACCATAATTTTATGGTCCAAGTGTGTCTAATTTATTAGAATTATTAATTTTGAGTGAAAAATATATTTTTAAAAAATAAAATTTCATAACAAATTATATAAATAATAAAAAATTTAATTTTTTATTGACAATTTTTTTTTAAAATTTTATTCTTTATATATTTTAAATTTTTAATTACAATAAATTTTAATTAATTCTTAAAATCAAGATAATTTTTTAAATTCAAAATATATTACATAGCAATGAAAGATTTATTATTGAAAAAAGTTTTAATACAAAAATTTCATTTTTCTTATTTTTTGTAATTTAGTATAAAATTTTAATCAAAATATTTTTAAAATTTTTGATAATTTTAGATGAAAATTTGCAATTATATATTTGAAATCTAAAAAGAAGTTAAGGAGTGAGAATAATGCATGCAATCGAAGTCACAGCTTGATAAAAGAAATGACAAACAGAAGAAATGACCATAACCAAAAACATGAAGCAAAGCAAAGCAAACAATATGAAGAAATAACCATAATCTAAATTCAATAGTATAATAAATGTAAATAGTAGAATTTTTAACAATAAATTTATTTCCAAATATTTTTATACAATTTTTACTTTCAAAAAATTTTTATGACGTCCTAACAAAATTATTTTCTAACCTCAGATTACATAATCTATTGTATGAAAAGATTAGACAATTCTTAGCAAATTTTTATAAATTTTCAAAGATATAATTACTTTTTTAAAAAATATAATTTATTATATCAAAAAACTTATTATAATAAAATTAAATATAATATGAATTTTTTAATTTATTAAAAGTATCTTATATTGTTTCAAAAAGTTATTCTAATAAAAACTTTTGACACAAAAAATCACATTTTTAATATTTGGACAATTGTTTATGAATTTTGAAAATAATATATATTTTCAAAAATTTCATATAATTTTCAAGAAAACTCTTTCTATTGAAAAAAATAAATTATAATATAAATTTATAAAATCTAATGGATCATAAATAAGAATATTTTTGTACTCTTTTAATATTTGTATAATTTATTATAAACTTTAAAATATTAATAAAAAATATTTTAAAAGAATTAAATTGTTTTGCTTTTTTTTTTTTTTTTAAATTTCTCACTACTAGAAGTCAATTAAGATGTTATTCATAAAAATTTTTAAATCAATTTGTATTAAATTCATGACTAAATTAAAAGTTTCAAAATTTTATAAAGCTCAAACCTTGAGGATGAAATTATGATTTTGGCCGCACAATAATTTCATATGGAACCAATACTACCTTATGTAAAGTTATCATATTATAATCAATCTTTGGATTTAAAGTTATTGTTTATATACTTGGTATTAGTTATAATTTATAAGAACATTATATAATCATAATAAGAGAGCTAAAGATAATTAAATTAATAATTACTTTTAAAGAAATTATAGTATCACACAGAAAAACTCACAAATTGATACTCATTTTTTTTTACAATACTCACAAATATTACACAACACATCCTTTTAAAGTCACACAAATGCTTATAGGTCACACTTTAAACTTATTGAAAAATAAAATGTAAGGGTTCTTATATGCTGTTGGCCAATAAAATCTAAAATATTGTATGCCTTTTTAGATTCCTTCTTATATAGGCATATATGCATATTCATCCTAAAATTCACTACACCTAACATAAAAAAAATGTCATTACTAATTCAAGACATAATTTTAATACTTTTTACTTAAATTATGTGAGGTACTAATAAAATAGAATTCCCTACAAATATTTTCTCCAAAGCATTCCAACATTTCTTAATTATTACTAAATTCAACAAAGGTCAAGGAATTCTTAAATCTTATTATTAGAGTATAATCATAACTCATTAACAAAAAAGATGAAACAATATATAATCCATCTTTAACAATAACATTATGTATAATACCTATAGACTTGCAATTTTATTGGCTTTCCTAATAACTTGAGTACATTTAATTACCACTAAAACTCTACTTTAAATTGTAAATTATTCTTGTTGGCATCAATATTACTCAAGAAAATGAAAAATAAGAAACATAATAGTCTTTTATTATTATCTTCAATTTTAAAATTATAATTAAATATTTGAGATTTATAATAATAGAATTGAAGTCATCAAGATGAGACTTGATTGACATATTTTTTGCCATACAAAATATATAACCCTTCAAGTGTAATCTATTAATAAAAGAACTAGTCTTATAGAAAGACACAAATCTTTTTTATAATTCTAAAGCTATTTTCTTTAATAGATTAAACTTCTTAATATAAAATTTTGATTGGTAGTATTTGGATTCAAAAATAACAAAATCAACTATAGTACTACTTTTTATGATGAAAAAAAAAAAAAAAAAATAAATACACAAATTTATATGGTTCAACTTTTAACTTACATATATAGGTGAAAAATAACTTAGGAATATTATTATCAAACAAACAATAGATATTACAATATCACTTAATTCTAAAATCCAATATACTTGAATTGACTCTCACTCTTTTAGACGAATTAACAATCTCCATACAATGTAACCTTTCAAAGTCATATAAAGACTAACAAGTCACAAACTATATTTAGTAAAAGATTGAAATTAAATGTGATTATATAGTGTTGGCTAATAGAATTAAAAATATTACTGATGAGATCTTTCTAATTAAGAAATTATTATTATTATTATTATTTATTTTATTTAATATTTATTTTTTATTATTTCTAATTAATTGACGAGATTATGTCCTTAATAGTGGTCTGTCAAGTTTATATAATTATAATACCTTACAGCTTTTAAAATCAAGTAATCAATAATATTATTAGAGCATTTAGCTTATTGGAGGTTGATCCCCTCGAAAAGATCAATCCTATCCTTTTTATTTCCACAAAATCTTTATTTTCAATCCCTAATTCTATTTTTCTATTTCAAACCCCTAATCCCTAAAACCTTAGGTTCTCAACATCTGGTATCAGAGTGACATTCATGTCCTTTACCTGACAACAAAAGAAAAATCTAGGTATCACCAATTTGCAATCTTACAATATGTCTTCACACAACTCTTCCAATTCTGACACTAAAATATCTTGAGTTGAAGAATCTATCAAGAAGCTCAAATAGATGCAAAAATAGATGCAAGAGTCCTTTATGAGGCTTAAGCATATAGTTCTTTGTGAATCGATTAAGAGACAATATCTTTGGATCTATTAGCAAGCAAGGAGAACTTGTGGAGTCCTATGGAGGCACTAATTGTGACTATACCCAACCACACATAAGGGTAGATTTTCCTCGCTGGGACGAGAGTGATTCTGCAGGTTGGATTTCCCAAGCTGAAAAATATTTTCGCTTCCATCATACACCAAAACTCTTTAAAGTTGAAATTGCTTATATTCAATTAGAAGGTGATCCAATCCAATGGTACGATTGAGTCGAAACATGTGGTGGAGTTCCAACATAGGCTAAATTCACTAAAGGCCTTCTTATGCGCTTTGGACCCTCAGAATATCACAATGTTGATGGAGAGCTTACAAAGATTTGTCAAACATCCACCATCCTAGAATATCAGAATCAATTCGTGTGACTTACCAATCAAGCTAAACATTGGTCTAAAAGGCAATTGGTAAGAACCTTCATTAAAGGGCTTACTCCTGACATCTGATGTGAAGTCAAAGCTTGACAACCGTGAACAATGGTAGCAACAATCTCCTTTGCTTGCACTCAAGAGGAAGAGCTGGGTACAGAAATTCATCACCCAATTACTAAAGGCTTTAGCCAATTTACTGAGAGTAACATGAACTCATACTCTTCTATATGCCCTTCTAACACTAAACGTCTGACTTATAACAATTCAGAGAGCAAATGACAAAAGGATTATGTTGGCACTATGATGAGAAGTGGCATAAAAAGCATCGATGTAAGCAAGGAAAGCTCTTAATGATTAAGCCTATGGACGAAGTTAAAGAAGCAGATGATGACAACAAATATCTAAATATTGGTGACACTTTTGTTAAATATATAGTCAAGCCCACAATGCATGCTTTGGTAGGATGGTGTAATCCACAAATTATGAGTAGAAGGATCCTTTAAAAGACGATCAATAACAGTGTTAGTTGACTCAAGTAGTACCAATAATTTTATAGATGAAAAGATTGCTGAAAAACTTACTTTGCTAATAAAGGATTATGACAAGTTTGATGTAATCGTCACAGATGGAAGAAATCTAACATGCTAAAGAAAGTACACAAAGGTAAAACTCTAGTTACAAGGTCAATTTGTTTATGTTGATCCTTTCTTATTACCTTTAGAAGATTATGAAATTGTTCTTGGTATTGATTCGCTACGGACCTTAAGAGACATTGCTTGGAATTTCTCCAACTTAAAAATAAAATTTTTATTGAATGGACACACATTATAGTTACAAGGGAGACGCAATGATAAAAAATTACTGTTAGTAATCACTGGATAAAGCGAGTCTTACAAGAAGCAAGATAAGGGTTCATTATGCAGGACCTAGTTGGTAAAAATTTGTTGTTACAAGATATTTTATAGAGTATTTCAGAGAGAAATTATGGTGTTAAAGTCAATGCAACACTTAAGCATTATTTAGAAGACCTTTCATGGAAGAAGGTCAGACTAAAACAGAAAATTGATCAAGATAAGCCTTAAGGACAAGGCTAATTTGAAGAGTAGGAGAATGATGAGATCTTTCTAGTTAGGAAATTATTATTATTATTATTATTTATTTTATTTAATATTTGTCTTTTATTATTTCTGAATTAATTGGTGATATTATGTCCTTAATAGTAGTCTGTCAATTCTATATAATTATAACATCCTATAGCTTTTAGAATCAAGCAATCAATAATATTATCAGAGTGTTTAGCTTATTGGAGGCTGATCCCCTCGAAGAGATCAATTATATCCCTTTTATTTCCGTAAAATCCTTATTTTCAATCCCTAATTCCATTTCCCTATTTCAAACCCCTAATCCCTAAAACTTTAATTTCTTAACATCTGGTATTAGAGTAGCATTTTTAAAGATTTCACTCTTACTCCCTTCTCTACAAAAAGAAAAAAAAATTGTTTATGCCCCTTACCCAATAACAAAAGAAAAATTTAGGTATCACTAATTTGTAATATTACAGTATGTCTTCACACAACTCTTCCAATTTTGACACCAAAATATCTCAAGTTGAAGAATCTGTCAAAAAGCTCGAACATATGCAAGAATAGATGCAAGCCTCCTTTAAAAGGCTCAAGCATATAGTTCATTTTGAATCACTGAATTGATCGAGAGACAATATCTCTGGATCTACCAGCAAACAAAGAGAAATTGTAGAGTCTTGTGGAGGCACCAATTGTGACTATACCCAACCACACACAAGGGTAGATTTTCCTCCCTTGGACGAGAGTGACGCTGCAAGTTGGATTTCTCGAGCTGAAAAATATTTTCACTTCCATCGTATGCCATAACTATCTAAAGTTGAAATTGCTTTTATTTAATTAGAAGGTGATGCAATCCAATGGTATGATTGGGTCGAAACATGTGGTGGAGTTTCAACATGGGCTAAATTCACTAAAAGCCTTCTTGTGCGCTTTGGACCCTTGGAATATCATAATGTTGATGGAGAGCTTGCAAAGATTTGTCAAACGTCTACCATCCTAGAATATCAAAATCAATTTAAGCGACTTGCCAATCAAGCTAAACATTGGTCCGAAAGGCAATTGGTAGGAACCTTCATTGAAGGGCTTACTCCTGACATCCAATGTGAAGCCAAAGCTTGACAACCATGAACAATGGTAGCAACTATCTCCTTTGCTCGCCTATATGAAGAGAGGCTGGGCACCAAAATTTATCATCCAATTGCCAAAGAAGTTAGCAAACTTACTGACATTAAGAAAGCTAAAGAGACAGAGCATGACCTTGTGGAAGGCAAAGATTTTGGTGATGATATTGATTTAAAGTATGATGATACCAATTCAAGGCTTGATGATACCAATTCAAAGCATGATGCTGTGGATAACAAAAGTTCTGGTGATGACATTAATTTAGAGCTAAAAGTTGTGAAAGGCCAAAATTTTGGTAATGACATCAACTTAAAGTATGAAATTATGGATGACAAAATTTCTAGTAAACTTATTATACCTTTGACTAAATATTTTAATTTGTCATTTGATGAATCGTTCAAGGAATCTGTGGAGATTCTTGAATTTTTCAAGGAAGAACAAGTTATTGTAGTTGAATTAAATAGAACTAATGAGTTCATGAATGAGAAGCTAACCAAACAACTTATTCCTTTGAAGATGTATAACAAGCTCAATGTACAAAATCATAGTTGATATTTTATGGCATTTTTCAAAGAGAAATTATTATGTTAAAAGTAATGTAGCATTCAATTATCATATGAGAGAAGTTCCATGGAAGAAGGTGAGATTGAAGAAGATTGTTGATCGAGACAAGTTATTGGAAGAAGTTCCATGGAAGAAGGTCAGATTAAAAAAATAGTTGAATGAGATAAGCTTTGAGGACAAGTCTAATTTGAAGAGTAGGAGAATGATGAGATCTTTTTAGTTAGGAAATTGTTATTATTAATTATTTTATTTAATAATTGTCATTTATTATTTCTGAAGTAATAGACAGAATTATATTTATAATAATAGTTTGTCAAGTCTATATATTTGTAATAATGCCCTATGCTTTTGGGAATTAAGCAATCAATAATATTATCAAAACATTTAGCTTATTGGAGGCCAATCCCCTCAAAGTGATCATTGAAGGTCGATCCCCTCAAAGTAATCATTGGAGGTTGATCCCCTTGAAGAGATCAATCTTATCCTTTTTTTTTTTTATTTCAAATCCCCAAATCTCAATCCCTACTTCCAAATCCCTAATTCCAAAACCTAGGTTCTCAATAATTACATGCTCTTTTAGATTTTTTCTTACTTTTGCACATACACATATTAATGTCAAAATTCACCACTTCTATAATAAAAAAAAAAAATTGCTTGATCAATTCAAAATATAATCCTCATACTTATAATTTGATAGCTCTAATGCATTTTTGTAAATCATTCATACCTTTATTTGCAAAACTCTAATGAAGCTCTTTATTTTTTTTTTAAGCAAATTAAACTTATAGATCTTTCAATAAAATAATTCATCAAGTAATTGCTCTCTAAGTGATGATCATTTGGAAAGTTAAAAAAATGAAACTTTGACATTATTTAGTATTTTAATCATATTTTTCACTATACATTAAATTTATGAAGTGTTTATAATATTGAAAATTAAAAACATCTAGTCTTTCAATTGTATATTTTACTCTAGTAAAGTGTAAAATGTTTTAAAAGTTGTATGAAACTTTGCATTTTTGTAATATAAACCTTTTTAAATATCTTTTATCATTGACTTAATAATTTTCTTATATAGTCTAATCTATTTTTATATATGTTAATATTATTTTTAAATATTATAAAAAGATTAAAATATTATAAACGTATTGAATGTTTAAAATTTAATTTTAAAATATTTAAAATAAATATTTAATTTTTTAATAATAAATAAAATTAATTATAAATTAAATAATTTATATATCATTCGATATAATTATTTTAAAAATTATTAATTATATATTTAATATATAATTCATTAAAATTTAAATTTATTTATTTTTTTTAATATTTTAAATTTGCCTAAACATATTTAATTATTCATATTTTAAAAATTCAAATACAACTTTATAAATATTTATAATTCAATCATATACTAGGCATATATTATAGGTCAACATGAGCCAACCTTAACCCACACTGCGATTGAACTTTGGGCTTAATATCCAGGCCCACTGTCAGGCTTAATACATGATCTAATGTGCCTTGTTATTTTCAGCATCAGCTCAGTTTTATGCAGCCCACATTCTCCCCTACCGCAAATGTGGAAATTTGACCATGGAGAGGGCCCGGAGTTTTAAACACCCAATCTCCTTTTAAATCAAGTCTTATGGGAGTTGAATTTGTAGCTAAATTAAAGTCCACAATTCATGCATCTCACAGATAAATTCCATCCTTAATTAAATGACAATTTGCCTGCTTCTGTTCGTGACAAAAACGCTTTTTAGCTATTCTCGAATCATAATTAACGTATAACACTTTTCATCATATGATTGTCCTATACAATTACAACACAAAGCCGCTTGGGCACAACATGAAACAAAATAAAAGAAAAAAAAAATAATAATTTCAAATTTAGGTGGACAGAGGGAATCAACCGAGAGTCCATATAATGATGTCTAACTGATATTGCGGGTGGGATAGACATAATAAAAAATTTTGAAATTTTGAAATTTAAATTTTCAATCAAAAGATATAGATGTGTAATAAAAAATTAAAAAAGAAAAAAAAAAAGTAATAACTGTGAGGTTAAGTGAATTGAAAACCACAGAATAATGTCCTCACTATTGCAGTTAGTGTAAGCTTTTGAAAGCATACTGTACGTATTTGTTACTTACTTATCCTATACATAGATTCCCCCCCCCCCCCCCCCCCCCCACCCCCACCCCTTGTGTCTTACAGTCATCATCATCGCCGCAAACTCACAGACCGAAAGAAACCATTCTGCCTGATCGAACGATTGAGAGAAAATTGTTGGCGTATTGAATTATTTTTTGGAGCCATGAAAAAGAGACAACAAAAAAGACAAAATAAAAATTTATTATCAGGTATATGTCAAGCAAATTGACTCGTCAAAATAGGATCCATTTGTTGGTTATTAGGAGCATTCGCAAAACGTGAGAGTCAAAAGATGACTTTCAAATTAAGTTCCGAATTTTGGGATGCCAACAAAGAGAGAGTGACGATGCCATTTGCTAAAAGAGAAGAAACTGATAGAGTGGTGACAGTGGCAATTAGAGTTTTTACACATTTTCGTTTAAGCTGGCCCCAAAAAGTAGTGTTTTGAAGTCTGATTCTGGCAAACGGAATTGCAGGCTGAGGCTGGCTGGCTGGCTGGCTGGCTGCTCTATGTCAGTTACCCAATATAAGAGACAGCGAAGGACATTTCGTTTGCTGTTCAAAAGATAGAGAAGGTAAGGAGAGTGACTGCCTGTATCCTTTGAGCATTTCCGGGTAAGATGAAGAATCAATATTGAAGAACATTTCCCCCTTCTTTTTTGTTTTCTGTTTATCTTTGGCTTATTATCTTTTCTTTAGATAAATCAACTAGGTAGTTTAGAGCTATAAATGTAATGCTGATTTTTTTTTTTTTTTTTTTCATTGACCCTTTCCTTGGCTTGCACGGAGGCAGAAGATGGGTTCTTTTTCTTTTATTTTATATTTTGGCTGCAAATAAATTGATTTTCTGCCTCCTGTTTCATTTTTGGAAAGTGGGTTTCGGACTCTCAGAATTATTTTGCTCTGTGCAGCATTTTTTTTTTTCCTTTCAGAATTTCATTACCTTTTTCTGTTTGTTGTATTCCTTGTGTGTTTATCAGTTCTGTAGAATTTGGGGTTTCTGGCACTTGTATATATGCTTACCATAAATGGACAAGACAGAAGGTTTTGAGTTTTATAGTATGGTTCTTAGTTGTGTGTTGTATTGGTTGAATAATGCTTAGAATCCTTGTCGCCATGAGAGAGACCCTGTAGTATTTACGTCTCACAGATCAGTTGTAAAATAATTTTCTCTGTGTGCAGAGATATATTCAATTTAATGTTTCATCGCAGAGGTAACTGAGATGGCATTTGAGGAAAGTAAAAAACAAGAGAAAGTTTTGAGAAGAATAACTTCATAGTCAAAGGATATTGGTTTATGCAGAGGCAGCTCAGAGTTTCTCTTAAAATGCATGCTTGACCTGTATTTAGCTTACAAAGTGATCTACAAAAGGTTTTACGCTGTAGTTAACTATGGAGAAGCCAATAAATGTGGGAACCCAAGGCAGACCCTTATATCTTAGTATTCGTGACCTCCAATGTCATTATTACTTATAAACATTCAAATGTGTCAACACAGGGGCTGTTAATGGGGTGGTGGAAACGGCTTAATTGTGTTTGACTATGGCCTGAACGAGTTATGTTTTTTGATTGAAAACTTGGCAAAACCATTAAACTTTGAAATTCAGCTATTAGGAACACAGAAGCCACCTGAGCTTAGCAGCCTTCATAGGTGAGTTTGCCTTCATGCATTACCCTTCAAGACTCTTGTAGTTCATTGTCAACATGTCATCAAATTCTCAGCACTTTCAGCAACCCTGAATGTTAACTAATCTGCTAGGAATTTTTCTGAATTATAGTCAGCATTCCATTTGCAATGGCCATCCTCATTTAGCCAAGGAAAGTGAAGACTAAATAATCATAGGAAAGAAGGTTCTTGTCAATTAGCCTTTTTCTTTTTCATTATTGGATTTATGCTCATTCGATGCTTGAAATAATTACTCCCCCATGCAGGAAATGAAGAAGTTTGTATCCTTGAACGATGACATTCTGTTTTATGTGCTCTCCCAATTTCCAACCAAGGATTTGCTCATACTGAGTTGCGTTTCTAAAGGGTGGCGGAGTCTTATATCTGACTGCAATTTCATTTGGGTTCAGTCACAAAGGAAAGAACCATTGTCTGGATTCTTCTTCCAGCAAAGGTATCAGTTGTGCGAGGAGGACATGAAAACCATTAGCTATATTCCAGCTAAAAGGGAAGGAATTGAGTTGCAGCAAAATGTCCTTGATTTCCTCCCTCAGGATGTTGTGCTTTTGACGGCATGCAATGGGCTAGTTTGTTGTCGATGTTGCTTCCCCTTTGAAGAGCCTGCCATCTACGTCTGCAACCCCTTGAGGAAGAAGTGGATTACATTGGACTGGGCTGAACCCGATAAGATTAGCAGCATTGCTTTGGCATATGACCCCTTTAAGGATCTTTCCCACAGTTCAACAGATTTCAAAGTGGTTAGAGTGTCGCGATCTGGGACAAATAATGAGAATGCATACCTCTGTTTCTATGTCTATTCCTCACGGACAAGAAATTGGAAGCTCTCAAAGGAGATATGCTGGTGCAGTAACAACCTATACAAGAACAATGGCATTTTCATTGGAGGAATCCTACATTGGCTTACTGATGGGGATCAAATTCTCTCGTTTAATGTCGAAAATGAAGTAGCTTGGCTGATTTCTGTACCAGTCCCAACTAAAGAGTTCATAAGTACTCCACAGGCCTGTATTGGGGAATCTGAAGACCAACTGCATTACATAATGATATCTGAACATGGAATTCATGTATGGTCTCTTGATGACTACTTTGAGCCTAAATGGTCACTCAAATACTCAAGAACTCTGGCAGAAATGGAACATGATCACTCTCAGTTCCTCATCAATTTGTATGAAAAAGTGATCAAGCAGTTGACAATCCTTGATACCCCTTGGATGGATCCATTGGCCTTCAAAGATGGGGTTCTGGTATTGAGGGTGGCAGCCACCATCTACTTGTATCGCATTGAAAAGTCTGAGATGGAGTTAGTCTCTGACATCTCAAAATTTGGTACCAGTTCTATGTTCTGTCCTTTTGTGCTTCCCTATTCCATGAGCTTGGTTCCATTATATTAATCAGACAAAAGCAGAGGTGACTTGGTTTAAGTTTTTCTACTCTGCTTGTTGAGATTTGAGGCAGTCTTTTGCACTCAATAGAAACTTGGAAGAAATTAATTTTAATTTAATGACAACTCGTAGTGCAATTGCATGACTTACTTAAATTGACAGCAACATTGCCTATTTCACATGTAGTTACTTCCCTAAACTTTCTAACAAATCAAAATAGGGAAATGATTGGCAGCAAAGTGCAGCTTTAAAGACCATCATTGAGAAGATAACAAGCTGGTGGATCTATAGAGGTGGTGATGCTGTGGTCATAACAACAACAGAGGAAATTTCACAAATGTTAGACGCTGTGTTTTGTAATCTTAAAATATGGCACAACTAGGACCACAAAGAGGATAATCTTGTAGCTCTTGAATCAAGCTTTCCTATATCATGTTATTTTGTTCATTTTCATTGACATGAAGCGACGAGAGGTTGGAGAGAATTTTTTAGAGCTCAAACATACAAACTCAAGCTTCAAGTTGTTGCTCATTCCCATATGAATTTTCCTTTCAGATTTGATGCAATTGATCTTGCCTTCGCGTCCATTGGTTATAAATTGGATTCCTCTCATGTGTTGTTAATTTGAACCCCCTGGTTCCTGCATTACTAGGTTCTAATTTTCAATTCTGAGATCAACAATTTCCATTTACCTTAATATTGTCATGTTGCAAACTCAAACAGTGATAATGATCAACGTGTTCCAATCATAATTCAAGCTAAGTCTTCAAATAATCTTGATTCTAAATCCGTTCATGCATAAAAACGGATAAACAATCATATGTATACAATTTAATGGAAAGAAGAAAGTTGAAAATTAAAGTCAGTATAGGATTGGATTAATATCAGCCTAGAAGTTTATAATGACGAGTCCTTGAGGGAAATAAGTATCAAACTTCAACGAGTTAAAATTGAACAAAAATGTAAGGAAAAATAAGAGGAACTCAGTGTTGAAGGTAGAGAATACAGCTCCGGATCT
Source organism: Rhizophora mangle (assembly GCA_037832345.1). Taxonomy (NCBI): domain Eukaryota; kingdom Viridiplantae; phylum Streptophyta; class Magnoliopsida; order Malpighiales; family Rhizophoraceae; genus Rhizophora; species Rhizophora mangle. The sequence continues at coordinate 4,082,558 of JBAPLJ010002025.1, read as the reverse complement.
AACATACGGTGTTCTTGTTAGATTTCTTAGCCATGACAAATTTCTTCCAGTATGCGGTGATTTCCCTCTGAGTCTCAATTTCTGTTTTCTTCACCGCTATAGTAGTAGTGCCATTCTTGCCATTCTGTAACTTGTGTTCGCAGCCCGCGGCAGACATTTTGGCACTGAGTTTTGCAGGGAGGGTGTCGAGCTCGTGCAGCACCTTGGTGATGTCAAGCACGAGGCGCTCGGCCAGAGTGCGGGAGAAGTCTTCACGGATTACCACGCGGAGCACGGTAATGTGCTGTGCGTTTGCAGGCATGGTGTAGGCCGGCACGATCCAGCCAAAGCGACGCAGCATCTCAGCGATCTCAAATTCGTCGTGGCAGCTATTGTCCTTGAGTGAAAAGGCCACGAGAGGAACGCCAATGTCCTTCGACACTATGTTGAAGCGTCCTGTTGCCTCCAGTCCTTCTTTCAGGACTATTGCATTTTGATGGCAATTCTCCATGACATTTCTGTATCCCTGGCAACAAAAGTTTTCGAAATGCATAAGCCCACCGTTCGATTAAAAGAAAAAAACAATCGAGTTACAGCAACAATGTGATTATGTTCACACCCCACAATTGCAAACTTTGATTCAGGTAGGTAGATGGTTTAGAAACTCAGGTTCAGGTTATTTTGTTTATTAATTTGATTAATCAGCTGCTCACCTCATGGCCCAAGCGGATTAGTTGATAATACTGAGCAATGATCTGACTAGAACCTGAAAAAGTGAAATACAAGTACTTCAGCCCATGTTACAAAGTTAGAGTAATTATGGAGTGTCCAGAAATGTCATGATAGAATTAGAAGGGTCGATTGATCAGTTACCTTTGGAGAAGTTGAGGGTGAAAGTGGGTTGATCAGTCCCAAGGTAGTTAATGTGGAAGATGAGCTCTTCAGGCAAGTCCTCCTTGCTCCTCCAGATAACCCACCCAACTCCAGCGTAGACAAGCCCATATTTGTGGCCACTAACATTAATGCTCTTCACCAGTGGAAGCCTGAAGTCCCATTCAAGCTCTGGCCATAAGAATGGGGCGATGAATCCACCGCTTGCTGCGTCAACATGAATGGGGGTATCCCAGCTGCCAAAACATCTCGACATTTACAAACAGAATCCAGTGAAACAGTAGGGAAACGTGAAAGTAGATATATACATACCCAGTTACTTTATTCTTTTGCAATAACAGGTCGTTCAAAAGCTTGACATCTTCGAATTCTCCATTGAGGGTCGAACCCAAAATGGCAGCCACACAGATGGTATTTTCGTCCACCATTTCCACAGCTTTCACAGGGTCCATTACATAGCAGCCTTCACTCAGCTTCACTTCCTTCAATTCTACCTCAAAGTACCTAGCAAATTTCTCCCAGCAAACCTACACACATAGATACATTATTACAAACTCACTAATTCATGATATTGGTTCCAATTTTATTAAAGCTATTTGAATAGCTCAGTTTTTTTTTTTTTTTTTTTTTGATAATTGCACAAACCATTTTGCCTTCGTGCATAATAATTTTGGTGGCATGGGTGAATATTGTTATGCGAGCTACCTGAACATTGGCACCGGTGACAATGTTGGGCTTGTCATAGGGCTTTCCTTCAGCTTTGCGCCTGTTCTGCCACCTTCTCTTGAAGGCAAGGCCTGCAAGCATTATGGCCTCCGATGATCCCACTGTTCCGACACCAACCGCTGCCTCGGTTTCCCCAAGCGGAGCATTGAACAAATGTGCTATCATGTTCACGCAACGATTCTGTATAATACAAAACCCAATTATTCATACAATTGCGCCTGATGTGACGCTCGAGCCAAATCATCTATTGCACTTTATTAACACTATCGTATACTATACTTTTTTTGTTTACTAAATTGTAAAAAATATCTATGCAGAGCCTTTTATGAAACAAAATTGGTAGTGGCTAGTCACAATGAAAAGTTTAGTTTTTTTTTTTTTTTTTTATTCAACACAATGAAAAGTTTGGTTTGGTTTGTTTGTTCATAAAAGAAAAAAAAAAGAAAAAAAAAAAAAAAATAGAAACCTAGAAAGTCAAAGAAAGGATTTAATAGGGACAGAGAAGATGCCAACGACTATGCCGACCAAATAGACGGCAACATTGCATGGGACCCAAAAAGTGCGTGTGCGCTGGGACCTGGGGCTAGTGGGGAGTGGTGGAATCCGGCGGCAGTACAAATACCAATGGCTACAAAACACAGGCTTGGAGCCTTTGACACAAGTTTCGGTGAGCAGTAGCTTTCTTTGTGGCTAATCGGCACTTAATTAGATCAGAGTGACATTGGACATACATCCGCAATTTAGAATCTTTGTTTATGCTTCTAAATTACTTAAAGTTAATAAAAGTTTAAGGGCTAGAGAAAGAGAGGATGAGAGATACCTGAAGCTCAGTGGTAACAGGGTACTCATCCATGTCGACATAGTTTTTGTTAATGGAGTCCATGATAAGCTTATCGCACTCAGGCTCCATCCAAGTTGTCACGAAGGATGCCAGGTTCAGCCTTGGCTTCCCATCCAGCATCAACTCATCGTGTATTATCTGGAATGCCGCCTCCTTCGGTATGGAGTTCTCTGGCATCTTGTACCTAAACAGCCATAATCCGACATTTGTAGGTTTTAATTAATTAAGCACATATTTGAATGCTAATTGGCTCCTCAAAAGATCAAGATTAATTGTACCTTCATACAACAAAGTAGCTTGGCTACGTATACTTACACAAGTATTATACCTGGGAAGTGATTCCCGAACATAGCGGGAGGCGAAGGTGGAGTGCACAGAGACATCAGACTCGGAAGCTATTCTTGAGAGCGCCATTGTTGTTGCTCGCTTGATTAATAGAGGCAATACTAAGAACACGAAATTTGAAAATTGAAATAGAGATTGTGAGAAAATCAAAGCGAAGGGCGTTGAGCTCAAGCAACTCAATTCATTTGGCAAATGCTTGGAGAAGAGGTTGAGGAAGGCCCGTTGATTTTTATAGTGGGGGAGGTTGTGGGGGCATGGTCTTGGTCAAATATGAACATATTCTTTATTCCTTGCCTCTCCTTAGATGGAAGCGTGTGAGAGAAAAGGTAAGAAAAGAAAGGCAAAATACAATTGAAAATTCTGAAAAGGAAGAGGAGGAGGAAGGACTTCAAATCACCAAATTTGACATTGATATTTTATTCAAGGCTCTACTTCCGCACCAAAACGTCATGGCATGCAGAAAAAGACTGGACCGTTTGATCAAGTCAAATGGGTCCCATCCGCCATTATCAGGCCCGGCCCGTCCTTGAGATTAACCATGATTTGCTGCCTTGATCTGGCTTCTAGGCTTTTCGATGACTTACCGTGGCTACCACCCACTGATATAAATGCATTGCCCACGAGATTGATGGAAAACTTATTGCGAAAAGAAAGGCCGCAAACAAAGGCACGATGTAACCATTGCTTATAAGTTTCTTATTACGTAACGGTAAGATAAAATGATGGATTGGTGATATCGTAGCATTTAATTATATGAAGAATATTCTGAAGGATTTTTGCAAGGGCCTTGCCAAACGATTGAGTGACGAATCCAGACTTCTTTTAAAAGAAGTTTTACCACACAATTCGATTATTTTAAATTAATGGGTCAGACCACAATAATGTGCAATATTTTAGCACACCCTTTTGTCATTGGACAGTATTTTGAATGGGGCAGGTGTATGCCAGCAACTGACACATTAGCCAATATGGTGGAATCGGGAAACTTTAGTAAAAGTTTTTCGTACTATTTAGCATTATTGGAAAAAAAAAAAAAGTTTGAATATAAAAGCTTCAAGGATCTATATTAATATGTCATTTAATTTAATTCATTAATTAAAATAATAATAATAATAATAATAATAATAATAATAATAATAAAAGAAGGATCCAATGCAATAAATAAATAAATAAATAAAGGTAGCTAGGTGTCAAAGGAAAAGGGAGCAATATCATCTCTCCGAAATTGACCAATAAACCGCCGGTTTCGTTGGGAACATCTTTAGTTTTTCCGACAGAGAAAACCAGAGAAAAAAAGAAAAAAGTAATTTTCCATAATAGAAGCTTCAAAACGAGTCAAAAAGAATGCCTCAAAGAAGCTGAATTTTAGGCGGGAACAATGGAATCCAATGCAAAGAACTTTTAAAAGCTGTGGCCAATTGATCACCGTAAAAAAATCAAAGCATCCTAAGCAGCTATGTTTGACTAATTGATGCTTCTAATGTTTTTTTTTCTCGGGTTGTCATTTCTATGATGCTGACAATATGAATGAATTTAAGATGTTCCTTTGGCTCTATAGAGACTGTCAATGTTTTTTTGCTGAAGGGGTTGCCTAAATAAACCGTGGAAACCTTCCCCAGATACTTGTGGAATGGTTCCTTTGTTTCTAGAAGAGTTTGCTATCACTGTTCCACATTCCAGCAATGCTTTTCCACGTTTGTTTTTGACGAAGTTTCAGAAGAAACCAAAAATATTATGACATTGGAACCGAGACTTAATCTTTGAATACACAATGCAATTTTTTTTTTTTTTTTTTTTTTAATAAAGGGGTGTTGCAGATGCATTCTCGTGGCATTGTGAGGATCATAAAATGGTAGTATCTTTATTATTTATTTATTTTTTTTAAATTTTTTATAAGCAATGAACTATAGTGAAATTTGAATCCAACGTCGTGAATCCTGCAGAAGACCCCATCGCCACTGAACCGGGCTCATTGGTCCTTTCTTCATTTTTTTTTTTTTTTTTTTGTTTCAAAACTTTAATGTTAGTTTTGAAAACATAAGACAGTTTCCTTCCGTGACAAAATAGATTGAACTTCTCATGCAAAGACCCTCTCGTGTGAACAGTACAATGGAAAAGTTTGAATATGCACCGATGGAGAGCATTAATTAATTAAAAGAGAGCCCCACCGATGGAAAGCGTTAATTAAAGGGAGCCCCAGGTTTCAGCCAAAAAATAAAGTGGGTACAACTCAAAAAGGGACGTTTTTCTTTAAGAAGAAAAGTCTCGGCTGGCCGGCTCGCCGGTCTCTGGGGGGCCATCATCCTGTAATTGCGGACGCGGCGAACCAAATCCACCGCTTCTGACTTGCAATAGTTTTCTTCTTCTTCTAAGGACTAGTAAACAGTCCATGTCATTTTCAGTTAGTCAATTACGGTTGTTGCTAGACAACTAAAAAAAAAAAAATTTATGTTGATGAGTTAACTTGACGTGTTCCACAGGAATATCTAAATTTTAATATTATGACCTTTAAATGTACTTAAATTAATAGTAAGCATCAAGCTTCTTAGAGCATCAGAATAAAAATCTCAGAGGTCGAATCTGAAAAAACAAGCATTTTTCAAATCAAGCATCTCATGATCTGGTCAAGATAAGATCAAAGCACAAAAGTTTAAAAAAAATTAAAAAAAAAAAAAGGGGAGCAGACAAATCCAAGCTTGCTAAAAACAAAGAGAATAATTGAATATTTACTGACCCACTTAGTTCTTCCAGTGCCCTTTGAAATCAATTGTGCGCTTCAGAATTCAATTTCCCACTCTTTCATCTGCACTTGGCATTGACCAATTGGAAATTAATCCTCCCTCTATCTTCCCAATCACTTCCTCCTCTTAATGTTTTTTTTTTTTTAACCCTTTTTGAGCCTGCAAGGAAGCTTTGCGCAGCAAGCCAGGGACAGACTAAGAAGTAAAGCACTATTTTACTAATTCTATAGGTTACACTGCAAAGCATTTGTAGTTTCCAATATAAAAGCAGGACTAGCTGCATCATTTATCCTCACAAGCCTGTCAAAACTTTCCATCAAAACTTGCTTCTAGACAAGAAATGAAGTAGAAAGGTAACAATTTGAAAGATGTAAGGGTTGACATAAAAGGAAAAGGGACTGACTGCATCACTTCTCTTCCCTTTAAACTCACGTTTTGTAGCGTTCATTGCAATTTCTTCGGAGTCACTTTGGCAAATTTCCTGTCCTTCCTAAATCGACCAAAAACACAAAAGGAAAAAATGCTTTACCTGAATCTATTACATAAAAATGATTAAAAGCTGGAAAATGTTAAAATTAGGATTAATGACCATACTAAAAATGAAAGAATTATTTTAAGATGTATATCCAATGTTATTTTTTCTAAAGTAAAATTTGATTTCTTAATAGTATAATTATATTATAGCAAATTTTTTTATAAAATAAAATAAAATATACTTAATTATAATTTATATTATTAAAATTAAATTATCAAAATAATTCTAAATTACTCAAATTATTCTACTAAAAAATTAATAATTTTCACAATTTTTTTTTATTCAAAAAATTAACTAAAAAATGTATTTTAAATCTAATATAAGTGACAATTTTAACATGTCTTTTCATTAAATGATATTTTTTATAATTACTAAATAAATTAAAAAAATATATATAATTTTTATTTTAAAAATATTTTAAAATTTTTTTTGTTAATTTTAAAATATTGAAAATATAACAAATTATTTATAATTATAAAAATTAAAATGTATAATTAAGATTATTTAAAAATTAAATTTTTATACAATAAAAAGTATATTATATATCTGAATAATATGATAAATAAATTTTAAATTAATTATTTATTATTAAATTATAAAATTAATTTATATAAATAATTATATAATATTATATTTTTTTTTTTAATTATTTGATATTTTAAAAGTTATTATATTTATAATATCAATAGATGGAGAGAATCCACTATAAAATATCTTTTTGGATATGATAAAAATGTTAAAATTTATTATTTCAATTTAATTACAAGTGTTAAGTATTATGTAATTTTTTGATATCGAAATAATTTATATAGTATTTTAATGAAATTAAAAATATATTTTTTTAATTAATTGAACTAAAAATTTGATATTATAATCTAATATTGAGTTTGATTTTTATCATGATTATTTTTTGAGTATAAGTTCGACTCCTCTCTCTTAATGTCAAAAATCTTATCGACTATTTAGTTTTATTGATTAATCAATATATAATAACTTCCAATATGTGCACAAATTCTACGGATAACAACATACCCTTACAAATCTTTTGTATATAATGCAATGGATATTATAATCACCAAAAACTAACCTTAATAAAGAAATTATCATAATTTTTGAACTTTTTTCTTAATCTTATAATCATGAGTTCAAAATTCATACTTTTAATTGTTGCATTTTAAATTCCTCTTTAATCAAAATTTAAATTCCATAGAACACTTTCTAATTTCCAGTTGTATAATTGAAACAGTTTATTAAACACATCTTAGAATAACTAACTATCAAAATAATTCATCCAGTGCCTAAAACTTATTCATTCACTTAGAAGAACATGGATTCAAAACCCAACAATTATAATTTTTCAGCTGTTTTGGATAACTTGGGTTCGAAACCCATCTGTGCAAGTGCCTCTTTGTTTTCTGTTACTTTTCAGAAAAAAGTTATGTATCAATGGTTGACTGGATCCAACCAATCGGTTGCTGCTAATTTGGCCGTTAAACCACCTTTCATAGGGTTGCTCCTGCGTTTCCTTCATCTGGTTTCTTTTGCCAATGGACAAAATTTATGTGTCCTTTCATTTGTTTTTTTAACACCAGCCGGCACCCCTCTCGCCTCTTTTTTCCCTTTTTCTTACAATTCCTTCCAATTATGTCGCTTCACGGAACCCTTTTTTTTTTTTTTTTTCTTTCTTAAAATGCATTCATGGCCTCTTGTACAACATCTAATGGGTAACCTTGTGCATAAAAAGTGCACTTTTCATGCACGTACAATACCACTTTCAATATAAGCACCCATTCCATACAAGTAATTGCAAGTAATTGCCCAGAAGGAGTTAAACAATTTTGGCCATCAACCGGCCTTGTTCTTACGGAAACCACATTCTTTAAGGAGAGCACCAATTTTAAGAAAACAAACTTTTCTTTCAAAAGCCACCATTCGGCCTAGTAGTCGTCCCTTGCCACAACCCATCACGCCTCTTAGTTGTCTTTCCTTTGTAAGGGCTCGAGACAACCTTTTGCCTTAAACATGGAAGCTGCATGACTTTTCATGCACATAACGCGTCCTTTGGTGTCCACTATGCATGCAGAGTCGTAAACAAGTGTCCATATATGTACCTTGCCTTTTTTTTAAAATTTTTTTTTATAAAGTCATGCCTTGTCTAAGGAATTAACAATCCCTTTCAAGACCCTTCTGCTCCAAGCACCGTGACCAAAGGCCAAAACATAATGCCTTTTCACCAATTTTATTCGTAAAGGCAACTGAAACAACCATACAAGAAATTTCTTGTCGAATTGTTTCTTTTTCAAATTACATGCACTTCCTCTTTTGTATACTAAGTAACGACTTATTGTCATGTTATGTATGGATGTACCGTGAAGAAACCAATATCTTAGAACTTCATCTTTTGACATAATTAGGAAGAAAAATATATCATGTTAGAACTTACATGACCCTTTAAAAGCTTCAAAATCCTAATTTTTGCTTTTAAATTGTTAAAAACCATAATTAAGGGATATACTAAAAATAAAAAAAAATTATTTCAAATTATATAACTAATATTACTTTCCTTAAAGTAAAATTCATCTTCATAATAGTGTAATTAAATTATAGCGAATTCCTTTACAAGAAAAAATAAAGCAAATTTGACCATAGTGTGTGCTATTGAAATTAAATCTTGAAAAAATTGTGTATTATCTAAAATTAGTCTATTAGGAAACAATATTTTCCATACTCTTCTTTCATTTTAATTAAAGAAGGATCACCATATATATAGTGGTCCAAGAGTTATTTAGTTAAAAAAAATATTTTTTGAATCTAATAAATATAACTCTTTTAACACGTATTTTCTTGAAATAACTTTTTTCTATAATGACTAAATAAACTAAGGGATGTATCTAATTTTTATTTTGAAAATGTTCTTATAGAATCCAAGTGGAAGAAGAAAGGAATGCTAGTAAGAGGGAATGTAGCAAACATATGGGTATCAAATTTGATTAATATGATATCTCATACTTCTATTGTCCATTTATTATATATCACTCAAATAAATTTTTTTCCCCTCAAGAGAGGAGGAGATAGATAGATTTAAAATGCATGTTTAAAACTATTATGCAAATATAGATAAATATATAAAACTTATAACTTATACAAAATTTGATCCATCTTCCCTAAGATACGCCATAAAGAGTGACTAAAACTATTAGGTAAATGAGGAGAAATGCAACTGAAAGGAATGTTATAAAGCTTGTAGCTTATATAAGAACAAGTCACCTTCATTGAGATATAGCTAAAAGAGAATTTAGTTAATAGCCTCTAGCCATTATTCTCCTTAAATGTGTGCAAAAGTAGATGATAATGTCTTCTCCTTCTCCTCATTTGTTGCACTCTAAAAAGTGAAGGAAAATGCTTATAAAGCCTGAAGATGAAGTTGTTGGTGTTGCTCTTCATCCCAAGTCTAAGATTCCAATTTCTATTAAGATGCTTGTGAAGCTTTAAAAGTTAAAAGTTGTTTCAAGAATTTGGAGCTCCTCTTATTGGCTTCATTAGCAAGTAAATTTTGTATTCAAATTTGAAGTAGTTTGAATTAGAAATTTATAATTCATATTCCAATGTTGCTTCTTGCACAAGCTAGTGAAATGTCGTAGCTTTGTGTTTTTGAATTTTCAATGATGATTGTAACTTATATAAGTGAATTAATCAATGAAATGTTGTTAAGTTGCTTTTGTAAGTCTTTCTCTCTCTTTTTGCTCTTATTTCTAAAACCATAAACCAAAAACAAATAACAATAGAAAAGGAAGATTGTAGGCTCTGCATTGGTTTTGTAATTCTTCAATTCTTGATCAACAAATCTAAACTTACCAACATCTCTCTAGTAGAGCTTGTGAATGCATTGCAAGTTCAAGAGTAAAGAAGGATTATGTGATAGGAGGAGAAATTGAAAGTGCTCTCCAAGCAAAGCACACTAAAAAGTAGTAGTAATAATAATAATAATAATAATAATAATAATAATAATAATAATAATAATAATAATAATAAAAGAAAAAAGAAAGAAAGCAACAAGTCAAAGATGGTATGGTGGTAAGAAGTCCTATCCACCTTGTGTACACTACAAGAAACAACACATTTGCCAAAATATTGTTGGTAGAGGCTAAATACTATGTATAGATGTTATAATGAGAAAAGGCACAAGGAAAGGGTTTGTTTAAAGGAAAAACTAGCATAGTAAGCACAATAGTAAGCTCAAGTTACCAATAATGACACATAAAAAGTAAAGGAGTAGCTTTTTATGGTAAATGGATACTCAATTACAAGAAATATTGAGGTTTGGCTTATTTATAGTGGATGTACAAATCATATGTCACTAAAATTGTTAATGTTCAAACATTTAAATAAGAGGTTTACCTCTAAAGTTAAGATTGACAATGGAAACTTCATTTTGGTACAAGGAAAAGGAATAACTATAATTCAAACCAAGTTAAGTACTAAGCTAATTCTCGATATTCTTTATATTCTTAGCATCAATCAAAACCTACTTAGTATGAGACAATTGTTTAAGAAAATTTACTCAATTGAATTTAAAAGTAAATCTTGCATAATTCATGACTCTATTGATGTGGAGATTCTAACTATTTTTAGGAAGGAAAAAAGTTTTAAAGTTAATATAAACCAAGGGACAAATTATGAAAGAGTTGTAACTCTTGATGCTTCCACACTGTGGCATAAAATATTGGGGCATATGCATAATGCCAACCTACAAAGACTCCAAAAAGTCATCTATTGCTTGACCTACAAATAATTAGAGAGATTGAAGCTATTTATGAAGCATGCCAATGAGGAAAACATATCAAACTCGCCTTATCTAAGGATCAATCCTAGAAAAGCATGGAGAAACTTTAGCTTCTTCATTGGTGGACCTATGAGCATAGAGTATTTAAGTTAAAACAAGTATTTTATAACATTTATCAATGACTTGACCATGTTTTGTTGAATTTCTTTCCTAAAGGAAAAGCTAGTAGTTGTAAGCATCTTTAAAGATTTTGAAGCCTTGGTTGAAAATCAATTAGGGAGCATAATCAAAGTAATCAGGTCAGATAATGGAGTTGGAATTAAATAAATTTGTGTAGGAGTTGGAATTCAACAATAATTCACTCCCTCTTATACACCTTAACAAATGGGGTGAGTGAGAGGAAGAACTAGATAATTACAGAAATGTTTATATGTCTTTTGTTTGAGAAAAGATGCTAAAGAAATTTTAGGCTAACGTTGCATGCACTATTGTGTATCTATTGAATAGGTTGGTAACTAAATCCTTGAAAGAAAAACTCCATATGACGCTTCATATGGATTAAAACTAGACCACAAAGTTGAAATTTGTGTGTTTATAAACTATATAGACATTGCCAATACTATAAAATATACAATTCTTAAACTAGTAAAATAAGCATCAATAAGGAGCTAAGGTTCAAGAAATAGGAAAATTAGAATTGAGAAAAAGTAGGAGTTGAGCCTGTTGAGTCCCAGTCTACACCAACACAAGATGTGCAATTATAACATATAGACTTTTTTAATGATTTAGATGAAAACTATCTAGTTAGAGAAACTAAGCTCCTATAAAATGTGTATGAGTGGAGCAATCTTGCAACCTTAAAGTAAGTTGACTATGATGAACCTTTTAAATACAATAGTTAGAGAAACGTAATGTAGGAAGAGATGGATGCCATGGAAAGGAACCATACATGGGTCCTTATTAATAAAAGGCCAATGTGAGTAAAGTGGGTTTACAAAACCAAACTAAACTCTGGTGATTCTATAAACAAGTACAAAGCTATGTTGTTTGCAAAAGGATACTCTATTGACTATGTGAAGATCTTTGCTCCAGTAGTTAGGCTTGATGCAATAAAGTTAATCTTGGCCTATGTTGCACAAAATGATTGGTTTGTGCATTAACTTGATGTGAAGTCTGCATTTTTAAATAGAACTCTAGATGAGCAAGTTTTTATTGAACAACTTCGAGGCTTCCAAAAGAGAGAAGAGCATAAAGTGTATTTATTGAAAAAAGCTTTATATAAATTGAAGTAGACTCCTAAAGCCTAGTATGCAAATATCAATGAGTACCTTGTAATGCTTTCTTTCAACCTAAGCAAAAATGAGGCCACACGAAAGGGTGAGATATTGGTTGCGTCTCTTTATGTAAATGATTTATTGATTTGCTTTGGTTTTTATGACCCAATTACATTTTTTTTTTTATTCAGATTTGCTTAAGATGGGAGACTCTACCGATTCCTAACATACAGAGCTTTTGGTCTTCTTTTACTTGCATTGTTGTTTTGTCCTTTTGTGCTGTATATTTCTTTTGTCCTTTGCAATAGGTTGGAAGAATATGAAGAAGGGTTTTAGGTGAAGCCGTTGTTTTCTTTTGTGCCACTGATTCAAAAACTTTGTTTGCATATTTTGAAATGGCAAATTTTTATTATCCAAAATCCTCAAATTCTTACATTAGAAAGTTCTTTGTCTATCACATAGGTTGTAGTTAATTTCTCTCACCCTAATTGTGTACAATTCTTTTCTTTTCTTTCTACTTTGCTTTTATATGGGTTACGTGATTGCATTCTCCACGCTCTGCTTGTAGTAACAAGTTGAAACGAGCTTATTTTTTGAGCTCGGTATATTTATTTTGACATCTTGTGTGCTAAGACTTGGTGGTCATTTAGCAGTGGTGCGGAGTCCTTGCTGACTGACAAACAATTTTACTAAAAGATGCGATTATCCAACTTAAGCAAATCTCTTTTGTGTAAATGTCTTTTAAATGAGTTATAACGAGGCAGTTACCATTTTCTCCTTGTTTTCTATTTCTGTTTTCAGAATGTGGGTTTGTGACTGATGTTGCTGTGGTCCTGCATAAACCAATTGTGCTACTGTATTGCTCCAGGAGGCTCTGCAGTTATTGGTATTTGTTGTCTCCCTGCAAAATTCAAGTTTTTATGGTGGCAGCTTGGTTGCTTTAGGAGACACTGATACCATCATGTTGAGATCTGACTCATGGGGTTTTCAATAATATGTAGAAAAAATTAGAATTACTATGCTCAAGAATATATGCAATTAAATGTTGCTTATTAGTTTGAACTTCAATTTGACAAGAATTTGAAAACATGAAGAAAAATATTTCAAAGGGAACTTAATAAACCAAGTAACTATAATTAATAAGAGCTGAGAGAGAAAGATGCTTACAAGGACTCAGGACGATCCATTGAGAAATTGTACAAGAATTTTAAATGAGATTCTCAATTTCGCTTTGCCCTCTTCCAATTCGAATTGTCTATTTATAGATACATGGATTCCAGAAGCTTTGAAATCTAAATGAAGTATATTGTTACATTTGAGTTTCTATAAATTTTGAGTAACGTCACTGCTTATATCATTTATCATTATTATATTTAAATTATTTTTTTATCAAAATAATAATTCTTCAATTGTAAAATTGTCTCATAAAATCAAGTCTGTAATTTGATTCATCATGATTAAAAATATGAATAGGCTTGCTCTCAAACATGCTTGATTTTATAATGTGAAAAAAAAAAAGGACTTAATGCATATTAAAATTATAATTTTATTCAAATACTATAAATAACTTCAAATTAAATATTAAATTAATATCAAATAATAAAAATTATAAATTTTTATTAAAAAAATTTAAAATTGAGTAAATATTGTTATATAAACAAATTTTAATATTTAACATAAATAGAACAATTGGATTTCTTTTAAATTTTAATAATATATATTTATATTGATATTAAATTTGCATAATACAAAAATTTATGATATTTATTGAATATAAATTTTTATTTGTGTTTCATTTAAATAAAAAAAATTAAAGAAGATTTAAATTATAACTAATCCAAAAAATTAATTAGAAAATTATTCTCATTTCATTTTTTTTTCTCACAACTTTCTTTTCCATAATTTTCTTTTATACCTCACTTTCAATCCAAACACACTATTAAATTATGGGTATTTTTTATATTTTCAAAAAATAAAAAAAAATAAATTTACAAATATATTTTTTTTTTCTTTTCAAGAAATTAAAAAAAAATATTTTAAATTATGAGTATTTTTTTTAGGAGAAAAAGTAAAATTAAAACAAATTTCCTTAAAAAATAAAAAGAGGGATTTTTTTTTTTTTTTTTTTTAAAATTATTTTTTATTTTATCTTTTATTTTTTAATTACAAATATTTACATTGTGTAGATTTTAGATGTATGTGAAAAATTATTAATATGAATTAAAAAAATATCAAATATGTTAACTTGTAATTAAATAAATAATATATAAATTGAAATTTTAATTATATTCAAATATTAAAAAACAAAATTTAAAAACTACTAAATTAATATCAAATGCTAAAACTCATAAGAGTCTACTAAAAAATTTTAAAATTAAGTAAACTTCATCAAATTAAAAAATATTAATGCCTCGTGATAAAAAAAAAATAGTTAAATTTTCTATTTTTGTTTTGGCAATATATACTCTTACTAATATTAGCTCCACAAAATACTAAGACTTATCATATTTAATAAGAAATGTATTTTTACTATTAGTTTATTTAAATAACAAAGTTAAATAAAGAAAACAAAACTTAAATTATGATTTTTAAAAAAATTACAATTAAATTTTAAATTAATTTTTTTTTTAAGAAAACAAAAAAGAAAGATTTAAATTAAGAGTTTTTTTTTAATGAAAAAACTAAATTTGAAAATATTTTTTTAAAAAAAGTTCTTCTTTTTATATTTTATTATTTTTTTTTAATTATTAATATTTATGTTATTTAAATTTTAGATATATGTAAAAAATTATTAATATAAATTAAATAAATTAAAATATATATCATATCGTAATTAAATAAATTGAATAAATTAAATATATTTTAAAATTTTAATTTTATTTAAATGTTAAAAAATATAAAATAATTATAAAATTAATATTAAATATTAAAAATTATAACAATTTAAAAAAAAAGAAGTCTATATAAACAAAATTGAAGTCATAATAAAAAAATTAATTTTTTTTCTCAATTTTAAAAATATATACTTATATATAAATATAAATATATATAAATTATGACAAATATTATTAAATAATAAATTAACAATTAAACGGTAATGACTCGATTTCTCATTCGAGTTAACGGTGAAGTTGGGTTTGAAAACCATGTGCTAACAACCATTATGCGTACCAAACTTTGCTTGGCCCTTGTGAAGTTTGTCTGCACGTGTGGGGACAAAGCTGTGTTGGTAGGAGCGTGGTGGTTGCATTCTCCTAGCGATTGCGTTTTATTCCACAAACTCACGGCCTTCCTTGTGCGTGATCGAACGACTGAGGGGTCCTTCAAATTTAGTTGGGTCCCATAATTCCGCATGCAAAGTCACGACCAAGTGAATCTTTGATCTTCTGATATCTTGATGGGGCGGTGCTAATGCCTTGCCAATGAGTGCTACTGCCAAGCGTATTGGATTAGTTAACATTGTTAGTTAATCGTATTTTAAAACATGAAAAGTAAATAAATAAACAGAATTATCAAATTATTTCTGAAGCCAACAACAAAAGCAAGACGTACAGGCGGATCAACTCATTATGTTCCCATTGAAATGGGATCCATACAAGAAAAAGCACTTTGCCATTTGTTGATTATTGAGAGCATCCTGAAAATTTCTGGATGAAAACATGGCTTTCAAATTAGGTTCTGAATTTTTGAATGCCACCAAAGGGAGTGGCGATGCCAACAGGCAAAAAAGGCCTAAAAGTACTGTTTTAAAGTCTGACGCTGGCATATGATATGGCAGCCTGAGACTGGCTGGCTGCTCTATGTTGCCTACCCAATACAGGGTTTAGTTCGGCCCCAATTTCACTCTCCAATCTCCTTTGCAAGAGAGAAAGACACTGGCAGCCTATTCAGCTTCAGCCAGCATCATTCACAAGATGAAGAATTGGCGGTGATCGTGTGGCCATGACAACAACAAAGGAAATTTCACTTATGTTAGATGCAGTGTTTTCCAATCTGAAAATATGGCTCAACTGAGACCACAAAAAAGGTAATCTTGTAGCTCTTGAATCAAGCTTTCATATGTCATGTTATACAAAAGGTTGGAGAGGATTTTAAGAACTCAAACGCACAAACTCAAACTTCAGGTTGCTGCTCATTCTGGTAAGAACTTTCCTTTCAGATTTGATGCCATTAATCTTGCCTTGGGTACCTATTGGTTATAGATTGGACTCCTCTCATGTGTTTCAATTATAATTCAAGCTAAGTCGTTAAAGTCTCCTGCTTCTAAATGAACAATCATGTGTATAAAATATAACGGAAAGAAGAAATTTGAAAATTAAAGCCTGTATAAAATTGGATTAATATCGGCTTAGAAGTTAATTGAGGGAAACAAATATTGAACTTCAAAGAGTCAAAATTAAACCAAAAAAAAAAACAAAAAAGGCAAGGAAAAATAAGAGGAACTCATGGTTGAAGGTAGAAAATAAACATCAGGATCTAACAAATGGTGTTCCTTTTAGATTTCTGGGCCACGACAAAGTTCTTCCAGTAAGTGGTGATTTCCCTCTGAGTCTCAATATCTGTTTTCTTCACCACTGTAGTAGTAGTAGGGGTACCATTCTTGCCATTCTGTGACTTGTGTTTGCAGCCGGCCGCAGACATTTTGGCGCTCAGTTTTGCAGGGAGGGTGTCGAGATCATGCGACACCTTGGTGATGTCAAGCACGAGGCGTTCAGCCAGAGTGCGGGAGAAGTCTTCACGGATTACCACACGAAGCACGGTAACGTGCTGTGCGTCCGCAGGCATGGTGTAGGCCGGCACGATCCAGCCAAAGCGACGTAGCATTTCAGCAATCTCAAATTCGTCGTGGCGGCTATTGTCCTTGAGAGAAAAGGCCACCAGAGGAACTCCAATGTCCTTCGACACTATGTTGAAGCGTCCTGTTGCCTCCAGTCCTTCTTTCAGGACTATTGCATTTTCATGGCAATTCTCCATGACATTTCTGTATCCCTGGTCACAAAAGTTTTTGAGTTTCTTAAGCCTATCATTTGATGAAACACAGTCAAGTTACAGAAACATTGTGACCACAATTATGTTAACATCCCACAATTTAAAACATCGATTCAGGTTGGTTAGATGTTTTAGAACCTCGGGTTCAGGTTAGGTGTTTATGACTTAATTAATTAACTGCTTACCTCATGGCCCAAGCGGATTAGTTGATAATACTGAGCAATGATCTGACTAGAACCTGAAAATGTGAAATACAAGTACTTCAGCCCATGTTACAAAGTTAGAGTAATTATGGAGTGTCCAGAAATGATGTGATAGAATTAGAAGGGTCGATTGATCAGTTACCTTTGGAGAAGTTGAGGGTGAAAGTGGGTTGATCAGTCCCAAGATAGTTAATGTGGAAGATGAGCTCTTCAGGCAAGTCCTCCTTGCTCCTCCAGATAACCCACCCAACTCCAGCGTAGACAAGCCCATATTTGTGGCCACTAACATTAATGCTCTTCACCAGTGGAAGCCTGAAGTCCCATTCAAGCTCTGGCCACAAGAATGGGGCAATGAATCCACCACTTGCTGCATCAACATGAATGGGGGTATCCCATCTGCCCAAATATCCCAACATTTACAAATAAGAATTCAGACAGCAAATAATTAAGCTATATTAAGAGGATAATGAAACAGTAGACACGTCATGTAAATGTAGATACATACCCAGTGACTTTATTCTTTTGCAACAACAGGTCGTTCAAAAGCTTGACATCTTCGAATTCTCCATTGAGGGTCGAACCCAAAATGGCAGCCACACAGATGGTATTTTCGTCCACCATTTCCACAGCTTTCGCAGGGTCCATGACATAGTAGCCTTCACTGAGCTTCACTTCCTTCAATTCTACCTCAAAGTACCTGGCAAATTTCTCCCAGCAAACCTACACGCATAGTACATTATTACAAACTCACTAATTCATGATATTGTTCTAACCTACACACATAGATACATTTTCCTGCATAATAATTTTGGTTGCATGGATGAATATTGTTATGTGAGCCATAATTTAGTTGCTAATCAATTTTGGTTGGCATATTAATCATACCTGCACATTGGCACCAGTGACAATGTTGGGCTTGTCACAAGGCTTTCCTTCAGCTCTGCGCTTGTTCTGCCACCTTCTCTTGAAGGCAAGGCCTGCCAGCATTATGGCCTCCGATGATCCTACCGTTCCAACACCAACCGCTGCCTCAGCTTCCCCAAGCGGAGCATTGAACAAATTTGCTATCATGTTCACGCAACGATTCTGTACGATACAATACCCAGTTATTCATACCATAGAGCCTGATATCACGTTCTAGCCAAATCTCCTATTGCACTTTATTAACACTATCGTATCCTATACTTCTTTCTTTTACTGAATTGTAAAACACTTCCATGTAGAGGGTGCCAGATAATCCAAGAAATTACCTTTTGCGAAACAAAATTACTAGTGGCTAGTTTTTTTTTGTTTTTTATTCCACACAAGGAAAAGTTTAGTTTGGTTTGTGTGTTCATAAAAGGTAAAAAGGAAAAAGTAGAGTAAAATTGAAACTTGGTCAGTAAAAGGGTCAGAGAGGATGCCAACAACTACGTTGACCCAAGACATTGTAACATTGCATGGGACCCAAAAGGGCGTGTGCGCAGGTACACGGGGCTAGTGGGAAGTGGTGGAATTCGGTGCCGGTCCAAATACCAATGGCCATTAAACAAAGACTTTGACCCTTTGACACTACTTTCGGTGAACAGTAGCTTTATTTGAGGCAAATCGGCAGTTGATTAGATCAAAGTGACATTGGACAAACATCTGCAATTTAGAATCTTTGTATATGCTTCTAAATTAATTGAAGCTAATAAAATTTTAGGGGCTAGAGAAAGAGAGGGAGAGAGATGCCTGAAGCTCAGTCGTAACAGGGTACTCATCCATGTCAACGTAGTTTTTGTTCATGGAGTCCATGATAAGCTTATCGCACTCAGGCTCCATCCAAGTTGTCACGAAGGATGCCAGGTTCAGCCTTGGCCTTCCATCCAGCATCAACTCATCGTTTATTATTTGGAATGCTGCCTCCTTCGGTATGGAGTTCTCTGCCATCTTGTACCTAAACAACCATAATCCGACATATGCTAGAGTTAATTAATTAATGACACATATGAATGCTAACTACTTCCAAAAAAATTCAAAACTAATTGTACCTTCGTCATACAACAAAGTTACTTGGGTACCTGGGAAATGATTCCCGGACGTAGCGGGAGGCGAAGGTGGAGTGCACGGAGACATCAGACTCGGAAGCCATTCTTGAGAGCACCATTGTTGCTGGCTTGATTAATTGAGGCAACAACAAGAACAAGAAATTTGAAAATTGAAGTAGAGATTGTGAGAAAATCAAAGGGAAGGGTGTTGAGCTCAACCAAGTTAATTAATTTGGTTATTGCTTGGAGAAGAGGCTGCGGAAGGCCTGAGATATTTATAGTGGTAGAGGGTGTGGGGGCATGGATTTGGTCAAATAAGAACATATTCTTTATTCTTTGCCTCTTTTGAAGTGGAAGCGTGTCAGAAGGCGAGAAAAGGAGGGCAAAATGGTATTGAAAATTCTAAAAGTGGAGACAGGGAAGGAAGCAGAAAAGGAAGGTAGACTTTGAAATACCAAATATGATGACTCCATGATTTACGTCTTGGGATGCACAAATGACTGTTCTCTGTGGACCGTTTGATCCAGTCCGGTGCGTCCTATACACCATCATGATGCCCCCAGCTGGCCTTCTGATTAACCATGATGTTGCCTTTTAACTTGCTTCTGGGATTTTCAAGGACTTGGCCGAGGCTACCCACCGATATATCGCCCACGAGATTGCTAGTAAACTTATTGCGCGAGGAAAGAACGAAAAAGGCACCTTGGAGTCATTGTTTTGAAGTTTCTCATTAGGTAACGCAAAAGGTAAACCGATGCCCTGTGAAGGATTTTTCAAGGCTTGGGAAACCACGTTGACTGACTAATGAAGAGTTCTTAAAAAATAAATAAATTATGCTAAACTATTTGACATATTTTAAATCGTTGGAAAAAAAATTCTCATGATGACATATAATACTTATGAAACATGTTATATCAATTAGTTAAAAAGAAATATGTATATTTTCTTCCTTTTCTTATCATTAACTTAAGAAATCTCCTTTTCGTTGGAAACATCTTTAGTTTTTTTTGGGACAGATCACCAAACAGAGACGAAAAGTTGTTGACAAGAAATTTAAAATATTAAGCTTTATGTTAGTGTCAATTATATGAAAATTTTATTAATTAATAAAAAAAACTTATAAATTGAATTATATTTTATATTAAGTAGAGATTTTTTCTTATAAAAAATATAAAAGACTACATATAGAGAAATAATATAAGTGACACAAATTTCTTATCATAGTATCAAAGCATAAGTTCCCAAAAACCTAATAAATCATCAATAATGGAAGAAATTTCTTCCACCATGAAGGAGACTTCTTCATTTGAAGTGGGGGGTTCTCACAAAGAGGCTTCAATCCTTGCAAACCTATTTACTAGAATATCTCAATTATGGAACTAGACCCAAACTTTGTTGGGATAAGATACTGGAACAACCACAATTGGTGTCAAGTTAAATAGTATCAATTATGGTCTCTAGTCCCAAGTTGTTGAAATTTATGTCTCAAGCAAAAACAAACTAAGATACATAAATAGAGATCTTCCTGAGTCGTTGAAGGTAGACCTAACATTCAAGAAATGGATGATAGAAAATACAATTTGTGAAGAGTTGGTTAATTATCTTTATGAATCTTAAACTAATTAAAAATTATATAAGATTTCTAATAGCAAAGGATTTATGGGATGTTGTTGCCACAAAATTCTTCGATGGTGCAAACATGTCTTAGGTATACAACTCAAAATGAAGCAAGGAGGGTCTAGAGAAGCATATTACAATACTCTTCAAGGTCTTTGGAAAGAAAATGATTTTTACAAATTAAACCCAATGAATTATGAGATAGATGTTAAAAAGTATAACTTTATTATTCATGAGGATAAGGTCTATACTTTTTTGGATGAATTAGATGATTGGTTAGATGAAATTTGAGGATATGTTCTCTAGTTCAAGCCATTCCTAACCACTGAACAAGCATACACTTTAGTCCATTAGGAAGATCTTCGACAAGCTATTATGTTATTAAAGGGAGATGAAGATGAGACACAGAGCATTACTATGGTGTCAAAAAGAGGGTTAAAACAACCTTCCCTTCAACAAATTAATTTTGGTTGGGAATTACCTCTACAAAGGCTAAAGCTCCAGTGGATGGAGAAGGATGCTCTCATTATGGGAATCCTAAACATACTTGAGAAACATGCTTCAAAATACATAGGTTTACAAATGGTGGCATGAGTTAAGAGCCAAAAGGAAGCATGATGTTGGGGAAGGGAGAATTTAGGCTGAATTGAAATGATGGAATCTAAAAATGGTTTATCTTTTGTATTGTAGGGAAGGATTGTGTCCTATGATACCAGTTCTCAAGGGGTGGCACTAGTTGCTTCAGGAAACAAATTAAACCCAATAAAGGAACAAGTAAAAATGAATGGATAATTGATTCTAAAGCAATATAGCTTATGACCTTTGATTTGTACGATTTTGTTACCTATTTAAAGCTGTAGAAATCTTTTGTAACTAACATAAATAATGTAATGATATACCTAAGTTTTTGCTTATTTCAAGATATTCTCACGAAGAAGAGTATTGGTCATGGTACTAAGCAAAAGGGGATATATTATGTTGATGATTTTTCTCTTAGCCAAGTATGTTTGATAGGTTGAGTTGATGATAAATAACACTAGGTGTGGTTATGGCATCGTTGTTTAAGGTATCCATCTTTTTCTTATTTAGAGTATTTATTTTTAAGTTTGTTCATATAACTTTATGAATTGAGATTTCAATTCAAACTTATTTATTGGAAAAAAAACCATCACACATCTTACCCAATGAGCATAAGTAAATATCACTCACTTTTTACATTAGTTCATTATGATATTTGGAGATTGGTGTTAGCCTTGGGATCAAAGAGAATTCAATGGTTTGTTACTTTTATTGATGATGTACTCGTATGACTTAACTTGAATTATTAAAAATAAGACTAAAGTGTTTGACATCTTTCATACATTTTACAATATGGTAAAAAATCAATTTTTTCCAAGGATTTAGGTGTTTCAATATGACAATAGAGGGAAGTGTGTTAACATGGACTTTCAAGAATATTTTAAGAAGTATGAATAATATATGAAACTTCATGTTCACAAACTCCTTAACAAAATGAGATTGTAGAAAGGAAAAAAAAAAAAAGAGAAATTTTAGAGATTGCCAAAGCCTTACTAATAGCTATAAATACACTTGGTTTTAGGTGGATGTTATGGTGACTGTTGTTTGCATGATGAATAAGATGTCATCACGAGCTCTTAATTTCAAAACTTTATTGCAAGTTCTTTTCAAGTATGTAATAATTCCATTTTGTCTAATGCTTCCACTAAGGGAGTTTGGTTGTGTGGTTTATGTTTATCTTTACAAAATCAATAAGACAAAACTAGAACTATACTCTATTCATAGCTTTTTTTAGGGGAATAAAGGTAAAAAAAAAAAGAAAAGGATATTGATACTATGATCTAATCTTAAGAAAGCTATACACATTTATGGATGTATCTTTTGTGTAGTTAGAATATTATAGCATGAGTTATATCCTACAATAATTACTTAAGAACATTATAAGGAAAGTGATAAGTGGGAGTTGTGGCTTGGCTTTAAAGAGTGCTACACAAAATTCAAGTATGAAGAGCTGACAAGGGAGAAATTAGCAAAGGAGAGTATCATTCCAACACATGAAAATACTATTTCAACATGAAAAAATGTTGAGCTACACCTAAAGAGTATCATAAGCCCATTAGGTTAGAACTTTAAGAAAAGGAGGTCATTCAACAAGAAATAATTTCTCTTGAACCTAAACAACCTTCTCTTTATCATTTAGCACATAACTAATCTGTAAAGAATGTTATCAAGGTACCATCTATGAACTCTTTTGCTAATGAATCTAGTATTATTTGTGACTATAAATTATCTAATAAGAAGAATTGTAGAGTGCCACCATAGGGATACTAACTAGATGTTAAAAGCAAGAAAATACAATATCATATTACCAACTATGTTACTACTTAACAACTATCTCCTTCTCTTAAGACATTTATGATTAATTTGTTTAATGGGGAGGTGCTTAAAATTGTACAAGAAGTATTGGAAGACCCAAGATGGACATGTGCAATTTATGATAAGATAAAAGCATTGCAAAAAAATTTCACTTGGAACTTGGTGATACTATCCAAAAAAAAAAAAAAAAAAAAACCAATAGGGTGTAAGTGTGCATTTTTAATTAAATATAAGGCAGATGGATCAATTGAAGGATATAAAGAAAGATTTGTTGCAAAAGGATTCACTCAGACATATGGTATAAACTACTAAAAAATGTCACTAATTTGACATAAAAAAATGCCTTTCTACATAGGAATTTAGTTAAGGAGGTGTACATGAAAATTTCACATGGTTTTGGTATCTCCTCTAAGGACAAGATAGTGTGTAAATTAAGGAAGACACTATATGGATTAAAATAGTCCCCAATAGTATAATTTTAAAGATTTAGTTCTACAATGAAGAACAATGGTTTTAAACAAAGCAATGATGATCATACCTTTTTTTTAAAAGCCTAATAGATAATTGGTAATAATTCTTATTATTTATGTGAATGATATAATAATCATAAGAGATGATAAAGAAGCGATTACTAATTTGGAAAGGTATCTTGTAGCAAAATTTGATATGAAAATTCTGGGTGGACTAAACTACTTTCTTAGCATTAAAGTTGTTTGGTCAAACCAAGGTATTTTTGTCTCAAAGGAAGTATGTGCTTGACTTATTGGTTGAAATAAGGATTCTTCAATGAAAGCTAATAGATACACCTATCGTTCAAAATCATAAGCTAAAAGAAAGTGTGGATTATAAGCTAATTGATAAGGAGAGGTATAAGAGGCTGATGAGGAAATTAATTTATTTATCCCACACAAGGCCAGATATTGCATATTTTGTAAGTGTGATGAATCAATTTATGTAAAATCCAAGTGAAGATTATATGAATGCAATAGAATCCTAAAGTACTTGAAGTCCTCTCCAGGGAAGGGACTAATGTTTAAAAACCATAATCATTTGCATGTTGGGGGGTATATAGATGTAGGTTAGGTTAGGAGTGCTATTGATAAGAAATCTATGATAGGCTATCTAACTTTTATTGGTGGGAGTTAGGTTACATAGAGAAGGTAAATGTAAAAGGTAATTGCTTTGCCTAGTGCAAAAGTTGAATTTTGGAGTATGGTAAAAGGTAATTATGAATAATTGGTTTAAAAGGTTAAAAAAATTGGATTCATATCAAAATTGGTTATGAACTTATTTTATGATAATAAGCTTGCTATTGAAATTGCTCAAAATCTAATTTAACATGACTAGACAAAGCATGTAGAGGTTGATTAACATTTCATCAAACATAAGAATAAGGCAAAGGTTATACAACTTCCCTTTGTAAAGTTGTACAATTAACTTGCAGATATTCTCACAAAGGCTATAGCAAGCAAAATATTCTCTAACTTAGTTGACAAGTTGGGCATAAGCAATATCTATGCACCAACTTAACGGACGATGTTGGCATGAGCTATAACCTAGTTGGTAGAAATATTATTGGTAAGAAATCCAAAATATGAAGATTATTATGCCAATGCCAATTATACTAAAAATCTTGCTAATTAATAGGAGAAAATCTTGTAAATTGAATTATATTCCATATTAGGTGGAAATATTCTCTTTCACTACAAGAAGCTCCAAAACAAATCAAAAAGAATGCCTTTCAAAAGCCAACATTTTAGCAAGAAGAGTAGTATTAAATATCAAAACTTTTTGGAAGCTCTAACTAGTTGATCACCATCAAAAACCAAAATATCTTAGAGATATTTGATTAATTAACGTTTTTAATATTTTTCTTCTCAAGTTCTTATTTCTATGATACTGCCTCAACCTTAATAAAGTGATGAAAATAAGACTTAATTTAGGAAGTTCATTTGGCTATATAGAGGTACTAAAGGTCTTATTGAGGTTGTCTAAACTAATAAATTGTGAAAACATTCCCCTAAAAGATAATTGTGAAATGGCTCATTAATGGTGAGAAGTTTTAGGGATTATGGGATGTGACTTGCAAGAAAAAGAGAAACCTGTCGAGCATTAGGTTGTGACTTAGTGTTACTACTCTAATGCCTAAATCAAATAGGTTTTCCTGAAGATAAAGAAGATGAATGTCAGTGTTAGGCTTACCTTGAGAACTAACATACATGTAAATTTATAACAAGGCTTTGTGGACTTCCATTGATTAGCATAAAGATGGTACAACTTGGGGAGTACGATAAGAGTCCTTCAACATGTAGTGCTAATCTACTTCTAGTGTCATTGTCCTCATAGCAGTGGAAAAGGGTTCTACCATTACCATGTGGGAATAGGATGTACCTATTGCAAGGATGAAGAATGCCCACCTTGCCATGTGTTCTTTCATGGCTAGCGAAGGATGGGTAGGCGAATTTGGAACAAAGAGGGGAAGCCAAGTTATGGGCTAGCCGGCTTCCTTGCTTGTGGGTGATTCATTGGCTTGAACTTATAAGGGGAGGGCATTAGGCAATGTATTGTCTAGCTTTTAAATTGGGCTTATGGGCCTGTCTTGGGCTTGTAAGGAATCGATGATGTTATTATTCTTATCAGTTGGGTTCTAAAAGAGTTTGCTATCACGTGTGAGTTTGTTCCATATTCTGTCAATGCTTAGACGATGCATACCAAAATTTCCGATTCCACATGATTGTTTTAGAAGTTTTCGGAAGAAACCAAAACCATTATAGCATTAGAACCAAGACTTGAACCTTTTAAAGTGGTGTTGCACAAGCATGGTCGTGACGTTTGTTACATAATCATTATTATTTAGCGTAAAATGTTCAACAAATCATCATAGATTTGACGGTACTTTTTTAGATGAAAAGTATGCTTGAATCCACGGGCTATGGGGATGCAAACGGGAAAACAACTTGAACTTTTTGAGTGGGTGGGCAGGGCATGCATACTATTCCATTCAAACTCAAAAAGTTGGGTTATTTTCACCCCTCAACAAACTATTGATGATGAATATTCCATTTGTTTCACTAGGTCGTCTATGTCTGATTAATACATTGACAATTTTTTTCTTTTGCATTGTGCAAATTTTAATACATTACCTCAGTTTTTTTTTTAATATATACATTAATCTATTCTTTCCATTTGTTTGTAATTGCATTTCTTAACGAAATTTACTTAACTATCAAAAAAAAAAAAAAAGCAAATAAATGGGAATATTTTTATTCCTGTATTTTTTAATCAATTGACTATGACGAAATTTGTATCCAAGGTCATGAATCCAGCAGAAGATTCCATCACCGTTGAAGTAGGCTCATTGGCCTTTTTTGGCTTCAAAACTTTAATGCTATTGCATGTATGTTAGCTTAATAAATTTTTTCCTTTTTTTTATTAAAAGAAAAAAAGAGATTATTTCCTTTCATGACAATAGATTCAACTTCTCATGCAAAGACTCTCTCTTGAGTGAACATTAAAATGGAAAAGTTTGAATATAAACCGATGGAGAGCATTACCAACAGAGAGCCCAAGGTTTTGGTCGAAAAATAAAATTATTAGAAGTCAAAAAACAGACGTTGTCCTTTAAGAATACAATCTCTAGGACCCCGTCGTCCTGCAATTGCGGACGCGGCGAACCAAATCCATCACTTTTGACCAATTCCATGCATCGACAACGCCAGCAATTACGCAGCTGCATTGCAATTCTTCTCTTCTTTTCAGGAATGGTAAACAGCCCACGTTATAATCAATTATGGTTGTTGTCGCACGCCATGTGATCCGTGACCCCACTAAACAATCAATTGAAAAAAAAAAAAAAAAAAGGAGTTGTGTGGAGGTGGTCAATTCCCACGTACTAGTATCATAACCTTCAAATGCACTTAAGCCTTTGACCTTAATGACCATCAGACAAATATTTCTGAGGATGCAAATGACTAAATTTTATGTTTGAAATATAATTAATTAGAGATTCAATGTGCAAACGTTAAATTCTAGTGCCACCGCTCTATAACGCAAAAGATTGATCTTTTTTAGTCTTGATAACCTGTCAACTACCAGTGTTGCCTATTTGGAAGCAACCCGCGGATCCAAGTATAGTTGAGTGGGCGTAAATGTCCCCGTTCGAACCAAAAATTTACATGTATTCTTGTTACCTTCTTTTTCTTTTCTTTCTTTTTTTTTTTTCATCTTTTCCCCGTACAATTTTTTTCCTCTCCATTGAATTTTCTTTCCCTAAATCTTTTCTTTAGCTTGATTGTTCCAAATAATGTAAAATTTGGTTAAGTGAGGAAAGAAAATTAAACAAACCAAAATTATAATTAACTGAACCAATCTTCATAATAAATTAATTAAATTGAAAAGTCACATTTTGAGTTATAAAATCTTTGTATGAAATACAAAACAATAAAGATGTATACTTTTTACCACTCAAAAGACTTCTTAATGTGAGTTTTTTCTCATGCATTTACATATATATATAAAAAAATGTTCTCTTGTTTAGGATAAGGTTCTTTATTTCTCTACCTAATGTAACAATTAACTTAGTAATCACTAATTTTGCTTGATTTAGTTACAAAGAGATCTATGATCAGAGGATGAGGGCTACAACTACTTAGTAATGCTTCTAGCTATTGCAAGAATATCCTAAATCAATCACTCTCAGCCATAAGGGGAATCCACCTTTCAATAAACCATTTCAATCCCCTCCACCCTCCATATAAATCTACAATCCTTTTCCCTTACCCTACCTTGCTAGTCCAATTGGCTAGCAAAGCTTTTTACTTTCTAACTAATAATCATCACATCCTAGGTTAGACAATCACCACTTAAGTTAGTAAACATTTTATAGCCACCAATCTCCACCTTTGTTAGACCCCATAATTATTACCTGGAACACCATAGAATCTTTACTCTTACCTACCATAATAGATAATGAATTAGGAGCAAGAGGAACTCTTTAAAGACTTTATTGTAAGAAAAAATAGTATAAATTGTAAAGAAGTTACCCTGGAGTTAGAGATTGATCCTATTTTAGCATAAAATGTCACAAAGGTGGTCTTAGTGGCAAAAATCTTGACAAACAAATTCTTTATCCTAAGGTGATCAAGAACACCCTTAGGAAGGTTTGGAATATACAAGTAGGTCTAAAAGTACAAAACCTTAGACAAAATGCCTTTTTCTCTTACTAATGAGGTTGAGAGAAGAAGAGTCATTAATGGCATCTTCTAGTTCATGGCTAGTCATCACCTTATATTTAAGAAATGGCCTCCTCACCTCTCACTAAATGAGATTAATTTTTCCCAATCTTTACTTTAGATCCAAGTTCATGGGTTGCAACTCAATCAAATGACTAGAGAGAATACATGCAAAATAGAATATCTTTTTGCTAGATTAAATGAGTTAGACTTCATACTAGATAACTCCCTAGAATGAAATAGTTTTATAAGGCTTTTAGTGAATATTTAGGTGGATAAGTTATTAAGGGTAGACTTCAAAAACAAAAGGAAAATAGTAAAATAAATTAGGTAACCTTCCACTATGAGAAGTTGTCAAACTTTTGTCATCTATATGAAAAATTTGGCCATGTATAGAAAAGCTACTCTTAGAGATACAAGTGAATTAAAGGAAAGAAGACTTGATTTAATGCAAAATTTTGGGCTAAAGATGAGAGTTGACCCTTCATCAATAGGGTCAATCTTTATAAATTAGACAATAATAATGGTGATTCTTTAGATTACAAGCATGCAATGCTGGTGTTGACCTATACTAGTGGAGACCATAAGCTATTAAAAGTTTAAGGGGGATAAACTCGAATAATGCACATTAATTATCCTATACCCTTACCCCTTAACCTATAATGTACTTCTTTACTAGGGAAGCTCTTGGACCTATTTAATTCCTCTATCATGCTAGAAAGTATATAGAAAAAGGGGTGATCTTTAATACCCAAAGAGTATCTTTACAAAAGGAACACATAAAGACCGATATCTCTAAGCTTAAAGAAGCACCAATTGATTTCCAAGAACTAAGTCATGTTTTCTTATCCCAAATAACTAACCTTAAGGAATAAGGTAAGAAAAGAAATGAGGAAATAAAAACATAAGTGAGCCTTGTAGAAAAGCCCATATCATTTAAAGCTTAAGTCCCTTTGACTACCTTTGGAAATCCTATGTATCTAAATTAAAACAAAACCTAAAAGACCCTTTGCCTTATTATTTTTGATTGTTCCTTTATCTCTTTTAGCCCAAGTCCATTAATGAGTGCTAATGCTAGTTACCTAACATGGATTAAGAATAAAGAATTGAAATTGAAGAGCTTGAAAAGAGCCTATGTCTTTAGTATAAGCCTTATACCCATTATTCAAGCCATTAACAATTGTACATCCAAGGATGTAATGGAACTTATAGCTTTACTTGCATAAGATAGAATAAAAAGCATGAAAGAGATGCTTGAGACACAAGAGCTAACCTTGTTGACAAAATCTTTGGAGACTTATGGTATAGTGGTGGTGGTTAACCTATAACCACACAATTACCATTAAGACTTTAGCCTAGAACTATTAAGGGTTAAGAGAGCCTTTGACAATTCAAGCTCTTAAAGGGCTTATCCAAAAACATCACCTTGTCATAATCTTCTTAATAGAGACAAAATAGAGAATAAAGGAGATGGAGAAAATCATATGACATGTTTTCTACAATAAGGCAAAATATGTAAAGCCAATAAGTAAGGCACAAGCCCTTGCGCTTTGGTGGAAGGAAGACATAATCTTAACATTACTTTCTAAAACCAAAAACCATGTACATGTTTTGTGTGACTCTTATGAGGTTATAAGTTAATGGATTCTAAGTTGCATACATGAGAACCAAAAAATAGCAAAAGGAATGCATTTTAAGAGAAATTGAAAACTTTGGAACCAAATTCGTTTAAGCCATGGCTTTGCATTGATAAGTTATATGCCTTGATTTGGAATGAAAAGATAATTAGTAAAAGACCAATATAACAAATCCAACAAGACTCTTTCTTTGATTTCCTATAGGATTGCCCATTAATGGTCCTTAAATTTAATGGATCTCTTTTCATGTGGACCAATTAATAAGGGCATTAGCATGCAAGAAAGGTTTCATAAGGCAATTTCAAACATTAAGTGGAGAAAGCTATATTTGAGAACTCTCTTATTTCATAAGTCTAGAATAAGTTCTAATCTTAACCCTTTAATTCTCGACACCCATGTACTCTCCATATAATTCAAGAAAAGTTTCAAGTTTAAATCAAAGTTATGAGAAAATGTGGAGTGTGAGAGTGTGATTAAAAGTGGTTAGGACATCTAAGTTTAATGTTCAAGATGCATTGTCATATTAAGCAAAACTAAGAGTTGCCCAATGCAATTGAAATAATGTAGCAAAAGATTTCTAGAAACACAAGACTCAAAATTAAGGCTTTGAATGACAGGATCAATCAACTATATATAACTCCAAGAAAGCAAGAAAATTGGTAGGAAGAACAACATCCAATGAAGGACCTTTATGAGAGTTGGTAGCTTAAGGAGATTCATTGGCATTAACAGTCTCACATCAATTAATTGAAATATGACAATTGGAATATTAGGTTCTTCCATAACAATGCTATTTGTAGTTACCAAAGAAATCAAATTGCAAAAATACGTAATGAAAAGGGAAAATTGCTAGAGGAAGAAGAAAAGATAGAAAAAGAGATAATTTGATTCTTCCAAAAATTATATAGCAACCAACATCCTTAGTTAAATAAAGCAATTATGAAGAATATGTTATGCCTTCCAATTGGAGGCCTTGAAAACCTTGGGTTTATACAACTTTTTAAGACTTTTTTTTTTTCTGAAAAAAATTGGAGCATTGTGAAGCTACATGTTATTTAAATGGTGACCAACTTCTTTTAAGGGGATCACATGACCAAAAAGTTTACTTAAATAAATATAGTTTTGATCCCAAAATGAAAAAAAAAAAACTAGAACATATTAAAAGCTACAAACCAATCAACTTATGTAATTTTGTCTGCAAGATTGTCTCCAAGATCAATACTAACAAGTTAAAATCTTTGCTCTAAGAGTTAGTTAACTCACTTTAGATGATGTTTGTGCTTGAAAGGTTCATCCAAGACAATATATCTATAGCTTACAAGGCTTTTATGCTTTGAAAAAACAAAAGAACTAAGAAACATACCATAATAATTAAATTGGATATGCATAAGGTATATGATTGCGTAAAGTAAGGATTCTTAGAATAAGTGTTTCTAAAGCTTGGTTTTTCTAAGGGTAGCTATAGAGGGTGATGCAATTTATCATGATGTTAACATATCAAATCATTATTAATGACTCTCACACTTCTAGCTTCAAGCCTTTGCAAAGCTTGTAATAAGGAGATCTTATGTCTCCTTATATATTTTTATTAGTTTCTAAAGTACTATTTACAATGTTGTGCAAGGTAGTGGAAACTTATTAGACTATAAAATTAAAATTAAAATCACACTATCTAGTTATTTTCTATATATTTTTTTCTTTTTGCAAATGACACACTTGTTTTAAGTGCAATAACAAAGGAGAAAGCTTATAGTTTAATGGAACAAGTTGATTCCTATTATAAAGCATTAAGTGAAGCTATAAAAAAAAATCTAATGTAAAATTTAGCCCAAATATTGTAAATTATAGACAGCACAAAACTTTTTATGTCCTAAAAATAAGACCCTTTCACTCTAAAGAATATTATATGAGTCTTATCAAGTCAATAGCCATTTTCATACCATTTTATGCTATGTTTATTCTTAAATTTCTATAAATAATGTGCTTTAAAAACAATCGCATAATGGCAAGCTTTTGGTAGGGCCAGTGAGATAAGAAGTTTTATATCAACTAAAAAGTTAAAACACAATTATAATACTTAAGGCCAATGGAAAAATGGGATTTAAGGAACCAAATGACTTTAATGTCGAGCATTGTTAGAGGTTGATACAAAACATTAAGGTTTTGTAGGTCAAGATCCTAAAATATCATATATTTTCAACTTATGACTTCTTTACCATTCCAAAATGGTGAGGACTTCATAGAGTTAACAAAGCTTATTTCATTAGAGGACTTTATTATTAAAAGGCACTTAGTATAGCACTAGGGATAGGAAGACTGTAAGCATATCAAAGGATCTCCCCTCATTTTGGGATCCATTCATGTAAGCCATAACATACAAATGACTTACTAGTGGCAGACTTGATAAATAGGTAATAGTGGTTAAGAATAGAATTTTAGCAAAAATCAAGGTGTTGTTTTATTTGGGTGAAGCTTAAACAATTAAAAGCATCCCTTGAAGCCATTATGACAAGATACAATAGTATATAATGTAATTAGGATGCCATTTTTATGGTAAGAAAGGAGCAGTTGGAATGGACAAAGATTCAAAACCTTTAGTGACAAGAGAAAGGTACGGAAGAGCATTGAAACCTAAAAATTTATCCATAAGTCACACATTTTCTTTAAGGAATAGCTAAAAGCTCTTTGCTAGTACAAGTCAACATACTTTAAAAAAGAGCAATGAAAAACAAAGAATGTATAATTTATGAAGAAGTATATAAGACTATTAAGAAATGTTTATGCTTTGTAATCATGCTAGGGTGGTCTAATTTGTGAGTCCATTGAGATATTCTTTGAATTTGGTTGGTTTCCAATCTTTCCAAAGGTAGTAGCAAAGCCTTGTAGCATAATTTGAATCGAAGAAATTTCACCAAGTACTTAACAAGGCATCCCTCACTTTTTGGCACATATAGAAGACAATAAATGAATGTTGCATAAAGCAAGGAAGAATTGATCCTTAAATCACTCTTATGAGACTTCTAAGTGATTACCCAGAGTAACAAAATTATACGCAACACACCCACCTAAGAAGGCTTCTTGGTAAAGCACATAACACCATTTGGTCACCCCTTTTGACAGAGTTGTTAAAGTAAATTACGATACCTCTTTTGATGCCATAACCAAAATTACAAGCTTAGCAATTGAGTGTGTCACAGTGGGCTACCTAAAGGAGGTTAGGGAGCTTGATAAATGTAGAAAGAGGCACAAAATTTGACATGTAAGGTATGTTAAGGTGACAATAAGGGCATTAAGATGGATAACAATTGACTTTGGAGTTGCCACTAATTATTTTAGATGTAATTGGAATATCATAGTGACTCAGTCTATTGTCTTAGGATTTATCAAGGTTTGGGAGTTTGATTACCCTTCGTAAAGGTCATAGCTAACCCAAATGCTTGTTATAAACGATAATACCATTATTTACTCCTATGAATACTTTTTTTTTTTATCTATTTTTATGATTGTCACACAATCATTTGTATGACATAAAAGTGATTTATGATTGTCTTAGCATAATGTTGCTACTGAGAATTTTGTCCTATTCTCTTTTTTCCCCTATTTTTTTTGTCTTTTCTCTATTTCATCTTTTTCTTGTTTTGTCTTTTTCTTCCTTTTCTTTTCCTTTTTCTTTTCTTTCTTTTTTCCCTTTTCTTTTTGTTTTCTTTGTTTACTTTTCTTTAACCCTAGACATCACGCTTTCTTTTACAATACTTCTCATTGTTCACCTTTTTCCTCCTTGCACCAATTTATTTTTTGACCTTTGTACTAGGATTTATCATGGCCATCTAAATGTTCTAATTTATACCCGCAAACAAATTGATTGATGCTAGTTGATTGGTGGATAGTAAGAGTCTCCTAAGTTGATTTCTTTTTTTTGGCATTTAGAGGTGTACAAAGCATTCATTTGAGATGTGAGGTATGTTGATGGATAGTAAGAGTCTCCTAAGTTGATTGATGCTAGTTTCATGCATCGCTAATTATTGAATACAACACACGGGAGGACAAAAGTCAAAAAGCTTGTGGGCTTTGGAGCTTTGTTTAAGGATTCTAATTAGTATGCAGCAAGTCTCGTTGGACTAATCGTTGCCTAGTGCACCAATTGGTCATAGTAAAGAGCTTAGGAACGCTAATCGTCATTTTCTAGCAAACTTTCTAAAGCATAAACCCCACCAATGGGTAGATCAACCTCTAATGGTTAGATTACTATGGGCTTTAGGCTAAACAATGCTAGTTGGTGATGTATGTGGCAATGGTGGTGGTATCTGACCAGGCTTAACCCACCAATTTTTGCATTTTTCAGCCTCTATTTGTTGTTTTGTCTTTGGCATTGCATAAGTTGGGTTATATTGATTCAAATGATGGCTTCTCTTTGTTTTTTGGTCATTTTCTTATGATTGAAAATGGTTTTCCAATGACTAGTGTCAACTTTATTGTAACACTCTAGTGAACTCTCCAAGATAATATAAGCCTCTTATCATACTTTCTAACCTCCTTTTGTTTTTTTCCTTTTTATAGTATATATATAAATTTTTAAAAAATAAAAATAAATTGAAACTCTTACTAATTCTTATTGTTTTCAATGGTAAGATATAAATCAAGCTAAATGAAAGTAATAATGTTAACCATATAAGTGTTTCTTTATTGATTTTATGAAGAACTAAAAGTGTTAGTATGTACTATGAAACAATTGACTTTATTAAATGTTGTTTGTTTGATTTTAATGGACCATTAATTCCTTATGCTTTATGTTCTCTAGCAATGAAATGATTTCTTTGAATTGATGTTTAGTCATTAATATTTACCTTGATTATAATTATAAGTTTATTATGGCTTATTTATACTTATAAATGTCTTGAAAAATGTCATAAATTGAAAATAATAAAAAGAAAAGGAAATTGAAAGTTTGTACAATCTTATTGTGGATACCTTAATTCCTATTTTAGTTGATCGAAGAGTATAATGTCTCTTTTTAGGTGGTAACTTGAACATAGATTTAGACAATTTTTGTAATGACATTATGTTGTTGCTCTAACTCATCTTTAATGATTATGGGGATTTGGATGCATTATCTTGGTTAAGTTTTTTAGTGATAAATTAATTGGCTTTTCTAAACTCATTATTGGCTCTTTGCTCACTTATCTCATGTGTATTTTTGGCTCTCTTAATTTGCTACCTTTGGAACTCTTTTGGGTTTTTTTCTTGAATTTTTTGGTCATCTTCTTAGCCTTGTTAATGAGGTTGGCTTTTATAAATAAATTGGTCAGATATTGACTATTAATCTCTAATTACTTTTGTTAGATGGTGTAAATTGGCTTGGTTTTTTATAAGTGGCTAAGATTACTTTGATCAAATAATTGAGATTACTTATGTTTAATTTATGTGGCTTTGTTTACAAGGTTTCCACTTGAATCAAGCTATTGAATCTCACAAATGGGGCTAATAAATTGATATTATCACACTTGAATGCTTGGCCTACAGTTTTTAAGAAGGTAAGGGCTCTCCTTTATGGTTCAATTATAAGGCATATATCTACAAGTAATTTTTACCTTTAGATTTATTTTGAGACACCAAAGAGTCATTAACTCTTTCTTTTAAAATAAGTTTACATTATATTTATACATTGAAGTGTATAAACTAATTTGTAATAATATAGTTAAATTTTTATTCTTTTTCATTTATTATTTTATTTTTGCTACTTCTTTTATTATTTTTTTCTTTTTAATAACTTCTAAATTCATAACTTATGATCCAAATGCAATTTATAAATAATCATCATAAGTGTCAAATTGTGAGAGTGAATGCGAGATCATTTATTAATTAAGATAAACAAAATAGCGGTATAATAATGTGTAATAAAGCTAATAAGAGGATTGTAAAGGGTTAAATAAGAGTCAAAAAGATGAGTGTTGCTCTTATGGTTGAAGTATGGACAAAAAGCAAGATTATTCTTAGGAGATTTGTTAGAATATAAACTTCAGGTTATAACCCTTAAAGACAGTAACAAAAATTAAAATAAAGCATTAAAAGAAATAACTGAAGACAAAGGATACTAAATTTATATGGTTTGATTAATTCAACTTAAGTCTAAAGGTAAAAGTAAAAGCAAATATTACTAAAGTAGAAAATATAAAAAAAAAAAACTTTTTTTGAGTTTAGTTGACAAAATAATGGGCTAAAGGCCTATAAAGGTTTACTTTTTCCATTTTTTTATAAAATAAATTACATTACTTCTAAGGAAAAAGGTTAGTTAACTTCATTTCATCTTTTAATGTGAGACTTTAGGCATCAACTTAACAAATCCCCATCTTGGCTTAAGTCTCATATATAAATATAGTAACAATGTTTCGCCTTCTCCATAAGCTCTTAAATCATTATACCATGTCAATTAAGTTCAAGTATTACTTGAACTTAACAATTAAAAAAGGTTTCGTAAATATATCTATAAGATTATTTTTATTACTAATTTTTTTGAAATAAAACCTTTAACTTGGCAATGGTTTCCCAAATTAAGTAATATCTCACATCAATATGCTTCATCCTCTTATGATACATTTGATCCTTAATCAAGCATATTGCACTTTAACTGTCACCATGTATAGTAACAATATCTTAATGTAAACTAAACTCTCTATACAAACTTTTCAACCATAAGGCTTCTTTGATAGCCTCAGTTACTACCATGTATTTTGCTTTAATAGTAGAAAAAGTAACAACATGTTGCAAAGTAGCTTTTCTACTAAAAACAGAACCACCAAAACAAAATATACAACTTATAATAAATCTTCTTTTATCAAGATTAATGGTGTAGTCAAAAACCACAAAACTAATTAATGTGCCTAAATTTTTACCAAACTCCAATTATGTGTTTAAAGTACCTCGCAAGTATCTAAGAATCCATTTCATAATCTAGCAATGTGATTTGCCTAAAGAAGACATATACTTATTAACTACACTAATTGCTTGTAAAATAACTAAATATATGCAAACCATCATATATGTAAGACTACTAATTATACTTGAATATGGAACCCTCTCCTTATACCTCTTCTCTCCATCTAACTTGGTGACTGAGTAACTAATAACCTAAAATAACTAGTAATGGGAATACTTACAAGTTTAACATTTTTCATGCCAAATCATTTCAACACCTTCTCAATATAATTCTTTTGAGTTAAATATAACTCACCATCTTGACAATTCCCTTTGATTTCCATGCCAAGAATCTTCTTTTCTACTCTTAAATCTTTTATTTTAAATTCACCATTCAAAAGTACTTTCAAAGTGTGAATCTTTAATGAATTCTTGATAGCAATAACATGTCATAGACATAAAGTAACAAATAAATGAACAAGTTATCATCTAACTTCTAAAAGTAAATACAACTATCATACATGCTCCTGGAATAACCATAACCCAATATAAAGGAATTAAACCTCTTATACCATTGTCTCAAAGATTACTTTAACCCATACAAGGACCTCCTCAATAAATAAACATAATCTTCCTGACCTTTAACTTCAAAACCTTAGGGCCATCTTATGCATATTTGTTCCTCAAGCTCACTATGTAAGAAAAATATTTTAACATCGAATTGTTTTAACTTTAAATCATACATGGCCACCAAAGCAAGCAAGACATGTATCAAACTATGTTTGATAATATGTGAGAAAATATTATTAAAACCAACATCTTGTACTTGACTAAAGTTATTTATAACCAAACATGCCTTATACCTTGCATCTTCAACCCTTGGTATACCTTTTTTCCTTTTGAAAACCAATTTACAACCAATGATCCTCTTTTGTAAAGGTGACTTTACAACACATATGTCATTCTTGTATAGAGATTTTATTTCTTCATTCATTGCAACTAATAACCTAGATAATTCAACACTTAAAATTACTTTTGAATATGTAGATGGTTCGTCATCTTCACTAGTTTCCTATGCAACTAAGCAGCTTAGTTATTATATCTTTGTAGCAATTAAATTTTGCTTCTTGGTTTTTCTTTGGATATGCAACTAAACAAGTAATATTGATAACTTCAACCCAAAAAACTTTTGATAGTTTTGCTTAAGAGAGCACATAATGAGCTCTCTCTAAAAGCATGTTGCTTATTCATTTTACAACTCCATTTGATTGTAGTGTATGTCTAACTGCATGATGTCAAAGAATACTTTCATTTTTGCAAAACTCTTTAAATTCACCAAAACAATATTTTAGACCATTATTGGTCCTTAAATGTTTGATTTTCTTGTTATTCTGCTTCTTGATAAACATCTTTTATTGTTTGAATTTACATAACATTAAACTCTTTTGATAAAGAAAATACACTTACATTTTAAAAAAAAAAATCATTAATAAAAGTTAACAAACACCATTTACTACCTTTAGAAAGAACAAAAATAGATCCTCACAAGATAAAATGAATATAGTCCATCATTTTTTTGGTTTTATGGACTATTATACTAAACTTAACTCTACTTTGACTTTTAAAGGCATAATGATCACAAAATTCAAACTTGCTTATTTTCTTACCTTTAAGCAAACCTTGTTTGCTCAACTCAGTTAGACATCACTCACTTATATAGCATAGTCACATATGTCACAATTAAGTGATCCTAAAACTTAAATCTTTTATTGAAATATTTATAATCTCAATAACTATACTTTCGTGAAGTAATAAAGGTTGTTTACAAGCTTTCCTTTCATCATGATTTGCATGTCTTTGTAGATTTTAAGTGATCTACCATCAATTGAGTATTAATAGCCATGATAGATAAGAATAATCAATAGTATTAGATTTATTTTAGCTATTTAGCATGTCAAACTTTTAATGTTTTGATAATGCCATTATGCATCTTAATTTGGATGGTACTTACACCAATAACAAGTAGTGTCATATTATTTCCTAATAAAATTATCCCACTATTTATTGGTTTATATATAAAGAACTAGTGCTTATTAGAATACACATAAAACATATAACTTGAATAAAAAATCTTCTTATCATTTTAACTATTGGTTGACACCATCCAAACATTATCACTATTAGAGTATTCTACTTTATTGGCTACATTTATTATAGTAATAGGATATTTTAAGGATCTACTTTATTATCCAAGCTTTTTGCTTTCCTTTATCTTTGCATTTGAGACAAATCCTCTAAATATATCCATTATTCTGACAATGGTGATAGGTTCCTCTATTGTGATTAGATTTGGATCTAGACTTATCTCTCTTATTGGACCCGTTCCAAGTTGATCTACCTCTAACAATTAAGTTCTTTAGTTGATTTTTTACAAACTTTTCCATCATCCACTTTAGCTCCCTTGAATGTAATGGTGCATTTACATCATCTAGGGAAATACTTTCCCTAACGTGGAGTTTTATCTTAACTAAATTTTTGTAGGAGGGAGGCAACTTACACAACAACATAATAGCAAGATCCTTATCATTAATTTTAACATTAATATTTTTAACTCCAAGATTACTTTATTAATCTCAATCACGAAATCTTATATGTGAGTCCCTTTCTTTATTTGGAGAATGTAGAGAGTGTGCTTTAAGTACATCTAATTGGTCAAGTACATGATTATGTTTTGAACCACAAACCATTGAGTGTGGCTTGATCAACAACTTTACATAAAAACTTATTAAATAAGTATAATCATATTATATTATGCATCTTCTCCATGAACTCCTTTTTTTTCTTCATAGTCTTTGGTAATTCTATTTCTCCTTTAATTGCCTTAGCTAGTCCTTATCAAACTAACAAGGCTCATATTTTGATGCATCACATATTGACGTCATTTTTTCACATTATACTTTGCTACTGACCTTTCTACCATCATAAAATGTATTCATAAATCAATTAGACTTTAATACTTGTTTATTTTGACAAACCTCCTAAACTTTTAGATTTAAAATAACTATTGAGTGAAATAATGATTTTAGTAAAAGTAATAACACAATTACAAAAATCAAAGGCATGAGAATTTATGTGGTTTGACATTAAGTTTATGTCCATGAGAAAGACAATAAAAGATTATGCATAAATGGAACCATTGTGCTAAACTTTTAAATCTTGTTAAAGGTAAGTAAGTAAAAAAATTATCTTTTCCTATTAAACTTTATAAAGCCACAATGAAATTTAATGCCTTTATTTGCCTATAGATTATATCACTTCACCCTATATTACACATTATAGGTCTATTATTCTATGTCTCACCAACACTCAATTTAAAACTCTAAATTGGACCACCAATCAAACCACTCTCAATCAAATGCACATAAGAGGAAGTATGATGCCTTATTAATTGAATTTGTTTTGCACATTGCACATTTAATGATGTTATTTATTTATTTATTATTATTATTGCATCTCTATCTTTCAAAATCCACAAAAAACATTAATGCATTTGTTATCTATAGATAAGGTAGTTAACTTTATCTAAAAAGAGACTTGTCTTCCTTTGCAAAATACTGCTTCATCGTACCAATTTATAGGTCCATCTATGCAATTCCCAATTAATAAAGTTTTGTGTGCACATTAGAGATATTTCTAATCCACGAAAACATCAACACTTACATCTACAAGGAGTGAATTCAGGTATACATTGTTGTATTTTCTCAAATCTTATCTATGTATTTGCTTGTGGTCAATGATGACAAACTTTGCTTATAGTCATTGACCTAGTATTGCACGTCATAGTACCTTATTATCAAAGCTAGTTGCAGTTAGTTAGCTTTATAGATATTTAAGTTCCTTTTGGCTTTCCTCTCCATTTAGACTTACTTTATTACACACAAATGTTGTATTTGTTTATTGCTAGTTACTTATTTATTCATCTCAATTTTGCAACATGGACATTTAAAAGTGTTTCGCATCAAAGGGACATTTGAAAAATTGTGGTATATCAAGTCATAGCTACTTAATTTACCCTATAATGAAAACTAATATAAGCAAAACCATATAAGGCCTAATTTATCCGTGCTAACCTGAAGATTGTACCACAGTTTCTAACGAAGTCCAAATAAGCCCGAAGCATGTTTTTACACGGATGGCCTTAGGCCTCTTATCACATCCAGATAAGGAAAGTATTGCACACTAAGTTGTTATTCGTTAAGCTTCATTAGTGAAATTATATTATTGATCAATGACATTGTCTAAATCCATATAAGGCCCAACTTGGTAACTTAGTATAAACTCTAATAGGCCCAACGTGGTTACTTAGTATCAACTCCAATAGTTTTAACTTGGTAACTTAGTTATTTAAAAACACAAATAGCCAAAGAGTCATATACTTCCATTCACTTAACAACATGCTTAAACATATACATGTGGGTTGTATTTTCTACTGACCTTTAGGCCCACCTACATTTAAATTGTTAGCCTTAAATCCTGCATGCAGGATGTGATATCTTTGCAACAAAAGTTATGCTATTTCATAGCCAACACAAGTGAGCTTTAACATTAATACATGCAATGATTAGCAAAATCGTAACCAAAAGATACTTGTCAACCATCGATGCTACTTAAAGTTTGAGTAAATCATGATGATCTCCACATCCTTTGGCCTTTAAATATCATTGGGAAGTCCTGGGAAAGACTAACCTACATGCTTGGTATAATTGACTCCATTCATGGAAATTGAAGCAGGGGGAGAAGTCCTCCTTTGACATTTAATCCTCAGCCTAAAGGGCACACTCCCTTAGGAACTTTTGCAAGCAAAGGCAATGGTTAAGTCATCCTTAAAAGGAATTGTCACATCAGGTGGTGCCCAAATTCAAAAACAAGGCCTTCCAAAGCTTGATAAATTTCATCACTCAGCAACACTGATTCGTCGATCATTAAACAAAACATAAGGAATCTCTATGGTTGGCAGAACGTTGTCTGTTCCATCCATGGGCAAACAATTCAGAATGTATGCATGTTGAAATTGCACTAGGTTAGGAAAAAATGACATGGACGATATTGCAACAAATGAAAATGAAAGAGCATGACATTTTCCATCTCTCCTTTACACAAGAAAAAATAAACATTGAAGATCTACTACGAAAAAATAAAAAAAAAAAGTAAAATAACAGTCCAAAACTCATACTGATGAGATGAATGGAAGGTTTTCAACTTAGTTCAACAATCGCTGGACCTTTTAGTTGGAGCCATAGTTGCTGATGTTGGATGCAATTAGAGTATTATGTGAGAACTAACTATTAACCTAAGACTTCCTATATCGAAACCACACCTCTTTCTAACCCTTTAGATTTGCAAATGGCCTCTCCCTTTCTACGTTTCTTCACCTTTGTA
This sequence comes from Rhizophora mangle, assembly GCA_037832345.1. Classification (NCBI taxonomy): domain Eukaryota; kingdom Viridiplantae; phylum Streptophyta; class Magnoliopsida; order Malpighiales; family Rhizophoraceae; genus Rhizophora; species Rhizophora mangle. The sequence goes on along the minus strand of JBAPLJ010002025.1, from coordinate 4,040,012 downwards.
TAATCCTCAGCCTAGGGGAGGGCACATAACCATGGTTAGATGAGTTTAGAGGGATTTTTTTAGAAGGAAGATATGTGAGCAAACTATGGTTACATAATGGACGTAGAGTTAATAAACATAGGATCTACTTGAAGGGTTTTGATTTTCATATGTCAAACCACCAAATGCCTAAATAAGAAAATCTACAGGAAAAGGTCCTCTAGTAATTTAATTTACTAAAACATCCTGTAAACTTATATTTTCCTTCAATCTCCCAAATTTGGCTTGCAAGGTAACAAACGTTCATGTGTTGTCTTAAATATCATTTCACCATTCTAATGCTTTATTTCAGTTTAAAGTAGAGTGTAAAAAATTTTTTAAAAAAAGGAAAAAATTGTATTAAAGAAAATGAAATGAAAGAAAATATTTTTGTTAATTTTTTGGATAAGTTAGAAAGAAGAGGAAAGAAAAGGAATGGAAAGTAACATTTTTTGTTTGGATTGGTGAGAAAGTATAGGGATAGAAAATTAATTTTTATAAAATGACAATTATGTCTTTCATGTAAAAATTAATATATAATTTGAAAAAACTTTTCTTTTAGATATATAGGATAACCCCTAAAAAAAAAGTCCTAAATATTTTCAAATTTTTTAGTGTAATCTTAAATCCTTAAATTTTTTATTTTAATCTTAAAGGTTGTAGATTCTTATTAATATATTCCAATTGAAAACAAAAAGTGAGTCTATTGTTATGTTTATCAGTCAACATATGTAAATACATTCCAAAATAATTTCTTTATGGATTTTTTTTGAAAACAAAATACATGTGACAAACAAAAATACATATAACAAAATAAATATATTAAGTTAAATATTTTTCTGTTGTCTCTAATTTTATTTTTATTGTTTTGCAATTTAAGGTTTTTTTTACTAACCTAAGCCAAAAATAATAGCCATCGATGTTTTTGGTCTCTCTCTCTTTGATGCTCAAACTAATCCTGATGCTAACCTGTGAAAAAATATTTAGATAAAAATACAACTTTCATTGTTGCATCTAATTGCTGGAACTCTTTAACAAGAGTGTAAGTTTATTTTGTTATAGCTGAGTTTCATAACTCTAAAATAAAATGAAAGTTGTTATTTTTTGTTTCTTTATCTCCAATTATTAGACTTTCTCTATATTCAAATATTGCATAAAGATATTATATAATTATTTTTTTGTGTATTTCTTTATATTCTTAAATTTATAAGTATTTATTTTGTTAAAAAAGGTGTTAAATGTCTGTATTAAATGAAATGACCTTTTTTTTTTTATCTTCGTGGGTGTTGATGTTTATATTTGTATATATTTGATATTTTTCATATTTAAATTGTTGTATTAATGGTTATTGATATAAGATTTGACAATTAAATTGTAATTTAACAATTAAAAAAATCATAAATGCAAGATTAAGTATTTAAATGGTTGTTAATACGAAAGTATTGTCTTGATATTCACTGTTTTTGAGACCACATTCATAAGCATGTCTATTTGTGTTCGAATTTTTTTTTTTTTCAGTATTCTTTTTATAATGTGTGGTTTTGTGTTTTTTGCTTTTTTTAGAGTTGATAATATTAATGAAACATATATATGTATTATGATGGGATATTGCACAACGACCAACGCACACACTAGAAGGAGACTTACTCTCAAAATAACACAAATTTCCTCGCAGATGCTTTTAGTTAAAATAAAAAACAAAATTAAAAAAAAAATTCTAACAAAACTTAAAAAAAAAAAAAAAGTGTGTTGATAGAAAACTAAGTGAACTTTGCCCCTTCATCTGCCGTAGAATTAGGCATCGATTTTTGTGGGTACGACCACATAATGTGCTAAAAAATTGCACCTCACAAAATACAAAGTAATCAGATTAATTAACTTATATTAGGTATTAATTTTCTACTTGATAGAATTGAGCAGAAATTGATCAACAAAGGGAAGGTCAATAGTGATTTGTTTTTGAGCATCCGAACAGGAGTTTAGAAAAGGTCAAGTCTGGCATGTCCTATTAGGAATTTTAAATGCCAAGTTTGACCGATTAGTCTAGGGGGTTCTTCAAAACTAAAGCCTCCTTTTGTTAATTTATATTATAGCCAAATAAATTAAAGTGAATATATCAAAACGACAATGAAAGACTAAATCCACATATAGAATTTTTTTTTTTTTTTTTTGGGTTGAATCTAATAGAAACATATTCACTTCGATCACCACCGGTGGTCAACTTATTTTTTTTTTTCAAACATTTTCGCCGTCGAGTTTTAATTTTTAATTAACACGAGATGGGTCACTGCACTATAAATACAGGCCGCATATAATCCCCAAATCCACAATAAGCTCCAACTCAACGATCACGCTTTAGATTGTAATAAGCCTACAAGCATGTCGTTCTCCAGACTTGGCAGCCCTATCCATTTACTAACGTGCATTCTTCTTCTCCCAACAGTCATCGGAGTCGACCCTCTCTTCCGTTCCTGCACAAGGAATGAGAATTACACTGCCGATGACCCTTTTCAAACAAGCTTGAAAAGGCTCCTGGGGTTCTTCTATTACCAAGCTCCAGCCACTGGTTTTGCACTTGGTTCATTGGGTGTGGACCAAGGGGACCGGCCATATGGACTTGCTCTCTGCAGAGGAGATGTCTCATCCTCGGATTGCAGGATCTGTGTTGCTAATGCAGGCAGGGAGATTGGAAAGCGCTGCCCATATAGCAGAGAAGCAGCTATATGGTACGACAATTGTCTTCTCAAGTACTCAAAGGAGGCGTTCTTGGGCAAAGTCGACAATCAGAACAAGTTCTACCTTTGGAACGTGCAAAACGTAAGCGATCCGGTGACATTCAATAATGGTGTGAAGCAATTACTAAGCCAACTGGCTTATGATGCCTCTTCCACCAAGAAAATGTACGCAGCCGGAGATTCGGCGCTCAGCGGATCATTGAAAATTTATGGGACGGCTCAATGCACCAGGGATCTTTCCATCGTGGACTGTAAGAAGTGTCTCGACGGCCTCGTAGGCGACCTTCCAAGCTGCTGCGACGGCAAAGCTGGAGGCAGGGTGGTTGGCGGGAGTTGCAATATTAGATATGAGACTTACCCATTTGTTAACGTTCACAGTTGAATCCACTTTGGAGCCGCATGTATCTATCTCCTCAACCGAAATGCTGGATGGTGTTCAGATGGCCCATATCTGTTAAAAGATTTAATTTTATTTGTGTTTTGAATAAAACAAAATTGTTGTGTAATTTTCAGAATACAATATTTTAATTTCATTTACTTTTCATTGATTTTGTATTTTTTTTTTTTTTTAGTATGGTTCATTTTATTTAATTAAAAATAATAAAAATTAATAAATTTAAATAATTTAATTTAATATAAATAAAATTAAATTAAATTTAATTTAATTCATATTTATTTAAAAAATTAATAATTTATAATTTAAAATATCTCTTAAAAATTAAATAATTTAATTTATAATTACTTAATTTAAAATTTAAATAATAATAATAATTTAAGATTTTAATAATCTAAATTTAAAATTTAAAAAATATGAAATTTTATATAATCAAAATTTAATTTAATTTACGTAAAATTTAATAAATTACAAATTTTATATACTTAAAAATTAATTAAATTTAGATATAATACATTTCAAATTTAATAAATTTGACATTCATATATAAATTTAATTTTATTTTATTTATATTTTTGAACAAAATAAAATTATTATTTTAATTTTATTTGTAATATTCATATAATTTATATCAATTAAAATTTAATTTTGTTTATATTTTGAACAAAATAAAATTGTTGTGTAAAGTTTACTGTACAATATTTTGATTTCATTTACTTTTAGTAGATTTTCATTTTTTTTCTTATTTACTAGATGAGCTCTTTTGTTTAACTAAAGATAACAAAATATATTTAAATAACTTGTCTTAATGCAAATAAAATTTAATTTTGATTTAACTTGTATTTACTTAAAAAATTAATAACTTATAATTTAAAATATCTAATAAAAATCAAATAATTCAATTTGTAATGAAAAATTTAAAACTTAAATAATAATAATAATCAGTCAAATTTTAAATAATTTAAAATTTAAATTTTAAAAAATAAAAAATTTTATATAATTAAAATTTAAAAATTTAAAATAAAATTGACTTAAATTTTAATATGAGATTTAATATACCTAAATTTTGACTAAATTGAAATATCTCAAACTTGATAAATTTGACACTTAATACATAAACTCAAACTATATGCAACAAGCCAAATCAAATCCATTTGACTATTCCACGGAGAAAAAGTTAATAATGGACACTACTAGAAATTTTTATAGTAACAATATGGATCCAATTTGACTGTTAGTTGAGTTAGGGTGCTCAATTTTGTTTTTAATTCTCTTTTCCTTTTCAGCCATCCGATGGTCCATATTGAAATTCCTTTGAAATTTTTAAGTGTATTTAGCCATTAGGACTAGTATAAAAGATGAACAAAGCAAAAATTTTTACAGGATACAAGGAAAAAGGAATTAAAAACAAGATTTTCTCTATTTTGGTGGTGTTATAGAAATGATGGAAAAAAGAATACAAATTGTTTTTTTTTTTTTTTTTTGACATCAGAAGAAATTGAAAAATAAAAAAAAATCCCTATATTTACTAAAGTATCTATATCTATAAATTGGTGTGTAATTTTCATAATTTTTTTTTTTGAATGAAAAACGAGTATTAGTAAAGCCAATTTTCTTTTTCTCTTTTTTTTTTTTTATCCGAAGAATTCGTCCGAGAAAACAACATAGATTTATCGAAAGAAAAGGAAGTTACCAAGTAGGTGTGGGAGAAATTAAAATAAATAAATAAATAAATAAACAAGATGTTACCTCAAACAGATTAGACAAGACTCATTCAGGGTAATTCAAAAACTTCAAGATCATTAGCGTGTAAGAATGCCGTAGAAAAGGAAATTGGTGTAGCACCTCACGCTATTGCATGGGTCAGTTTTAAATTGTCGCTCTCTCACGCAGCAATTGGATGGCCGCTTTCTTGTTCTCTCCCTCAAACTGAACATTTAATTTTGAGTTTTATTTTAATTGATTCAATCGAACTACAATAGATTGAATTATTAGATTACTTTTGCTAGATTTAAATAATTACATCAGAGTGATGAGGCATGGGCTTGGTATGGATCAAAGTCCGTGGGAACATTAATAGTTTAGACACTTCCGTGGAGCTGAGTCAATAATTGTTCTCTCTGTCTTTTATCACATGGTCCTGTCATGTCATTTGAGCAAATAGATTCCCTCAATGGAATAGAACGATACGTCAAATTTGTTATAAAAAATTTTATGATAAGTAAGTTGTTAGTATTTAAATTTTATATTAAATTTATGAAATAATTTCAATTTTATAATTTTTTTTAGTATATTAACCCTAAATTTTAAGTTTATTCAATTTTTAAATTTTTTAAATCAGTACATATTTCATATAAATCAAACTTTTAGTTCATCATATTTTATATCATTTTAAATTTGAGTTACAATTTGACTATCTTTATTTCAAATATTTTAAATTATAAATTATTAAATTTTTAATTAATTTAAATTAATTTAAATTAAATTTTAAATAAATTAAAGTAATTATTGTTTTATAAGAGAATTTGAAAGATTAAGAAAAAAAAAAATTCTTAGAATTCAAATATAGAATCAAGAGTCAACTAGTTGTATTAAAAGTATACAACAATTAAATCAAATTATTAGTAAGTAAGAAACCTCTAATTATCTTTACTATTATTTTCTATGTTAAGCTCCCAATTCAAACCTATATTAATATCTATATGTAATCCTTTAGATTTGCAAATGGCCTCTCCCTTTCTGGGTTTCTTCACCTATATATAATCCTCAGCCTAGGGGAGTGCACATAACCATGGTTAGATGAGTTTAGAGACATTTTTTTGGAAGGAAGATATGTGAGCAAACTATGGTTTCAGAATGGACGTAGAGTTTGATAAACATGGGATCCATTTGATGGGTTTTGATTTTCATATGTCAAACCACCAAGTGCCTAACTGAGAAAATCTACATGAAAAGGTACTCTGATAATTTGATTTACTAAAATATCCTTTGAACTTATATTTTCCTTTACTCTCCCAAATTTGTCTTGCAAAGTAACAAAAGTTCATTTGCTGTCTTATATATCATCATTTCCCCCTTTTAATGCTTTGTTTGAGTTTAAAGTGGAGTGTTATAAAAAAAAAATTGTATTAAAGAAAATGAATTGAAAGAAAATAATTTTTTCTTTGTTAATTGTTTGAATAAGTTAAAAAGAAGAGGAAAGAAAAGGAATGGAAAGTAACATTTTTTGTTTAGATTGATGAGAAATTACAGAGATAGCAAATTAATGTTTATAAAATAACAATTATGTCTTTCATGTAAAAATTAATATATAATTTGAGAAAATTTTTCTTTTGTGATATATTGGATAACCCAAAACATAATAAAAAAAAAGTTTTTAAATATTTTCAATTTTTATTGTAATTTTAAATCTTTAAATTTTTTAAAATTAATCTTAAACATTACAAATTCTTATTAATATAGTCCAATCGAAGACAAAAGGTGAGTCTATGGTTATGTTTGTTAGTCAACATATGTAAATAAATTTAAAAATAATTCTTTTATGGGCTTTTTAAAAAACAAAATAAAAATGTAAAGCTAAATATTTTTTACGTTGTCTCTGATTTTAATTTTTATTTTTTTTACAATTTAGAGTTTTTTCTAACCTAATCCGAAAATAATAGTCATCTCTCTTTGATGCTTAAGCTAATCTCGATGTTTACCGCTGCAAAAAATCATTCAGATAAAAACACAATTTTCATTTATGCATCTAATTGTTAGAACTCTTCAACGAGAGCATCAGTTTATTTTGTTGTAGTTGAGTTTCCTAACTCTGAAATAAAATGAAATTTGTTATTTTTGGTTTCTTTATATTCAATTATTGGACTTTTTCTATATCCAAATATTGCATAAAGATATTGTATAATTATATTTTTATTATATATTTCTTTATATTTTTAAATTCTTAAGTATTTATCATTTTAAAAAAGTATTGAATGTCTATATTTGATTAAATGAATTTCTTTGATCTTCGAGTGCGGGCGTGTGTTGATATGTATATTTGTATATAATTGATATTTGTCATATTTAAATTGTTGTACTAATGGTTACTAATATAAGACTTTAACAATCAAATTGTAATTTAACAAATGAAAAATCATAAATCTAAGATTAAATATTTATATGGTTCTTAATATGTGAAAGTGTTGTCTTGATAATCATTGTTTTTGGGATCACATTCATAAGCATGTTTGTTTGTATTTGACTTTTTTTTTTTTTTCAGTATTCTTTTTATAATGTGTGGTTTTGTGTTTTTTGGTTTTTTAGAGTTGATAATATTGAGGGAAACATATATATGTATTATGATGGGATATTGCACAACGACCAACACACACACTAGAAGGACACTTAGTCTCAAATAACACAAAAATTTCCTCGCAGATGCTCTTAGTTAAAATAAAAAATAAAATAATAAAAATATTCTAACAAAACTAGGGAAAAGAAAATGAAAAGAAGAGTGTGGATAGAAAACTAAGTGAACTTCGCCCCTTCACCTGCCGTAGAATTAGGCATCGATTTTTGTGGATACGACCACTTAATGTGCTAAAAAAATTGCACCTCACAAAATACAAAGTAATCAGATTAATTAAACATAGATTAGGTATTAATTTTATATTTGATAGAATTGAGCAGAAATTGATCAACAAAGAGAAGGTCAATAGTGATTTGTTTTTGAGCATCCGACTGGAGTTTAGAAAAGGTCAAGTCTGGCATGTCCTATTAGGAATTTTAAATGCCAAGTTTGACCGATTAGTCTAGGGGGTTCTTCAAATCCACATATAGAATTTTCTTTTTTTTTTTTTTTTTGGGTTGAATCTAATAGAAACATATTCACTTGGTCAAATTATTTTTTTTTTTTCAAACATTTTCGCCGTCGAGCTTTAATTTTTAATTAACACGAGATGTGTCACTGCACTATAAATACAGGCCGCATATAATCCCCAAATCCACAATAAGCTCCAACTCAACGATCACGCTTTAGATTGTAATAAGCCTACAAGCATGTCGTTCTCCAGACTTGGCAGCCCTATCCATTTACTAACGTGCATTCTTCTTCTCCCAACTGTCATCGGAGTCGACCCTCTCTTCCATTCCTGCACAAGGAATGAGAATTACACTGCCGATGACCCTTTTCAAAAAAGCTTGAAAAGCCTCCTGGGGTTCTTCTATTACCAAGCTCCAGCCACTGGTTTTGCACTTGGTTCATTGGGTGTGGACCAAGGGGACCGGCCATATGGACTTGCTCTCTGCAGAGGAGATGTCTCATCCTCGGATTGCAGGATCTGTGTTGCTAATGCAGGCAGGGAGATTGGAAAGCGCTGCCCATATAGCAGAGAAGCAGCTATATGGTACGACAATTGTCTTCTCAAGTACTCAAAGGAGGCGTTCTTGGGCAAAGTCGACAATCAGAACAAGTTCTACCTTTGGAACGTGCAAAACGTAAGCGATCCGGTGACATTCAATAATGGTGTGAAGCAATTACTAAGCCAACTGGCTTATGATGCCTCTTCCACCAAGAAAATGTACGCAGCCGGAGATTCGGCGCTCAGCGGATCATTGAAAATTTATGGGACGGCTCAATGCACCAGGGATCTTTCCATCGTGGACTGTAAGAAGTGTCTCGACGGCCTCGTAGGCGACCTTCCAAGCTGCTGCGACGGCAAAGCTGGAGGCAGGGTGGTTGGCGGGAGTTGCAATATTAGATATGAGACTTACCCATTTGTTAACGTTCACAGTTGAATCCACTTTGGAGCCGCATGTATCTATCTCCTCAACCGAAATGCTGGATGGTGTTCAGATGGCCCATATCTGTTAAAAGATTTAATTTTATTTGTGTTTTGAATAAAACAAAATTGTTGTGTAATTTTCAGAATACAATATTTTAATTTCATTTACTTTTCATTGATTTTGTATTTTTTTTTTTATTTAGTATGGTTCATTTTATTTAATTAAAAATAATAAAAATTAATAAATTTAAATAATTTAATTTAATATAAATAAAATTAAATTTAATTTAATTCATATTTATTTAAAAAATTAATAATTTATAATTTAAAATATCTCTTAAAAATTAAATAATTTAATTTATAATTACTTAATTTAAAATTTAAATAATAATAATAATTTAAGATTTTAATAATCTAAATTTAAAATTTAAAAAAAATATGAAATTTTATATATAATCAAAATTTAATTTAATTTACGTAAAATTTAATAAATTACAAATTTTTTATATACTTAAAAATTAATTAAATTTAGATATAATACATTTCAAATTTAATAAATTTGACATTAATATATAAATTTAATTTTTTATTTTATTTATATTTTGAACAAAATAAAATTATTATTTTAATTTTATTTGTAATATTCATATAATTTATATCAATTAAAATTTAATTTTGTTTATATTTTGAACAAAATAAAATTGTTGTGTAAAGTTTACTGTACAATATTTTGATTTCATTTACTTTTAGTAGATTTTCATTTTTTTTCTTATTTACTAGATGAGCTCTTTTGTTTAACTAAAGATAACAAAATATATTTAAATAACTTGTCTTAATGCAAATAAAATTTAATTTTGATTTAACTTGTATTTACTTAAAAAATTAATAACTTATAATTTAAAATATCTAATAAAAATCAAATAATTCAATTTGTAATGAAAAATTTAAAACTTAAATAATAATAATAATCAGTCAAATTTTAAATAATTTAAAATTTAAATTTTAAAAAATAAAAAATTTTATATAATTAAAATTTAAAATAAAATTGACTTAAATTTTAATATGAGATTTAATATACCTAAATTTTGACTAAATTGAAATATCTCAAACTTGATAAATTTGACACTTAATACATAAACTCAAACTATATGCAACAAGCCAAATCAAATCCATTTGACTATTCCACGGAGAAAAAGTTAATAATGGACACTACTAGAAATTTTTATAGTAACAATATGGATCCAATTTGACTGTTAGTTGAGTTAGGGTGCTCAATTTTGTTTTTAATTCTCTTTTCCTTTTCAGCCATCCGATGGTCCATATTGAAATTCCTTTGAAATTTTTAAGTGTATTTAGCCATTAGGACTAGTATAAAAGATGAACAAAGCAAAAATTTTTACAGGATACAAGGAAAAAGGAATTAAAAACAAGATTTTCTCTATTTTGGTGGTGTTATAGAAATGATGGAAAAAAGAATACAAATTGTTTTTTTTTTTTTTTTTGACATCAGAAGAAATTGAAAAATAAAAAAAAATCCCTATATTTACTAAAGTATCTATATCTATAAATTGGTGTGTAATTTTCATAATTTTTTTTTTTAATGAAAAACGAGTATTAGTAAAGCCAATTTTCTTTTTCTCTTTTTTTTTTTTTATCCGAAGAATTCGTCCGAGAAAACAACATAGATTTATCGAAAGAAAAGGAAGTTACCAAGTAGGTGTGGGAGAAATTAAAATAAATAAAATAAATAAATAAACAAGATGTTACCTCAAACAGATTAGACAAGACTCATTCAGGGTAATTCAAAAACTTCAAGATCATTAGCGTGTAAGAATGCCGTAGAAAAGGAAATTGGTGTAGCACCTCACGCTATTGCATGGGTCAGTTTTAAATTGTCGCTCTCTCACGCAGCAATTGGATGGCCGCTTTCTTGTTCTCTCCCTCAAACTGAACATTTAATTTTGAGTTTTATTTTAATTGATTCAATCGAACTACAATAGATTGAATTATTAGATTACTTTTGCTAGATTTAAATAATTACATCAGAGTGATGAGGCATGGGCTTGGTATGGATCAAAGTCCGTGGGAACATTAATAGTTTAGACACTTCCGTGGAGCTGAGTCAATAATTGTTCTCTCTGTCTTTTATCACATGGTCCTGTCATGTCATTTGAGCAAATAGATTCCCTCAATGGAATAGAACGATACGTCAAATTTGTTATAAAAAATTTTATGATAAGTAAGTTGTTAGTATTTAAATTTTATATTAAATTTATGAAATAATTTCAATTTTATAATTTTTTTTAGTATATTAACCCTAAATTTTAAGTTTATTCAATTTTTAAATTTTTTTAAATCAGTACATATTTCATATAAATCAAACTTTTAGTTCATCATATTTTATATCATTTTAAATTTGAGTTACAATTTGACTATCTTTATTTCAAATATTTTAAATTATAAATTATTAAATTTTTAATTAATTTAAATTAATTTAAATTAAATTTTAAATAAATTAAAGTAATTATTGTTTTATAAGAGAATTTGAAAGATTAAGAAAAAAAAATTCTTAGAATTCAAATATAGAATCAAGAGTCAACTAGTTGTATTAAAAGTATACAACAATTAAATCAAATTATTAGTAAGTAAGAAACCTCTAATTATCTTTACTATTATTTTCTATGTTAAGCTCCCAATTCAAACCTATATTAATATCTATATGTAATCCTTTAGATTTGCAAATGGCCTCTCCCTTTCTGGGTTTCTTCACCTATATATAATCCTCAGCCTAGGGGAGTGCACATAACCATGGTTAGATGAGTTTAGAGACATTTTTTTGGAAGGAAGATATGTGAGCAAACTATGGTTTCAGAATGGACGTAGAGTTTGATAAACATGGGATCCATTTGATGGGTTTTGATTTTCATATGTCAAACCACCAAGTGCCTAACTGAGAAAATCTACATGAAAAGGTACTCTGATAATTTGATTTACTAAAATATCCTTTGAACTTATATTTTCCTTTACTCTCCCAAATTTGTCTTGCAAAGTAACAAAAGTTCATTTGCTGTCTTATATATCATTTCCCCCTTTTAATGCTTTGTTTGAGTTTAAAGTGGAGTGTTATAAAAAAAAAATTGTATTAAAGAAAATGAATTGAAAGAAAATAATTTTTTCTTTGTTAATTGTTTGAATAAGTTAAAAAGAAGAGGAAAGAAAAGGAATGGAAAGTAACATTTTTTGTTTAGATTGATGAGAAATTACAGAGATAGCAAATTAATGTTTATAAAATAACAATTATGTCTTTCATGTAAAAATTAATATATAATTTGAGAAAATTTTTCTTTTGTGATATATTGGATAACCCAAAACATAATAAAAAAAAAGTTTTAAATATTTTCAATTTTTATTGTAATTTTAAATCTTTAAATTTTTTAAAATTAATCTTAAACATTACAAATTCTTATTAATATAGTCCAATCGAAGACAAAAGGTGAGTCTATGGTTATGTTTGTTAGTCAACATATGTAAATAAATTTAAAATAATTCTTTTATGGGCTTTTTAAAAACAAAATAAAAATGTAAAGCTAAATATTTTTACGTTGTCTCTAATTTTAATTTTTATTTTTTACAATTTAGAGTTTTTTCTAACCTAATCCGAAAATAATAGTCATCTCTCTTTGATGCTTAAGCTAATCTCGATGTTTACCGCTGCAAAAAATCATTCAGATAAAAACACAATTTTCATTTATGCATCTAATTGTTAGAACTCTTCAACGAGAGCATCAGTTTATTTTGTTGTAGTTGAGTTTCCTAACTCTGAAATAAAATGAAATTTGTTATTTTTGGTTTCTTTATATTCAATTATTGGACTTTTTCTATATCCAAATATTGCATAAAGATATTGTATAATTATATTTTTATTATATATTTCTTTATATTTTTAAATTCTTAAGTATTTATCATTTTAAAAAAAGTATTGAATGTCTATATTTGATTAAATGAATTTCTTTGATCTTCGAGTGCGGGCGTGTGTTGATATGTATATTTGTATATAATTGATATTTGTCATATTTAAATTGTTGTACTAATGGTTACTAATATAAGACTTTAACAATCAAATTGTAATTTAACAAATGAAAAATCATAAATCTAAGATTAAATATTTATATGGTTCTTAATATGTGAAAGTGTTGTCTTGATAATCATTGTTTTTGGGATCACATTCATAAGCATGTTTGTTTGTATTTGACTTTTTTTTTTTTTTCAGTATTCTTTTTATAATGTGTGGTTTTGTGTTTTTTGGTTTTTTAGAGTTGATAATATTGAGGGAAACATATATATGTATTATGATGGGATATTGCACAACGACCAACACACACACTAGAAGGACACTTAGTCTCAAATAACACAAAAATTTCCTCGCAGATGCTCTTAGTTAAAATAAAAAATAAAATAATAAAAATATTCTAACAAAACTAGGGAAAAGAAAATGAAAAGAAGAGTGTGGATAGAAAACTAAGTGAACTTCGCCCCTTCACCTGCCGTAGAATTAGGCATCGATTTTTGTGGATACGACCACTTAATGTGCTAAAAAAATTGCACCTCACAAAATACAAAGTAATCAGATTAATTAAACATAGATTAGGTATTAATTTTATATTTGATAGAATTGAGCAGAAATTGATCAACAAAGAGAAGGTCAATAGTGATTTGTTTTTGAGCATCCGAACTGGAGTTTAGAAAAGGTCAAGTCTGGCATGTCCTATTAGGAATTTTAAATGCCAAGTTTGACCGATTAGTCTAGGGGGTTCTTCAAATCCACATATAGAATTTTCTTTTTTTTTTTTTTTTTGGGTTGAATCTAATAGAAACATATTCACTTGGTCAAATTATTTTTTTTTTTTCAAACATTTTCGCCGTCGAGCTTTAATTTTTAATTAACACGAGATGTGTCACTGCACTATAAATACAGGCCGCATATAATCCCCAAATCCACAATAAGCTCCAACTCAACGATCACGCTTTAGATTGTAATAAGCCTACAAGCATGTCGTTCTCCAGACTTGGCAGCCCTATCCATTTACTAACGTGCATTCTTCTTCTCCCAACTGTCATCGGAGTCGACCCTCTCTTCCATTCCTGCACAAGGAATGAGAATTACACTGCCGATGACCCTTTTCAAAAAAGCTTGAAAAGCCTCCTGGGGTTCTTCTATTACCAAGCTCCAGCCACTGGTTTTGCACTTGGTTCATTGGGTGTGGACCAAGGGGACCGGCCATATGGACTTGCTCTCTGCAGAGGAGATGTCTCATCCTCCTCGGATTGCAGGATCTGTGTTGCTAATGCAGGCAGGGAGATTGGAAAGCGCTGCCCATATAGCAGAGAAGCAGCTATATGGTACGACAATTGTCTTCTCAAGTACTCAAAGGAGGCGTTCTTGGGCAAAGTCGACAATCAGAACAAGTTCTACCTTTGGAACGTGCAAAACGTAAGCGATCCGGTGACATTCAATAATGGTGTGAAGCAATTACTAAGCCAACTGGCTTATGATGCCTCTTCCACCAAGAAAATGTACGCAGCCGGAGATTCGGCGCTCAGCGGATCATTGAAAATTTATGGGACGGCTCAATGCACCAGGGATCTTTCCATCGTGGACTGTAAGAAGTGTCTCGACGGCCTCGTAGGCGACCTTCCAAGCTGCTGCGACGGCAAAGCTGGAGGCAGGGTGGTTGGCGGGAGTTGCAATATCAGATATGAGACTTACCCATTTGTTAACGTTCACAGCTGAATCCACTTTGGAGCCGCATGTATCCATCTCCTCAACCGAAATGCTGGATGGTGTTCAGATGGCCCATATCAGTTGAAGACTTAATTTTATTTGTGCTTTGAATAAAATAAAATTGTTGTTTAATGTTCAGTATACAATATTTTAATTTCATTTACTTTCCGTAGATTTTGTATTTTTTTTTTATTCATGTGATGGTTCTCTTTATTTAACTAAAACTAATACAACTTAATATATTTGAATAATTTTATTTAATATAAATAAATTTAATTCAACTTAACTCATATTTATTTTAAAAATTAATAATTTATAATATAAAAAAACTCTCAATAAAAATTAAATAATTAGATTTACAATAACTAAAAAATTAAAATTCAAATAATAATAATAAGTTAAAATTTAAATAATATGAAACCCAAACTTAAAACATATAAAACTTCATATAATCAAAATTTTGTAAATTTAAAACCAAGTTTACTTAAAATCTAATAAATTAAAGATTTGATATACTTAAATTTAGATTAAATTAAGGTATAATATATCCTAAACCTAATAAACTTGACGTTCAATACATAAACCCAAACTATATGAAACAGGACAAACCCAATCCATTTAACTATTCCATGGAGAAAAAAAAAAGTTAATAATGGAATCTACTAGAATTTTTTATACGTAGCAACATGGATCCAATTTGACTATTAGTTGAGTTAGGGTGCTCAATATTGTTTTTTATTCTTTCTTTTTTTTTAGCCGTACGAGGGTCCGTATTGAAATTCCTTTGGAATTTTTAAGTGCATTTAGCCATTAGAACTATTATAAAAGAACAAAGCAAAAATTTTTACAGGATACAATGAAAAATAAATTAAAAATAAAATTTTCTCTATTTTGGTGGTGTTATGGAAATGATGGAAAAAAGAATACAAATAGTTTTCTTTTTTTTTTAAAGAAAATATCAGAAGTAATTGAAAAGTAATAAAAAAATCTCTATATTTACCAAAGTATCTATATCTATAAATTGGTGTGTAATTTTCATAATTTTTTTTTTCTTGAATGAAAACCGAGTATTAGTAAAGACAATTTGTTTGTTTTTTTTTTTTTTTTACCTGAAGAATTCGTCCGAGAAAAAAAACATAGATTTACCGAAAGAAAAGGAAGTTACCAAGTAGGTGTGAGAGAAATTTTAAATAAATAAATAAATAAATAATATTTGAGATGTTGCCTCAAACAGAGTAGACAAGACAAATTCAGGGTAACTCAAAAACTTCAAGATCATTAGCG
This sequence comes from Rhizophora mangle, assembly GCA_037832345.1. Classification (NCBI taxonomy): domain Eukaryota; kingdom Viridiplantae; phylum Streptophyta; class Magnoliopsida; order Malpighiales; family Rhizophoraceae; genus Rhizophora; species Rhizophora mangle. The sequence goes on along the minus strand of JBAPLJ010002025.1, from coordinate 4,024,034 downwards.
TGTAAGAATGCCGTAGAAAAGGTAATTGGGGTAGCACCTCACGCTATTGCATGGGTCAGTTTTAAAGTGTCGCTCTTGCACGTCAATTGAGATTTAGTCCTTTCCCATATAGACTTAGATGCATCCAAAATCCTTTTCATAGAATGCTCTCAACAAATATCAAAACCTAAAAGAAGCCCTTCTCCTTATCAATTGAACTACCTTTGTTGCTGAATCCTGACAAAGCAAAAAGAATTTATTTATTAAAACAGAAAAAAAAAAAAAAAAAAAAAAAAATTTAACAATGAATATAAAATCATTCGAGAACTAGAGAACGTGTCAACTTGTCTGCCTAGACCTTTCTCAAGTCATCAGATGCATGCTCGAAGCAATTGGATATATATATATATATATATATATATATATACAAAGGGTTTGGATTTTTTTTCTTAAGCTTAGAGTAACAAGTTAAATATTTAGGTTAACCACCTTTAAAGCAGATTGACCTAGAATTTTATGATATTTGAGTTTTAGGCTTAAACAATTGTTTGTATAGTTGGACCAGAGTTTTTGTTGACCCATTAAAGTTATAATTAGTCAATTAGGCATGTGCTTCGTCTGGATCAAGCTCAGTGGACCCATTAACAAATTAAGCACTTACATGGAGGCTAGTCAATTATTATTCTCTCAGTCTTTCCCACATTTGCTTGTCACCTTATTTGAGCAAATAAATTCCATCAATGGAATGATAAGTAAATTATAACTTTTTAAAATTTATGTTAAATTTATGAAATAATGCAAAATTAATGATTTTTTTAATATTAATCTTAAAATTTTAAAGTTATTTTCAATTTTTGAATTTTTCAAATAAAATTATTCGTATTTTATATTAATCAAAATTTTAACTAATTAAATTTTAAATTATTTTAAATTTGAGTTATGATTGGGTCATTTTTTGTTTCAAACATTTCAAATTACAAGTTATTAACTTTTTAGTCAATTTAAAATGATTTAAGTTGAGTTTTAAATAAGTTAAACTTTTTTTTTTTTGGTTACAAAAGAAATTGAAAGATTGAAAAAAAAATAAATTCTTTAAAATTCAAATATAGAATTAAGAGTCAACTAATTGTATTAAAAATATGCAACAATTAAATCAAATTATTAGTGAGTAAGAAACCTCCAATTATCTTTACCATTCTTTTATATGTTAAGTTTTCAATCCAAAATTTTTATAGAATTAACAAAAAAAATCTATATTTATATTTATATATAAATATATATTATCAAAATTAATAAAAATTTAGTAAAATACTTATATATTATCATTTATTTAATTTTGAAAATAATTTAAATATTTAATTCAAATTCTAATTTAACATTTATTCAAAAAATAATTTATAATTTTTTTTATTTTAATAAAATTAAAATTTTAATATATATATTGATTTATTCAGTTATGATCTAATATATATTATAATTTATTTAATTTATATTAATAATTATATATATACATATAAAATTTATATATTATAAATATTTATAATTAAAAAAATAAAATAATAATTTAAAAATACTCTTAAATTAATCTAAATTTATAAATTTACCATGACCTTGGCATGATTCAATTAACCAACCATGGCCATTACTAGTGGTAAACAATGTTGCCATGATTGAGGTGTTCCAAATATATGAGTAAGTCATTGTTATGAATGTGAATTAATTATGTAGTTATGAATTATGATTGATCTTACCTACTAAAAACCATGCAAGACAACCAATAAAAATTTTATGCATCATGCATAGAGTTGACTATAGTTCAATTTCCTTATTTGTTAGAAATTTCTCATTAATGGTCCTTATATATTACATATTGATCTTTTAAATTGTAAATTATGATTAAGGTTTTGTTACACTTTTTTGTGAGAATTAGTCTAAAAGGAAATGTAAAATGTATGATACTTAGTGGTTTTCACAACTTTGAAGGCATAATAAATAATAATGTGGCTTATTTGTGCTACTACATTATATATAACTAACCAACCCAAAAATAAAAATAAAAATAAAAATACATACATACATACATATATATATATAGAGATATTAATCTTTAGTGTATATTAATATTATTGAAATTGTGAAAAAATTAATAAAATATTTTTTATAATGATATTTATTTAATTCGAAGAATATCTAAGCATTTAATTTATAATCAAAATTTTATAGTGAATTTTTTCAATTTTTAATTATGGTATTAATTTTAATAGTTAATTTATAAAATTTTTTAATATTTCAATAATATAAAGACTTTAATTTATATTTTATAACAAAATTTATTTAATTATAATTTAATATATATTATAATATTTATCTAATTTGTATTAATAATTTTTATTTATTTATTTATTAAGAAAAAAATTTTAATTTTTAAATTTTTTCTTAAAAAAAATATTCATGACTTAACACCTTTTTTTTTTTCACTTTCCTAAAAAGAAACTACTTTAAATTTATTTTTTATTATTTAAAAACTTTTTAATATATATCTTTTTTTTTTATTTTTTATTTAAATAAAATATAAATAAAAAAATATTTTTTTTATAAATATGATAATTCTTACATTACACAAGTTTAATACTAATATATATTATTATTACTAAATTTAAAGAAATTTTGTATAATACTAATATAATAATTTTTATTTAATTTTAAATTTTTTTTAACAAAATTTTAATAATTTATAATATTTAATATTAATATTTTTTTAATTTTTTTTAATATTTTAATAAAATTATAATTTTAAAAATTATCTAATTTATTTAATTTATTTAATTACGTTCTAATATATATTATAAATTATTTAATTTTTATTAATAACTTTTTATATATATTTTAAAAATTATATAATATAAATATTTTTAAAAAAAAAAAAAAAAAATTTTTATTTTTTATATCTCGACATTTATTTTTTTATTAAATAATTTCATAATTTAATTTTTTTATTTTTATTTTTATTTTTTTAAAAAATAAATTTAATCTTAATTTTTTTATTTTTTTTAAAAATATATAATTTAACTCACTTTTATTTTTTATTTTAATAAAAAATAATTAAAAATAAAATTTTTAATAAATATAAAAAATTTTCTCTTTACTAAAATCTAATATTATTATGAAATAACAAATGAATTTATGTATCTGAAATAATATAATTATTATTTTGAAGATCCGTAACATTATTATTCTATTTTATTAAAAAAAAAAAAAAAAAAATATTAAGTTGAGTATCGTTCATATATATATATATAGAGATTGATAAAGCTTAGTCGGCACCAACCACCAGTTCTAACCATAAAAGTCGCCTGAAAGCAACTTACAATTCCGATAGTTGGATCTTGTACGTCATCCACTCCAAGATTCCTTTGACAGGTAAACAGATACAGAGATCATATCCTCGTTTTTGATCTTTTGGGATACCATTCACACGCGCCAGATATTGTTTGGAGGAAGGGACACACAAGGGAAAAGGGAAAGATGGGTTCCGTGGAGGAGCAGACGCCGCTCTTAGAAGACGGACTTCTTCAACAGGTTCTTCTCAGTTCTTTGATTTTCTTTATCTGGGTCGAACTTGTATGTAACATATGATCAACTGTCACCCTTTTGGCTGTTAACCTACTTGTAATCATCATCCTCTTGCTAGATCGATTTTTGACTCGATTTGCAGACATGGGTTGCTTCGGATTTATGGGTTTTGGTTATTTGATTTTTGGGGGTCATGAAGATGTTAAGTACCATAGGGAAGATTGGTTTCCAGAAAGCATGAAACTTTTTTTTCCTTTGTGTTTGTGTGTTTGTTTGCTTTAAAAGAATTTGAAACTTGACGTGGAAAGCAGCAAACAATTAGAATCTAGAATTGCAAGTGATTTTTTGGTCAGTTTTGCTAGACTCGATGGTTTCTAGTGGGGTTCTTTGTTTGTTCTAGTAAATTGCTTTCAGTTTTCATGTTTCCATGAAAATCAGTTCATGTTTAATTCCAGATATTGTAAAAAATTAGGTCCTTCAGTTTGGGATATGCTTAGTGTTGATCAATTTATGTTGCCTTCTTGTATTCTTAGGCATATTTTAGTTGGTGTCTTGTGGGATTCAGTGCTATTCTTTCTTTAATTGTCTGATTTCCAGGTTTAATTTAATGCACACCAAACATGTCCAGCATCTTAACTTGACTTGCTTATGTGATGTCATAAGAAGTCATCATGGCAGCCTAGACGTTTGATGATTAAGCTTGTGCTAGGTTTCCACACTTTGCAAGCATTGGTGTTTTGTGTGTGTTTTCTCAAATTTCCTGTTACTCTTCATTAAGTGGGGGATCAGTGAGTGATACATTTCTTCATTTCAATGTTAATTTCATGATCAAGTGATTCATCCATACTCCCTTCTGTCAAATGGGCATTCTGGTATTGGTTTGCAGAGTTTAATTGCGAACCTTTTATATTGTGGACTGTGATCAATGTGCCCCTAATCTGTTTCTTTTTTTGTTGCTTTTTGATGGGATCCTAAACTGTTTTTTAACATATGGTTATGAAACAGACAGTTGGCTGTGGCAGCTCAATTTAAGACACTGTATCCATGTAGAATAAGGATTGTTAAGACTTTTCAACAACCTGTTCTTGATGTAGGCATAAGTAGTTACAAAGGGAACCAATGAAGATTTTCTTCATTGTGCGTGTGAGAGAGGGAAGCGTGATTGTTAGACTGCACCTGTGTAGAATATGAGGAATGTTGAACTTTTCACTGAATTGTTCTTTATGTAGGCATAAGTTGCAATTACAGAGGATTTTAGATTTTTTTACTTTTTGGGGGGAAGGGGGGTCAAGAGGGAGATTCTTATCTAGCTGTGTTCTTTTGTCTTGAAAAGTTTTGATGATTTATTTTTTATCCACAACATTGGTTTAGAGTGGATCAGTACATGGCCTTTACCTTTTTTGTGCATTAATTCAGAGAATAAACATTAGTGTCACTGTTCACTGCAAAATTATATTGTTTAGATGAAATCCAATGAGAAATTTTTATTGACAGAATCATTGCTTCATTTGGTCATTTTCAGTTATTGGACATGCCCACCATACAATGCATACAACTTCTCTGTAGGATTTCTACCTCAGAAACAAACTAGTACTCATGTATTTTATAATGTTATGTATTCAGAATGACAGCAATGGACTCTACACAGGAGATGGCTCTGTTGATTTTCATGGGAATCCTGTCCTTAAGCAGAAAACTGGAAATTGGAGAGCATGCCCATTTATTTTAGGTGCTGTATTATTTTATGCCCTTTTATTTTGGATGCTGCATTAATTTCATCTTTGTATTGTTTCATGTTTTGAGCATCCCACTGACATTTGTACTCTACCATGCAGGTACTGAATGTTGTGAACGTTTGGCCTACTATGGGATAGCCACTAATCTTGTTACCTATCTCACCACCAAGTTACATGAAGGAAATGTTTCTGCTGCAAGAAATGTATCCACCTGGGCAGGAACTTGCTACCTTGCACCCCTCATTGGAGCTGTATTAGCAGATGCATATTGGGGAAGATATTGGACAATTGCGGCTTTCTCCACTATTTATTTTATAGTATTTACCTCCAACCTCTATTTACATTATCTGACTAGGCCACAAACAGATCATTCATTTCAGTGTCTTTCCCAAGCAGCTCTCTTTATCCTCAGATCAATCAGTCATATGGAGCTAAATTTTCTAGCTAATATTTTTTCAACATAGCTGCATTGCCATCATTCTTTATGCTATATACTGCTTCCTGGTTGATGTGTTCTATTTTTGTGTTGGCATAACAGTTTAATGCTTCATTAGAAAGGAATATGAATTGTAGAGGTCATTCTGGTGCCTATATTATGTTTTGATAGGATTGAAGGAACCTTGGATGAATTTTGGCAACTTATAAGGAGCTTTCTGGTTTTGAAACTTTCTATGCAAAGTCCTTTCATTTTAAAACAACTTTGGGTCAGAAGAGAGAGAAAGAGAGAGAGAGGGGGGCGGAAAGGCTACTTTATTCAGCTTACATATCCGAATTTTATTTATACGTTTTGTTGTGACATTAATGTACCTGAATATATCATAGAATATTAAGCAAGGTTTCTTTCTAGCTTTACCTTTTCAGCACATATGGTACCCTATTGCACCATCAGTAGACATAAAACAAATTAGTCATTTTACAAGACTTGTTGAAGACCATGTTTGATTTATTAAAACTTGTTTGTAAATTGTGAGAATAAAAGGTACATCGCTAACCATAACGAGCAAAGAGTTGGAAACAATTGAGAGAGGGATGATGAGGAAAGTGGAAGGTATTTGATGTTATTTTCTAGTTCTGTGAACTTTCCTTTTCAGGCATTATTCTAGGGGACTCTATTCAATAATTTGTGTGTTGTTTCAACAGCATTAGAAATCATGGTGAAAATTATGAAAACACTGGATGAGGGTTTCTTTAATTGTGTGAATGCTTATAGACTAAGGCAATATTAGCCATACCAAATGAGGTATAATGGCTGACTTATTGTAGAAAAGTGAGTGGATGCTTTCTTCTTTTTCTCATTCTTGCCTACTTTTCTTTGCCTTGATGGTATTACAGTGTGTTGCATATTGTAAAACAGTTAACTGGTGCAGGGAATGTGTACATTGACTCTCTCAGCATCAGTTCCTGCACTAAGGCCAGCTGAATGTGTGGGTTCTTTGTGTCCTCCAGCAACTGCAGCTCAGTATGTGGTATTTTTCCTTGGGCTCTATCTAATTGCACTTGGGACTGGTGGTATCAAACCATGTGTTTCGTCCTTTGGGGCAGACCAGTTTGATGACACTGATCCTAAGGAAAGGAAAAAGAAGGGATCTTTCTTCAATTGGTTCTATTTTTCCATCAACATTGGTGCTCTTGTATCAAGCAGTTTACTGGTGTATATCCAAGACAATGCTGGGTGGGGTCTAGGGTTTGGAATTCCTGCATTGTTTATGGGCTTTGCCATTGCAAGCTTCTTTTCAGGAACACCACTTTATAGATTTCAGAAACCAGGGGGCAGCCCTATTACAAGGATGTGCCAGGTTCTGGTTGCATCATTCCATAAGAGGAACCTGGAGGTCCCAAAAGATAGTAGCCTCCTATATGAAACACAAGACAAAAGCTCCGCAATTGAAGGAAGCAGGAAGCTGGAGCACAGTGATGAATTAAAGTAATTGCTACCACATTCTCCTCAGTTGATGCATTAATTGTTTACAGCTCTTCCACTTATCCTTTTTAATTTTGGTGGGTTTATGGTGATAAAAAGCTCACTATCTATCACAATGCACAAAACAGAGGGAGGGGAAATTCTTCAACATGCACTGAGCATGTGATGTAAAGGTCTACTGTTAAATTTGCATGTTGTAACATGCATAGATGACTTTAAGGCCCCTAGTTGGAACAATAGTGAAAGCAATTATGACTTACCTAAGCTTTATGAAAAGATTAGTTATTTGCATTCTTATTTACAATGCATTGAAGTTACCCATTTCTGTGGAGTGCTAGAACCTTCTTTTGTTGCAACCAGTGATGCTTATGCAGAACTACAACGAGAAGGCACCTTTTCCCTTTATTTTCAGTAATTGCTTCCCGTTTGCAATTATTCCCTGTTAAATCTTGCTTATTCTTCCCTACTATGTACTGCACTAACTCAAAATTTTGGTTGCTTGTGACTGAGTGACGTACTTAACCGAAGATGTTCTCCTACAAGGGAGGGTTCAAGCATGTTGTGTTGAAGTAGACTTGTGCCTCTTTTAGTAGAATAATTGTGGACTACGGATAATTTTGGCATTGTTGTTTGATCGATTTATAGATTTGTGTCTACTTTATTTTGCGAGCCTTGATTTCACAAGGTTTTCTCACCGTGTTCAACTTCTGAAGCTATATGGAAATCATTATCTTGTATATAATTTGGGAATAGCGTCAACACCAAATTCATGTCAAAAATCTTCTAGTTCTGCAGATAAATTGACTCCGATTAAGGAATAAGCACATGTAAGGTGGTTTAGTTTGATCTTCCATGTGTCTTGAATGAATTGTCCCCCTCTGCATAGATTTGTATGGTTGTTTTTGGGCTAGCATTGAGATAACTTACAGGATATGTGTGGATGTTCATTACAACTAACTAATATAAGATTTTGTGAGAAGTTATAAACAAATCTTTTATTCTGCAGGTGCCTTGATAGAGCTGCTGTGTTGTCAGATGTTGAGATAAAATGTGTGGACTACTCTAATTCTTGGAGGCTTTGCACTGTGACACAGGTGGAGGAGTTGAAGATTTTGATTCGAATGTTCCCAATCTGGGCTACAGGAATTGTCTTTTCAGCTGTCTATGCTCAAATGTCTACAATGTTTGTGGAACAAGGGATGATGATGGACACAACAATTGGTTCATTTACCATTCCTCCTGCCTCCCTGTCAACATTTGATGTTATCGGTGTCATTTGCTGGGTGCCGATCTATGATAGGGTCATTGTTCCAATTGCAAGGAAGTTCACAGGCAAAGAAAGGGGCTTCTCAGAATTGCAAAGGATGGGAATTGGCCTGATTATTTCAATTCTATCCATGGCAGCTGCTGCCATTGTAGAGATCAAGCGCTTGCAGCTTGCCAAAGAGCTTGGGTTGACGGATGAAGATGTTGCAGTTCCTCTTAGCATTCTGTGGCAAATCCCCCAATACATGTTGGTAGGTGCTGCAGAAGTTTTCACCTTCATTGGGCAGCTCGAATTTTTCTATGAGCAATCTCCAGATGCTATGCGCAGTTTATGTAGCGCACTTTCACTTCTGACAACATCTTTGGGTAATTATCTGAGCTCTTTCATTCTGACTGTTGTAACTTACTTCACAAGTGTGGGTGGAAAGGCAGGATGGATACCAGATAACCTAAATGAGGGCCATCTGGATTATTACTTCTGGCTTTTGGCTGGACTGAGTTTCCTAAACATGTTGGTGTACGTTGTCTGTGCCAAGAAGTTCAAGCAGAAGAAGGCTACATGAGAAATAATGTCCAGCAGCCACTTTTTAAGGGTTTGCTTCCTATTTGTTTGTACATAATAAACAAATAATGTTTCCATAACTAGATGATTTCCTTCCAGGTTCTAAGGAATGTATTTGTATTATGTGGGCATGATACTTTACCACTTGACCAAAAGGTAAAATATCTGGTATTTTTCATTTTCTTGTTCTAACTTGTAAGTCTTATTGTAATGAGAAAATTATTCTATCATAATTTGTGGCTGAAAAACACAATCGAAATGAGCAAAATTCCAAGAAGTGTTTTAATTATTTGAACGTGAAATAATGAGCCAATAATATTTAGAAGGAAATCTTTTCTTCTAATGTTTTGTTTCAGATTGAGCAATATAATACTTTTTGTCTCATTTGCATTATTACACTTGGCTCTAAAAGAAGGAAGAAGTGGTACACAAGCTTGAGGAGTAGTGTAAGATAAGATAAGATAACATGTCCTAACTTTCTAATTCATCTTGCATTTATTATAAGGAACTCTAAGGGCAAGACTCAATCAAGAATGTTATTGCTGCCTAAGGAGTATCAGATGAAAGGAATTACAGTATGAGAAAATAGTGGCTGTCAGAGGTTCACCTACATGGATCCTAAAGGTTATACTTTGAAGGCAGTAAGCCTAAAAAGGTTATACTTTCGAAGGCAGTAAGGTGGAGTTGGCAGTAAGAAGAGGAACATTATTATGAAGTGCATGGGAAAAGTTTGCATAGGTAGTTTGATAGTTTCTTTGATGTAATGCAAGAATTCAATAAACTTTCTCAGATAGATTCTTTTAAGGAATATTAAGAGAGATTTTGAGAACTTAAAGGCACTCATGAAGAATGCAAATCCCTACCTATCAGAGGAATATTTCATTTCTAATTGGATTAGTGGATTGAATGACTATCAAATTTGCTATGAAGATGTGGCAGCCAAGATCTCTGAGCCACCTTTATGAGTTGTCAAGTTGTAAGAGAAAGTTGTGGTAAGTATGGGAAGAACAAACAAACTAGTTTATAAAGATGTATATTGGAGTAACCTAGGAGCAATGGGGACTAGAAGTGGGTTATTTCCCAATACTTGGAGAAATTAAAGGGGAGAAAAGAGGCAATTCACAACAAGAAGATGTAATGGAAATATACAGGTTTAGGAGTCAATCCATCCAACTGCTTGGCAACTTTAAACAGTGAATTGGAAGTAGAAGGGTTAAAGAGACCAAGGTTTAGATATTATCCTAGGCATTAGTATGTGCAAGGAAGTCAATGCTTCATGTTATTAGAGGAGAACTAATGTAGGGGGAAAAGGTTGATAAAGGATGAGTAAGGAGAAAATTTTTTATGAATTGGAGCTAAAAAAATAAAAAAATCAATTGAATCATAAGGAAGCAAATCTATCTATGCTTTAACTGGTTCAATTGGGTTGAATACAATTCAGCTTAAAGGATAAGCAAGAAGTAGAACTTTAACCATCCTTATTGATTTAGGAAGTACTCATGGCTTCTTAAATGCTAATCTAGTCAATGATTTGATCTACCTAATGATTCCTACCTATCCACTAGTGATCATAATAAGGGATGAATCCAAGGCTACTAATAAGGAGAATATTAGTCAATTTGAATGGAGGATGCAAGGTCAAACATCTAAAAATGACCTCAAAAATCATGAAGATATGATCTTTGGGGTAGATTGGTCAAGCAAGTATAACCTAGTGCTTTTGGATTTCAAAAAATGCAAACTATTAGCTATGAAAGATGGAATGACTACTAAATTAATGGGCACCTCACATGGTCAAAATACAATACTTAATGTGATGACAAGAGTAAAGTTGCAACAACTTAAAAATAAGACTATGGGGCAAGTTCATATATACCTTATAATGTCACAGGAAGTTATTACTTAAACTGCTATAGAGTTGCAACCGATCCTATATCAATATGTAGATGTTTTTGAGGAACCACAAGGCATGCCTGCATTTAGGTCTTCATAATTAGGCCATTCTAGTTAAGTTAAAAGCCTAACCAATCAACATAAGACCTTATAGGTACTCCCATTATCAAAAAAAAGACTGAGATAGAAAGGTTGGTGGCTAAAATGTTGTAATCATCCATTATTCAACCCAACACTAGCTAGTCCTTTTGCTTCCCCAGTACTTCTAATGAAGAAAAATGAGGGCACCTAGCACTTTTATGTGGACTATATGATAGTTAAATTCCCTTACTGTAAAGGATAAGTTTCCTATTCCTATCATAAATGACTCACTGGATGAATTGGATGGATCTACTGTGTTCTTAAAAATTAATATAAGGGTATGCTATCATGGAAGATATCCCCAAGAATACTTTTAGAACTCATCAAGGGCATCATAAGTTCAAAGTAATGACCTTTACGTTGACTAATGCACTTGCCACATTTCAGGCTCTCATAAATCACATCTTTGAGCCATTTTTAAGGAAGTTTGTGTTGGTTTTCTTTGATGACACTTTGATCTATAATGCTACTGTGAAGGAGCATATTTTGCATCTATCTAAGGCTTTTTCAAATGTTAAGATAACAAAAGTTGTTTGCAAACAGATCCAAATGCACTTTTGGTCAAACTCAAGTGGAGTACTTAATCCAAATTATTTTTGGTTCAGGGGTAGCAACTAATCCCAAAAATGTTGATGCTATAATAGATTAGCCAATACTTGCTAACCTAAAGGAGTGGAAGGGTTTTCTAGGGCTCATTGGATATTACAAGAATTTTGTAAAAGGGTATGGTTACCTCAACAAACTATTAATAGATTTGCTAAAAAAGAATAGCTTTAAGTGGAATAAGGAGATTAAGAATTCCTTTAATGAATTGAAGCATGCTATGGCTATTATCCTTGTTTTGGTAATGCTTGATTTTTCTAAACCCTTTATGATGGAAACTAATGCAAGTGGAAATTGACTAGGTATTGTATTAACGCAAGAGCAAAGCCCCAATTGCTTACTTGAGTAAAAAATTGCACCTTAGGCATCAAAAACTCTCCATTCATGGAAAAGGAACTTTTGGTTACATTAATGGCAGGTTCCAAATGGAGACACTATTTGAAAGGGCATCCTTTTATCATCAAGATTGACCATGAAAGTCTTAAATTCCCACTTCAATAGCAATCCTATACTACATTCAACTTAAAGGAGTTACAAAGTTGCTGGGATTAGATTACAGTGTTTAATAAAAGAAGGGTGCTAAAAATTAAGGCAATGATGCCCTTTCCAGGAGATGTAAAGCACAGAATTTGAAGTGGATGTTAGAAGATTTTGAGGCTTATTGTGCACTGACCACTCAGGTTCCTGAATGGTTGGAACAAGTCCATTGACAGTTTGCTCAGTACATGTTGTTTTCCTAAAAACAAATACTTACTAAAACATATAATTAATAATGATGAGGAAGAATATCTATATGTGCAAAAAGCGAAGAACAAAAGTGAAAAATATTGAATATAGAATATGCAACTGCCGGCAAATAAATACATCCCAGAAAGTAATTCTTTCAAATAATATTTTATATGTAACGACTGATGTGTTAAATTCAAAGTATACATGTGTTGGGGCTCTAACTATTAATAATTTATATTATATTCAATTATTTTAAAATTAATTATCAATAATATATATTATTTAAAATTATTTTTAATTTAATTTTTTATTTTAAATTTAATTATCACATAAGAAATTTTGACTAGACTATTTTTGTTTTTAGTCAGGATAGATGCATTTGAGGTAAATTAGCTATGTTTTGTTGTTGATTAATAACCGTAGATAATGTTTACTTAAATTGTTTGATTTGTACTACTTACCTTTTTTTTTTTTTTTTTTAACACAAAACAAAACCATCTCTGCAGATCATAAGTAGATCAGAAAGTAGGTGATAAAAAAAAAAAAGAGAGAGAGAGTCTCAGATATTATTATTATTATTATTATTATTATTATTATTATTATTATTATTATTATTATTATTATTATTTCATCAAATAGTAGTTGAATTGTTTATTAATTATTACGCAATTTTTTTACCATTAAACTACAATTTAGTATTTAAGTAATATAGACAACATCGTACAAAGAGAAAATAATCCACAATCGACTCAGGCCTCGTCGCAACGACAAAGAAAAGAATTAAAAAAAAAAAAAAAAAAGGAAAAGAAACAAAAAGAAAACAGGAAAAATCTTAAACCCCAGTGCTAGTGGGGCTTGCGCTGACATCAATTGCTCTCTGAAGGGTGAAGGGTTTTGGCTTCTCTGCCGCTGCTGTTGTTGCTGCTGCTGCTTGTGTTTCTATTTGTATTTGTGTGAGGAGGCGAGAGATGAATTATAGGATATGTAAGGCAGTAATCAGGAATGGAAATGGATGGGCCAAATGGAAAAGAGAAGCCTTTGCTGCCCTATGGATTCCGGTGCAAATGCAATCGTATTATTACGTGACTTCTTCTTCTTCTTCTTCTTCAGCCACCAAGGCCCGCAAAGCCAACCAGACGTCAACAACATGGCCGAGGCCAAGGGAGATTCCCTTTCAACCGCAGGCTGCCAATTCTGTCAACCTCATCGGATATGTCAAAAACCCTGTCCAATTCCTCTCTTCTCCCGATGCAAAGCACTGGGCTACCACCGTCATTTCACTTCTTCACCCATCTTCTTCTCCTTCTTCTGATTCATCCCCTTTATGGTGCTCTCTCCCTCTCCCCCTTCCTCCCATTTATTCTATTACATTCTTCTTGTTATGCGGATAATATGCAATTAGCTTCGTTGATTCATACAAAAACCCTTTGGGGTTTTATTAGTTTGGAACACCCTTTTAAGCCAATATTAGTTTGGTTTCCATAGCCATTTGGATCATCTTCGTAATCTATGATGTTTATGCTTATGTCTTTTACCCCTTTATTTTTAATACCTTGGCCATTTCATCTTTTTATTTTAATCTTCATGCTTGTTTCATCATGATGTGTAACATTCTTGTTCATTCTCGCGTTGTTGGTTTACTTTGTTATTTAATGTAGTGTTTTGTTCACTTAGTTTATTTCTCAACACAGCAGGATTCCAATAACTTTTGAAGGTGATTTGGCCCATATTGCTGCTTGCCACTTGAAAGAAAACGATTGTGTCTATGTTGCTGGACAATTAAGTGCACATCCCCCTTCTTTCAATGTAATTGAGGCTGAAGCCCAACTTCAGGTAATTATTATTGATGCATAAGCTGCCTTGGGAAATAGACGTTGGTTCTACAATTGGAATGATTTTTACATTTTTTTGGCAGCGGGTTTCTTTTGATGTAATATATCTAGTGTTAGATTTATTTGGTTTGTATTGTTCCCTTCAATTTTCCAATAAAAACAATAGGAGTGCATAATGCTGGATTGTTCACGCTTGATGTCCTACCTTTGCTTTTGATCTCTTCTAACGATTTTTTTTTTTTTTTTTTTTGAGTAGCACTTCTAGCGATTTTTGGGTTGTGTAATTTAGGTAGACTTAATATGTCTTGTTTATTTCCCATGTGGAAACCCACGGTCAGGTCTTCCTCCTTACATGGGATGTAATCAGATTACTAAGTGCAATTATTTTGACTTGGGAAGTCATAATAAAAATTAAACCATCAAAGAGTGGGTCAGATGCCATATTTGTGTCTTTTCTTTTTGGATATCATTGTCAATCTATATTTGCAACTTTGTGCAAGTTGGATGATTTTTTTTTTTTTATTCTTCTTTTGGAAGAGCTTGTAGTTGTAGATGGAATGAAATAGGACTTTTGAGGGCAAGGAAAAGTCCCTTTCTGCCCTCATAGACATTTGGTTTAGAGCACTTGATTTTTTGACCATTTATTAAGGAACATGGCTGGGGATGGACCAGAAAATACAAGTGCTTGAGAAGTAGTGGTAACAAATGGCCTGTTAAAGAATGAGGAATCATTGAAGAAGGATGTAAATTTTAGGACTATTGAATTTTTACACAAAGGAGAGGTCTTTAGTTTAAGAAGGAGCTCTAGTTCTGTTTGTTCAAGACTTGCTGTTGTCCTTTAATGCTTTAGGATGGTGCAGTGTATCACTAATTGACTGATTTATTGCATAAATGGGTAACATGTCCTATATTGGTGATGCCTTAACAGAGTGGTAGCATTCTAAGAAATTGAACTAAGGGGCTGATTTAACCTTTCAGAGATGTGAAGCATGGAAGAATTGGCACATGCCTTTGAGTTTGCTGTCTATGCCAAGGAAGAGAGAACATAATTACATTGGTAGAGCAGGATGAGGATCTCTAGAAAGAAAATGAATGAACTGGACTCACTTTTGGTTTTATTCTTTCATTCCTTTCATTGAACATTAGTGAGGAAGCAGTCTGGTAACCAAGGTGGGGATGGTGCATACCTTCTATTTTAAAAGTAGACATGTAAATCTTGGAATATCATAAATAAGTGAAGAGTCTCTGACCATTTCTTTTCGATGCATGATGCATTTGTAGAGAGTAAGCAACCCCCATGTTGTAAGCATAATAATGAGCAACTGCTCTTTACTTGTCTAAGAAGAGATAAGATAAGATGGGTCATTAACTACTAGATCCTAGAGAAAATTACAGCTATCAGAATTTATGTGTGGAATTATACCTAAGGATTCATTTAATGTTTTTCTATGGCAATGTGGAATGTGTCCTTGATCTGAATGGTTGAAAGAGAATGGAGAACATTTAGTGTCACTATTACAATTAGCTGACATAGTCATTTTTGAAGAATTATTCTCATGATTGTTTTTCCATTAAGTTCAGGGTAAATTCTATCAAAAAATGATTAGGCTACAGATGTTGTACATTAGTGTATGTTACATGTCCAAAAAATGTGTGTATCAGAGATTAGAATGCTTAGATTGAACTGTAGTCACCCTTGGAAGGACCAAATAAGAAATGAGGATATTTGTAGCAAATTAGGTGTATTATCAAGTGGAGATAAGCTGGGGAACTGCATTTGCATTGGTTTGGATATGTCTATTATATATGCTCCAGTTAGTAGGGTTGACCAAATCCAGATGGATGATGAGAGGAGAGAGAGATGGAGACCTAAGGTGATTTGGGAATCTTTGGTTGTAGGGATTTAGAAAATTAAGAACTGATACTAAACTTAGTTTATAATAGAATGAGATGATGAGAAAAGATTCATGTGGCTGACCCTTCTTGAATTTGCTATTAAGGCTTTGTTGTTGTTGTTCTCACATTTTTAGATATCTTAGGAGGTGACCATAAAGCTGAAAAACTTGAAAAGAAATTCATTTACTATGGTTCTCAACCAATCTATGATTTTTGTTGGATGTGGAATAGTTTTGATGCCTAAAACTGATGCAACAGATGCTGTTCAATATAGCAGATGCTCATTGTTTGAACTCACCACCAATATTTAGATTTATGATACCTAATCGTAGAATATTTTCTCTGTATTTATTAACACCTGCTTGTGTGTTGAGGAGTTGGTCATTATACATTTCCATGTAGATATGCATCTAAATTAGTCACAAGTTAGATGTTAGGTACTTATATTTTGGTTAAAAGCAACAACAAATCAAAAAAAAAAAAAAAAAAACAGAGAGAGGAAAACAAAAGGTTATGGTGCATACTATCAATATTGATATTAAATGTTTGTTCTTATCAGGTTATGGTGCATACTATCAATTTTGTTCAGGGATCTTCCGAAAAGAAGATAAGCTATATACCTCAACAGAAAGAAGAGAGTCCTCCCTCAACAGATTCTGGTAAATTCATATTTTAGTGTTTCTACCCCTATGCTATTATATGGTGTCTATGTATTTCAAAATATACAAATCAAGCTCTTAATCTTTTTCCAATGGAACAGGGCCATCTCTCTTTCATTTTTTTTTTTCAAAGAATTTTTGGATAGTATGGAGCAGATCTAGGATGGATTAACAGCTTTCCTGCATGTTGACTCCCTCTGGATTTGAAGTGGGAAAACTTATAAATTGAAGGCTTGTAGAGGATTTTAAGGAGGATGAGTGTTTTATAGGCCAAATTGTGTTGATTACATGGAAAAGATGAAGAAGTGTAAGAAGAAAGATAGAAAACCAAGAATCACTCAATGCCCTTGAGCCAATACTTTAATTTTTACTAATTTCATTATAAATTTCCATTCATAACTTCATGTTCAGTTTTTCCTTTATGCTTATTCAAAATGTTTGATTGATAATGTTAATTCATCACATTCTGACCCTTCACCTGCTGCGCATATTGCGTACGTTGGATCTTGCCTTTCTCCGTCAAAATGTTATTACACAAAGTGTTCTCCCCAAAATGATAACCTTTACTAAAATTGCTATTTTGAGGATGTCTTTGTCTTTGTGATGGCTTATGCAGGAAGTCTTAACCTTTTCTCCCAATGCATTTATGCAGGAAGGCTTAACTTAATATTAAGAGTTCTTTCTTTAAACAATTCCTTCTAATTGAATTGTCCGAATCCTCTTTCCAACATTAAAGCTACCTCATGAAGAGTTTTTAATCATATTTAAATATCACTCAGCCTTCAAATATTGCAGCTGCTTCAAAACCAGAAAAAGAGGTTTAAAACTAGCAATTCTCAATTCAAAACTAGGGAAATGACAAGAGAGACTTTTGAGTCTTCTTCCGGGGTGGAAGGGATAGGACAACTGTTATCCAAAACCTAATATGCCAATTTCAAAAATAAACAGAAAAACCCTCCACCCATTTCGAAGGAAGCACATTGAAAGAAAGTCTCTCAACCTTTTACTTTATGTGCTTTTAAAATTCCATTCCATAAGAATTTCTCCAGCATATTGAGATAGATGCATCCATTATGATCTGTCATCATATCTAAACTGCCTCAACACTGTCCAAAGGTTATCCATCCCTACTATGAATTTATTCATAAATATTTATTAAAAGCTCAGAATTTATTATGTCTCCCCCACACTTCACGTAAATAATACTGAAACTGCTCTCCAACACTACCTTATAAAAACCAACTTTGAGTGCTCTAAATCTTTGAGCCACTTGCAAGGGATAGGAAAAAGCTGCATTAATGAATGTGAGATCACTAAGGCATGCTTTAAGGAGGAATGGTATCTTAGTTTCAGAGCTGAGGGACTTCCACCTGTTTCATTGGGGATTCTGATACTTGGTTGGAGAATTCAGATAAGGACTTGTTTTAAGGCAATGTTTGTAGGAACATAAGGTTTCAAAGATGTGGCTTGTATGAAACCTACAAGATTACCTTGGTGCATGTTCCACAAGGGTTCTGTGCAGTAAAAATCCTATATCCTTGAACCTGAGTTAACTTCATGTTGAGTGATTGATATTCCTTTTTCATTCAAGCATGTTAGCAGGCTCAAACCTCAAGACATCTGTGATTGCAATTTCATTGTGGTTTGGGAAAAATATATTTTTGCCAAAAAATTCACTGTTCTTTTTGTGGTAATTATGCCTCGGGTTTTATCTTTCAAACATTTTCATGCAAATACCATGATTTACTTATTTCAAATGTAAATGTTAGTAATGCGTTTGTGCATAATATGTGGTTGGATATTCTACTGTTCAATACTGAGTGATTGTATTTCAGCTAGAATGAAGAAAAATCATGATTCTCTTTTGAATTCCTGGAGGGAACTTCTTGACAATCCAAAAGAGTGGTGGGACTACCGTAATAGTAAGCTCAATGGATTGGTAATAATTTTACGTTGTGTAGAGTTTATATAAATCTTCTAGAACTGATGATATTAGCAGTAGTATTGATGGATCCATTGTGCTTTTTGATTCAAGCAGGTAAATCCAAAATTCCCTGATTTTAAACGTAAAGACAATGCTTTTTCCCTTTGGATTGATAGTGCACCAGGGTGGCTTGTGACAAAGATCAAGAAAGTGGAGTTTGATATTCCAAATCATAAGCAGACACAAGGGAAGCAGCAGAGAGGTATAAACAATGTCTTTGTCCCTGATATGTGCAAATTACCGTACATGACCATCGCATTCACACCCCCAACCCCTCCTTTTTCGAATTTCTATGATCCCTGTACAAATTGGCCTGTGAATTCAGACATGTGTTTGCAATTACATATATAGATAGGAAACATTCAATGGGATCCATGCCTTTATCTCAATATAGCAAGATGTTGATCAAGCACGGTATGGATAAAATTTATAGAGAATGTGGCTGTTGTTTGCAGAGGATGAGTCGGTGCTTAGAAGGTAGTAAATAGAGTTATATTTTAGTTGCAGCTCTTATAGTGGATGGGAAAAGCAAATTTTTTGTCTTGAATGGATAGTTGATGGAGGAAAACCAAGAAGTCTGTAGCTGTGGGAGATCCTTGTGTGCCCACTATTGATTACTGTGTAGCATCCACATTTTTAAAATACTAAATCCCTCATCTTCCATAAAATACACGTTTTTGGGTGCGAGGGGTGTCATATCTGTAGTATGTAGAAGAATAATACTCTTGATTATGATTTCCCACTCAGTTTGTCTCTGCCTGAAGACCACTGGTGAAAGATCACAATTATGTTGAAGCCAGTGGTCTCCAGAAAGGTCTCTTATGACACTGTATGTCCTGCTTCAAGTTTCCCCCTTGTTTTTCACTGGCTGGTTTTAAATAAGGGAAGGAATGATAAGGTGTGGTTTTTTTTTTTCTTAGCCATATTATTAATTTATTTTCAATTATACAGGAGTTTTTTTTTTTGGGTGCCTGGCAAACTTGCGAAGTTTGGTTACTTTGGTCTTCTTGTTAAATTGGGTTGCACCATGGCAGCTCTTCCTCTTTCCTTGGCTTCTGAAATTTGGATAAAAGGAAAGTTGATTTATATATGGCACTGCATCTCATGTATGCCAGTATAAAGAACGACAAATTTGTTTTGAATTCCATTTTACCTATGCTTTTACATGATCCAGGGGTTATAGATGTTTTTGCTTATCCAGTTTTTGTTTTATGAAGTAAAGACAATATTTGGTGTTACTTTGTTTGGTTGAGATTAGAGTTTAGGGTAGCAATATGATTGTGGGGAGTTTGGTTCTGCCTTTCATTGTTTATATTTGGAAGTAGTAAATGGAAAGTCCCAATCAAGTTCTTTGTAGGTGGAGTTGAACACAGTAATCAATATAAGAGTTTCTCAGGAATCCTTTATCTTGTCTTCAGCTTTATCTGCTAGGCTTGCTCGTACTTATTCCTTGATCATATTTAATATGTGTGAGTTTTTGAAGTTAATCTCCTTATATTCTTCAATTTTTTGTTTTTTTTTTGGTGTTTCTCTGCCTTGTACACTTTCCATGGACAGCCAAAATTTTTTTTCACGCCACAAACTCACGTATACAATCATGTAGGTATGTCGCGTATTTAGGTGTGGTCAAATCTGCTCTTGATGCCCTTGTTTATATGCTTGTATTCTTAGATGCATCTTTTTTCCATCGTCCAAGATGATATAATTTGAAAAAAAAAAACTTGGACGAGGTTTTTTTTAATAACGGAATGCTTTAAACTAATGGCCTTAAAAATATTGTTAAATAAGTCAAAAGGAAAACAAACAAATGTTTGACATTCTTATTCTTTTGGCCTCTAACTGTATTTTATAAGAACTTGATTACATCATTTGTTTTGTCTTGCTCTATCTATATTTTTACGTGGTCTTCTAAGAAACATCTCCATTATGGTTGAATTTAGGTGATGAATCATGGAAGAACTTGGTGGAAAACCCTGCAAAATGGTGGGACAACAGAGAAAGCAAGGTAATGCAGTGGAATATTAAATCATCTGCTTATTGCTTTACCGATCTTATGCATCTTCATGTGCTGTATTTAGAAAAATGTGAGAGGTCCCGATTTCAAGCACAAAGACACTGGTGAAGGACTATGGCTCAGCAGCGCACCGGATTGGGTACATTCCAACTTACCTCCTATAAGAGGTGAACCAACGGTTGTGATCAGCAAGACAGAGACACTGCTCTCTTAAGCCAAAGACTTACCGACAAGTCGATAAGGTTTGAATTGAAGATACATTGTTCGTATTTTTACATGGTTTGGGGCATTATTTGTTATTTTTACTCACAAGCTAAAGGCCAATGGATCTGGCAGGTAATCACATCTGTTTATATTGAAGATGAAGCTTTTGGTTTATTATTTGTTCATTGCAGCGAAGCAATGGACTACATAGCCAATCAATTGTCAGTTTTTTGTTCCTCCGGTCTCCCTGTTGGGCGTGCCCTATAAATTTTATATATGACCATTTATGCAGAAATCCATTTTGCAATTTTAAATTCTTGCTTCCCTGAAGCAAGGGAATTTTCATTTTTTCATTTTTTTCATTTTTGTTTGTCATACAGAATCTCCTCTTATTGTCTGCAGTCTGTAGGGTTGGCCCTGGTTGAAGTTGCTTAAAACTTTGGCTCCTTTATTGTAGCTTACCTCCTCTCTCTCCCCCTCTCTCTCCCTATATATATATATATATATATAAGTAGTGTCTCAACTATAGTGATGCTTGCTTACTTTCACAAGAAAATCTGTACAAGAATTTCCTTTGCGTAGCACACGTTGTTAGCTCTTAGCTCTAATGTCTTTGACAAAGGCTTTGAGTATCAAGAAGCACAACTAGAGGATGAACCCCGCTATAACGCTGAGTTACCAGATGCAAGGCTTTAAGTGGAATCTGATGCAAGAATAAAATTCCTATATTCCAAACCCCAAGCCAGTTTCTAGCCATACATCTGATCTCCAAAAGTTATCATCAGGTTAGTTTGCAGTTACCATCTCACATGGCTGCACCAAAACCAGCTCCCTAGGATTGCCCCTATACTTCCATAAATGATGATTTTCACCTATACTCGTAGCGGTAGGGCCAAGTGTGCTGTGCTCAGTGGTGGCGTAATGCCATCCCCTGACATTGGAAAGCTGGCAGGACAGTCTGCCAGTCAATTATGTATTTGTCATATCTGACAACAATGACTGCTTCTGACACTTTTTGATAGCCTCATCATCACGAGAATTCCAAACTGGGTAATAAGCACACAGGAACAGTAGTCTTCTGGCATACGGTATGATGTAAAATGGTATAAGTAAATTAATTTTACTTCATGATATTTTATGCTTAATAAATTACTTAAATAAATTACTATAAAGTCGTTATTTTATGATTATTGGCTGATGTTATTTCATGTATCTTTATGAATTAAACAATCTCATAGCAAGAAGTAAGTCTGTTTTTTAAAATATCTTTTATATAAAAATTTAAATATAAGCTTTTTTTTTTTTTCTATTTTTCGACTATAATTATCTCACTGTTTTAATTGTCTTCTACCTGTTGGTCCGCGCCATCGTCACAATCACTACACAGTCAAAATAACCATTGTTGTTGCATCAGTCCATATTTCTCTCTCTTCTGTTCTTTTTCTTCCATTCTCTCTTTTTTCTTTTTTATTCTTTTTCGTTTAACTCTTTTTCTTTAATCACTTTCTTTCTTTTCTGGTTCTCTCTGTTAAATTTCTTCTTTTTCATTCTTCTCATTTTCTTGCTAATTCTTTCTCTTTCATCTCTCGTTCTCTATCTGTTTCCAATTCTTTCTTCTTCTTCTTCTCTTTTGCCATTTTTTTCTTATTTTTATTTTTCTTTTATATTTCTGTCCTTTTTTTGTGTATTTTCGTTGTGTTCCATCTCTTAGAGATAGATAGAAGAAAAGACATAAAAAAAAAAAAGATACAGAAATGAGAGAGAGAGAGAGAGAGAGAGAGTGAAATAAAAGAGAAAGCGATAAAATACAAAAATGAAGAAAGAGAATAAAAGATAGAATTTAGAAATAAAAAATAAAGAAAGAGTCAGGAAAGTAACAAAAAAATTAAAGAGAGAGGGAAATAAAAATATAAATAAAAAAGAAAAGAAAAAAAAAAAGAGAGTGGGATATTAAAGCAATAGAGTTGGAAGACAGATTAGAAGGAAGAGAGACTGAGGAATAACATATAAAGATAAAGTTAGAAATAAAATTAAGAGAGAGAGAGAGAGAAATGAAAGATAAAAAGAGAGAAAAAAAAAGAATAATGACATAAATAAAAAAAAATTAAGGAAAGAGATATAAATAGAAAGAGACTAAATAAAAGAGAGAGAGAGAGAGAGAGAGAAAAAAAAGATATAAAGAGATTGATTAGAGTCACAAATATTGATGAGAAATAAAAAGACATAAGTAGAGAGATAAAAGATAAAAAGAAGAAAAGGTAAAAAAAAGAAAAAAAAGAAAAATCAAAACTAGAATAGAGAGAAAAATAAAGAAAAAGAAATAGTTAAAGACAAATTAGAGAAAGGATGATTAAAATAGAGAAAATAAAAGGAGAGAAAAATAAAAAAAAAAGATCAATATAGAAGAAATAAAGAAATAAATGAAAAAATAAAAATAGAAGAGAGTATATGTGGGAAAGAGAGAGAAAAAAAAAAAGAGAGAAAGAAAAAAATAAAAAAGATATTTATAAAATTAATTTAATAAATATTTTATATAATTAATTAAAATTTAAAAAAATTTTAAATGTTATAAAATTAGATAAATTAAAATAATTTTAACACTTAATTTTAATTATTTGTGATAAAAATAGTTAAAATAAATAATTAAAAAAAATAATTACATTATAAAGATAATAAAATTATTTTAACGCCCTAAACTATCTATTTATTAAACGCGCGTTTAAGGATTAGCGACGCAATTGTCTGAAACTTTTGCTGAATGTTTAATTTTCTTATCTAACACTACTCATGTTCTTCTGGATTATAAAGATTGATTCCTCTAGTCAACTTCCTTCTAGACCACTTTTGTAGTACACCATTTGAACTTGTTAGTCATGTCAATGTGTATTTTCTCCAGAAGAATAACGTGGGAATGGAGCAAGAGGTTGCGAACAGACCCATCGATCATACCAAAACAAAAGCTTGTTCCCCTGATCCAATGTGGAAGCCAAAGCCATATTCCAGGGCAACAAGACTCTTGGAGATTGCTCTCCAGGTATGTGGTGTTACTGAGGAAGTATGCATAGCTTTCGTAGGTTTGTCATGAATAAGAGGAACACCTAGATACTTCCGCAGGCCATTGGTAAATGCTAGGGACACTTGGAGAGACGATCACCCTCGACTCCAGTACATCTCCTTTGAAACCTAAAGCTAGACACAGAATTCAGCGTTCCACGTCCCACCCTTGCCTGACTTACCGTAGCTTTTGAAAACACTTGATCGCTTGTCATTCTCTTCGGTCCACCTTTTGTATGAGAAGCGATGATTGCTCCATGCATAATACAAAAAAGAAAAAATAAATAATGGATCATCCTTTTGTTTCCTTACCTTCCCTTAATTGAGATCCCCTGCAAAGACTGATTCTTTTTCGGTTCTCTTATTTGCTACGATTTATTCTAGTTTGCCTTTGTGGTTGATGACAAAAAGTTCCAAGACAAAGAGTGAAAAGCCCATATGGAGCTTAGAGAACGTATAACGTTCGATCAATAATTGAAACCATTAAAGTTAGCTAGCAAATTTTAAATTTAAGCATTTTTTTTTTTTTTGGTTTTTTTTCTTTAGTGGGAATTTGCAATTTGATGAATTTTGGTTTGTTCCATGGTTTTAGGTGGTTACAACATGTATATAGGTTGGTATATGAATGGGAACCATCAAGTGACATGTAAAACAATTTTTAAGTTAAACCAGACACTCTCAATTTCTTATTCTCTCTGAGTTTTTTCTTTTTCTTCTTCTTTTTTTTTTTTTTTTAATCTCTGTATCCCCTCTCTCTTTTTTCTCGAATTTTTTAGTCTAAAAGCTTAAAGTTCATAAAATATTAAAAAAAAAAAAAGGAAGTCTCACCTAAATTAACAATCCCATCTTGTTCTTACTGACAATCCTGAAACTGAATTTTACCTTTCATGCAATTATGTAATACTTTTTGTGGAGGGACAATTTAGAAAATTAATATATCATTTACAAAAACCCTAAACCACCTACCCACCCTAATCTCTCGTCTTACCCATCCACACTTACAAACTCAAACTCACTCTTCTTCATCTCTTTTACTCTCACTTGTATTTACAAATTTCTTCCTAGAAGGTAAAATGCTTGAGTAAACTCAAACTGAATTTTATCTTTTATATCTTTTAAGAATCATAGGCTAGAATATGAACCCTTTTCATATCGTAAATGGGGATTAGAATAACACTCCATGCATGCACTCTATTTCTCAACCCATTGTCATTCTTACACCAAGCATGTAGAATGAATGAAAACTATACTTTCATCATATGTCATTGCTGACTTGGTAGCAAAATGCTACGAACCAAGTCTTATTATAAATGCACAATCTTGTTTTTGAATGACGAAATTCAAGTGCATGAAATAAGAAAAATTATTGTCTTCATACACTAAAATATGTTATTATTGGAACTTAATTATTCAACCAACCCAACTTGTTGTCCAAATAACCAAAGCTCTTTTCCTATAAACTATACATTGTGTGATTGTCCTAAATGGCAACTTTAATTACATCATATCATGTATCCTATATCAAAATTAAGAGATTTTATTATATTTATTTATAAAATAATATTTATTTTAAATTTTACAAAATAAAAAAATATTTGAAAAAAATTTATCTTTATATACATATATTTTTTTATTAAGAGTCAAATTCAATTTTTCTATCAAACATTAACTCTAAATATTTTTAGATTAAATATATAAATCAAATTAATTCTTTACACCACTTTTCCTACACAAATTGTAAAGTTTGTTATTTTGAGCAGTGGTTTTTTTCCTATGGTTCTTGATGTTCTATGTTTTTTTTTTTTTTCAAAAGAAAAAAGAAAGTGTATCTAATCCTTTTGTTTAGCTATTTCAATTTAATTTTGGTGGAGTGGAGCAAATAGGATAATTTAAATTACACCCCTTGATTTACCATTACTCTTCATCTTGTTTATTGCTAAAAAAATTAATAGAACAATTAATATATTTAATGACAATTATCCCTTGTGATTTTGTTTCATATAAAAAAAAATTTCTCACCTCCGAATCTTTGTAAGCAGTTATCTTTAATTGTTAGGCAAAAGCAGATCAAAGAACAAATCTTGGGTGAATCAGGAACTTAGGTCAATTGTAAGATCTTTCAAGTCCCATAGCTCTAACGTGGCTAAAGTTTTGAGAACTCGTCGTAGAAATTAAAATCTAAATATACCTTGTGGTTTCATTTTATATATATATATAATGAAAATTTGATAGAACGACAAGCTACCTCACCTTGATTACCCTTTGGGCAATGGTGTTTCTGTACAGTGTGGGGGATTTGGTTCTTAATTTAGCAAGTTGGGAAGATCTTAAAACTTTTTTTCAGATGTGATAAAAAATTTAAATGATAAAATACTTTTACAAAATTAACTGAATGAGATACATAAAATAAGTGAACAAATTTAATTTCAGTTCATAAATATAATAATAAAAAATAAATCTTTCTTTTCCAGACAAAAAAACAAAAACAAAAGCATTGAGTTCCTAGCGTTAGTTGTCTGGCCATTTAACAAGTACGAAAGCAAGCAAACGTGGCTGCTCACGCCCCGACAAAAATAGATTTTGTGAATATTGAAGAGGTCTTTTGGCACGAAGATTGTCTAGTCTTTTGCTTATTTTCTTATTGATTAAGATATTCGCAGGTTACATGAATGAATAAAGTTAAGAAAAAAAAAAAAAAAAAAGAGGTCCAAAACGCAGCGTTTTGAGGATTTGACCCCTTAAAGCCTTTGAGAAAATCGACCCTTCTCCCACTAAAAGACAGTTTATAATAATACCTCTGATCTCTGTCATTTCTCTCTCTGGCGTTACTTTTATCTGTGTGTCTTCGTTTTGTGATTTATTGGGGTTACGGAGAAGAAGGAGAGGCTAATGGCGTATTGGGCGGTGGCGGTGCTGGTGCTCTGCGTTGTTGTGGGGCAGGTGAGATCGGATGCATCCGATCACCGCTTCAAAGCAGGCGAGGATGTTCCTCTCTATGCCAATAAGGTCGGACCTTTCCACAATCCCAGGTATAATTACTCTTCATTTTCCCCAGATTTAAAATTCTTCTGGGGTCTTGACATTTTTGTGCTTTTTGGTTCGTTTCTGCTCTGTCATATTTGGGGTTTTCTTTCTGTATCTGGGTTTTTTTCTTTTTTTTTTTTTGGACCTTGAAATCAGATGGTTTTTTTTTTTTGTGTAACTTGTTGAATTGTAAATGACTGTATTTAGAGTTGGATCTAAGCTATTGGCTAACTGGATCTGATGTTCCTTTTCGCACTCTCACACTTGCTTTAGATTGTGTAAATTACTGTTACTTTAGTTTAGATATTTTGGAAATATGGTCATTTTGGGAACAAGGAATGCAATTGTTGTTGCAAAACCAGAAACAAACGCATTGTCTTGGTAATGCTGGCATGGATCGTTTTCCTCGCGGTTTCTTAACACCAGAATAAATTAGGTAATTAGGGGACTTGAACCTCAGAACCTTATTCTTCTTTTAGATTAGTACTTATTGATTTGTGGGATGGCATGTGTATTTTATTCTGGATTGGTATGCTCTTGGAGGAATGAATCAGTTGTAGTTGATTGGATGATTACGGGATAATGGAATATTTTTATATTGGGGATTCGTAAATTTTCAGGTGTTGATTTGAAATTTGATGCTGGATGATCTATTTTTCCCTGTTCCCCTTCGAAATCATAATAGGCTAATCATTTATTTTTCCTTTTTCTTCCTTTCTTTATGACAGTGAAACATATCGCTATTTTGACCTTCCTTTCTGCTCATCAGGTTTGAATCAATTCACATCATCCTTGATCTAAATGCTTGGGCTCTAATGTGAACATTTATGGAGCATGCTTGTTGCAGGTCCTAGAAAGGAAAAGAAGGAAGCCCTTGGTGAAGTGCTAAATGGTGATCGATTGGTCACTGCCCCATACAAACTGGACTTTTTAAATGAAAAGGAATCGGAAATTGCTTGTAAAAAGAAGCTGACAAAGGAAGAGGTTGCTCAGTTCCGCAATGCAGTTTCAAAGGACTACTACTTCCAAATGTATTATGATGACCTGCCCATTTGGGGTTTTTTGGGAAAAGTTGATAAAGAAGGCAAAGCAGACCCTAGCGAGTTCAAATACTACCTGTTTAAGCATCTTCACTTCAATATTTTTTACAATAAGGATCGAGTCATTGAAATCACCGTACAATCTGATCCAAATGCTGTCGTGGACCTGACTGAAGATAAAGAAGTTGATGTCGAATTCACGTATACAGTGAAATGGAAGGAAACAGACATTCCCTTTGAGAAAAGGATGGAGAAGTATTCACATTCTTCTTCACTGCCACATCACTTGGAGATCCATTGGTTCTCAATTATTAACTCATGTGTGACAGTTCTCCTTTTAACTGGTTTTCTTGCCACAATTCTCATGCGAGTCCTTAAGAATGATTTTGTCAAGTAAGAACATATCAATGACTTATCCTTGAAATATTATTCCTTCTTGCACTTGATGACATGCCCATGGCTTATTCTTCAGATATTATGCCTTCTTTCATGGCCTCTCTCTCCCTCTTTTGATTTATTTTGTGAGCTCATGGACCATTTTATAACAGGTATTCTCATGATGAGGATTCCGCTGATGACCAAGAGGAGACTGGGTGGAAGTACATCCATGGTGACGTATTTAGATATCCAAAGTTCAAATCATTGCTTGCAGCAGCACTTGGCTCTGGTACCCAGCTCTTTGCTCTGTAAGTTTGCATTGCAAGAGATGCTTTTGGGGTTTCACTCAATTTTGTGGGCTGGTTATCTTCGACTGTTGAGCACTAACTTTTATTTGTGTTCTTGCCTTTCAGTACAATTTTTATTTTCCTCCTTGCCCTTGTTGGTGTATTTTATCCTTATAACCGGGGAGCTCTTTTCACTGCACTGGTTGTCATATATGCTCTTACTTCTGGGATTGCTGGTTACACTGCAGCCTCTTTCTATTGCCAACTTGAAGGATCAAACTGGGTAAATTAACATAGATTTTATTTAATGCCTCTTTTATGTTTTATCTTGTGCACTAGTTGTGATCAATGCAAATTGCCAGCATACTTTAGAATGTGCTTATCTCTAAGTTTAATGCTTTAAAAATTTCTTAACGATGAATGCAGTAAAAATGAGCATTCCTGTGGAGTGATACAAAATAGTTAGCCTTCTGGAAACTGTAAATAAATTGCCATTAAGATTGAAATAGAGAAATATTGTATTTAATGTCTATGTGCATGTGTATTCATCTGTGTCTTGGTGCTGTTTGTGTCTGCATGCATGCGTTGGTTTATATTGGTAAGGACTCCTAAAGATTTTTTTAAAATTTTTGGGTCTGAGAACTTCTAAAGATTTTAAGATCAGTTCAGTGCTTCAGAATGTCATTCCCATATTTTTAATTTGTTGTGCTGAACTAAGGACTCAGCTTGGAGATCAGCAGATTTACCTTTCATGGATGATGTGTCAATAATAGATGGCCTCTAGTATTATGACAATCTGTTTTGACATTGTTAAAAGCAATAACCAATCATTTTTGTGAATCTGACTGTTATGCTTCTATTTTCAACAGCATTGGTGCAATCTGTGGTGTGTGCCTATTTTTTGATGAATATAAATATGAAACTATTATGCTTTGGAGAAATACTTAGCTTAGCAGTTTCTAATTTCTTGCTTGACAGGTCAGAAATCTGTTATTCACTGGAGGCTTGTTTTGCGGGCCTCTGTTTCTCACTTTCTGCTTTCTTAATACTGTTGCAATTGCCTATAGTGCTACTGCCGCATTGCCATTTGGAACCATTGTTGTCATATTTCTTATTTGGACTTTGGTGACGGCACCACTGCTAGTCTTGGGTGGGATTGCTGGCAAGAATAGCAAGGCTGAGTTTCAGGCTCCTTGTCGCACCACAAAATATCCTAGAGAGATTCCTCAATTGCCCTGGTATAGGAGAACACTTCCTCAGATGGCAATGGCCGGGTTCTTGCCTTTCAGTGCAATCTACATAGAACTTTATTACATATTTGCAAGTGTGTGGGGTCACAGGATTTACACCATATACAGCATTCTGTTCATAGTCTTCATCATTCTCTTGATTGTCACTGCTTTTATAACAGTAGCCCTGACATACTTTCAACTTGCGGCTGAAGACCATGAATGGTGGTGGAGGTATGTCTGGCTCTTCTTTGGGTACTTTCATCCTCATCATTTTACTAGGTGGTTGTACCAACTCAACTTGTAACTCAGTTAGGCCTCTATATGATATTTTTTTTTCTCTCTCATCATTCTGTTCTATACTGTAATGAAATGTTTGGTATCGAACATTTAGTTTTTGGTTATAGTGTTTTTAGTTGAGAAGTCTTTTGGGGTTAACTTGTCAAATCTTGTCACGTTGACCTCTATCTTGTTTCCCTTTGGTGGAGATTCCTTCTAAATTTTCATGAAATTGTAGCTAACATCCAATTTTCACATCACCAATATGATCTCTCTGAGATTCTTTTCCAATGTTAATTTTATGATATCTATTGTGACGATAATCATTGACAGATTTTTTATACATTCCATTTATTCCATGCTAATGCTGATACTAGGTTGGGTGAAATATGTTATTAGGACATCTTTTACAATTTTACCTTTTTTTTTTTTTTTTGATTAAAGCTGGTGGCCATTTTGGATAAAAGGTTTGGACTTTTTTTTTACGGCATTTTGTATACACACTATCTCTTGCTCTCTCCCTTCTCTCTCTCATAAGCGTGTTACTTCTGTGGGGAAGATCATGGGATTGACAAAAATTAGGTTATGCAATTACTAGTAAACAATCAATGATTGCAGGTATAGCATGAAGAACTGATTTGTCAAGTCAATGAACTTTTAGTTCTCTGTTCACTCTTCCCAAGTTTTTTCTATTTTTCAGTTTTCTTAGGATTTCATTTGAGTAATTCCTATGAATATTGTTTGAACATTAAGTAGAAAAGGCATCTCAGGAAAAATAAATTAAGGTAGGACATATCTTTGAGGGAAAGGTTTCCTGTGAGAACATTAACCCCAATGCAGATAAACGGAGCATCCAAACCTGTCAAGCTATGAAAACTATTTGCATCTTCTTCGTAACACATTTTTTGTTTTTTCCTTTTACATTAATCCATTTTTTGTTTGGTCCATTAATGAACTTTGTTTGGCTTATTGTCAGGTCTTTCCTCTGCGGTGGATCAACTGGCTTGTTTATTTATGGCTATTGCTTGTATTACTACCATGCAAGATCAGATATGTCAGGTTTCATGCAGACCTCATTTTTCTTTGGATATATGGCTTGCATATGCTATGGTTTCTTCCTCATGCTTGGGACCATCGGATTCCGTGCTTCCCTGTTCTTTGTCCGTCACATTTACCGCTCCATCAAGTGCGAGTAGCAAGTCGCTTGGTCTTCTCCACATTTGATTGTGTTCGTTCTTCCCCTAAACTCACTTTTATAGCATACTAAGAAACTCATTTAATAAATGAGGTTATCGTGTTACAGGAGCAGCTGCAGATATTCTGGTTTTGATTTTTTTCATGGCTGCTTTGGAGGGAATGATTTGCTCATTGCAACCTTCGTCTGTGTAATAATGTCTTCTACTGGAGAGTGACATGAAGGACCATAGGATGCTTCGAACAAAGCTTGTAGTGCTCAAATGCGCGCATAATAGTGTAATTCACCTATGCAATATACTATTTTTGGGTTGAGATTACTTATAGAATGTAGGATGCTGTAGAATGAATGAGGTCTGTGGTTTGTTTTGTATTTAATTCGTATGTTGTGTTTACTCGGTCAACATGAGCTTGCCATAAAGACATGACGGTTTTTGCTCAATTAACTTGGCCAAAATAATGTGCCACGTATCCATATAAAATTTCTGAAACTTAGATTTGAAAATTCATAGTAAATTCTACTGACAATTTATTATTTTTCGGTCTGCAAAAAATTACCATAAAGAGAATGGTAGTAATCTTAGTTCATATTATGCATTAATTATAGAATCTAGTAGAAAGTAAAATTAGAAGCATTCTAGCATAAGAAATGTGTGTATATGTGCACAAAATTTAATTTCATTTTCCTACTCTCTAACGATACCCTAACTGCCTCTTGCTGAATAAGGATAAGAGTTCTTTCTATGTTATAAAAGAGCCTCTTTCTTCCAAAAAAAAAAAAAAAGGAGTCGCTCCTAGCCTAGCAGAGAAGGAATAGGAAGACTTGAATTAAAAGAATTAGAAACTGTGGAACCCCTAGTACTTCCGAATCCATTCCTTTTCTTAGGCTTTTCACGGGGGAATTCAG
Source organism: Rhizophora mangle (assembly GCA_037832345.1). Lineage (NCBI taxonomy): Eukaryota > Viridiplantae > Streptophyta > Magnoliopsida > Malpighiales > Rhizophoraceae > Rhizophora > Rhizophora mangle. The sequence continues at coordinate 3,991,650 of JBAPLJ010002025.1, read as the reverse complement.
GTTAAGTGAGTTTCTTATAATTTTATACTTATCAGAGGATAATTGGTTTTTTCTTATTTTAAATGACAAATAGAAATTAAACTAGAAAAATATCGAAGAAAGTTATACTAAAGGAAATTCTTAAGTCACCATGAGGGACTCCGGTGCCAGTCATATAAACTTGCAGTGAGGGTGACATCTCTGATGGGGGTCTCCCAAATCTCAAGGGGTAACCATTCTGAGCCCCAAGGTCGGCCAAAAACTCAGCACAGGAATTTTCCTCTCGCAAGGTATGCTGTAACCTGCAATTTCAAAGAAGTTTGAGAAGAAGATCGGTCTGTATATGTCATGTTCTCAACCAGAGCTTGTAATTTTATAGGGGGCAAGCATCGAATTTGTTTTCACAATGACGCTCTGTAGACTTCTATCCCTTGTTGTCTGGACTACAACCAGAATAGCCCTCAACTCAACTCCAATCAACATAGAGAAGCCACGGCTCCCCGAGAATCCAAACATCTAACGTCTGCATCCATCTCTCCCAACACCAAAAAAATCCTGCCGAGCTCGGGCCTCCCTTTGCCCAGCCTTCTACGTTAATCTTTCAAAAGGGAGCCGATGGATGAATCCGACTAATTAGCTGCCCTGTACACTTGTTGCTCAAACTCCTTAACGCTTCAGGTTCTCCAAGGAAAATTTTAATATTTTTTAAGTTCACCTAATTAAAGTATATTATATTAATTATTATATATAAATAACAAATAATAATCACTTGAGATTCTATTATAATGTTATAGTATAATAATTTAAATAATGTGAACTATTATGATTATGTCTTATTTATTAAGAATATTCTATTTCATATATTATAACACCAATAATCTATTATACAAAATTCATAAAATATATATAATTTTATAATAATTTATAATAATATTTTAAAATTTTTTTTAATAATTTTAAAATAATAATATGCACACATTATAAGATAATAAGAGATAAATAATGTATGTCAAAAACACACTAGTGAATTCAAAGTGTCATTACATGATATATTATTAATTATCATTTATATAACTAAAACTCATTTTAAGAATGTGTTCACATAATATTGGTTATAAACTTTCATATTAATATAATAATTTATAAATACTTTTTATTTTTGAACGTTCTACTCAATGATAAAATGCCTTAATTTTTATTAAATTTAATACATTTAATGACAAAATTGTTTACTTTATTAAGAACAACAAATAAGTAAATGTAGAATTTTTGCTATCAATGCATCTAGCAAAGTTTGAATTTGAATATATAATAACATCTAAGGTTTGTAGATCCATTTTGCCTAACATTTGGACTGTGAAACACATATTCAATCTAATTAATTTTGTAGATACACTAAACCACCAATAATATAGGCATATAGTTGATTCTATTTTCTTACATTCCACATCTTTCTTGTAACATTGCATGAGATTAAATTTGTTACCTTTTTTATAAAATAACTCAAAGCAAACACTTATTCATTTTAAATTCCTCTAAAATTTTTTAATTTAACTATTTTAAAACAATCTTCATTCATTGTGATCTATTATATAATATTTTTATTTCTATCACATAAGTTATTTTATATCTTTTATTATAAATTTTTTTAAAAAAAAATCTTTAATCTTATGGTATATACTAGAAACATTAGCAACAAGCACCATACAAAACTAAGGAACAAACATACTCTTACTAATCTTTTGATATATATACCAATTAACAATGTTTTTTACTCAAATTTAAAAGATGTCATAATATCATTAAACTTAATATTTCATTATAGGGAAACTTGCCTCATGTCATATAATAGCTTATTTAGTTTATAACCATTTAATGCTTACCTTTCGTGAGAAAAAAAAAAAAACTTTCAGGTTGACACATATAAATTTTTTCTTCAACAATTCTATTTAAAAAGGTGGTTTTCACATATATTTAGTATAACTTTAAATCATAATAAGCCACCAATGTCATAATTATTATTAATGAATACTTTTTGTGATATGTGAAAATAAAACTAGATTCTTATTGATTCTAATATGAAAATTTTGACTCTTGTAAATAAACCACATAAAAATCCATAATAATTTATCTCATTTCTTTATAAGATCATCTTACGAAAATGTGGGTCACCCAATAAGCCTGATGGCTTAAAAGTGCTCTTTAAAGTTTTAGATGGGAAGGGTTGAAAGACATAGCCATTGGCCTTAAGGAGATCAACTGCTATTATGCTAACTCGAATGAAGGCCATAGGAAGAGGGGAAGGACAAACAGAGAGAGAGAGAGAGAAAGAGAGAGAAAGGAACAAGTAAAGACAAAGATAATGAAATAAAGAGGGAAGTTACATGTCCTAAACTGTAATTTATGTGAACTATAAATTTTAGGACTCTTTAATCAAAAAGATTAGTAATATCTTTGAGCAAATTATGGGAACTTGATTGCCCACTAGATAAGGCAATACAATTGAAATTTCAAATTAGTTGTGAATGCATAGAATCTAGCCTCTGTGGGGGATTAGACCATTAAAAATAAGGTGAAATCTCTAGCTATGAAGCCAACAATAGATAGGTGCATTAGATAAGCAAATGCTCTAATCTCTTCTACCTTAGGTAATATGCCTTCCCCTACATCCCCAAACCTAGTAGCCCTATTTACCAAAACTTTTCTTAAGCCCAAGTATATAGGCCCTTGGAATTAGTTTTCCTAACAATCAAAACCAGCTAACCTAAAGGTAACTTCCTTAATTGGACTAATGGGTAAGCAATTAAAACTAAATAAAAGTACAAAATATAACTAAACTCATCTTTACTCTCCTTTTATTATTGCTCTTCCTAATGCTAATGGTTTTGCATAAGAAAAGTGCTAGCTTGGATATTAATAATTCAGTGCATACTTTGAATCCTCCTTCCTATTTAGAGGATGAAAGTCCAACCATCCTACTTGACTTTTAATGAATATCTTAGTCTAAAATATGAGAGGTGCGGATAAGGAAAGGCTTACTTGTACACTCAATGACTTTATATCACAATATAAACCTTGCATTGTGATTGTTCTAAAGTTAAGAATCAAAAAAAGAGAAGGTTGTTATTGTAATCAAAAAATTTCAATTCACATGCCTTTATAAGGTTAACCTAATTAGTTATTCTGGTTGTGTTTGGTTAATGTGAGCTTTGGATAGGGTGCAGCTGCAAGCACTTCATCAATCATTACAAGATATACATGCATTTGTTTTCAAGCAACATGCTCTCTCTTGAATCTTATCTTGTGTGTATATTTTATCTTGTATGTGTGTGCATCAAAATGATGTGGTGTGATAATATATGGAAGAATTTGAAAATTGTTATTGATGTCAACCCTTTTGATCAAGTCAAGGTGGAAAGTTTCCTTAAATAATATGATTTTCACTTTTTTTTTCATTGATTTAATTTATATTTAAATAAAGAATAGCAAGAAAAAAAAGAAAATTAAAAATTATGAATCTAAAGAGAAATAAATAAAAATGCATGTTAGATTGAATAATAACAAATGAATTGTATATGTTAAAACTTTTAAAGTGAAATAAAATCTTGCAATTTGTTTGCCTAATTTTTTTTTCACTCACGAAAAGTAAGCCAACAAGATTTTTTTTTTTTTTTTTGAAAAATGTATCAACCTTTAAATGGATTAAGCTCAAAATTAATTTTTTGATGTAGATGAAGAATTAAGGAAAAGGAGATGAGATGAAACATTTCTTCTTTTGATTTTTTATTTTTTCTTATTGTTGAAAAGTTAATAAGTGTATAAAATTATAGAGTTTTTTTCTTTTTTTTTCTTTTTGTGATAAATAAAAACGAAAAGATTGTTGTCCATGTCAATCATAATTCATGTAAGTTGGTACATTTTAAAACTCCATAGTTAAGAGGATTAGCATTATTCTTTGCTCAATAGTGATATCATCTTCATCAATTAAGCCCCCAAATCTAATTGGGATTTGTTTTCTTGCTCACATGCTTGTTCATCAACCTTTTTTGAGTTGGTTTTTAACCACACTTTTGCGTATGCATCCAAGAACCAAAGGTATCAACTTAAGAAGCTGCAATGGCCATGCTTTATTGACATTGCTGAACCTCTTACTCAACATGTACCTTAGTATTCATAAGCTTAGTGATTTTGGGACTCTTCTTTACTATGGCTTGCTTAACTGCATTCAAACAAATCTCAAGAGACCTTCATATTCCACCATGAGAGAAAATCTTCAATTTACAACTTTGATAACAAAGGTTTATTAAGATCAATCTAAACACAAAAATAGGCAAATTCCCTTTTAAACCTACCAACATAGAGGCATTCACTTTCACTGTCCTACCAATCAAACCTTTAATAGTATGGAGAATATTAGTATTATAATACTTTATAGCCATCTTTGAGAGTTGAGCCTATAGAATTATTGAGTTGATAATAGTTCCTAAAGGGCAAAAGTAGGGAGCCCATTCTTGTGTCATAAGATAATGCCCTAAAATTACCTATGATCCACCACAAAGAGTAGTAATGTAATCCTTAATGTAGGAAAACTTGATATTAAAGTATCAATTCCTTAAGTCTAAAATACGTAACTCCCCTTTTAGCTTCCATAGAACCTTGAGACAATTATAAAGGTGGGTATATTCAATTTAACATTCCCAAAATTTAACAATCAAATTTTTTCATCAAATCTGTTTAAGTGCCATTTTCCTTTCCTTAGATATACTAATATAGGGATTTCAATTCATGAAAGACACGAAATACTTTCTTTATGATTATTATCTACACCTCTTTCAGACTTTTTGATCATCCTAACAAAACCATTGATTATTTAATGCCTTAACTTGTGCTTTAGCTTTATAGGAAGTACCAGTACCTTCTAGGACACCACACTACACCAAAATGATTTTATGCCTTAGGTTTAAACTGTTGACTTTAGGTTATCTTGCAGTGATTTAAATCATTATGTAAAAATACTTACACATTTCATTACAATAAGCATTTTATGCCTCAGTTTTTAAAACCATGTTATGTATTTATTTTAAATGACAATTTATATTGCAATGATTAATAATTGTTATCATAAAAAATTTTAAATAGAAATTAGTTGCTTTATTTATTAATCATTAGGTATGTAAACAACAATTATGAAAGCATTGCATATATTGTGCAAATAAGCAAGATATTGTGTTGTGATAGTTTTTAGTAGTTTTATATATTACAATATAAGCTAATAGTTTAATATACTTTTTGTAATTGTTTATAGTTAAAAAAAATTATTAACAAAATATTAAACTAAGAAAACATTGAAAAAAAAGTTTTGATTTAAGATGCAATGTGTTTTGGACATTAATGGTTCCAAACCCTTCTATTTTAGTTTCTGTCATAACCAAAGAATAGCTACCATTTTTGGTTTCTCCTTCTTCAAATTGTCATCCTTACCTTCGCCTTTTTCTTCGATGTCTCTTTGGTCTTGGTTATGGTTGTTTTTGAAGCTTGTGTCAGCTTCCACTTCTCTAGCTACCCTTAATTAAGATTCTAATTCCTTAAATTAAGCTAAGTATGCTTCCTTTTGCTTCTCTATCCTTTCATTCACTTCATTGTTGTTGTTGTTATTATTATTATTATTAGTTGATTTGTGGCAATTAAGGTGTTACTAGTTAAATTTGTTAGGATTTTTTAGGGTTTTGAGTTATGTTTGGATTGATTTTCTACAAGTCGACCTTGAATTTTTTGAATTCTTGGACTTCAAAGATGTTGATTGTTCTTGAAGTTTAGGAATTGATTGTGAATTGTGATGATCTATTAAGGATTTTTGTGGAAGAAATGGAATGGGACAAGAGTTTCAGCCCACCATCTTTCTTGTTTCTTTTTTAATAAACTTCTTTAAAGCTAACAATTCTCTTTGTTTTCCTTGCATTTTCTCACTAGCTAAACAAGATTCTAGGGTTCCATTCTATGAAATTTTTGTTAGTTTCTTGTTTTATGTGTATTTTTGATCAAAAGTTTACATGATAAGTTATCACAAATTTCTTTTCTACCCAACAACTAATGCCTATTGTTTATGAAATTTCCCTATTTACTTGCAACTTATAACTATTCAATGCTTGTAGCTTTACTCTTTTTCTAATATTTCTTTTTAGGAATTGTCTTATAAATGAAATATCTTTTAATAAGTCCATTTTTTAACTTAATATGAATTTGATGTAGTATGAAGGAATTACTCTACATAGAAGACACATGGAAGTTAGAAGCATTGCCAAAAATAGGGATATGTGGAGCATGGAGCATAAGAAATTAAGAAATCAGGATTGGTGGGAAAAATGTTAAGAGATTGTTATTTAGTAAGGTAAAAGCATTGTAAATCAATTGGAAGTAACTAAATTTGGCTCTTAATCAATTGATTGATCAGCACTATAAAAGGTTTATAAATACTAAAGAAATAGAAACTATAAAACTCATAATTGATTATAATAAAGAAATCATATATTTCTTTTTCTTCTTCTTCTTCTTCTTCTTATTCTCCATACTCTCCTGATCTTTTTCTATAAACTTTAAATCTTGGAATCTTTTTTTGATTTCTAAAGGTTCCTTGATAAGAGTTTTTACTCCCATCAAATTGGTATCAAAGCTTCACCCTTTTGAGGAAAACTTGCTTCAATAGCTGTTAAAACATGATCTCATGATCTCATGATACTAGAGTAGCTAATGTCAAAAAATTAAATGTGATATTCAAGAAATTTTAGGAATTATAACAAAATGAGATGACAATGCTTAGAGAGTTATGCACTAATATATCTGTTCAGAACTAGTTTATGAACTAAAGCCACTCTCTTGTGTCTTTGAGTCAACGAACCACTCTTAGGTTTAAAAAGTCCATTAAAATTGAATTCTCAATTTTTAATGGTACTAATGTACAAGGATAAATCTACAAATGCAAGGATTTTTTTTAAAACTTGATTGAACTCTAGAAGAAGCAAAGGTGAAATGGTATATGGGTTTATTAATGATATAGCCTTACAATGGCACAAGAATTTTATGGGAAAGAGGTCTAAAGGTGATTTACCTTCACGAAATGAGTATGTCTGAGACATATCTCTTATGTTTGGCAAGATTGTCTTTAAAAACCCAATATTTGCACTTTTAACTCTTAAATAAGGGGAAACTGTGATAAAATATTATAATCAATTTAATATTCTATACAATGGAGTATAATTAATTAAGAAATATGTTGTAAATGCGGTCTTAAGTGGCTTTACAAATGAAATACAAACACTTATTAAAATGTTCATGCTAGAAACTTTGCCTAATGCTTGTGCTTTAGCCAAATTGCAAAAAGCTACAAACGCTACTTAGGGACATAATTGGAGGCCTATTAATAGAATTGTAAGACTTTTACCTAAACCTCAATATTCTTCCAATAACTCACATCCCATGAATCAATCTTCTAATGCTACAATGACTAGAACCCAGAAAACTAACTAGTATAAAATTGCTAAAGTGAAGTTGAAAATAAACATGGAAGAAAAAAGATCCAGAGGCCTATGTTTCTAGTTTGATAAGAAGTATAAGGTATGGCATAAATGTAAACATAGGAAACTATATGTGATTAAGATGGAAGATTGAAATAAAGATGATGAATCAGATGAGTTAATGGCCATTACCTTGAAAAATGAAGTCCTAGACTCATAACCTCAAATTTCCCCTCATGCCATTTCTGGTATAAGGAATCATGACTCTGTGAGGGTGACATGTTATGTGGGACTTAAACCTATACATATGCTAATAGATTAAGGTCATACCCATAATTTCTTAAATGGAGAATTAGCCAATAAGTTAGGGTGTAAGTTAAAAGCTACTGGAAACTTAAAGGTTAAGGCAGTTAATGGCAACATTATCCCTTGTCTTCACATTTATAGGGGTTTTCAATGGAAGTTACAAGGTGACATTACCACAATAGATGTTTATATCCTTCTTTTGGGAAGCCGTGATATGGCCCTTTGCATCTAATGGCTCAAAACTCTAAGTAATATCAATTGGAATTATGGTGAACTTAAAATGAAATTTCAATCTAAGGAGAAGAAGCATGTATTGAGAGGATCTTTGGGACCTATTATCAAGTAAAGTAGTCTCAAGTCTATGTTAAAAACCTTAAAATAGCATCATCAATAAGTAGTTATTCAACTTTGTAGTTTGCATTGGAAGATAAATGTTGTTACATCTTTTATAGGATCTTCTTTAGTACCAAGTACTCATATTCTAGCAATCAACACCTTGTTGTCTCAATTCTCTAATATTTTTATAAAGCCTACTGATCTTCCCCTGTATAAATTCTAGATCATAAAATTCCCCTGATACCTAAAACTTAACCCATTAGCACTAAGCCTTACAAAGACCTTGTAATCCAAAAGAATGTCATAAAGAAGCTCATATGGTAAATGTTGTTGTTAAGCATTATACAACCTAGTTTCATTCCCTTTGCAACACATTGGTGTTAGTTTAAAAAAAAAAAAAGAAAAAAAGGATAATACTTGGAGGTTTTGTGTTGACTATAGGAAACTTCCTTGCATATAATTGTTACTTGCATTACAATTGTTAAGGGAAATTTCCTTGCATACCCAAGCCTTCTAAGTGTTCCTTTGTAGTGCAGTAAGTAAAATACCTAAGGTGTATCATATCATATCAAACAAAAGGAGTCTCCATTGATCCAAAAAAGATGATTATCACTAAATGGCCTTTATCCAACCACATTAAAGTGGTTGAGAGGCTTTTTAGGGCTAACAAGTTATTATCACATGCTTATACATAGATATAGATCCATCAACAAACCTCTTATACAATTGCTTAAGAAGGATTCTTTCTCATGGATTGATATAGCTACTATGGCCTTTAAAAGCTTAAAGAAAGCCATGTCTATTACATTAGTGTTGATTTTACTAGAGTTCAGTAAAGGAATTTGTGATTGAGACTAATACATTAAGAGTGGGAATTGGAGTTGTGTTAATGCAAGAGGATCACCCTATAGCTTTTATAAGCAAGGCATTCTCTCTTAAACACTTATCTTTATCAATTTATGAGAAGGAGTTATTGAGTATTATTTTTGTAGACACTACTTAGAAGCATTATCTTTAGGATAAACATTTCAAGATCAAGACTAATCATTGCAACCTTAAACATCTATTAAATCAAAAATTGTCAATTGTCAACCAACAAACTTGGCTAGCCAAATTCATTTGTTTTGATTATGAAATTCTTTATAAGGAAGGCAAGAATAATATGGCAATTGATGTTCTTTCAAGGATGCATAGTCATAATATGCAATGTTATATGTTATTTCTTCTATCTCCTTAAATCTTTATTAATCCATACAAGCAACTTGGCAATAAGACCCATAACTACAGCAATTGATTTCCAAGTTACAAAAGGGCACAGTCACTAATTCCCTTTATTGTTAGGCATATAATCAACTACTATGAAATGGAAGATTCGTGGTCGGAGCAGATAATGACCTAAGAAGACTTCTAATCACCTTATGACATCAAGGGTTGTAGGGTGGACATACTGGTGTCACAATAATATCCAAGAAATTGGGAGCTTTGTTTTACTGGAGAGGGATGCTTAGGCATGTCAGAGCATATGTTAGACAATGTGACACTTGCCAACAATGTAAGTATGATTGTGCAACTTCTCTTGGCTTGCTACAACCTCTACCTATTCTTAAAGGTTTATAGCAGAGTGTCAGTTTGGATTTTATTGATGATATCCCTAAATGTGGTGACAAGGAAGTCATTCTTATGGTAATTGATAAACTCAGCAAATATACTCATTTCCTTTCTCCTTCTCACATCCCTATACAACCAATTTAGTGACGAAGTTATTCATAGACAATATGTTTAAGCTCCATGGCTTCCTAGAGATACTTATTAGTGATAGGGATGTTGTCTTCCTCAATCACTTTTGGCAGGAACTCTTTCGACACCAAGAGGTGAACTTCGTATGTCTATAACCTTCCATCCCCCAACATGGTCAAATTAAAGTTGTTAATTGATGCTTATAGACCTATTTAAGGTGTGCTACTGTTGTTGCTCTACAAAAATGGCGTCACTGTCTCTCTCTTGTGAAATGGTGGTACAAAAGCCACTTCCATTCTATTATTGGTGTCACCCCTTTTGAAGCCCTCTATGGATGTCCTCCTCTAATCCACCTTCATTATCTTCTAGATGATACTATCATAACTGCGCTGGATCAACAACTTAAGACCAGGGAAGTCTTAATTCACATGCTTAAGCATCATCTTGAAAGAGTTCAACATAGAATAAAACAATTAGCTAACCAGCATTGCAGTGATAAAGTTTTATCTGTGGGAGATTGAGTTTACTTGATGTTATGACTCCATAGACAGTCCTCTGTCATTCAACACAACAATTTCAAATTGTCACCCAGGTTTCTTGGACCATTTCAAATCACAGATAAAATTAGCGCAATAGCTTGTATGCTAGTTCTTTCAACTAATTGCAAAATTCATCCAATGTTTCATGTTATCACAATTGAAGCTTAAACTTGGACCTTTGCATATGTTGCTTCAGAATCACCTCCCTCCATTCCGGACCTTGTTGTTACCCCTGTTCCCTTGGCCATTTTGGATCTTTGTTTGGTCAAACGGGGAAATACAGCTACCACTCAAGTATTGGTACAATGGTCTGATCATCCTGCTTTAACAGCCACGTGGGGGGCACTATTACGATCTCTAGAAGAAGTTTCCTTCCATCACCTTCGAGGACAAAGGGTTTTAGCGAGGGGGGCAATTGATGCAGTGTGAAGGAATTGCTCTACACACAAGACACGTAGAAGCTAGAAGCATTGCTGGAAACAGGGACATGCGGAGCACATTCGAAGCATGGAGCATAAGAAGTTAGGAAGTTAGGGTTGAAGGGAAAAACTGTTAGGAGATTGTCATTCAATAGGGGACAAAAGCATTGTAAATCAATTGGAAGTAGCCAGGTTCGTCTCTTAATCAATTGATTGATCAATACTGTAAAAAAGGACTATAAATATTGAAGAAAGAAAAGCTGTAAAACCCAGAATTGATCACGGTAAAGAAATTCCTGTCTTTCCCCATCTTTCTTCTTCTTATTCTCTGCACTCTTCTGACCTTCTTCTGTGAACTTTTAATCTCGAAATCTGTTTTCAGTTTCCAAAGGTTCCCTGATAAGAGGTTTAAACCCATCAGAATTTTAGTACTGCTTTGAAGGTGAATGGTTGTTATTGTTCCTTGAATTTTGGCATTGATCTAATATTATGTACTGAGTCTTCGTTTTCCATTATTTGGATTGTATTATTTTAGATTTTTGAAAAATTTTCTATAAACCTTGTATCATCCAAGGTGTTTAAATTGGAAGGAATCATTTTCATTGTTCTATTTGGCCTTTGTTGGTAAAGGGCCAATCAATCTTACGGCGTTTACTTCTGCACTTCCATCCATGGTGTTCCTTTTCCTCTCGGCACGGTGTCCACTTCTGGTTTTCCTAATGCTGTTTAGGGTTTTACTCATCTTCCTTCGCACCGTTTCTGGTCCATTCTTTATCGAAACCAACGCTTCAGCCTGTGACCTTTTGGTGGGTTCTTTTAGACAAATACTGGTTTTTCCTTAGAAATATCGAATTGGAAGTCATGCCCTTGTATTTATTTGTTTCGTTTATAGACTGTATTTGCATCCATAATCAAAATGACCCTTATGAATTGCTTTGTTTCGTTTGGCTCTGGTTTCTCTTATGCCGTCAGACAAGAGAAATTGCAAGAGGAAATAGAAATACAGGCTTTTTTAATAGTTTAACATTTTTATAAGATGTCCTCAAAATTATGGTAACAAAAATTTAAACTAAACATAAATTTTGATATGCTTCCTATGGCTTTTTTTTTATTATTAATTTCTTCAGCTAATGATGTTTTTAATTTTCCAAATTATGAATTTTAGTATAGGAATTATCATTCCTAGTCTACATCTTCATTTTTTCTTCTTATTTTTTAATTTTTGTTTTTTAACTTTTTCATTAATATAATTTTTGTATTTTTTTATATTAAAATTATAATATTTTAATTTTATATTAATATTTAAATAATTAATTTTTATAAATTATTATTTAATATATATATATATATATATATATAAATCATCACATAAATAATATCTATCTCATGAAAAAAAAAAAATCTTATCTATTTCAGTTGATAATATTGTTTATTTTATTAAAATTTATTAATTATTTCACAAAAAATTATTATTAAATTTATAAAATATTGTTATCAAATATATTAAAAAAATATTTTATTATTTTATAAAAAAATTTTTAATTAACAAAAAATTATTATGTATTTTTAAAAAAATTATTATCAAATTTATAAAAAATTATGATTTATTTTATAAAATATTATAATTTACTATAAATTATTGTTATAACAAATTTAAATTTATTTTTAAAAATAAAAAAATTATCATAAATATATTTTATAATTATTATATATAAAATATTAAAAATATGTTAATAATTATTTATAATTATTATTTAAAATATAATTTAATTTATATTATAATAAATTAATAATTAATTTTATATAAAAAAAATTATCACTTAAATTATTATTTTAATTCCATTGATTTGAACGTCATCTACGTCTTTACGTCTTTACTTGCCGCAATACCTTTACTTGTAGCAATATCAATCGTTGCAGCATCTTCTTCAACCAATTTTGTTTTCTTGTACTTCGATCAAGGATATATCGGCTTCCTCAACCAAAATTGAGTTGGTTTGGTTTCCCTCCATCGAAAGGGAATGCTTGTGCTAACGGAGAACGAGTTTGATACAAAATATAAACCACATGCCCCGTTCCGGCAAAGTCTCAACCACAGCCAATTATATAAGCTATTAAGGGTCAATGAGGTTGGTTACGAGGCAATTGACGTGACCATTGAAAGATACCAATTGACAAAATCTCAATCCATTGATTGTGGGGTCAAATCAACTTTTGTACGCGGTGTTAATTAAAACCTCAATGAACAACTTCTAGAGAATCTTAGCTCTAGAAAATTGAACGCAACCAAAACTACTAGGCAAATCGCATTCGTGGCTCTCATTTTGGTTGACAAACTCTTCTCATCCTTTTATTCTTTTATGGAGCAATCAGCAGCCGTGTCTCCACCAGGATTTCCCGTTTAGTTTTTCTACATTCTGCGTGGCCCAACCTTGGTAAAGAATAAGTAGGCTTCCAACTTCATCCTCTGGTTATCATGTGTGTCCTGGGTAGGGTTCTAAATGAGTTATAGAAAGAGGCCCATTCAACGTTTTCCGTCAATAATGCGATGATTTTCCCTTTTTTTTTTATTTTTTTTCTCTATTTGTCAAATGTCAAAAGTCTGGCTACAGCCCCTGTAGCTGAAGAAACATATAAATATTGCATGGAGGAATATAACATGCCAGAGGTACGTACACTAAATAAAAGTGGACCCTCCCAACCGTTCCTTATTATGACAAGAAAACAATGATTATGTTTAATAGTTTAAAATGTCTATTCAAAACATTTTTTTTTTTTTTTTGTGGGATGAAGACTAAAGTGTTGTTCTGCACTGGAATTTCTAAGCTCATTATTGAAGATTTCATCCACCAGCATTATTCAATTTGCAGCAGGTGGAAGAAGAAAACCATAGCAGCAAGGAATTGGATCAATTTGAGTTGATTTGATACTTATACTCAAACCAAATTAGCAACAGCTGAGACTGTTTCAAACGTCAAAACACAGTATCAAAGTTGGTAGAAATGCTTTAATAAGCTTCTGAGTATGTCATTATCTCAACTAACTAAACAACAATATTTTCCTTCTGAACAAGTCTACAAATACTTGTATACAGAAACCTTCAGGCATCTGTTGCTTATAGCACCCTGTTACCACAAAGAACCATTCATTGCCTATGGGCAACCATCCATTTGAAATATTCGAGATGAAGCTCCTTGAAAGCCTGAAAGAATCAGGAGGAAGGGAGAATTATTCTAGAATCGAACCATTGCACAATTCCATTTTATATATGACAGGCGGTTTGATTTTTGCTGGTTTTAGACTCCCAAAAATACTAGAAACATTAAATGCGATTTACTTAAATCATGTACCATACTTAACCTATCCTCCACAATTTTGGTTTTGGTCAGACTGGTCAGGTCCAACAGATTTTACCTCATGAGTAACATGAATTAGCGGTAAAATTTATATTAATTCTTAATTTGAGATATAAAATTTAAATTTTAATCTCTATCAAATAAAATAAATAATAATATAATGATTAGTGGGTGGTAACGGGTAAGAATTAAATGATGAAGTTACCTAATCCTTTAGAAGTCCATGTGATTCTCAAGAATAACTCAACGCCAATTATTGATATGTAGAAAGAATACATTACTGTAGTCTCAAGGAATTTCGCACCTGTCATCATGGAATTTTTTTTTTTAATCTAAATTATTGTGATATTCTGGGTCAGATCAACAAATGCTGTGATATTATATTCGACTGAAATGAAAGAAATTTTTTTTTTTAAAAAAAAAAAAACTTATTTTGTACATGATTAAAGGACTGTATTACATGTGAATTCGAAGAGTTGTTAACATGGATGCATATTATATGATAAATGTATATTTTTTAAATTAAAATGTGTTTTTTCAATCAATAATTATATATTTTATATGTACAAATTTTTTATATGCATAATTATATGCGAGATCATTGTTGTTAATTATGCATTATAGTATGTATTTGAATTTATTTTCAATATCAAGTATCTAAAACAACTAGTGGTATATTTATAGTTATTGAATACATAATTGTATTTGTTGAATGCATATTTTCATGTCATTTATATCATTTTTCATGTTAAAAAAAAAAAAAGGCATGTGTATGTAACATTTTCTATAACTTAAAAAATCCTTTACATGCAAATAAATATTGAAGATAGATTTGATAAATGTGTCACCAATAGGCATCTAATTGCATGATCATCTATAAAATTTATTAACAAAAATCAATATTACCTTAAATTAGTAAAGGTTAATTACTTTAGGTATGATAAATAGTTTTCTACTATTTTTTGTAGTTATTATATTGTGTTATTTGTACTACTTTTACTTATATTATATTTATTTAATAATTTAAAATTAAAAATTTTTTTATATATTTAATTTATTTAATTAAAGATTCATTTCATTTAAAAAAAGAAGATTTTGTTTAATATAAAAGAGTTGATAATTTTTTTTTAATTATTTTAAAATAATAAATATTAATATAAGAAGAATATACACAAAAAAAATGTAAACTGAATAGCCATTTGTAAGACTGAATGTTTCTATTATAAATAGTATGTGATAATCAATTGAGATAATTTGAGAAGAAAAAGTATACAACTAATAATGAGTACTATTAATGGAAGTGGGCAATTATACATCTACAATTTAGAATTTATAATCTACTTTGAGTTTGTTTAATTGCATGTATTATAATATCTAGTATTATAATTAATATTAAAACTAATAGATTTTGTTTTAATATTTAATGAAATTTATAAATTATTATTTTATATGATACAAAAAATCTATATTTCATTAGATAATGATATTTATTCTACCAAATTTGTTACTTAATAGGAAATCATTATAATTCAAATAAATATTACTCAATATTATATCATCAATTTCATTAGAAAATCACTATTTATTTTATTAAAAAAATTGTTACATGATACATAATAACTACTTCAAATTTTATTAAAAAATTATTATATATTTTAAAAACAAATGTTATTTATTTTTTCAATAATTATTGATAAATATAGAAAAATCACTAATTCAACATATAACAAATATTCTCTAAAAAAATAAAAATTATTGAAATAATTATTTAAAATTAATATTTAAAACACTTTTATATAATTAATTTATATATGTTATTATAAATTGAAAAAATTACTACATAAAATCTACGACAATACTTATAAATTTAATAAAGTAAAAATTATTGTATTTGATGTTATAAAGCAATTTTAACTATATAAACAATAACTTTGATCTATTATTATAATCTTTATTTTTTAAAGTATCATTTTCATAAATTTCACACCTTATTTTCAAAATGAATGCGACAACTATTAAAATATTCCATCAGAATGTACATATGAAAGTCAAAATCCTTATTAATGGATGGATGGATGCCAGCTTCCTCTTGCAGTAGCATAGTTAATTGCTCCAATGACAAAAAAGAACGAAAATGTCTTCTACGACCTGTTCATATCTACAAATATTAAAATAACTTCATATCGCGCATGTACGACATAACCCTTTTCGAAGTCATCGAAAACTAAATGCAATGTCTCATAAAACGTCGAGTTTGAATTTGAATGACATATTGCGGCCTAAATTTCAAACACCTGCATTGTTTCGTATATTTTTTAGTTAGGCTGTATCTTGACCATTGGAACACGATACAGCACATGTGCATTTGGTGAAAAACCCGTTGGACTTTTTAATCTCAACAACTAAACATCGAACTAATTTTTAAAAAAAAATAAAAAAAAAAAAACCTGAAAGCATTTTCGTTTCTTGCAAACCAACGAGAAAAAAAAAATTGATTATTCACAATATTAAATGGAATTTTACATCATTAATAAGCAATTATTCTTGGTAATCATTGAGACTTTTACTCTAGTATTAATAAGTCAAAATGCATAATTAACCTCATATGAACCTTTTAGAAATCAAGTCAATTGCTTGGCTAAATTTCTTGAATAGCATTTCGAAGGAAAAACTTTTTGCTAAATTTTGATAAATGCGAAATCAAATTGGTATATTTCAAATGTACATATTGTTGGTTATTTGATATATAATTCAATTATTAATAAAAATTATAAATATATATTTAATAATTATGAAAAAAATAAAATTAGTCAACGATTGAGATATGTCAAATTGACTTTTCACGGTGCAATCAAACTCAAAACAGAATTAGCCAAATGGAGTCCCCTTTTTCTTTCTTGTTTTTTTCGCAGTGGAAAGCATAATTCTACTCGTAGTATGAACTCGACTTAGGCGAGCAAAACAAAGCTCTTGAATCAAGGCAACACAATTATTCAAACTTTCTACCTAATTCATTGCCTGGACGTTGAAAAGTCAAGACGGTGGGGAGCCTTTCTTCAATCATTTTTAATTTTTCTACACCCCGTCGATCATGAGAATAGAAAGATTTCCAAGAATCTTAATCGACTTTGCCTTTCTCTATTCCTGAAGGCTCATTCCATCATCATTCTTTGGTAGCTGTCATGCATGATACAGCAACCAATTAACACATGAAACGACAGCCAACTTCTTTCTTCGTTTGTTTTGAATAAGCGTTACCAAATCGATATAGTCAACGATCCATGTCCGACCCCAGCCTCCATGCATTAATTCTTCTTTTACATTACAAGCCTATCAACTCTCCATGTAACGTGGATCATAATTCAAAGCTTGATAGCCCTTTTTTCTAAATAACTGCACGGAGAGGGCACACAAGTAAACATCGGATGCTACCCGCAGAAATTAGGTTGATGGTGATGCTGCCCATTTTCGTTTTAGTTCCTGGTGGGGGCAATAGTCTGGCTGAAATGGATCAATACAAATGAACATATATATATATATATAGAGAGAGAGAGAGAGAGAGAGAGAGAAAAGAAAACAAAATACAATTCCAATCCAGCCATGCAGATTATTGTGGGCCGAAATGTATCAGCAAACAAAGATAATGACCATGACAGCTACGATTGGCTAACTTCCATCCATCATACCGTATAGTCATAATTCAAGTCAACATCTCACATAAAACTAAACAATCAAAAAAATACTTGAGTTTGGAATTTTAAGAATTAAATTGATATTTAAATTAAAATATTTTAATATATTAATAAATAAAATATATTTATATATATAATATAATTAATATATTTAAATAATTTTATTTTATATATAATAAAATTTAAAAATTAATTGATATAATATATTAATAAATTTAAATAATTTAAATTAAAATATAAATATTATATAATATTATATATTTTTATTAATATTTAAATAAATATATTATATAAATATTTTTAAAATTTTTATCATCCATATATATATTACGATTTTTATTTTAAAAAATTAAAATATAAAAAATTTTAAATTTTTTATAAAATTTTAAAATTAATAAAATTTAAAAAAAATTATGATTAATTTATTAATTTAAATAATAATTTTTATAATAAATTAAATTAAATAAAAATTTAAAATTTAATTTTATTTAATTAATTAATTAATTTAATTTAATTTTTAAAATATTGATAGAATTCAAAGAGATATAGACGAACAACTCTAGGTTACGTGTCTAATTTCTAACGTCGCTTTCACGGTTGATTTGTTCTAAATGACCTTACAACAATAATAACATAATCTCACTTCAAATTTAATCGAAAGTCTGTCACATCAACCTTTTCTTCTCATTTTCTTATATTATGAAATAAATTAATTTTAGGGAGTGACACTAAATATGCGAAAAATGTGTGTGGGAATGCCTTCGGATGGTCTTCTTTTTGACAAAAATTGGCTTTTGTCAATCTTTTCAATTTTTGCATGCCATCTTTTATGCAAAACGGGACATGTGGGATGTGACAAAAGAAGTCATATTAAAATGTGGAAGCTCATTACCCAACTGTTACCTTTTTTTTTAGGTCTTTTTTGCAATGCTCAAATTTGATCTGAGCTGATCTTAATTGAATCGAATTCTATTCTTTTTTCCTTTAATTTTCTCTCAATTTAAGAGTACATGAATTTATTTTATTTTTTTTTGGTGCATCACTTAAAAATCTAGAAGATAGCATTTCCAACCCTAAGCCAATGTTGTTGCTTCAAATCTGTCTCTGTTTTCTATTTTTTCTATAAAATAGGAGACACGTTAGCTTACCCACATTCTTGACGGAGAGAACATTGCGTCCACCACACGCAGCCGGAAAAGGACCCATCGCACTGTGTTAGAGTCAAAACTTTAACAAGACTCCCCAAGTTAGAACACATAAGATTTTGCAAATTCATTTGTAAGTTATAATTTTCTTTTCCTTTTCGGTTAATTTTTCGTTAGGTTGTACGAAAGTTCAGCTGTCGTCATATAGTTTGAAAACTTTCCAATCACTATAAAAAAAAAAAAAAAAAAGAAAGAAAGAAGAAAAAAAACCCTTCTCTGGGAGGAATCGGAGGATAAAGATAATTTAAAAACATAATAGAACTCAAGAAGTATAGAATAACAGAAGGAATTGTCTGTGTCAAAGTCAAATAACCATTCCGTATCCGAAATGTTACCTGACACGGTCACTTGTCTTGTTTATATTTTAATTTTTTAATATAAAATCATAATTAATATTTAAAATTATTAATTTACATCTATTTATAATAATAACAATACAATGCATCTAATTATAACTGTTTTTTTTTTTTATTTTTGGTGGTTGGGAACGTGAACGTTGAACATTGTCATCCGCTGCCAAAGGCAATGGCGCAGGGGAATATGGACCTATAGATAGAATCTATAGATGTTAAGCATCAATGAGGTAGCTCGGCGATTTGACTAGACTTATCATCAATTACAATTTTTTTTGGAAAAGAAAAGAAAAATAAAATAAGAATGTGGATATCAAATCTTTCTCTGCGTGCCTTTCTTTGCTTCCGCATCTTACCTATTTTAATGACTTGAGAACAATCCGTGTGACAATCAATTTTGGTAGCCCGCAATCAAATCAAAACGACCTGTCATTCGTTATTATTATTTTGAAAATTTTCGCTTTCATTTTATAAATTATAATTATTATTTAATTTTTATAATATATAAATTTATTATACTTATTAAAAATTAATTTTTATTTATATTTTATTAAAATAAAAATAAATAATAAATTTAAAAATAAATTTTTTAAATAACAAAATAAAAAAAATTAAATCATGAATTTTTTATATAAAAAATTTAAAATTAAATTTAAAATTATATTTTTTAAAAATATATTTTTTATTTTTTTAATAATAAATAATATATATAATTATTAATATAATTTAAATAAATTATAATATATATATATATATATATATATATTAAAATTTTAATTTTATTAAATATTAATAAAATAAAATAATTATTTAATTAATTTTAAATATTATTATAATTATAAAAAATTTATAAAAAAATAAAAATTTTTAATCAAATATTTTAATATTTATCAAGTTAAAAAATTTGTTATATAAATATTTTTTTTTTTTTTTCAATTTTAACAAAATATATACTAACACATATAAATATATAAATATAAATAATATAATATTAATTAAAATAAAATAATAAAAAATAAGATGTGATTTAATAAATTATAGGATATATTTTATATTATATATATATTTATAATTTGAGACGATTTATCAAAAATTAAATTTTATTAGTTAAATATTATAAAAAATTTTAAATAATTTATAAGATTCATTGTGAAGTAGTCACAATTAAAACAGAAATAAATTTGACAAGTTATCTTGTTAATTTTAAATAAATAATAAATATATTTTTAAATAATAAATTATTTTTAATTAATAATTTATTAAAATTAAAAAAATAAAAATATTAATTAAAAAATATAATTAATAAGTAATTAATAATTTAAATAATTTTAAATATTTATATGTAAGAATTAAAAATATGTTATTTTTTAAATATATATTATAATTTTTTTTAATATATATATTAAAAATAAATAAATTTATTATAAAAAATCTATATACAACCTTTTCAGTGGAATTTCATCGGGATCAAAGTGGATTTTAGGAATCGCATAATCTAAAAAAAAAAAAAAGGGCAGAGCACATTTGTCGAGGTATATACATGGGGCCAACCTTATCAAAAATTTTTACTCCTGGCTCTGCTGCCTGCACGCCAAAAAGTAGCCGGCGGCCTCGAAGCCCCTCCCCGCAACCCCCCAGCCCCACCCTCACCCTCCCCTTAATTCACTAAACTTAATTGGGTAGGTCCTACTAAATAAATTTAAAAATAATAATTTTTGAAAAATTATGTTAATTTTTTATATAATATAAAATAATATATAATATAAAAATTTAATTATATTTATTTAATTTATCAACTTTAAATCTATCTAAAATTTTTAAACTTTATTCTGGTGTCAGGCAGGACGAAAAATTCAAGTGGCAATAAATGTCAAAGATTTGCTCGCAGTTTTTGTTTTTTGTTTTGGATTTCGGTGGAAGGGAACTGTACTACTGTATCCCATTTCTTTTTCAATTTTTTCAAAAAAATAATAAATTACTATTTATTAATTATTGGTCTGTTGAATCATTCCATCTGTGCAGGAATTTCCATCATTCCCTTTCTCCGGCCACTTCCCATCATCATCATCACAAAGAGACAGAAATTTTAAACCAAAATTATAAATATATAAAAAAAAAAAAAGGTGAAAGGAAAATAACACATTGCCTCAGAAATTTATTATCTGATTTATCTGAAAAAATTGATACGAATATCTGCATAATGTACCCAAAAAAAAATTATTAAAATTTAATAATATTATAAAATTATAAAATTAGTGTTTAATAAGAATATTATTATTATTATTTTATTAAAAATTATATTTATTTTTTAAATAAATTTAATTATTAATAATATTATTATTAATTTTTTAAATTTAATTAATTTAATTAAAATTAAATTAAAATTTTAATTTAATTTTAAATTTAATATAACTAATTTTTAAAATTATAGGTGGATTTTAGATTTTAGGGATGTGTAAATACTCCTACCACATACGTGTCTGAAGACAAAACGGCACGTAACAGGCTATGGTTGTGAAATCTGCCAACCTAGCTGGCAGCATGTGCCTGACACGTGTAAAATCAACGTCTACTTTCTACTGTTGTTTTAGCGTTCTCTTCTCTCGTTAAAAAATGCAAGTGTGAACCAACCCGGCGCATGATCCTTTTTGATTTGATATTTTGGCTCTGCCCCCGTCTGCTACGTATTGAATAATAAATAGGAAATAAATATATGGATATGTACCGTGCGAGACGTGACTCGCTCCGCACTCCACAGGCTAGTTCATTCATGCATGGAAATTTGGATTTCGGAGCGGTTGGATTGGATTGGATGGATTGAAATTTTGGGGGAATCGAGTCTTGTTGGGGTTCACATCAAAAAGACAAAAGTCAAATCAAGAAGATTAAAAAAAAATAATAAAAAAAGAAAGTAGCTTGGCAGATGCCACATGACGAGTACGTGACCTTTGTGCTATTCAAATTTCATACTATCTCTTGCATTTTAATTTCATTTCTTAGTGGGGTTTTTTAATAAAAAAGTACTTTAACTTTTAATTAACATCACTCAATTAGAAATGTTACCGTTTCATGCAAAAATTCACGAAGACCCTTTTATTTTCTGCACCTTGTGGGATTTATTTGTAAATTCAATTTTATATTTGAGACATGAGGAAATGGGAAGTTGCCAAGGAAGATTCCAACATCAACATTGGCGTGAGAATGCCCAAAACAAAAACCCCAATTGACCAATCTGCTCAGATCACATCAGAATGACAACACACACTAATCTGATCGCATTGGCACAGCAGCCTACTGCTGATCCGATCCCCTTTTGTAGTAGTTGTAGACTCGGCACATAACCAGATCAAAACGCTTGCTCTGAAAGTAAACGCATCAATTTTATTTTTTTTTTTTTTACTGTTTGAAATTCAAAACCCAAGCACAGGAGATTGAAAACGACGCACTTGATGGGGGCGTGTATGCATGGCATCTAGCTTTTTAAGACGAGCGGCAGCGGGCTGTGGGATTTATTATTATTATTATTTTTTGGCTTATCTGTACAACAATAGAAAGATAAATAAATGCGCGTGAGAGTACGTACAAGTGCGCGTATTCCAAAGAAGACGTGCAGTGACAGTCACAGTATAATGATAATTCCCTTTGCCAGGCTCAGACGCAGACAGAGTAAAAATATGGACGACTTTCGGACCAAAGGGGGAGTTGTACCTGCGAGGGCAGAGTAAATGCCCTTTTGTCTTGGCCACACCAGGACCAGACAGTCTTTTTAATTATGCCCAACTTTTGGATTTTTTCCCCTATTTTAGATTTTTCATTTATTTATTTATTTAGGTTCTTTTAACGCAAGAATCGCTTGGCAATGCATGTTTTTTTAGGCAGTTACCATGAGTTGCACCACCTTATTTGCTACTTTCCTCTGCAAATTTGACTGTAAAAAAATTGACCATACGACTCATCCACATGGTCTGGAGTTTGTGTCTTCCTCCAAATTACGTAAAGCTAAAAATCTTAAATTTTTGCATCCATCTATTTGAGGGATTAAAGGGGTCACTCAATTTATTCTCACATTTAAAATTATGTGCACTTTATATATACAATGAAAAATCTAAAAAATGCTTAATAAATACACAAACCGATTGAAGAAAGGCACTGGAGAGATTTTTTTAAAATTAAATGGGATTGACCTAATAAAATGAGAAAGAAAAAGAGTATAAATTCTTGAATTAACTTTTGGCAAAAAAAAAAAAAAGCAAATTCTCTAATTTATTAAACAATGATCAATTTTTTGCTTGGCAATTATCTGCAGTATCTGGCACCTGTCTACAGTCATCAATAATAATGTTAAGATTTCACCTTTGGCACATTTCAAACTCAAATTTACAGACATGTATTGATATGATGCATGAGGTTGACAAAAATTTCTTGCTAATTCATAAATCTTCTCGTGCGACACTGAGACATCATAAATGTCAACACCGAGCATCAAATGTTTAATAAGACAACTGGACAAGTCGAGTGGGGCAAAGGATTTCGGGAGGTGGGGGCAATTTTGCAAAGATAAAGGAATAAAATGTATATTTTGCAAAAATTTTTCTCTTAACATTTTGGAGATGTCCTCGCAATTTTTTTTTTTTAATATCAATTATCTATGTGTATTTAGTCAATATGAATTCTAACATATTGATAAAGATCATGCAAGACTCTGTACATATACTAGTTAGATTTGCACAATAGGACCGTAGGTTTTTTCATCTCTTTCTATACCATTCTAAACCGGTCGATTGACGACGACCGTATGTGTTGGGCTAGAAAAGGGTTATCACAACTCTGCCTAGGCATAAAAAAAAAGGTAGCAGTTGATATCCAAGTACCAGATGAAAAGTCAGCAGATGGCGTTGACTATCTATTTGAATGAACATTAATCATGGTGAAATCTAGATCAATATTGAGTGTGTGGGGACTCAAAATGTTATGGCGATTTATTCGAGGCGATCGAAGACTATAAGGGCCAATGAGGAGCATTACATTTCCTTTCATGTAGCAAAAGAAAAAGCATATTTAGGGAATTAAAAAAGAGATTCGCCTATGAATGCCACGAGATTCCATTGAGGAAGGGATGCTGCACGCACTCGTCTTTAACAGACTCTATCAACATTCTTTTTTATTATTTTATCGTTTTTCTTTTCCCTTTCTTTTTTATCATTACATGCTTGAGAACTCCCTTTCTCGAAAGGGTTTCACCATTCCTCCCTTTGCTTGTTCGAGTCTTCATGGCTTCTTACAAGGGTCCATTTTCTCCGCCCTTTTCCTTGCGGCCTTCAGCTCCTCCAGATTGGCCTGCCCGAGAGGGACAGATGTAAACTGAAGATGTGGCTAAAGTCTATACCTGCCTTTTCTCTCTCTCTACATCATCATTGTTTTCATATTTTGGCTTTTCTGTCGCCCAAACAAGCTGGCGCGTCTCGGGACTTAACGCGTCTATGACTTTGTCTCTTCTTGCAACAAAATATCGGGTTCATGCTCTGTGATCGCTGGAGCTCGAGCTCGCAAAGAGTCTACCACGACAATGGGATAAAGAGATCTCTCGGGCAGTTTGACCACTCTGCCTACGTTCCTACCAAGCCAGTCTTACGACCGTGCCCAGACCGAGCGGGCCCCGAGCACAACAACGATCCACCTTCCATGTGGGACTGTCCCCTTAGGCTTGTGATAGTTGATTTTCTGATTGTTTGTCAATCATTGTTAGAGGTTGAACAACTGGACTATGATGTTTGTCACAGAGATTTCGAGTACTCTAGATAATGCTCTTGACATGTAGATTAGATTGTGATTAATTAATAAGTATTCCAATTCATTTTTAAGAATCAACAATTTTAAATTACTATTAGATTACAATTTTATTTAATAAATATCACGATAAATCCTAATACTTAATCACTTGATTCTTAATTTATTATTAATAGATATTTTGCAAAAATAAAATTTCATTTAATTTACTAAAAAATTATTCCATTATGAGTTGCACAATACAATGACATAATGTGCTTTTTGAAACCAAAGGAAATGATGAAACTTTCTCTTGAGTGTCTTCCTATACACTAGTTTTTTTTTTTTAATTTTTTATTCAAGCTACATGTGGTTGTTTTCATATTATTATTTTGTGTTGATTTGTTTTTTCTAAAATAAAATTGAATATGCAAGAAAAAAAGCAACCTAAAAAACAAAAACAAAAACAAAAACAAAAGAGTTTGAAATACCAAAAGATTTCTTATACGAAGAAAAATCAACTGTAGACTCTACTCCTTTTTTTTTTTTTTTTAATTAAACTGTGCAAAGAAAACAGTTCAACCACAATTTTTACCCTGCTGATTCAAAATGAAAAAAATAGAAAGAAAAATAAATTGTTCTCTATTTTTTTATTTTTCCTTTTATGCGCAAAGCAACCTGAACTCAAACTAACATAGGACAAAGAAAGAGCTTGGCTTACTTTTTAAGTGACACGTGAAAAGAACATTGCATTAATTGAGAAAAAGACCAATTTCCTAAGGCAGAGATTCGAACGTTTAGAGGGGGTAGCGACGTAAGGTGAGCTGCTAAAAGTAGAGAAAACCTAGAAAGCGGAATGAATTCGAGATGATGCTCAAGCTCATTAATATTCATTTCCCAAAAAAAAAAAAAAAAAAAAAAAAAAAAAAAAAAAAAAAAACCCCTTTGCATTCCCTAAATCAATTATGGCCAAATGAATTGAATCGAGCAAATCCACCTCAAAGGAATCATGATTCCCAAGAAGGAAGTCCCTAAATGTTTTTTATGGCCGTAAAAAGGCAACACAGATTAAAATTGTCATAATTCCAATGACAAAGAAATCCACCAGTCATTGCTTTAAAAAGCTATTGATCTCAACAATCATGACAAGTTTTAATGAGAATGATAATTTCATATAGATTCTTGACATCAACATGAGTATAATTATGACAACTATCTATATAATCAAGAGTCCTTGTATTTGTAAAAAAATTTGATTTTAAAAATTATGGTGCACAATTTTTTAGTGGGGATGTCGTTATAGCAAGTTTTTTTTTAATTAATTTTATTAATTTTTATTTTAAATAAATTTTATTTATTATAAAATATAAAATTATAAATAAATTATATTTTAAAAAATTAAAATAAAAAATTTATAAAATTAATGGTGAAATATGGTAAGTAATGAATATATGTTACAGAAATAGATGTTATATATAAGAAGAGTTAGTCTTGAATAAAAAAAAAAAATGTTAAAATGACATTACACAATTATTACACGTTTATAATTTGGAAAATAAGTCGTTGCGTGCGGGGAATAGTGTTTAATAGTTGAAAGATTGAACCAAGTATTTCAACTGTCGGCACCGTCTCTCTGCACAACGTTGGCGCCGTCTGTTTTCAAACGCAACTCTGCTGTGCCGGAATGGTCTGACTGTGATTACTAATTATTTAAATAAATGTTATTTATTATCAAATATAAAATTATAAATAAATTATATTTTAAAAAATTTTAAAAAAATCGAAACGACGTGGCAGCAATTATGTAATATTTTTTTATATTTATTTATTTATTAATATAATATATTTATAATTTTATATGATATAAACTTATTTTAATATTTTTTAATTTAAATAAAATTTATTTATTACATAATTAAAATTATATTAAAAAATAAAATTTAAATAATCTTTTTTATTAATTAATCAAGATGAGACTAGAAATACCTTTTCAAAACACAACCGCCCAAGCCAAACTTATTTTAAAAATCATATACATCCAACTTCGATTTCTCCCTCGTGCCCCCATTGACGTATTCGTCTTTAACACGATCCTACCGTTGATTTTTTCATGAGATGGGGCGCAGAGAATTATGATTTGGACGGTTTGTTCTCATTGGTCGAACTTTTACCGCCTGACTTGCTTGCCTTGGCTTGCCTTCCCTCATCATTACAGTTGACTTTTTCTTTCATGTTGATTTCGTTAATTTAGACTAAGCACTCCAAAACTCCCTACTTTTTATTTTTTCAAACGTGGTTTCTTTCTTTTACCTTTTTTTTTTTTTTTAAATTAACATTAAAATTATTATTTTTATAAATTAAATTTAAAATTTTTTTATTAATATACACATTTAACTTTTTTATAAAAAATATTATTTTTTATTATTAAAATCAAATAAATTATTATTTTTTTATGCTTTTCATATTTTAAATTTAATATTGATGTTGTTTGTTTTAAAAACTTACGGAATTTCTTTTTTAAAAAAAGCACCATTGTGGTTGTGGGAAAGAAAAATTTTTAAATAGAATATTGTTGACTAAATATAAATATAAATATAAATATTTCTAGATAAAGACATAGATTGTTTTAAAAAAATTGAAAAAACAAAAATAAATCTAAGCAACATATATTATAAATAATTCAAACAAATAAAAAAAAGGACCTTATTAATAAAATGGAATTAGGACCTATAATCATATGAACTTTATTTACACTTTTGCATAATTACAATAAAAAATGTGATTTTATAATAATAAAATTATATAAAAAAAAGGTTATACGTCCAAGTTCTGCAATAATATAAATTTGTAACGAGGAAGGTCCCATTGGTAAGGAAAGGAGACGAGAAAATAATTTGTTATTAACTCTCTTTCGTGTTCTTCGGGGAGAAAGAAAGAGACAGAATAATTCTTTTTTATTTTTTTTAGTATTTTGTAAATAAAAAACTTTTATTTATTATTTAAATTTAAGATAAATATCACGTGACATATCATGTCCTTATTTTTGGACCGTGCGTGAAAACTATTCCGTTTGTCGACAGAAGTTAAACGTATGAAAATAATTTAAAAAAAAAAAAAAAAACAGAGGAATAGTTCATTACGGTCAAAGGGTGACGGAAACAAAATGGAATAATAATTCTTCATGGGCATTTTGTGATCATTACGGCGTTGGCGTATTATGGGATTTATGTAAGAGAGAGAGAGAGAGAGAGAGGGAAGCAACAAAGGTCAAAGCGAAGCAGTTGGTAGGTTTGTATAATAGCAGATGCCATTCACGGCCATATGGTGTACTACACACACATAAACACACACAAACAAACACACACACGCACACTCTCTCTATCTGTAGGGGTGATGATTTTTGGTGAAGAGACGATATCAGAAACTCGTGATTTATCAGATCAGATTGCCTGCCCCATCTCTCTTTCTTTTCTTTTTGAACAATCTCTCTCTCTCTCTCTCTCTCTCTCTCTCTCTTCCACACTGTGGTTGCAGCAAAAGGGACGGTAGAATCAGAGCAACAGCTGCAGCAGCTGGCAGGGAGGTATTATCAGTAGTGTCCTCTAAGGAATTTAGAGCTTCGTCTCTGCCTCTTCTCGTGATTTCTCTTTCTTCGCTTTTTCTCTCTAGCTAGCGAGAATAAAAGACATATAGACTTCCTTCTGTCTCTCTCTCTATCTGCTTCTGTCAAGCTTTCTTGGTTGCATCTGCTTCGCCTGTGTATCGCCTCCCTCTGAAACGTCCTTCGTATATGCCTGCACATTTTGAACAAAGATTGAAGATTAAAACAACAGCCGGGTGACTTTTCATGAAGAGATAAGTCAGAGGGGTGACAAAGGAGTGATCTTGAGAGAACCCAGGTTGCAAAAGTTGGATTATTAGTTTGAGAAACGAACCCCCTGTTTGGATTTGATTTCAAGAAGAGTAGGGAAAAAGGAAAGATGGGGAGTTGTGGAAGGAGTGGAGCTGTGAGGCAGTACATAAGATCGAAGGTGCCTCGTTTGAAGTGGACTCCTGAGCTTCATCGCTGCTTTGTTCATGCCATTGAGAGGCTTGGTGGCCAAGACAGTAAGTAACATTCTTCTTTGTTCTCTGTTTTTTTTATTTATCATTTTTGTCGCATTACTTGCTCTTCAATGGTTGGTGTGGTTTTTCTTGTTTTTTGTTTTGTCTCCTTGTTGGAGAGCTTCCGATGGCCGTATCCTTCTAATTATTCTTCTCGTCTGCCTTTCTGCAGAGGCAACGCCTAAACTCGTGCTTCAGTTGATGGATGTGAAAGGACTCACCATTTCACACGTCAAGAGCCATCTACAGGTAATTTTGCTTTTTCTTAATTATCTATTGCTTTTTCCTTCTTTCTCTCTCTTTGTTTTTCTTTTGTTTTTTGTTTTTTTGTTTCCCAGATTTTAAGGTAATTCTCTCCTTCTCGATTTGGGCTCGAATATCTTGTCCTTAATTTCTCTATATTTCAAAAAACATTCGATAATCCTTTTCCTTGCATATCTTTTCTTGCACCAGATGTATAGAAGCATGAGGAGCGACCTGGGCAGACAAGGTATCCACAGCCCCCCTTCTTTCACCTCTTTTTTGCATCAAAGCTTCATCGATTACATTATTTTTGCATATTGCATCGTTAATTGGCCCGCCTTTCCATTTATCTTTCCTCTGAAGGTCCCTATCAGCAGTTCAAAAAAAATTTAAATGAAGAACTCACAATTTGGAGATAAATTGTGGAAAAGAGTAGAGCTGCCTCACTTCATTTATTGTCTCTCATTTTCAACTTGTGTTGATGCCAAAAGAGTTGAGAACCGAATAATTCCTGTATTCTTACAAAATCTTCTAATATTAGCATTAAGGATGAAACCCACATGATATGACCAATGGCACCACTCTAACTTTCGTCCATGTTTTTTCTAGATCAAGCCTTGATTTTCTATTTATGGTCATCGTAGAAAACAATCATATGAGACAGCACCCTTTATTATTATTATTATTATTATTTTTTCTGGGGACTTTGAACAATTTCCTGTGTGCATCTTTAGCAGATAGAAGCTCCACTCAACCAAGAAGACAAGCTTTTGAGGAGCATGATGTGTGTGCTATTGAAGCAAAAACCTTCGAAGTATCAGATTCTCGCTTACTCTACAGTAATGATCTCCCTTCGAAAAGGTAAGTCGCTTAGCACTTTCTCAATTTCTTCAATGAGAAAAATAGAAAAAGGAACAAAAGGATAGTTGGGGCATTGAATGATCTTTTCCTTACAGCTCTTTTTACTTTTTCTTCTTTTTGATATCTCTTTCTCCACAGAGCAAGAATCGAGACCAGGAGTTCAATTTCTAGTCATCAGAACCTGCAATGCAGCCAAGGAATATGCGAGGCAGACACGAGTTCGTACTCCTTTCAAGATCATGTAAGAATGAAGGAGAGTGCTGATGGTGGGGCGTTCCAAAGGGAGCAGGCTCATCCCAAGCATCAACACTCCAATCTTTCTCTGCTACATGATCTTGGCAACCCCATCTCTTTTAGGCAAGAGTCCGATCTCCTGAGGGTAAGCATCGCAGACTCTACCCTTTTTCATCTCTCTCTATCTTCCCTAAATCCCTTAATAGATCTTATGACTGGTTAAATATCCATGCTTTTTTGTGGTTCGACTTGTGTTCCTTCCATGATTACCCAAGGCGTTATCTGTAGTGAATCTGTTGTGTGGCAGTACGAAGACTGGGGATTAGGACTTTGTTACATAATATGGGTTAACGTATTATTCTTTGTATTGGTTACTTGCCATGTTCTTTCTAGGCAAAGCTCTTTTTCCAAATGTGATAACAAATGCTGTTCTTGACTCACAGCATTCCTTCATTAGAATGTTGGACTGGTTTAAAACTGCATTAATTATTCTCTTATTCTACACAGTACCAGTTTTACAAGTTGTCCCTGGTTTTTCAACGTTTAAAAATTGAAAGTCATTTTTCATGACCAAACCTATGTGGGGTTCTCATTTCATGTGAAGACAATTGTTTTTATAAACTGGGCGTTCTTTTTTCTAAATGCCAGGCACTAAATTTCCCGTTGTTGAAGTCCTTGTTTTTACCTTTTTTCTGTGTAAGAATATCGTTAGTCTGGTTTCAGTTCAATATAGGTGGAACACTTTTAACATTCTGTGGTCGAAACCACTTCACAAATGGGGGCCCACTCTCACTCAAAGATGGAATGGAAATTCAACTCATTCCTTTATTATTGCATGTATAGGAACAGTTTCTTGCAGTGCTAGGACTATGCATATTATCCTTTTATTGACTATCATTAGGCCTGTCTCCATCTAAACTTTGGATTTTCAAACTGCAATTAATTCTATAGTTCGAAATCATATCTAGATTGTCTAGAATTGCAGCAAAACGTCCAAATTATCCACTACAATTATCTGCTTTTTCTTCTCTATTAGTTGTTCCCATACATTGAATGGGATAAGTGGAAAGATAGTCTTCAATCTGTTCATTTTTTTCAAGGTAGTTTTAAACCTTTCATATTTTTCCAATTGAGGTCTAAATGTCATTAATTTTTTTAATGTGGTCCTCTCAAGATGGGAATGCAAGTTGGGACTTTATGTTTGACAATTAACGCTCAGAAATATGTTGTTAATGTGTATTTTAACACGTGTTTTCATATATTCATTAATCTTTGTTTGTGGAGATAGGATATTTGAGGTATTTGGTACGTATCTTAGTTAATAGATATTTTTATATGCATTTTTTTACATTGATCATGAGGCGTATTAAAAGGAATTAATAACATGTAGAATAGAATTGAGAAAAAAGATCAGAACTACATTGAAAAAATTAAAGAGGTTGACGAATCCTTTTTTGTTGGCTCGATTTGCATCCTAAATGCGTATATGCGTCTGGGGTCATATGAATATACTCTTGGAACCCTTGTTCTTTAAATTTGTTTTCGACTTGAGCAACATAGGTAGTTATCAGATGAAACTTAATTGTTTTAGTGGATTACAGAGCACTGCACTCTCTCTGTGGAAAAGTACCAAGTGGTATAACTTCTTGCTTCATGGTCTGGTTTTGGCAGGTTGCCAAGCTACAGAATCATCAAAATTGCAAATGTGAGGCCATGGTGGCAAGCGCAAGGGGAAGGGTAGAAGAAGTAGAAGGAAGAAGTGGTTGTGAGTTATCGTTGTCGCTCTCGTTACCCCATCCTTTGTCTCACAGAAGTAATGCCTCTTCCACGAGTGAAATCAGTGAGGCATTCTCGTCGCACACATACTCTGGGTTTGGCTTCAAAGACTGTTTTGGCTCCTCTGGAAAACATAGTATTAACTTGGATTTGTCTATTGCGCTCTGTGGCACCTAGCTAATGCCCACTGTAAGGAAATAACCTTGTTTTGTTTTTCCTAATGCTCTTATGACTTGGGTTCTTTGAAGCTTCTCTGCTCCCCCTTCGTCCTTGCAATCCATTTTTGGTCTTTCTGACTTTGGAATTTAGCCACTTAGCTTCCAATAGTGTGATTAAACAAAAACATCAGTTTACTGCATGCGATGTCGCTTCCTGCAAGGAAAGAACTGATTTAGTAGTTATTTGGGAAAAAAAGAAAGAAGACAATGAAAGTTGCAGGGGCCGAACGTAATGAAGAAACTGCGGCCGACCGTGAGATTCATTCTAAGACAGTTTGAACCGTTCTAGTTGAGCATAAAAACCTTTAAGAGAATCCTGCAATAGTAATTACACTGAAGGATATTAAAAGGGTAAAAGAGAGGAACAGAGGATGAAATACATGTAACTAGACAATGCAGTAGCTAGAGCTAGAAACCTCGGTAAAGCATGAATATTTTTAAATGATGTGTTTTTATGTCAGATATAAGTCACAGATATAACTCTTTTTCGGCACTTCTTGAAATCATGTAGAGCACTCTAAAAAATATAACAAACTAAAACAAAAGAAATTATATACATGTTTTAAAGAAAACATGTTTAAGATAATCTAACCTAGCTTAAAATGAAAAATAGCATTAATAAAATGGCGAGTGACAGTTATAACTTTCTCAACATTCGCTGACTATTTATAACTTCTCTTCAAGGGTTTAAAAATAAACAAGATAATGTTGTATGTAATTTTTATATTAGGTGAAGAAAAAATACGCTTTGGAGTTTATAATCTAAAAATTATATTAAATTATTAATACTTAAAATCAAAAAATTTAAAATTTATTTAATTACTATATTTATAAAATATTTTTTATAATTTTTTTTAACTATTTAAGATGACTTTTAAAATGATTTTTACCACAATAATTTTAATATATAGTGATATATTACGATTTTTTTTTTTAAATTTTAATATATTTTTATTATCATTATTTTAAGTTATTTTTTTTATTTTTTTTATTAAAAAATAAAAATAAAATTAAATAATATATTTTAATTCTCTCTTATAAATTTTTTATTTAAATTTAAATTTTAAATAATATTTAATTGTAATTATTATAAATCAAATAAATTATTTACTATAATTACAATAACATTTTAAATTTTTTATAACAAATATAATAAAATTAAAATTTTAATATCTTTATCAATATTTATATTCAATAAATTTTAATTGATTATAAATTATATTAAATTCATTTATATAATTTATAATAAAAATATTTTATTTTATTTTTAAATTAAATAATTTTTTCATCATATATATATATATATAAATAAGTCTTTGAACGTACGAATTAACACCTTTGTTAGTCTTTTAGTTATCTTCTATGGACATTAAAAACAACATTTCGGGTCAATGTCAATCAAATGACTTCAAAAGCTTGTCTATTTAGCAATTTCTAATCTTCCGTGATCTTTGATTTTGTTTTGCCTTTTTTTTAATTTTATTTTTTTTATTTTTAAAGCTTAATGTAATTTCTTTTCATATAGATAATCTTCTATCTGCATCTTCTAAAAACCAAAACTAATACTATCAAACTTGTTGATTCTTATTTTTTTTTCTTTAAACATCATTATTCCCACAGCCCCTTTGGTTTCTTTAGAACCAAAGCTTTTATACAAGTTGTTGGAAAACAAAATATTCAAAAAGGAATAAAAATAAAAAGAATACAAAAAATTTATTTGATTCAAAACTTTAATATTCCTACATCCACTGCTAGAGTTTTACTATTTTAGGAGTCTTAAATTACAACATAAGCATGTCCTTTTATACATAGAGATAAGACAACATTTATATAGAGGTAAATTACATGTTTACCCTTATATAATATTAAGCAAATTCTAGAGTTTACTTAGAAGTCTTAAATTACATCCATTACTATTCTAGAGTTTACTTAGGAGTCTTAAATTACAACATAAGCATGTCCTTTTATATGAAGAGATAAGATAGGTCTTATATGGAGGTAAATTACATGTTTACCCCTATATAATATTAAGCAAATTCTACTTTTTAACATTATCAACCTATAACTTAGTCTTAAACTATGATAATTGGAAGAAATAGCTAAAAAGAGAAAGCAACCCAATAGATACAACAATAAAAATCTATTCCATTAACACTTTTGACCCCTTAGCACCATGAAAGTCAGTGACCATCGTAAGAGATGAAGCTTATCGCATAAGAAGGCAAACTAGTCAACAAATAATGACTTGGTAAAGATATCAACAACTTGGTTAAAGGTGGAAACAAACCACACCACGAAAGATCCGTAGCTATCTACTCTCACACAAAGTGATAGTGAATTTTGATAGGCTTGATATGTGTATGAAAAATTAGATTAGCCATAAGGTAGGTAGCATTAACATTGTCATATCATAATATAAGCTAATGTACACAAGGAAGGCCAAGTTCTTGAAATAATGACTTGATTCATGAAAACTCTGATGTGGCATTAGCAAAGGCTATATATTCACTATCAGTGGAGGATCACATGATAGTAGATTGTTTCTGGCCATCCGAGAGATGAATAATCATTCAATACATATGTCATAACTATTAGTGGAATGTCTATCATTAGGATAAGACCCTTGGTCCCTATCACAAAAACAATGAAATGTCAAAGGGGAATGCTTGGCAAGAAACAAACCCTTGGAAGTAGTACCTTTCAAGTAGCAAAGTAGTCATTTGATTACCTTCCAATGGTCTTCTTAGGGACAATGCATAAAATGACAAATCCTATTCACAAAAAATGCAATGTCTGAATGTGTAATGGTCAAATATTGCAATGCCCTAATAACCTTGCAATAAAGATCACCATTGGGTATAAAGGCATCTAATTCTTTGGACAAAAGGAGTCACATTGCCATAGGTGTAAGGCATGGTTTCACACTATCCATGCCAATTTTATGGAAAGGGTTAGTCATATATTAGGCCCATGATAATAATAATCTATTAGGCAAAAGATGATCTTCAATGTTAAGAACATAGTGGACTGGACCTATATGACAAATTGGAAATTCATGTTGCATCATAGTCAAGATAAAGACAAGAGCCTAAGAGAATCAAGTCATCAATGTAATATAAAATAAATGATTGGTTAGTTTTATGATTCAAGATAAATAATGAGGTACTAAACTTAGAAGCATGAAAACCAAAAGAGAGTAAAAAGGCACTGGGCTAAAGGGGAGCATGACCATGTTAGATGACTAATTATATATGAAGCTTTTTTTCTTGTCCCTTAATATTCCAATTGTCCTACTATCCTTTTATGTTAGATTTTGATGATTTTTAGATCTATGATTCGAAACCTTGACTTGTCTTGAGTATTATAGGTATATATAATCTCTCATATTATGCATGTTAAGTTTATTCACCAAGAAATCTCACTGCATATTTTTTTAAGGTAAAAGAAACTTGAATTAGTCCTTTATGTTTCACTACCTTTTAGTTTTTGTTTGTAATTTTTTTTTTCAAAATCCATTCCCCACATTTTCTTTTTCAATGGTTTTGATTATTTTCTATTAATTTGCCATTAAATGTGTCTTATCAGCCTTTCATGTCTATTACTTAATGTTGATATATATATATTTATGATGTGAAATTTTTAAAATATTTTTTCTAAAAATTTTAAAGAATTTTAAAAAATTAATAATATCTAAAAATTAAAAAATGAATCCAAAAAGTTTTTTTTTTTCAAAAATAAGAAGTTGGAAATAAAATCTAAAAATTCACAAAAAATTTGAAAATATTTAAAACAAATTTGAAATAAAAATTCATAAATAAAACTCAAAAGCTAAAAGACACTAAAAGTAAAATTTTTCAAAATTTTTTGAATTTTAAATTCTCTAATCATTTCAAAATTTTCCAAAATATTTTAAATTTTTATCAAATTTCATATTTTATTTTATTTTTTTGGATTTTAAAAAAAACTTATACTTTTTTGAATTTATATTTTTTTATTATTGATATAAACATTTTCAATATATTTTAAATATAAAATGTTATCAAAAAAATAATGATGTGACATTTAAATCATTATTGAGTAGTTGATGTAATATATTTAATGACAAATTTACAAAAGAGTACCAAAACCATTAATGGCAACAATATGAGAGAATTTTTTTTTTTTAAAGGAAAAAACTTTGTAGAGAAAAAACTAAAAATCAATGAAATATGGAGGACCAAATTTGACTTTTTGTTCTTTTTTAACAATCTTATGTCTTGTGACTTAAATCCATATTAGTTGATCTAAAGTGTTGCCAAAAGTTGCTAAGGTACCTTTTTCTATATATATGTTGTTGGTTAGGTTAGAGACTCTACTAGTATGGTTCTTTCTTTGTATACATGTATAATATCTAGTTTATGTTATTAGACCCAATTAGTTAGGCTCCATATTGTAAATTGTGATTTGGTTTGTAATAATATGTATCTAGCTTATCACTCATATGAGATTCAACGAATATTTTAGCCAAGTATCTCTTTCATTGCTTTTTTCTTAACATGAGGCTTATAGGTATCCTTGGATAAGTCCTTAATCTAGGATAGTCATGTTGGTCACATGCTTCGAGTTGGGGTCATGACATAATTGGTATTAGAACTCAATTTTTCCTAATATACCTCTAGTATTTTGGATGGAAATACGCATTCTATGATTCTTGGGAATTCAGTGTAGTATATTACTTAATTGTGTTAACTTAAAATAGATAAGCCATGCATTTTGATTGATATATTAGTGGAGCATAGGTTTGGGCTAATATAGTATTCCCCAGCTAGGACTGGTCTCTTTTTACTTGTATTCTTTACAACTAACACATAAAATGCTCATTTTGTATTTATAGGATATAATGTTGCCTAAAACATAAGGTTGAATGATTTATGAGCAAGAGGCAGTATATGAGGAATTGGGATAACATGATCCACTTTTGCACTAACTTAGATGACCCAAGAGTCAACCTAAACCACTTATTGCATAATTGTCTATGACAAGTATACTATTCAATGATCAATAAGGAGATAGAGTCAACATATCACCTAAGAAGGGTGTTATAATTGAAAAGTTGGCTTTGGAGTTATAAGGGACACGTAAAAAAAAAATACAATAGATGACTAGGAGTTTAACTTGAGCTCTCACTTACTAGTTAACAATTGCAATTGATACATCTTTAATAGACTTTATAATGTTAAAAGCCCATACTTATTTTTATTAGGAAAAGGACCACTCAGAGACTTGGTTGATGGAGATAAAATGAAGGGACAAAAGTTGATGATTACAAGGAGGTAAAATTGGTGCATATCATCTTATTGAGAAGGTTGTTTTAACCTAATATTAGAGCTGAAGAGATAATATAGGTGGTTGGACTATTCTAGTGACTTGGGAATAGTATTGTGATGAGTTCTTGAAGATATACCTACCACAAAGCATTAAGGACTAAAAAGCCTACAAGAGTAAGAACCTAAAGCAAATTTTAGCCACTTGCCTAAATACGTTACATAACTGTTCCAAGATAAGGAGTAAAAGGTAAAAAGGTTTTTAAAATGCCTTAACATTGATATTTGTAGCAGCATGATATCCATGGACCTCAAATCATATGTTATGGTTCTTCATTAAGTTTGGATGGTGGAAGAATGAACCAAAAAAGAACAAGA
Source organism: Rhizophora mangle (assembly GCA_037832345.1). NCBI lineage: Eukaryota > Viridiplantae > Streptophyta > Magnoliopsida > Malpighiales > Rhizophoraceae > Rhizophora > Rhizophora mangle. The sequence goes on along the minus strand of JBAPLJ010002025.1, from coordinate 3,953,334 downwards.
TTTCACTTAGTGGAGGAAGGCCAAATTTGACTTTAGGCTTTGGCCTTAAGGTAATGGAAATTTTAAAGCATTAGAGGAATAAAGCTAGTAGACTTGATTACCTAAAGGAAGCTTCTCTTTAATAGCAAAGGTTAGCCATTTATAGAGTGGAGGATTTCATGCATATTTTGGGAGCCCTTCAATTGGTTCAGGAGTTAGCACAATCAATGAGAGTACATTTACACATTGATATTATGGAAAGTTGCACTTAGTGGAATTTTGTTACTAGTTAGGGGCATGTTTCCATTATGGAAAATATAAACACTTAATAAGAGAAAATTTAAAGCCTTTGGAGCATCAAGGGCCAGTGCATTCATAGACTTCATTGCCATCATTGATAAAAGTTAGCTAAGAGGGCATCACACTTTTGAATCAAGTGTTTTTAGTTAAACGTAAGGGGTTGAGGATAGATGTCATCCTATCCTACATAGGCTTAGGTTTATGTCATGGTTTCAAAGGATGATGAAGTGTCCAATGCCAAAATGGTAAGTACCCTTATTTGTTATTCCATTTTAGTTAAAGTTTTATTTGATCTTAGCTCTACTTGTTTATATATGTAATACATAATTGTCCTTAAACTACCCATTAGCCTTAGACTTTTAACCACACAATTAACTTTGTATAGCCCTATAGTAGGAATACTAAATGTTGACTTAGTATGTAAAGGGTGTATGGTTTAGGTGAAAGAATATTATTTTGGTGTTGATTAATATGACTGTATATGATAGATTTTGATTTGATATTAAGGATAGATTAGTTAACATCACATTATGCATGGTTAGATTGTCACCAAAAGGCATTAGTCTTGGAATTACTAAGTGAGATGGAAATTAAGTATCAACAAGACATATACTCTATTTCTTATAACCTTATCTTTTAGTTGGGAGCAAAGTAAATGATTAAGAAGAAATGTAAAGTTTATCTAACAATTCTACAATATGCTGTAAAGCCCATGCTTAAAATAGAAGACATACCAATAGTACAAGAATTTCAAGTGTTTTTAGATGAATTGCCAGGATTACCTTACAGCAAGACATCAAGTTTCATACAGACCTACCCTTAAGCACTTAACCCTTATTAATTACCTTGTACCAAATGACACTTACATAACTAATAGAATTAAAGGAGTAGTTGTAAGAATTACTATATAAAGGTTACATTTGCCTTAGTTTATCATTGTAAGGAGGCCTAATGTTGTTTGTCAAGAAAAAGGATAAAACTATGCATCTTTGTATCAATTATCCATAATTGAACAAAGTCATGATTAAGACTAGATACTTTTTACCATGAATTGACAATCTTTTTGACTAGTTACAAGGAGCACAATACTTTTCAAAAATTGATTTGCAATCTCTATGCCATTAACTAAGGGTATGTAAGGAGAATATACCAGAGACAACATTTTATACTTGATATAGTCATTATGAGTTTTGTATGTTACCCTTCGGACTAACAAATGCCTTAATAACCTTTATGGACTTGATGAATTGGGTCTTTAAGCCATTCTTAGACCAAATTGTTATTATATCTATAGATGATATCCTAGTATATTTTTAAAGTGAGAAGGAACATAAAAAGCACTTAAGCATTGTTTCACAAGTTGAAAGATGTGTAATTATATGCTAAGCTCAATAAGTTTGAATTCTAGTATGAAAGTGTAGTGTTCTTAGGTCATGCCATATTTGAGAGGGGTATTGAGGTTAATTTAAAGAAGATTGAAGTAATAGTAATGTAATGGCTGCTACCACCATTGCAAGAGAAGTTCATAGCTTATTGAAAGTTTATTCTACGATTTTCTTAGATTATGGCATCAATGCATGATTGACTCAAAAAGAGGTTAAATTTAGGTGGACAAAAAGTGTATAAAAGACTTTAGAAACTTAAAAGAATTATTTACATTAACACCATTATTATCTCTTATCATCTTTAATGACAACTCACATAATCACTAAAGTTCATATCTTCTCTTCATAGATTCTTCACTTATGGAATTATAATGCACTCAGTCATTTCTTTCCTTGTACTAGCATGTACCTATACACCTAAATAGCATAATAATCTCATGTCTTGTTGATATTCACTTCACAAACAAATCTTAATCAAATAATATCCTTAGTTTGACAACTAAGTCATCTTATAATTCATTCTAGTTTGATTTAGTGATGTTAGAGGTTACAAGACTGTCATTGGCATTAATGTCCATATTTTTAGACTAGCTTCACTATTATGATTAATTCTAACATGTATAACACACCAAGTCATTTTATCTACTTATTTAAAGATATCTTGTGTGTTTGTTACATAATACTCATGATATTACTTTTCATTGACTAAGTTAATAAATTATATTAAAGTTAGCAAGCTTTTGATAAACCAAGTAAGTAACCACAGTTAAAGGAGATTGAGTCATTGATATTAATTGTTATTACTTATGTAATCTTGTTTTTGATATCTTCAAAGCTTAAGAATAATGATTTGCTTGATATTAAAGTCTACTTAGGCTTTATTTATGATATACATAGACATACTTGGAATAAGACAATTTCTTGGTACTTAACTATTGGTAGTTGTGGTAGTTAGTAAGCACACTATTCCTATCATTACATGGTTTGCCCTAATAGACTAGTGCAATGATCTTTTGCTCATGATTGGGTGTGACTGTGTTTAATGAATAAGAATATATGAAATGTTTGCTTATCTCTTGATGTTCCAATTTCTTTCTTTTTTTATTTTATGGTTGATGTTGATGACTATTTAACTTGTAATTTAGAGCCTACACCTTATATTTGCATATACTTGACATGTCTTAAGTATAATTAGTATAATCTCTTTTTTATATTATACAAGTTAGGTTTATTCACTGAGATGTAAATATATCTTGTTATAACCAAAGTTTTAACTATATTAAAAATTAAAAGATGATTACTTCAAGTTGTGTATCTAATGCTACTCTTTTAAGGAAAAATTTACTCTCACTAATTTGCAATAAAGATTTATACAAATTTTCTCATAAAATAAAATGAAATGTACTTAATTGCAAATTATACTAATAAAATTAAATTGTTAATAAGTTGATTTATTTTTAAAATTATTTTTTAAAATGCTTATAATATTTCTACAATAATATTATAGATAAAATGATTCTCAATATAATAATAAAGATACCAAGAGAAATTTTTTTTTTTTATGTGTTAAGCAAATATCAAAACTTTAATATTCATAGAAGTACTGGTAACTTTTTTTCCAATAGTCACCTTTAGTTTGGTGATTAAAAACCTATCAATTTATCAAATAGTCATGAATTAAAATGTTATGAATGCAACTTTTCTTTATTTTCTATCATTTATTTTGAAATGAGATATAAAACAATTGATTATTATTTATCATGTAATTGTCCTTTAATCTAATGTTATAACTTTTTGTTACAATTCAAAGGTTTTGCATTCAAAATTCATTTGATACTATTTTTGGTTATTTATTAAAATTATATTTATTATTTAAAAAACACAATAAATAATTATTTAAATTCGTGATTGTTTGATTTTGCACAAAAATTTTTGGGTTCAAATTCTAAGAAGCACAACATTTCATATACATTTCTTTTTGAAAAAGCCTAACATAGACTCACTCCTTATTCTAATAATTTCAAGTCCAATGACTTGAGTTTATACTAAGGTAAGTTAAAGTAACTAGTCTTTATTTTATTATTTGAAGGCAAGTAATAAAAAAGGGATAGGAACTTATAGGTTTTGAGATGGGTTTTGTCGTAGGTGTGTCCACTTTTTTTTTCCTTATTTTGGTTTTGGTTCTTATTCCAGAAAATTTAGATTTTTATTACTATCACTTGCCCTACACTAGCTTAAAGGTTATTATTATTATTTTTTCTAGTTGAGACTAACCTATCTCACTCATTATTCTAATAATTTTAGGTTCCATGACTTGAGTTTCTATCAATCGATTACAACAATCTTAGAAGTTACTATAGATACCTCTTTTTGTATATGTATTTTTGATTATATTAAAAACTTTCCTAATGTGATTCTTTTTTTTTATATATATATATGTATAATATCTAGTTTGTATTATCAAACTTAGTTAGTTTGGACTTTGAACTCTGGATTGAAGTTTGTCCCCTAACAATATGTACTTGGCTTGTTATCTATATTTGATTTAGCTTGTATTTTGGCTAGGTATCTTTTTCCTTGTTTTCTTCCTAAGTTAAGGCTTGCTAGCACCTTGAGATTGATCCTTCATTCAAAATAGTTGTACCATATCAAGTTTTAAGCGCGCTAGTTTCATCAATTTGTAGCCTTTTCTAAATTTAATATGTTTAATGCTTTGTGAACTTTTAGAAAACTTTAAGAAATATATCATACAAATTGAACTCTCAAATATTTTCAATTGAAAATGTGATGTTGGTTATGTTTTGACAAGTTGAGATTTGTCTATCTACACTAATAATGCCATTTCATATGTCTGTCTGTGTGTACTTTGGATTTTTTTTTTTTTTAACAACTATGGTTGTGAAGCCTGAAAAAAATTTGTGTAATATAATTTTTTACTCTAATTGCTACTAAGTTAGTGACTAAATTCTATATTAAGAAATTTAGTAGAGTTAATTAATTTTATTTTTTATAAATTAAAAAAATATAATTGGTTATAAAATTAATAAAATTAAAAGAGTTAAAATTCTATAAATATCTGATTTATTAATTGACCTTTTGTTAATTGAATTCAAAAAGAACTTTTTTTTTTTGTATTCTTCATTATTTCCATTTTTACTTGTAAATATATATCAAATTAATTAAATCATGTAAATTTAGTATTTCATTATCTTCAATTATATTTTCATATTATTATTATTATTATTATTATTATTATTATTAAGTATTATAATTTAGAGTTTGTCTCTTAATAATTATTCTTTATATTATTTATATAATTTTTTTCATCTTTTGATAAAATAGTATTTGAACTAATAATAATCTCAATTTTTTTTTCTTATAATAAAATAATATTTGACTTAATTGTAATTTTAATTATAATTCTCCTTTAATTTTATTTTAATTTTAGTTATATATCAGGTAACAAGATTGAAGTACTTATGAAAAAAAAATATTTGATTGGGGTATTTTTTAAAAAATAAAAAATAAAAAGAAGCAAAAACAAAAACAAAGACGCGAAAACCAAAGACAAAGTGGAGTTGCCCAAGCTTTTTCTTTTTCTTATTTGCCATATTTTAGAGAAAGATAAAATGAAAAGGAAAATTAGCAAAGAGGTTCAGCAGAACAGCACTATCCACTTCTTGGAATGGCCAATCTGGTCATACCCACCTAAAGGCATCGACTCAAGTTCTGGTGGAGACTTTTCCCATCGTTTAACCTTCAATATTTACCCATCACTCCTGCGTTGGCCATGAAACCTGCAAAAGTGAAAGGAAAAAAAAATTCATAATTTAGTATACTTTTCAACTTACTATTTTATTGAATATTTAGTGTGCTGCTCAATTCATGCCGTATATTATGCTATTATGTGATTTTAACATTTTTTTTGTAAAATTTATTTGTTAAAAAACTAAATAAAAACGGATGTCGTTGAACTTGAAATCCTCTGGTTTATAATCTCCCAATGTTTACTAGCTTTAAAGATGACAGGATGAAGCCAAAATTGCTAAAAATATTTTGTACTTTTAAACTTAAATTTTATTATTCAACCCTAAGTTTTTTTTTTTTTTATTTCAAATTCACTATTTTGTCTCAACTTTTTTTTTTTTTTGTTTTTTTTTAATGAGCAACTAAAATTTTGCCACATGTATAATGGTTCACCATTTGTTTTGACTTAGATTAGATTCAAGTTTTTATTTTATTTTATTTTTCTTTCAGCATTTTTGTTAGTGTGAGTGTAATTATTTCAAATATTATTTGTTGAAATGACACCTTTTATTTACTGACAAATCAATTTTTTATTTTTTATTTTTTTATTTATTATAGAGTTAAAACTCAAATAAAGAAGAATAAAAGAAACGGGATTGGGATTCTTATTTTCCTCCAAACCACCTTTGACCAAGAGGTTATTATACGCATGGGTTCTATTTTTTCCTACTTTTCTCTCTCTCCTAATTTCTCAAAGCCCATCAAATTCCCTAACCTACTAGAATCCATGAACCCGTGACCCAATTTCCATGACTCTTTTAGAGCCTTTGTTCTTTCAAAATGGAACTCAACTTGGTTTGACCCAAAAAAAAAAAAAAAAACTTAGAACTTGACCTGGTCACCAAAGTCAAATAAGTGTATGGTTTGGTTACCAATTTTGTAAATTTTGGGTTTCTCACCCTTCAAAAAAAGAAAAAAAAAAGAAAAAAAAAACGGTTGATATGGGTCTCTGTAGATCTGTTAAGACTGACGTGGCATCCGAGGAGGTTAAAGTTATAGATTGAAATTTGCCGTTATCCTAAAAGGTTTGGGCTGCTGCTGGGTACATGCTTAGCTGAAGGCCCTGATGCATTTCTAGTATTTGAATATGCCGAAAATGCGTCTTTGCAGGATTGACCGTCACTCTTTCAGAAGTAGAGCATGCTTGCATGAAGTTCTCATCATCGTGGCAAACTTTGCTTGCAGTCGGTCTCCTCTCTCGCTTTTTGATTGAACCATTCCTTGTTTAGTAAGACGTCAATTGGTTGAGATGGAATCTGCGGAACCCAACTGCTAATTCCCGTCCACATCCATTTTTTTCTTTCAAAGATTGCGGTTCTAATTGAACCGTTTTAACAAGTCGAGGGATGTGACGAACATAACTAACAGACAATACTAGCTTGTTCAACTAATGGTAGAAAATTCTAAAAAGGAAAATTCTCAGGAAATGTTTCCAACAGCTAAAACGACAATATTTTAAAAACATTTTCCAGCAACATTTTTTCTCAAATATAGTTTTATTCTTTTTAACACTGATAAAAAAAAAAATTCATATCTATAAGTAATGTTGTTTGAAAGCTTCCTTTAAACAAAATAAATGATAATTATCATGCAGGCAACAATATGGTGCCCAGAAATGCTACAGTTAACTGAAAAAGAAAAAGAGGATTAAAAAAAAGGGGGGGCATGCTACAGTTTATTCTCGCCAAGAAGGTTGGTGAGTGATGTGTGAGTGAAATATAGCTAGTAGGTGCGGAGACATCTGCTACACAGGTTTTGTACTCGTTGCTTGCCCATCAAAACTAAACTTGGCCCCCTCTTCATTTAAAGGTAAACCACTGATTTTGTGAAATATTATGCCGGGGATGAAGTAGGACGCATGGTAAGCTAGAGAGGAGATCCTTACCTCAAATGGGTTGGGTTTCCAATTGCCAAACCTGTGATTTCTGATGGAGTTTTAACATTTCTGCAACCCAAAACCTTGTTTGTTCCTTTCATTCCTCTCCTTGGCATCAGAAATCAATGGCCTAATGCAGAGTCGTGGTTTTGTACTAACAAGATTTTGTGGAAGAACAGATATAGCAGCAACAAGGGATCTGCTGGGGACTCCAGAAACAGGCAGCAACTCAACAAGAACAGAGAGCTGTAAAAGACCTAGTCAGAACATGCAGAAATATAACAGGCAAAAGCTACAAATCTTGGAAATAAACTCTCACTTCTGGGGAATTGAGGTCAACAACTGAATCAGATATCACGTCCTTAACAGCAGAAGCCACGACAGCAAAGCATTTGTTTCGGTCCAACATAGGAAATAGCTCAGAATCCTTGAGACCACCTTTTGCAATTTTCATCTGTGTCTCCTCAATTCCTCTCCTGTTATACCCAACTGCAAACTACATATCAAGGCACAGTTTATGGAAAAGGTCAGTTGGTCACATGCAAACCACCCTGGTGTCTTGTCTTGATTGTCCAAATAAATTCATCTGCAGTTCCACAATAGACATGGACAGATGAAGAGGGATAATGGAGAAACCTGGACCAAACTCCAGTATCTTGTTGGCAATTATGCTCTTCATATTGTGTATGACCTGAACAGTTGTTGACAAAGTTCTCCTTTGTTTTTACTTTTCTTACTTCTTATAAACAGCATAAAACTGTCTATTAAATCCAATGGTACTCTATATTCACAAAAGTTGTTCAAAGCAAAGTGGGAAGCAAAGTGGACAGCATCCTTTAGTGTCCAGTGGCAGACTAAAAGCCCAAACATTATACATGATTACTGCACACAGCATTGCATAACCATCTGGAGTCATGATCAAAAGAAAAAACTTCACCTTTATAGGCTGGCCAAATTTGCATTGTTTCATGTTCATAAATTGAAGGACAAGCTTTGAGACAACTGCTCCTAGTTCCTTCTCGTTCAAATTACAGGTAGCTTGAATGGGGAAGAAGCGATGACACCAGCTGCATGAATAAAAAGCCATTCGCTAATTTGATAACAATAATACATGGGCTCCATAGCTTTAATATATATATATATATATATTGTATCAGCATATCCCAAACAATGCATGACCACATTAGCAACCATAAGAGATGAGGACAAATAGAAGAAAGGAGATAGATAAACAAGCCAAAGTAATTAACTCATCCTGAAGATTTGCAACCAAACCATATAACATACATAAATCATCTACACCTAATTTGGCTCCATTTGAAAGTGGCTCAAATGAAGGAGCTTCTTGTGTTACAATGCAAGAAGTGAGCCTTTCGATGCTAAATAATATGTATCAAATTTGCAGAAATTTCCCAGTCACTTGCATTTGCCTTGAATGCATGCAGAACAAACTCCAGTAGCCAGAAGATATTCTTCTATTTTCCAAATCAAAAGGATAAAAATTAGCAAAGTGTATAAAGAAAATTTATGAACCTGGTTCAGGAAGGCTGATCAATGAGATAATAATGGGAGTTAGCTTTCTTCACAGATTGGTTAAAATTTAATTCACAAGATCCATTTTGAGGCAACTTCCAGACTCCCCTAAAACTTTTGGCACCTTCAGTTAAAGGGATTCTGACTCATCAAGTCCAAAGCCCGTTTCTCTTCCAATTTCTACTATCTTACCAAATGGCACAGATGCTGAACATATTCAACTTTGGAACAGTTCTGGTATTTGGGGGAATTAAGTTGAAAACTACTCATAAAGGACACACACCTTAGAATGTGATCTTTTGTCCATTATGCAATCTTGCTCAGTGGTATCTCTCAAGTCAATGTATCAGAGGACAAAAAGCTAACATACAAATTAGTGATGTCTATCACCTTCAAGGAATGAACTTTAAGTCCATTTGGCTTGCATGAATTTTGTGCACAATCTTAAGTCAGAGAAAAGGAATACAAGTGAACTTTAGTCCATGTGGCTTGGAAAAATTTTATCAAGGCTCTAAAGTCAGAAAGGAAAAGGAAAGGGGAAAGAACAAAAAGGGAAAACCTTCTAACATTCCAAAACATGTCAACATAAATAGGGATGCATTTGGAATTCTTACTGTTCATATGGCATGTCTTTTACTTTATAGATCACATGATCACTCTCCATCTCTTTTCCTTTTCCTAACTTTCGAGGAAAGAAAACATGCAGCTATCTTTTAGCACAAATATGACTTTGTTTACCTTTTTCTTCATCACAGATTCTATAAAATATAAAGACATAAACAAGGAAGGGGTAAAAGACAAGAAACGTTCATCCAAATCAAAAACTACCAACAATGCCAAATATATGAAATCCAAAGATGTTTTAATTTTCCTTGAGAAACTTTCTGCGAATAAAAAATAAAAATTGAAATTTAAATGAGTAGATAAACACAGTTTTGGTAAAGATGCTGATGAGAAATGGTATTAAGGTGAGACAATAAGAAACAATTCATTTCTTGTAAGAAATTGCATGTGTTCCATTACTGGACACTTATAAATAAACAAAATGAGACCTTAAAAAATGTTGCTCACTTCATTTGAATGTGATTTGCATGAATCTAGGAAAGTAGAGGACTAAATCCTATAGAAAAGCAAGCAATATAAAATAATGAGTTACACCCATCCATTCTGAGATACTTGTGCAAATGCAAAACACCTTGAGATGAATAGGTTCACCATTATTTGAAATTATTATTATGAAACGATGGTATTTATTAAAGAAATTGAACAACAAAAAGCATTTATGCTAACGACTCACAGTGGTGACTTTAGACTGCCTGATTCCAGACACTGGAAAATTTTAGATACAATGTCTACCGAGTCAAGAGAGTTTTCGCCGAGCAAGGTAAAGAGAAGCAAACCACTCCTTGTTAGCTTAACCAGTGAAAGGCCAAAAACTGTTTCGGCAGTTGTATCTGTTTTCACAAGCAACAGATGGTTGTCTTTTGAAATTCCAACAATTGAAAGGGTGCACATGCAATACCATGGCAAATACAGAACCTAATGCTTGAAAAAAAGCATCTAATTTGTAGTCGAATTTCCCTTTTCTTGACCAGAAAATTTCTACCTGCATCCCTGATTGTATTACCTTCCACACCTTTGGCAAATGTCCCATCAATTTCTCCTTCTGTTCTTTTCCTTTTAGCATTTGTTTTTTCACTGCTGCCACAATTGTGTGAGCCAAGATACTACAAAAGAAATTCAGAGTGTCAGTCTTGATAGCAATGGCCTACTGCCAATATGCATATCTCAGTTCAACCTCCAAGTCAACATATTGCAAGTGTACAAATGGGCACATTATTTTCAAATCAGATTTGATTTATCATGACAGGAGAAAATGAATATATTCTTGCTAAAAAAAAAAACAGTGTTTAAATTATATTATTATGGAAAAAGATGTACAACTCCCATAATGAGTTTAATAAAAACTGCATGCTTAAGATTCTTAGTTTCCATTGGTTTTCAATCTATAAGTTTATGTTTGGTAACAAAACATAGCAAATCCCATTAATTTGGGATAATGCTTAATTGACTTGAGTATCTTAGTTTCCATTCTATTGATATTTTGGACACTTAATGATGGTATGTACACACACACACACACACACACAGAACTGAATTTATTCTGCTAAATGGAACATGGCTTCTCTTTCTCAAGCTCAGAACAAGTTTTTCTACTTGGAAACTGCTTTACCATCTGAAGTACTCTGCTAGTTGTACCCTTCCAAGGGTTCCATAATGTAATAGTCTTGTACTTTTCCCTTTCAAACCTACTAACCTCCCTATGCTCTCTCTTCAACTAGATAATTGCCCTTTTATGTTAATTTGAATTTGAGAGCCAAAGAATGGAATGAAAAGAAGAATGTGATTCCAGAAGTTAAATGAAGCTTGACAGTTGATTGAGACATGAAGGATGATGGACAATTCAAACAAAAGATACAAACTTTGCATGGAGATTACATTGAACGGGACTCTGATTGGAGATGTTGGAAGGATTTCACTTACACCTACTAAGTGAACATGATAAAGGTGAAGAAAACCATTTTGAGGAACCTCTTGTTTTGCAGTTCCTCTGAAGTTCATGCTTATTACATGGGATTAGATGAAAAGTTCAGGTCAGGCTCGTAGCATAAAAAGTTAGTTAAGAAAAGAAAGGATAGAAAGCATTTCTTTGACTTCCCATAGATTATAAACTATTTCATGCAGTAGATGTGCATGCCTTATTTTCTAAATTTCTCTTCTCATCTTAATATCTTATTTCCTACTAGTCTTGCCAATTAATATTTTCCAATAATGGTTTTCTCCTAAAATAAGAACTTGTTCTAGTAACTAGCAGAGGAATATTGTTCTCTTTTTAAAAGTTTTACATGGAAGAAGACTTTCATAGGAAAAAATGTTCTATTTGATTGATAAAACGCAGGGCAATGATTCCCCATGAGATGCGCTATGCAACAGCTGTGGTATGGGATCTCAGGGAAACAGAAGCCATAATACTAGAAACTGCTGATTGCAGGGTTTCTTTAAGCAGGAGGCTGAGTTAGGCTGGCAGGCTGCCTTTGGTCGAACAGCATAGAAAGAAGAAGAAGCATCTACTGTTTACATATTGCAAGAATTCTCAAATAGCAAAGACATTTTCAAAATACAATGTTCTAGTGATCTTGCACTACAATGGATACAAATAGTAGAATTATTATACATCTTAATGACACAAACATTCACTAACATTCCAGAAAGGCGTGACGATCCATTGCAAATAACAAATTCCCATTCCAACAAGGAAAGAACAGAAAAAAAAGATCGTCCCATGTGATAAAGCATAAGCAAAAATAGACCAACATCACCAATATAGCTGAAGAAAATTTTTCTTCACAGCATAAATTACTTATCCCCTTCCATCCCAGGATTTCCATATTGAAATTATCTTACCTACCCAAGAATCAAGACATGATGCAGATGTAATGTGATGTGATTTCAAGGTCAAAAAGAAGAACATATCCAAGTCAAAAATTGTTCTTAACCAAAAAAAAAAAAAAAAGTTGCAAAATTTGAATACCTTTTCAAGGATGGACATGGCCTCTTTGGTGGCACTCTTTTCCCTCTCTGATAGGAATACAAATTTAAGAATCAGTCTTTCATAACTCCTAAATCCAACTTGAAAAAGAAAAGTAAAAAATAAATAAATAAATAAATAAATAATAAAAAGGAAAAGAGATTATTATTTTTTAATATTTCAAAAAGAAAAATAAAAAATATGTTAAAAAAAAAAAAAGAAACGCACTAATGGAGCAGGTGATGAGGAAGCCAGAGTGAGAGCGAAGAAGAAGTGCGGATGGGGCGTTGTAATCGAAGCGAGGAATGCTTATCACATTGGCGTGCTGCTCCCATGGCTTCATCATTTCATTTCTGCTGCTTTCCCTACCATTCTCTTCCGCTTTCACTTCGTCCTCGTTTCTGCTTCCTGCTTCATTTTCTGGTTTTGATTCAATTTCAGCTGCTTCTTCTTCTTTGCTTCTTTCTTGCACTTCGGCCATTGAGACGGAGATTTATTACGGTATGAGCACAGAAATCGCAACGCAAAACCCTACACAAAACCCTCTCCTCCGATGTTTGATGAATTTTTATTGGATTCTAAATTTTATGTGTGGTTTACCTTTTGACTTTTTTAAAAAAAAAAAGAAAAAAAGAAAAAAATTGCTTTGTTAGGATTCTAATAAAATTAAGAGAAATAAATAAAAAAAAGATAATAATAATGAAGAAAATTTTTTGAATTTTAAAATATAAAAATATTTAATTTTTTTTATTAAAGTTCATAATATCTCAAAAAATATAATATTTATAATTAATAAATTATATATATATATAATATTTTTTATTTAAAATTTTTAATATTAATAATATTATTAAAATATTAAGATAATATAATATTATAATTTTAAAATTTAATTTTTAAAATAATTTTTTAATAAAATAAAAATAATTTAATTTATTTATAATAATATTTTTAGTATTATTTTAAAATTAATTAAAAATATTTGTTGTTGTTAAATCTAAGTATTATTATCTTGTTATATTTTAAAATATTAGTTTAATATTAAAATATATTAAATGTGAATTTTTGAAAGGACTCTCTCGTTGCTGTAATTTTGCAATAAAAGCAAATTTAGGGGAATTTGTATAATTCTGGTCCTTTTTTTTTTTTTTTCTGAATGGTTTTCAATTCACATTATGGGGAGGGCGAATCTGTGTTACATTGCTCTAGCTGTTGTGGGAACGAGAAAGATTGGCTTTATTTCTTTCATAACATAGAGATTTTAGAAGAAAATTTTCATTTTTGCATTGATTTTTGGCTCCGATTGCACGCTGTTTTCTTTGAGTTTAAATTCAGTTTTGTTAATGGTTTGGTTTTGATCTTAGAAGAGGGGGATGGTTGTCAGGCGTGTGTTGGAGGGGTTTCCGACCCGGATTAAGGGCCTGGATTATATCTCTGGTACGGGAAGAGAAGGAGAATCAGGACTAGGTCAGTGGTTATGATTTTTTTTAATCCTTTTATAGATATTTTTTGATTTATGTATATATGGGGAGAAACTTAGGAACAAGAATGATGGGAAGGAGAACAATTAAAGATATTTGATTGTTAAATTTTAAAATTAAAAAAATTTAAAATTTAATTAATTAAAATTAAATAAATAAAATTAATATTTAATATTATATATATATATATATATAATTAATTAATATATTTATAAATATAAGTAATTTAAATTAAATAAATTTAATATAATATATATAAATATATTATATAAATAATTTTTAATTTTTATAATTTATGATGTAAAAAAATTATAAAATAAAGATTTTTATTTTTTAAAAAATTAAAATATAAAAAATAAAATCATATTATTATTTTTGATTAAATGTCTAAAAAAATTATTTATATATCTTATAGTTTAAGTTTAAGACTTGTTGGTTCTTTAATTTTTTGAAACTAGTTTGTTGTTTTGAATGTAATTGAATTAAAAAAAAATTGTTATTAGTTTATCAATTTACAGTTTGACTGATTGATTCAATGATTTTCAAAATTAATGATTTTTTAAAATAAATTGGATTACACTAAAATTTAGTTTCTAATTTTATTAGTTTAATCAATTGATTCATTTTGATTTTGAAAATACTTATTACTAGCTAATGACCCTTTTTGATATGGATCATTGGAAAAAACTAAAAGATGTTAGTTTACTTATTTTTCACATATCTTATAGTTTTTCTTTTAGTTTTACATTGCATGTTGTCTTCTTTGATTTTAAATCTAATTTTGTTGATGGTTTGGTTTTTATCTTAGGAAAGGAGTGATGGTTGTCAGGTTTGTGTTGGTAGGGTTTCCAATCTAGATTCAGGGTCTAGATTATGTCTTTAATAAGGAGAAAGAGGGTGGAGAATTGGGACAAATTAACCCAATTTGACTAGGTTAATTGTTTTGATTTTATTTTTTAATCCTTTTATGAATGATTTTTTTTTGTTATATATATAATTTTTTTTTAAGGAGTGACTTAGGAAACAAGAATGATGGAAACAAAGGTGGCCTAACTAGCAATTTTTGATTTTTAGCGAGGTTTTAAGAATCAAATTGATCATAATATCAAAAAATTTAAAAATTTAAAATTTAATTAAGTTAACTATTTTAACTAGAATCAAACTGATAAAATTGTTACTCAATATACGTGTCTAGTTTGATTCTTTATTTTCTTCTTTTAGTAATGTTTGACGTGTTAGATTTTTTTTTAATAAATCAATCATCATAAAACATGACTCTTTTGGATTGTGAAATTAGATGTCTTCATACAAAAATACTATAAATAAAAAGTTAGAGTCCTTAGAAATTAAATCCAATAATGCATTTGGAGAGCTTACCTTAGCTAGTAACTAGTTTCTCTTTTATGACCTATGAAATAATCACATGTTTTTAAATAGAGTTTTTGTGTGTGTCAAGAACAAAGATAATTGATTATATATACATAATTCCATAGATTAAATTAGGTATGTCCATCAATAACTAAATCATACTTGAGATTATAGTTTTTAATTAATGCAATAATGTATAGAATTTTTTTTTTTATTGATCAAACCATATTATAGTTGAATTCTTAATAAAAATATTATTTAAAAATATTTTAACATTATTAATTATAAATATTCTAATAATTTTCTAATTAACATGATTAAAAAATTTATTAAATTAATTATTATGCACAAATAATGACAATAAACATTTTCTTGTGATTCTATTATAATGTCATAATTTAATAACTTGTTTAGTGTGAGTCATAATAAGTATGTTTTATTAATTTAAAACACTTCCTTCCATACACTATAACATGTATAATTCATCAAGCAAAATAAATGAAGTACATATATATATATATATATATATATATATAACATAATTTCATAATGGTTTATAAAGACTTTCTTGTTAATTTGGAAACATATACATCATCTGTCATCATTACAAGCTAAAATCCATTATAAACATATTCATTATATAAGATTAGTTGTAAACCCTTATTATGATCTATTATCAAGAGTAAAGTTTTAAAAATTGAATCTATTATTGAATAAAAAAATGTCAAAGGTTCAATATTTAATTGGTTCAACTAATTTTATTGGAGTTTAATTAGTAAAATTAATATTTAATGTGCATATATAAAAATTTTAATATTATTATGGGTAAAATATAATAATATATAAATTATAAGTATAATACATACATATTATAATATTATATTAGAGATGTTTAATTAATGTAATTTATAATTTAACATATCATGATTTTAGAAAATTAACTAATATCTTGTGTAAAGTTGAGTAATTAAGGGCAAAGTGATCTCATGTTAAAATTGATTACTATAATCTATTGACTAAGACAAATAATTTAATTTAAATAAATGAAGGATAAAGTATATTGTAATTTATATATTTTTATTTTAAAATAATTTATTTATTTATATTTATTTATTAAAGATAAAAAAAATAAATAATTAAATAGTTTAAATTTAAAAAGTTAATATATTTTATTTTTTCTTATAAAATATATTTAATATATCAATATATGTAAATAATTTATATAAAAAAAATTAAGTACAAATTACTTTATAATTTACATATTTTTATTTCTAAATTAACCTATATTTGTATAATATAAAAGCTTTTTTAAAATTATGTAATTAATGATTTAGAAAAAAGAAATCATATATGTAAAATACACATACGAGATCATTTAGAATTTTATAGACACTTTTTGTTTCTAAAATTTATCTTCAACAACAAAATACTTTAACATCATGAGTTTGGTAACCTTAAATATTTGTTGTTTTTTAATAAGTATACTAATGCAAAATTGGGCTATAAATTTTCAGTAGCTTAGTAATGATGTCAATAACCCCAAATTTTGAAATGAATTTTCACAATTGTGATATATTGATTTTAACTTTAAATTATATCACAAACTTTGCTTTCATAATGAATGGAGTAATCACATATAATTTTCTATTATTCCACAATACTATTCCTTCTTTTAATGAGAATAGATAATAAAAAGTGGATTTTTTACTATCAAAACATCAAATAAAGTTTGAATTGAAATATTCAATTACTTTTAAAAGCTTGGATAATATGTATATGAGCATATAATTCTTTGTTCTTACGAATACCTCATCACTTTTTTCACAGTTTTTCAGTAATTAATTCACAATTACTTTAATACCTACTTAACATTTTGACTGTGAAACTATCATCTAGTCTATTCTAGGTTTATAAATACATTAAGATATCAATAAAGACATATGAAATTGAATCTATTTTCTTACATTTCACATCATTCTTAGGACATTGCATGAGTTTAAATTTGTCACTTTTTATACAAGAAACACTTAGGTGAATATTCATTAGTATTGAATTTCTTAAGAATTTTTTTAATTTAGCATTTTTGAGACAATCCTAGGAATATGTATGATATGGTATGAAATATTTTTATTTCCATCACATATGATGTCTTTCTTATATATTTTTTTAGTTTCACACAATATACTTAAATCATTAGTAATAAGTAAAATATTGTTAATATATAAGATTAGAAAAATAACCTTACGTTTTTTGATCTTTTGGTATATAAACTAATCTATGATATTTTCCTTAAATCCAAAAAAATGATATGATATCATTAAATTTAAGATACCATTTTCAAGAAGTTTGTTTCAATCTATATATTAAACTTTTGAATTTACATACCATTTAATCTTTATCTTTATGAAAAACATTCAAGTTGATACATTTAAACTTCTTTTTTAAGATGTCTAATAAAAAGACAATTTTCATATTCATCTGGTATAACTCTAACTCATACTAAACCACTAATGTCATAATTATCCTTAACGAATCTTTCTTTGACATAGGAGAAAATGTCTCTATATAATCAATGTTAATATTGTAAGTATAACTCTTGACAATAAGTTTAACTTTATGTTATATGATACTACTATTTGAATCACATTTAGAGACATATTTATAATTGATTTTTTTTGCAACCTTATAGCAATTCAACTAGATCTCATACATTATTTCTTTACACGGATTTCAATGCATCTTTGATTGAATCAATTTATTTATCAAATTCAATACTTTATATAGCTTCAAAAATCAAAATTGAATCCTTATTAATTCTAATATCAAAATCTAACTCTTACAATAATCATGTCTCCCTTATTGATTTTGTAATTTATGATAGACTTATTTAACCCTCATCAATTCATTAATGAGCTTTTAGTTTTCTAAAATGTCATTGTTATTCTTTTACGACAGTGCCTTTTACTCTTACTCATATTTTATTTTTCCTTCTCCCTTATAAAAAGAATAAGCTTATGTTTGTTTAAGGACATAAACCTTGAGACCTTGAGCTTCATGCCATCATTCATAATCAAGTATACAATTACATACTCAAGGCCTATTCAAAATTTATAGACCTGGTTCCATGTGTAATCATGGTTTTAAGATATGTGATAGATCATTATTATTACTTTAAGAAATTTGACAATTACTATGTTATTTTGTTCTTGTATATAAATGATATGATCATTATAAGTTCAATAATCAAGAAATTAATAACTTACAGCAGGAATGTCAAATGAATTTGCAAGGAAAAATCTTATAATCGTCAATGGTATGACAATTCAAAAAATTAATAAGTTGAAATAGGAATTGTTAAATGAATTTGTAATGAAAGATCATAGAGTTATGAAGCGAATTCTTGGAAAAAGAATTGTGAGGGACAAAGACGTTAGTATCTTGAAATTATCACAACTTACTTATATTGAAATACTGTTAAACCAGTTTAAGACAAAGACGCTAGTACCTTGAAACTATCACAACTTACTTATATTAAAAAACTATTAAACCAATTTAAGATGTAGGAAGTAAAGCTAGTTAGCACTCCTTTGGCAAATCACTTCAAAATATCAAAAGAATAATCACTAAAGATTGATGAGGAGTGTAAGTACATGTCAAGAATTCCTTATGCCTCAATAGTTAGTAGTTTTATGTATGTTGTGGTGTATTAGACCTAATATAACATGTGTATTGGAAGTTATAAGCAGGTACATGGCTAATTTTAATAAACAACATTAAGAGACTATTAAGTGAGATTTTTTTTCTATCTAAAGGGTAGTGCAAATATAACATTATGTTCTAGGAAGAGTGGTATGAACTTGCAAGGCTTTGTTAATGCAAATTTGGTGAAGACATTGATAGTAAAAGGAGCACAATAGGTTATGTTTACATTTTGGGTGGTACTGTTATGAGTTGGATATCTTAACTATAAATGATTGTGTTTTATCAATTACTAAAGCTAAATATGTAACCATCACTAAAGCTAACAAAGAATTAATTTGGTTGAAAAACTTATCAAAGGAATTGGACATGTCATAAGGAATTACTATGATTTTTTGTGATAGTAAAAGTGTAATTCATCTTACTAAAAATCTCATAGTCTATACAAGAACAAAGTATACCAAATTGAAGTATCACTTTATATGTGGTTTATTGGTTGATAAGATGTTATCTTTGTCAAAAATATACAGTGTAGAGAATTTTGTTGGCATGTTAACTAAACTAGTGGTTATGAAAAAGTTGAGACTATGCATAACCTTAATTAGCCTTTATGGTTAATTATTAAGGTGGTGTCACGCTAAAGTTATGGATAAAAGAGAAATTTAATTAAATTGTAATAGTTGTTGATTTGATAATTAACCTTTAAGTGGAAGGTTGTTGTAGGAGTAAAGTCTAACTAATATTATATAAGGGTACATATATAATTTGATTTTATATAATAATTGTCATATCTACTTGCATAAAAGAATATACTTATTATGTAATTTGTAACTTATGAAATAGTGAGACTCTAGTGTAACCATAAACCCAGGAATATTCAAGTTCTTAACTACATAAATTTCTTGTGTTCATTTTGTTTTGAGTCTTTTTGAAATATTTTGTTTCCCAATTATTTTTCCAATTGTTTCCTTTCAATCATTAAGTTCCCAAATATACTTTCACTTCCTTGCTCCTAATCCTTTTGGCCTTTCTTCATTTTATTACTAAGATTTAGATATCTAATCAAAACTTTGAGGTTATTATGTGCTAAGGAAGTGGAATAATCATTAATATGGGTGATGGTGATTTTTGGATGGAGTTTCGTATAAGGTTGACATTTTTGGCTCTAATGGATTTTGGAGATCTTTTGGTGAGGTTCATGGAGTTTTCAAGGTTAGATGTTTGAGTTAAAAGTTCCTTTTTTATATTTATGATTTTCAAAAGTAAACTTGTGATTGTTGATTGATTTTTGTATTATAATTTTCGAAAAAGGAAATGATGTTTTTCAAATGGGATTGGATTTTCTGAAAAAAAAAAAAAACTTGAATTCTCTAGGCTAATATTTTTATAGTGTTTGGCATTAAGAGTAGACAAAATAAATAAAAACAATAAGTTACTAGATTTTTTAAAACAAACTTTGACTATTAGGCAAAATATTTGGTTTTGAGTGGTGATTTTAAAGTTTGCAGATTTGATAAAGATTGGGTTTGTGATGGATTTAATCTAAAATGGGTATTGATGGACTTGAAACCAAGTTGGGTAAAAGGAAGAGGAAGCCATACTAAGTCAGTTTGGCCTTATTAGACTACGATAACTTGGATTTGATTGAGTTAAATCACTTTTTTTATTTTTTTACAATTTGTTGTTTTTCCAAAAAAAAAAACCATTTACTTTTGTTTATTTATTTCATAGTTTTTTCTATTTGTTTTGTCTATATCTATTTATGTCTTCTAGTTTTAGACTGCTTTCTTAACTTGATTTATTTTTTGTCTTATAACAATTAATCAACTCTAGGTATAACTATGGAGGAAAGGAATCAACCACTAAAAAGGTAAAGTCTTTTACATTTTTTTTTGTTTTAATTTTTAGATTTACTTTTAGTTTTTTTTACTTTTACTCACATACAAACACAATAGAATAATTTAATACTTCAAATTGAATTAGTTAAATGATTAAAATTTGTTACTAACCAATTTTTGCTATTTTCCTTTATTGACTTGTCAAATCGCTATGGACTACATCCCACCTCTAAATCTGAATCTTTCCTTGATAAGTGCTTCCTTTTTAATTGCCTTAAATGCTAACTTTCCTTGATTTGCTACATTTGGCTTCTAAAAATGATTGTTTACTAACTCAAATAAATGAGCTCTCCCCAATTTCAAGAGTCTTTATGATTGACCTTTACATGTTTTTAGTGTTGTATGGGTTAGTGAATCTCAAGAGTTTTTTGTTCATTTTTCCCTTTTTGTATCAGTTGGTGTTTCTCACTTGCTCATCCTTTTACTTTTTTTTTTTTTTCTTGTTTTTGTTTAAGTGGTGGCTTTCTCTGTTATGTCCCCATCAAGAGAATAACTTGTTTTAATCTCTTAAAAATGTCATGTGATTGGTTAATTAAAAGTGCTTTTTTATTAATTAATATGACATGAAAACAAAATTTCCATCATTATTTCCGTGTTATTAATTAATTGAAGATAAACTCAAAATTATCAATCATTACTTCTAGTTAGTTAAAGATATACCAAACAAGTATTTAGTTTTTATTTAATATCATTCTAACTTGATGTTAGCTTTTGGTTATGTATTATGGGCTTTATGGACTCATAGGGCAAAGGAAGGGTTTTTAGAAAATGAACTTGAAAGCCTATGAGGGGCTCATGGGTTGCTAGCATGGTAACTAAAGAGCATTGGAAGATCCCAAAAAGGGAAAACAATGATGTTGTCATTGTGGAATGACTTTGTTTTTTTTTTTTTTTTAATTGTAAAATATGGATTGTATTTGATATAAGTCCAAGGTCTGCCTTATAATGTACTATGAACCATTGTTTTTTTTTTTTTTTGGCTAAATGAATAAATGAGTAAAACAGTGTCATAGGCCTAATGATTTTTCATTTTTCTTTTTCTTTGTTTCCTCTTTTATTTGTTGTTGATTTTCCTTTGTCCCCAGTCAAACTCCAATTACAATAATGAATTAAGAAAGTGTGTCTAGAATAAATTTTATATTGGAACAAATATAATATGTGTACAATAACTCTTTAATAAAATTATTAATTAGAAATATTTTAACTTTATTAATTAAAAATATTCTAACATAATGTGGCTTTTAGAATTGAATCTTGTGTCATCTTTACCAAATGAAGGAGAATTTAAATGTATATGTATATGTTGTTGCTTTCTTTATCCTTAATAGCTTCTATTTTTTGGTTAAAAATTGGTTTTTGGAGTACAAATAGAATGTGGGTGATCTTGACAAAGGGATTCTCACTTTTATAAAGGTTTTGAAAGACCAAAAAGACAAAAAAAGAAAAAAGAAAGGGTGTCCTATATGTTATAAAGCTTCTAAAAAGAATTTTAAAAGTCCAAAAAGAATTTTGTTTTTCAAGAGAGAGGTTCCCTCTTTTATAGGCATTTGATTTGTCTATAATTGGCTGTGTTATTTTGTTGGGTGATACGCATGTTGTTTTAGCTTTTTGTCTCCTGGCATTTAACTTATAATTGACTTATGATGACTTTAAATAACTTGCATGTAGCTTTATCTCATTTTCCCCTCACTTTAGGTTTTGCATCAGGCTTATGGTTATCTTGTTTTTATTGATAGATTGGGCTTGATTTTGGTGAGTTTCCTTGGAGATGATGGCTTTATTCGGTGGGCTCGCTTAGCAGAGGAATAGTCCTCTTTTTGGACTTTTGGCCCGTAAAACCTCTTTCTTGTTGTTGTTGCGAGCCTCTTGATTATTTATTGGGCCATGGGTCTTTACCGGCTGCGAGTTTGTAAACTACACATTTATGATAATAAAATTCAAATTTTCTTTTTATTGTTCTTTCTCTTGTTTTATTATTATTATTATTATTATTTTATCTTCATTTTTTTTCTCTTTTCTTCTCTCTCTTTTTTTTGGGTATTCAAAATTACAATTGTAATCCATAGGCGCTCCAAGTGAGAGAGTTATTGCAAAACCTCTAGAATATACAGTACAAAGTAATGGTACAACATCAACTATTTGATTTTGTCAGAATAGTTCAGTATTTTATGTTTATCTTTTAAATCTTAGTTTCCCTTTTGTTTCTTGTTGTCCCTTTCTTTCGTCTTTGCTTGGGAGGTTCCGCGTTGAAAAATTGCAAGCACAAGCCAATCCCCACTTTACTTTTCCTTTTTTTTTTTTTTTATTAATTTTTGTATTTTATCTCTTATTTTAAGTTTCTTTATGTTGTGCTTTCCATTTACACATTATATTTTTTTTAATTATTTTTTATATTTTAGTTAATTAATGTCATAAAAAATATTAAATTTATTATTTTAATGTTATTAAATTTAAATTTTTTTAAAACTTAATTATAATATTAATAAATTTAAAATTTATTATACGTAATGCCAAATACCCTATAAAATACTTGACACACACACAAACTAATCAACGACTTTTAAATTGATAACCTAATCAACCACTTTCTCATGCCCACCGTTCCATTACGATTCTTTTATTTCAAAAGAAATTATAATTCACTAAATATTAACAAAATAATTAAATAAAATGAAGTGAAATTCTCTAGAAGAAAATAAAAAAATAAATATTTCAAATCCAAAGGATAATTTAATACATCAACAATTTCATTAATCTAATTAATTTTATAGTATAATTATACAATAAAATAAATTTAAATAAAAAATATGATAATTTGTTAAATTTAAATGATATTATTTTATTTTAATTAAAAAAATAATCGAATTTTATATATTAGATTTATAGTAAAAATAAAATTTATGATATATTTAAAAAAATAATAAATTTATAAATAATTTAAAAATTTATTATTTTTTCAAGATATTAATTTAAAATTAATTTAAAAAAATGTGAATATGTCAAAAAAATAAAAAATAAAAATAAAAATCATTATAGAAATTCTTAGCACGAAGACAAGAATATTTTGACCTTCGAATAAGAAACTTTAATGATTGGAGCAAGCGAATCAGATACCATTTTAAAATTAGTAATTTATAAATAAAGATTGCTTAATTAATTACTTCTTATAGAAGTAGTTACGTCACACTCTTGCGCTTCCCTCCGATCCTCCTCCTCCCCTCTCTCTCTCTCTCTCTCTCTCACACACACACACACACACACACACACACACACGCGCGCACACTGGAACTTAAATGAAGCTCTTTCTCGTTATGCTTAATGAATCGGGTAGTGCGGGTGCCACTATTCAGATTCCGCAACCACCAAAGGAGACGACGGACGCTGGCTGCAGCCGCCTCCTCCTCCTCGTCCTCCTCCAGACGCTTTCGCTTGTTACCTCTCTACTATAATAGCTCCCCCTCATCCTCCGCCATGTCATCGGAATCGGATTCCGCCGTTCCCCGCTCGGTTTTCCTCTTCGCTGTCGTCTCTATATCTTGTTTGTTCCTCTACGGCGCCGCCAATTCCCTCCGTTTCCTGCCTTTCCCCTCCGCTTCCTCAGTTTCTTTACCTAACATCATCTTCCCTTTTTCTATTCCAACTGACAGCGACACCGCCACTGTGAGTACATAACATATTTTCTGTTTTATTGTTTTATTTATTTATTATTATTATTATTTTTGTACTTCTTTGTTCCTTTTAATGGTCTTTGATTGCTTGCTGAACATGTAATTAAAGAGTGAGAGTTTGATATCTATACCGGTTTTAGTTGATTAATACAAATTATGCAATGTCAAAACATTTTTATTTACTTTTGTTAATGTAATGATTTCGAAATCTCATTCTCAATGTCATTTCTATGAGCTTAATCGACATTTAAAATTAATTTTAGGAAAATGAATGATGGCAAATGGATAATTTTAGCAAATTGGTCTATTAATTTTTGTTGTTTGTTGCAATGCAATTTTGTAGCTTAGCGAGGAACAAAAGCTTGAAAAAGTATTGAAAGAGGCTTCCATGAAAGACGGGACTGTGATTTTAACCACTTTAAATGAAGCCTGGGCGGCGCCGAACACAGTGGTTGATCTATTCTTGGAGAGCTTTAGGATTGGGGAGGGCACTCGTGGTCTTTTGAACCACTTGGTCATTGTTGCATTGGATCACACGGCATACGCACGTTGCTTACAACTCCATACACATTGCTTTGCTCTTGTTACTGAGGGAGTAGATTTTCACAAGGAGGCTTACTTTATGACCCCTTCGTACTTGAAGATGATGTGGAGAAGGATTGAGTTCCTGCGCTCTGTTCTTGAGATGGGCTACAACTTCATTTTCACTGTAATCTAATCATATCTTTGATGTTCAGCTCACAAAGCACAATTGCACTATTGCCTTTTTTATTGAACTTAATTTTGATTTTCTTTTTTTGTTAAGGTTTTGGAAGAGCACTTTGCAATACACCATTCAAGTCTTACTCTTGGAAATTTGATGAATTTGGAGTCTTGAAATTACAACATCAAGCAATGTTTTTGACATGTGTCTTCTGTGTAGCATGCTTATAATAAGAGTCTGTTAGAGACTCAATTTAGTGCTCAATTTGGTGGTAGCATTTTGCCAGTAAAATCTGCCTTTTTTTTTTTACCTGTGACTTTCGATTTATGGATGCACAGAAAAATGTTAACCATTGAAGATCACATCATTGATTTCTGGACTCTGTATTTGAATATTTTTAGTGGTACATATCCTGTCCTATCAAGTCTTCATTTTGAAAATATGTTACTTCATATTCAGTGTCTGTTTGGTTGGTCTCTTCCTTCAGGATGCTGATATCATGTGGTTCAGAGATCCATTTCCACGATTTTATTTGGATGCCGATTTCCAGATTGCATGTGATCATTTTTCAGGAAGTTCAATTGATAAACAGAACAGACCTAATGGAGGATATAACTATGTGAAGTCCAACAACCGGTCAATAGAGTTTTACAAGTTTTGGTACTCTGCACAGGAGAGGTATCCTGGATATCATGATCAAGATGTCCTTAATTTCATCAAGTTTGATGCTTTTGTTCAGGGTCTTGGATTGAAGATGAGATTCTTGGACACTGCTTACTTTGGTGGCCTTTGTGAACCTAGCAAAGATTTGAACTTAGTTTGCACAATGCATTCAAATTGCTGCTATGGTTTGGATAGCAAGCTTCATGATCTGCGAATTATGCTTCAGGATTGGAGAAATTTTTTGTCTTTGCCACCAAGTTTGAAACGATCATCACTTGTGTCTTGGAGAGTCCCAAAATTGCAGGTAATTTTAATATGTTTACTTTTTTGTATTGATTATGAGCCAAATTTTGATCTCTGCTTTTATGCACAATCAACTATATCAGAAGTTCATCATTTATCCAAAAAAAAGTTCAATATCTGATGTAATCAAGCTTTTGATCCATTGATTGGATTTTGTATTATGTTCACTCCAGTCTTCATTCATTCCGTCATTATGATCATTCAGAAAGCAGTATACAACAAAGTGTGCAAGATTGAAAGTTTCTGGAAAACTTTCTCCCATTTTTGTAGAAGGTAAGCTGCTGGTTTGAACACTTTTGATTGGTATTTATTGTCTGAGTCTATCAATCTGTTCATACTTAAATACGTATGTAAGCTTGCTCATCAGTTTGTCTGTGATTGTGTTTTTGTACCTGCATGCTGCCAAAAAATGGCACGTGTGTGCAAGAGATACAAACATTTGTGCCTTAATTCAAGTATATCTTACAAGCTGAGATGTTCCTAATGTCTTTATGTTTTGCACCTCTCTCTGATGCATGCTCATGAATGTTTGCGCATACACAAAAACACAAGCACATGCACAGCAAAAATGCACTCACACAATGAAATGGATGAATGAGTTTAAAATTGAAGTTTTGCTGCAATTACAAATGGGGACACATCAAGGATATGATTTGGAGGAATCAGGGAAAAAAATTCCACTGAAGCCAGCACTCTGTAGATGTGTAAAGATTAGTTAGAATTCTGCTATCATTGTTTTTACTAGGATGGCTTGTCATTTGCAACCAATTTTGCATTCAACCTTGCTAATTCAAACTAATTGTTGATGGAGTAAGCTTGACTGATCTACAGAAAGGACTTGAGATTCGAGTAACTATGATATTCTTCAACTTTCCACTGAAAATATTGCAGCATGTCTATCTGGGGATGTCTGCAGTGCATAAATTCTTGTATTGTTTTCCTAATTTCTTCTTCTTCTTCTTATTATTTTTTGTCGTTGCATTCCTTTCACACCCTGGCAAGTTAAATCAATTTTACAATGTCCAATAGTCTTATCAAGAGGAAAGTAGGCAACGGAAAGCAGTTAACCCCTTCAAGTCACAATCGTATCTGCAAAAATTAAGATGGAAAAATCGACCTATTGTCCTGTTGATGCAGCCAAACAAAGTTGAATTCGGGAGTAATTATTATATTTAAGATTCAAAGAAATGACTGAACACTCTTTTTGGTAGATGCCTCATTGGCATAGCAACCAGTTATTATGCTTCTCTCAAGAGGAAAGGAAGCTGCCGAAGGCATTCAATCATTTGTAGTCCCATAATATTGGAAAATTGAGATGGACAACTGGTGATGCGGCCAAACAATGTGGAATTCAGGAGCTTTATTATGTAATTTTCTGATTATTTGACAGATTTTCAGATTGTGGTGGAATATTCATAAGTAGGAATGGTAGATTTACTGCTGAGAAGCAGCCATAGTGAGTTGAATTTTATTGCTAGTTGATTGTGGAATTCTTATTTGGGATCATTAATCCTGAAGAAACAACAGCTTTTGAGTGTCTTAAAAAACGTATGTAATTCAGTTATTTGAACTGATTAATTTCAAAAGATTTACGGAAAATCTTCTATTTATGGATCAGTAACATCTCACGTATCAAGTTTCTTGAAATTGCATTTTATATCCTGAATTTTAAGATATGGTAAAATGTAATCTATTTCTTTGTTCGCTATCTAAGG
Organism: Rhizophora mangle; assembly: GCA_037832345.1. Lineage (NCBI taxonomy): Eukaryota > Viridiplantae > Streptophyta > Magnoliopsida > Malpighiales > Rhizophoraceae > Rhizophora > Rhizophora mangle. Next base: position 3,925,367 of record JBAPLJ010002025.1, on the reverse strand, counting down.
AACTTGTGAAAATTTACTAGCATACTTTTGTAAATGGTGCAACAGCTCACAATGCCCCTGGTGGTTTCTCTATAAACTAATTATCCAATTTAACTCAACATGGGTGACAATGTCCAATATCAACTTAAAATGATTTTAACATTTTATAAAATTTATTAAAAATAGGGTACATTGAATCTAAGTAAGAATTAAATGTTTACAATTTTATTATTATTTTCACAATTAATTTATATAATTTAAGTTTATAATTTTTTATAATTAATTAATTTTATTATTATTCAAATATTTGTCTTTTTTACATTCTTTAAATTTAGTATTAATTTTTTTTAACTAAATTGGTAAATCAAAAAATATTGTTACTTTCTTACATTGTTTATTTTACTCTTATTTTTCAATATTTTGACTTAATGACATCTCATCTTAAAATAGTTGGGAATTTACTTTAATAATTTAAATTTTCTGTTAGATTTTAATATATAATTTATTTTCTAAATCTCATCTAATATTTTGATTTTTTGAATTAAATAGTTTCTTTGATATAATATTTAACTTTTAGGATGAATAACTTTAATATTTAAATTACGATATCTTTATATTTCATTATAAATTTCTTCAAATAAGTATGTATAATCTTTATTCACAATTTTAGTTTAACAAGTTTTGTGCATGAGGTGGTGTTTATAATTTAATATGTAATCTATATCTTTATTTCTCTTAAAAGTTTAAGATTTAGGTTGAATGATATTTTGGCATCTCTAAAAATTGTAAATTGCAAACAATCAATCATGAATTTCTAAACACATCATCTCTAATCTTGGAGTTAACATCAATATAATTAAACTAAGTTTTAACTAGTCAAATCCCCTTAATATACATATCAAGACTTGAAGATTTGTTAGTCGAGACCAAATTTACAATCTCCTTGCAAAATTTTCTTCTTATTGGATGTCCTTAAGGAAGACTCCTAAAGATTAAAATTGTCTCTTGAAAAGGCTTGAAAAATCCCAAGAGCATCAATTGGTGTCATTGTTGTTATTGTTGATGAGCAATTTTTTTCTTTTAAATTTACCTTAATTATAGACACAACCATGTTTTCACGTTTAAAGAAACTTGCAAATTGTTAAATTATTTTCATGTCTACAAAATGACAAAAGTAATTTGGTGTAGTATGTAAAAGCATAATTGTTGACGCGAACCTTAAAAACGTGATTTATGGATTTAATATGCATAAGGAATCAAACAAGAATATAAAAAATTTAAATTAGATTTCAATCATTCAAAACTTAGACTTAATGTGTAAAAATCATAAATCTAAACTATAAAAAAAGATATATATATATATATATATATATCACACTTTAGAAAAGAAAAAATTTAGGAGTGATAAGTTGAATTAAATATATTAGTTCTTAATAAGTTCTTTAGTTTTTGAAAGAATTGAAAAATAAAATTTTCACTTTTATTTTCATTAATATGTTACTTTTTTTAAAATAATAAAATCAAGTATATTTATAAGTTAAATTAACAACCCTAAAAATGGTAAAAATGGAGACAATGATGAATTCTTAAAATATAAGAATACTTATATTTTATTATAAATTCTTATTTTATAATAAATTTTTATTTATATGTGAATTTTATTATAACTTTAACCCATTAAATATTCTAATTAAATTAATAAAGTTTTGGTCTGTATTAAGATATATTTTGTTATCCTTAAGTTTAAATTATCTTCTTTAACTTAAATTTCTTTAATCAGTCCATTTAGTGTTTCATTTATCTTTTTAACTTTTAAATATGTCATTGGTCCTTTTTGAATGCTCAATGAATCTTGAGAAATTTTTTATGCATCAACTCCTTTACGGATCTCATCAGTTATGGTTAGTTGCTGGAATTTTTGCTCGTGTTCTTGCTAGAGATGTGTTGTGTAGAAGCTATTAACAATTGGACTACATGATTGAATATGGGAAATCTTGTCCATTATATTGGATGTTAGGAAGCTTAGGCTTTAGTTCTTGCCCCATTGTGAGTTGTTGAAATGGAGGATTTGTTGTATTCGGAGTACTTGGTTCTCTAACTTTTGTACATTTTTCTTTTTTATGATTGTGCTTCCTTTAATATCTCAAATGACTTAACAAGTGACAAGGAAAAGGAAGGTCAATTACTAGCATTTGCTATCTTCTTGACACATTATTTTAGTTGATATATTAATGTCTTATGTTGGTATATCTGTTTTGATCCAATAATTTGATTCTTTATGGTAATTGCCTACTAAGCAATGACTAAACTAATAGTTTATTTTAAAAATTGACAACTTAAGTTACAAAACTCATGTAGTCATGTCCCATGTTAGTATAGGTGAAGACTTTATACTAGTAGTGATAGACAAGTTAAGCAAATACACCTAATTTATGACATTATCTTCATTTCATGGTAAATAATTCAACTCAAATATTTTTCGATGACTTTTTTCAAATTGTATGGTCTTTTAGTAGGTAGTATCAATGATAGAGATGAAATCTTTATGAACACTTGTTGGCAAGATCTTTTGATCTTTTAAGAAGTGCAATTGCACATTCCTATTACTTATCACACTCTCACCCTTATAAATGGACTAAATGGTTATCTTTAGTCAAATGGCAATACAATATCATTTCCTTTTGGTCATATGTTGAATGACTCCATCAAAGGCTCTTATGGCTACTATTGTATACATTGGCCTTATTGTATGAGGGATTCTTTTGTAACTTTAGTTGACTAGACTCTACATTGCTTGAAGCCACTATAAGTTTTTTGAAGTATTGACTATATTAAGTTAAACAATGCATAAAGTAAAAGTTGATTATCATGGTTTTGATTAAGGGCTTATTATTGGATAAGTTGTTTCCTTTAAAGACCAATGTTACAAATGACATAGAGTGGTATAACACATTTTGCAAAAATTGAGGCCTAAAATTGTTGACATATATTTTGTGATAAGTTGAGTGGGTAAGGGTAGCTTATCATCTAATATTACTTGATCACTCTAAAATTCACTTAATTTGTGTTACATTTCTCATAAATTAAAGCTAAGTTAGGATTATAAGGATGTTTTATAGGACATTCCTCTAGAAATTCTTCATGTATTGTTCTTAATTCACTTTTATTTCCATGACTTTATATTGTTTCTTCATTGCTTATGTATCAAACCCTTCCTTTTAAAATTGTTTGCCTTAAAGGATGTAAAAGGAAAACTTTTGCAACAAATCATTGATATATTCTTTGCTAACATATATTTGACCATTAAATTGACTTAAATGGTTAGGTGATTTGCATATTTAACCATGTGACAATTTGTAACAATAAAAGAAAAAATTAAATCAATTCAACATCGTATGTAAAAGTGAAAAAATTAAATTTGACCCAATTAAAAAAAAATTAAGCGAGATTTAATTTTGTAAAATATAAAATTAGTGTTTGCTTAAATTAAAAAAAGTAAAAAAAATTATATCATGCACCCTTTGTAGAAGGTGGGATAACATATTACATCCTTTATTGTAGAATTTAACATCACATATTCTAATGTTTTGAGTTTGGTAACAATTGAAATCAATTGTAAAGTAGAAATTAGAAAAATTTGATATGTTGCAAAAATATCATTATAGATAGGATAAATAGACAAAATTATCCTTAATGCATGGTAAAAGAAGATATGACTCTTAGAAGCCAAAAATGACCATCGAAAACTTGAAATATTATAAAAGGGGGGATTGTTGGCCAATAACAAAGCTAAAAGCTCTATCCCTCTTCTCATCAGTTACAATCGAGTCAGATTTAAACAAATCAACACCTTTTATCAACTAATTACTAATGGTATTGGCAAACATAACCACTAATGCTATTGGCAAACATAACAACCAAGTATTGCAACTAATAACCTTACAACTTTCTAGTAAAGCAACATCAATTCATAATAGAAAAGCAAAAGAAAACTCATAATTTAAGACTTTAAAAATAGAAAAAGGTCTACATTAAGTGTCAATCATGATGGATTAAAGTTTAAAACAAAAAATGCAACTCATGCAACAATAGGGCATTAGTGAAATTTTCAAAATATAAGTTGAGTAAGAGTAAGCTAAACTATTATTATGAGAAGAAAATATATGAAGCTAGTTTCCTTTAGTAGCATTCACCTATAAATAAAAACCATTTGTAATTACTTTGAAATGAGAATTACTCAAAGAGAATTGACAACCATTATTACAGAGGTCCAATGAATAAAAAGTGAATGGAGAAGGACTTTAATTAAAGTTCACAAGACTAAAGAACTAACATGTGTAATGAAGTAATTATTTATCATAATGATATGTTATTCTATGTCATTTTACATTGTAATAATTATGATCCTACTTAGTAAGTAAAATGAATATATTTATGTCATTTGTATGACTTATCATCATAAATACATAATGTATAAAATAATCTTGCCATAAGTTCAACAAGTGACTAAAAGGGCCAAAAAAGATGAAAGTCAGTACTTACACCTTTAACTATACTTGATGCAACTTAAAAGGATTTAGATTAAGATTATTTAACATCATGCCTTTCAACTTCTACCTTTTTGTAAGTAATAAAGTTGTGAATTACATGCAAAATACAAACTTAAACAACTTCTTCTTACTTTGAATTTTGCCTTCTTCTTAGACTATTTAGAGGGGTATTCCTTTTTTTAACTTTGGTTGTTTAGCTATTATATTCATCACTACCACTTGCTCCTTATTGCTTTGACAAATTTTGTCGCATTGGGAAAATAATTCAAATCGAATAAACAATAATAACAGTGAAAAGAATAAAAAGCCAGACAATGCATATCTAGTAAATGTTACTATAAGGCAAGTTCTTGAATTATGCCAAAAATTCAAACATTTTTTTTTTCACTTAATTGGCTTTTTCTTGTTCATGGTGATGTTTATCTTTTCTCTCTTATCATGTGTTTTTTGGCCTCTTAAGTAATTTACTTAACTTTGGTGGTTGCAATCAAACATTCTCTTTAGTTATATCCAAATTGGCCTCATACAAAGGATGAATGACATACTTATGAGTTGTAAAATATATGTCTAAGTTAATCATCATAGTTGTCTTCTAACTTACCTAGTATATCCTATACAATAAGCAACTTGTTTGCATAAAATTCTAGTTATTATTTAATCTATGCAACTATAAGTCTTATTGACCAATTTATATAGAATGTCTCAACACCATCTTGCACTTCAAATTCATGATTGCTTTTGAGAATATATTTGCAAAATCTTGTATTGAATTAGACATTTTTTAATTTTCCATAAACCTATAATGTCATTATTCTATCTTAAGTGACAACCTTTATATCTTTTTGATATAACCGTACCATTAACTTCACCTTAATATTCTCCAAAAGAGTTAAAATTGGCTTTTCCTTGACTTAATTTAATTGAATGATTCCATCATAATGTTGGTTGTATGACCACTTTTCATAACTAGATCATGCATTCACTTACGTCATTGCTCAAATGGATTGTCTTTCAAGCACACGTTTACCTCATTGATTTTGGCAACTTTATCCATCTTTATTAATGTCTTGTATGTTTAATGAAAGAAAAAGCCTTAGATGTCCTCTAAAAAAGATCCTTTACCAACTAGTAAGATCTATAGTTGGCATAAATGTGCCTTGCACATTTTCTCTATTTTGTATTTAGGAAAACGACATCCAAAAATCCTTACAAAAAAAGAAAAATTTATTGTAAAAAAAAAAACTTTATGATACTAGATTGAAGATAACAAAAGAGAACTAAGTATAAATTTAAAATTGTCCTTATTTTGTTAGACATAAAAGTCAATAACTTGCCCTTTTTGTCAAGATCCTATGCGCCAATTTTCTTCTTACAACCACTCAAAAGTATAAATGTTCTTTTGGAAATAGGATTTGAACCATCATTGCTGACATAACCAAATTGCACTACTATTTAAGGTTTAGTTTCTTGTAAGAGATTTATGTATTTAGATAGTTTTTTGAAGGACTCAGCATGGTTACCTTTAATTTATCCATAAGCAAGCTTTTTGACTCATTATAACTTTATCTAATGGGGTTCAATTCTATAAATATCCTTTATGTGCTTTAAGAAAAGCTTATTATTCATGACATAATTAGCCCTTATTGTTGAAAGGAAGACACTACCAATCCATTTAGATGAAGCCCCATTTACTTTGCACATATGTATGCTTATCTAATTTCTTCATCATGAAGGTTTTACTATTTAGCAACTTTAAATCCTAAATGTAGAGAGGGCATTGCTTTGCCATACATCTAGCTTTAACCTTATCATTTTGTTATTTTGTATAGTAGATATTAACCCCTTTTCACTCATTGTATTCACACAATATCTTTCTAAAGAAGTATACATATATGAATTTTAATTTATTTCCAATTTATCACTTATTTTTCCTTTATAGTTGAACTTTTTGAACTTCATTCCATAAGTTGTGTCTAATTACGCATTGGATTTCTCTTCCTTAAATTTCTCTCAATTTTCTCAATATCACTTTCAATCAACTCTATAAAGGACTTTCATTTATAATTCTTAAGGTACTCATTATCATTATTAGCTAAACTAAGTTTTGTTATGGTATCATGAATTTTGTTAACTTTTACATCAATTGTGTTCTCCTTATTTATAACATCTTTCAACTACTCATTATTTGAATCAATAAATTCATAATCCTTATCACTCACCTTAAAATTATCATTATTGTAATTGTCATCTTCACTAAATTGCTCATCGTAATTCTCATTCTGAATAATTTATCAACTATTTTAAACCTTTTTCACAATTACTAATTATTGGTTTTTGATCACTTTTCCATGATTATTAACTATTAGTTTTCACATGTGACTAAAGTTTTAAAAATTGAACTGGACTAGTTAGTCAGACTGGTAAAATTAGAAATTGGACTATGATTCAGTTCAATTCATTTTAAAAACTGTTAGTTTTAAAAATTGATAACCAAACTAATAAATTAACTAATTAGATAATAAATTAGTGAATTGATCATAATTTTTTTTGGTTGATTAGTTTAAAAATTTTATAAAAAATTAAGAAAATAATTTTTTTAAAATTTGAATTTTTTTAGAAATTAAAATTATATTATTATTTTATATATATATATATATATATATATATTTAATATTAAATACCGATTTTATATGTCCCATCCTAATTTAAATAGTTGAATTAGTCAAACTATGAACTACTAAGTTTTTCGATTTAATGACTAATTTGATTTTTAAAACCTTGCATGTGACATGAATCTCTTTCTTTTATTGGCCTTTCTTTTAACATTTTGACCTTACTAAGTGTCATGACATGTTGTGTTGAGGGGCAAAACAGGACTACTTTTAACCTTCGCTACATAAATGGCATAGTCAAGTGGTTTGTTTCTTGCCGACCAATTCCTTTAATGATTCACTACTTTAGTGACAGTAATTGGGGAGGTTGTCTTGATGATAGATGTTCCACCAATGGTTATGACATATACCTTGGCAAATCATTCATCTCTTGGATGGCAAGGAAACAAGCCACTATTGCTCGTTCATCAACCGAGAGCAAATATAAGGCGATTACTGATGTCACTGTGCAATTTTTATTGATCAAATCTTTATTATAAGAACTTGGTTTTTCTTATGAGAATTGACCAATCTTATGATGTGACAACAGTGGTGCTATCTACCTTGTGACTAATCCAGCCTTTCATGCTTGTACCAAGCACATTGAAATTGATTATCACTTTGCGCGAGAGAAACTTCGAGTCGGATTTCTCCAAGTTCTATTTCTTTTTACCTCCGATCAAATCACAGACATCTTCACCAAGCCATTGTTTGCCGGCTGATTTAACAAACCCCATCTCCTGCAGTGGCCATCGGATTGCAGGGAATGTTAATAGCTTAGTTTTCAAATGTCGTACCTATCGGCAAGTTTCAAAATTGATAGCTCTCTGGTACATGGTTTGTCCCTTTTATAATTAGGTTCTTCATCTTTGTAAAGTATATGAAAACAATTGTACTTCATGAAGCAAATACACGGAAAAATTCTTTCAAAACCATTTTAAAATTCCCTTGTGCTTGTGTTGTAGAGTCTGCAGAAAGTTCCATATTTCCTGACACCAACGGAAGCGAAGTTGAATTTGGATTTTCCTAATGAAGACTATTGTTTTGGATAAGCCTTTAACAGGCATGAAGGATACGTAGTCAATCACCCTATATCCGCCCTACTAAACATTTTGTCACCTATATTCGGCAACAAGCTCCTCCCGTGTCTCCATGGTCAACATTTTTGGAGTCAAACAGTCTTACTAAACCAAACGTTGCTTTTTTGAAACAAAGGGGTCTTCGTCCTAGTCCTTCTTAGGCTTGAAGGAACTGGACAGCAAGATACATTCGGTCCTGCTTTAACTTTTAAAATTGTGTACCAACTTTTTCTTCGGTCAATCCAGTTCAATTTTCGTTTCTGGAAAAATGGATCAATCAATAGCAATAAGAAACTTTAAATAAGTCATAAACTGGAGAAGCTTTTCATTAAAAAAAATAGCCCACAGGTAGTGTGACCCATTTGTGATATACGATCAGTTGAAACTATAATTTCCCCGAGTCACCAAGTGTAACGTAGTTTATCAATTTTTCTTCGTTGAGCTGTTTTAAAGGTTACAAGATATAATTGAAAAGAATAAAAAGAAAAAAAAAAAAAAAAAGAGAAAAAATGGGCGCCAGTGATTCAAAGTGAGGTTCCAAAATTACAAAAGGAGAAAGCTAACAAAGTAGTTTTTGACATCCTTTGAGAAAATTTGGGAGTTTGATTGACAGAAAAAAGCTAATAGACCGAAATGCTAAAATTCAAAAAGTTTTATGACCGAAGGTACCTTTCATCCTTAAATTGAGGTGGAATGCACGAATACAAAAATCACTGCATAGTTGTGGAGTATGTTCAGACAGCAAATAAAGTATAGGGTTAGTTAAGAGGACAGAGGAAATGGAGTGGCAGTATCTGAAAAAAGGTAAGATGTTGCCATTGTTGAGACTAAGAATTCCATTTCGTTGTGTTGTCATTAATCATAATGACAACTCAACGACATTAATCATATAGTATCCTTGTTTCTACACAAGACTCCCCTTAGATGCATCCAATTCACACATCGCATAGTAACATATCATTATTCAATGACTTTTGCATAATACATCAACAAAAGCAGACAAAAAAAAAAAAAAAAAAAAAAAAAAAAAGAAAGAAAGAGAGCATCTCAATGAATAAGCTTTCCACACTTGTGAGGTCCAAGGGTTAAGGAAAGAATGAGGTCTAGGGTCAAGGAAAGAATTTAATCTTCCATCCAACTTAAAAAAAAAAAAAAAAAATAATGACAATGGGGTGGTAGACCTTTACCTGATAATTTCTCCTTTCAAAGAGCTAGAGTACTATATTCTAGGTCTAAGTGCACTTGCACGAATTGAAAACTGACAGTCAAATATTAGAAATTAAGGTAATTGTTTGTTAAAATTTTAATGATGGAACTTTGTGTTACTATCCAATAATTCATGTACTTAATAAGGAAATCAATAATATAAAAATATTAAGAGTGTGATAGATTTTCATGAATCTTGGATCTTTAGTCTCATGTCTTAGATGTAACTATTAAAGGTAATGACTGAGATACTCTCCAGTTTGCTCTCTATCTTGAGAGAAAAGTTAATGAAATCTTGACATTTTATAATAAATGAATATTGTAGATGAAGACCCAGAAGTTTTTTTATTCACAATATTATAGTTATGGTACAAATAAATAATTTAAATAAAAATTTCACAAAGTTAACATCATATTATTCAAAATGATAATTTAGTTCTTTGTCCTTTCACTCTTTTTTTTTTATTATTATTTTTAATGTTGTAAAAATATAAATCCCATAAATTTAACTATGAGTTCTTTCTTTCTCTTCACCTCACTTTGAGAATATCTTTTTAGTGCAAAAAGATTTCAATCATCAATTTTTTTTTTAAAATTATATAAATACATATAAATGTTTTAGATAAAAATAACTACAGTTAAATGTTTATTTAATTATATATTTGGGAATCAAATGTAATTCTTTAAACAAAAAAAAAAAAAATTATGCGTTTTCATCACAAGGTTTATTTGAAAGGACGTCTATCCATTAAGCTCAAGACCAAGTCCATGGAGAGTGTAACAACTCAACCACACTTTGTGTCAACTTCTTGATTAAAAGTTCCACGAAGAGTATTGTTTTGTGCTTTTAGCACAAATGGTTGTGATCCTTTTGTTGAATTTTGTATTCAAACACTCGTAATTCCCCGCTTTTTTTTTTTTTTTTTTTCCTTTTGCCTTTCGTTATCCTTGTTAAAATAGACCAAGTCAATATAGTTATAATAAGTCATTAAATGTATTTCAAACTGATGACTTTTCTTAACAAACTTTGCTTGTCAAGAACCATTTTCAGATGGTGATAATGCAGAAGAAAAAAAAAAATGAACATAATTATATCAGTCACCATGAAATTGAAAATAATAATAATAATAATAATTATTATTATTATTATAATAGAATTGAATAAGGTATTGCTTTTTTTTTTTTTTTTACCGTTTCTGTTCAAAAAAAAAAAAAAATTACCGTGGGCAGTGTCATTTTTGGTCCATTGGCCATTTTCTACCGGGGTTAAATTGCGGAGCCGCATGTGGGCATCATATTTTGGTAGTTTTTTTGGATTGACAGAGTACAGAGGCAGCAGCCTGAAAAACATATCTAAGTGTGCAAAGTCGAATTAAATGCTTGTGGTCCTTTGTGTATTTCTGTAAGCTTTGAACCTAAGAGCCTACATATTTACGTTGTGTCTCTGTCCCTTGTAGAAGGAAAGCGGGAAAGCGGAATGTCCCTGTTTAAGCTGCAGTCAGATTCGAGGATAAAAAACATTCTTGTAAATTGTTACTGTGTGGAGGACCATTAAATTCATGGGTTGTTTCCGGGAAAACAAACAAATGGCCGATAGCACACACACACACACACACACACACACACACACACACACACACACACACGAAGAGTTCTAGTTTACTCTTTAATTTTTTTTTTTTTTGTCATGTTGTGAAAAATGTGAAGAATAATTTATTTGTTTTTATTTATTAAAATCTTTGTTGAAGATAATTCTTTACATTCTTATAAAAATTGTATAATATTTTTGTTTATAATATTTGAATTTAGGATTTTTTAAAATAAATATATTGACTTTTAACTATAAGGATGTGACCCCAAAGTTTTATGTTACAGTTTTTGGTTTTATTTATTTATTGTTTTTGGACAGCTTCATATTGCACTTTTCATTTTTCGAAAACATTTAAAATCGATATAAATGATTTAAAAGACAAATAAAAATATTCTTTTCGATTATTAATGAGAAATTTGTCAAAGAAAAAAGAAAAAATTTGCTGCCCCAAATGGACTGTTGCATCTGTAAGAAAAGATTCCAAGTCTTAAATCTATTTGAGACGTTTAAAAAAAGGATAGGTTGAACCTCCGCATCCAAAAATCTTGGTGCAAGCCATCAAGGCACGAACCCACCACACATGGTCCGCAAATGGTCCGTCCACTTGAAATCATTGACGCATCTGGGCTGCTGCCTGTTTCAAACGAAAAATGGAAATGGTGTATTTATTTTTTGTTTTTTTTTTGTTATTTTTGTCCTTTTTTTGTTTTGTTTTTTTTTTGTTTTTTGTTTTTTGTTTTTTTGTTTTTTTTTTTTTTTTTTTTTTTTTTTTTGTGAATTGAGCGTTGGTTTCAATCGTTTGAGTTAATATAGCTTGCAAAAGAGTGTGTGTGTAAGCGGCTATAGTGACCTTCTGCTTGTTTTATATTAAAAAGTGGTCACCCACAATAAATTTTACGATATTTACAAATAATTATACTTTATTGTTTCGATTGTGGAAGTATAAAAATATATAATTTATATGATAAACTTGTATATAAATGATAAAAATTAATAGATAATTTTTGTAAAAATTCTAATTATAATTTTCACCTATTTTAATATATGATAAGATAAATAGGTTTTAATTTTGACTTTTTTTAATATAATTTATTTATAAAATTTATATTTTAAACAAAAAATTAATAAAATTTTTTTAATAATATAAAATTATAAATAAATTATATTTGTTTTATAAATAAATAACCATTTAATCATTTTTTTTTTTCTCGTTAAATGAACTTAGCATAATCAAATATATCTAGATAGAAGAAGCCAACTTAATCATTAATTGCTGGTTTTTAAAAAAATAAAAATAAAAATAAAAGGGTTAGACAGAATTACAGCCGGCTCACAAATTTAACGAACATATTGCCTGACAGTGAATTGCATGGTTATAGTTAAGGTGTCATAGTTCCAAAAGATTGACGACTGCGACGCTGATCCCGTGCTCTTCTTTCCAGGAAAACAAAGTGTAGCTGGCATGGATAAAAACAGTGTCCTTCTAGGGAAAATATTAAAAATGAATGTAAATAATAGACTGTCACGATCAAAGGCTTCAAAATTCTAAGCAAATACGCTTGACCTCTCTGGTGTGATATCAACCTCTTATTGACTAAACTAATCCCATTGATCGCCTTACCTCTCTGGATAGTGCATGTATTTCTCTTGGAAAATTGGGGTCAGCCTCAGGCTGGCACTCAGTAGACGAGAGGGACATGTGAAGCTAGCCATCACTCTCTCAGCCTGAAAATGAAAATTTTAGCCCCCAGTGGATGGATTAAGCATTTTTCTCTAGCTCTTGACCACGATTTAGCCACCTTTTTCCCAAAGGACACAACTGCCCTTTGATGCCTATACAGATGTGATTGCCAGGCAGCGAACTGATCCTATGCTTGTTTCATGCAACTCAACCAACCGATACAGCAAAAAGGGGTGTTGACACTCTGTTGCCCTCTGCATATGTCTGTGAACCAAAAACAACTTTTATAATTAAATGCAACTAAAAATTGGATACGCACATTGTGTGCACAGAATTGGACTTGTTGCAAACAGATTCGAGAAGTGGGGCTGGGTCTATATACCTCAATCAAACTCGTGTGCTGCGTTAGTTAGTATTTCAGTACACTAAAAACCAGGCGGTATACTCATTTGATTAGTTTTTACTATCTCATTAATTATATATGCTCACAGGCATATTAACCGAAATGATGTTGTTGTCTGATTAATTATATATATAAATATATATTGTACCTAAATTGGTTTCATATGTTCCATTTCATTTAGTTTGAATATTAACCGGTGAGGTCCACAAAGAGAGTGAGTGATGTAGGAAACTTTGTCCGGAAGTGAATAAGAAGATGCTCAATGTGGGTGTGTGTGTGTGTGTGTGTGTGTGTGTGTGTGTGTGTGTGAGAGAGAGAGAGAGAGAGAGAGAGAGAGAGAGAGAGAGGGGGGGGGGTGTGTAGCTGTTACATATATGCTGCTCTCACGCACCATACCATGTCGTTATGCGGCCAATGGATTGGGTCCACCGACTAATAGGCCTTACCCTCCCCCTTCCCCATTCACTTTCTCTCTCACTTAAAGTAAGGAAACATTGAGGAAAATCAGGAAAGAAAAACTTGAAAAAGTGGCAAGCTAAAAACAAAAAAGAAAAGAGAAAAATAGGTCAGGAATATGTGTTAGTATATCTGCATGACACCAAATCAAAGAAGAAGGGCAGTAAACTCACTAGCTTGTTCAAAATCTGGCATTAAAAACAGGAGGAGGTAGAGAGAAGAGAAGAGAAGAGAAGAGAAGAGGAATCTACATGTCCATGAGGGACTTCCTTTTACTTTCTTTTCTATCCTTCTCTTGGTTTTTGCTTACTTTTCAGATAGTTTCCTTTTTGGGTTCTCATCACGAATCAAAGCCAAATGCTCAAATCACCTTTTTGATGGCCTTTTGAGTCAAGATTTGAAAGGAACTTAATTGCATATGTATGTAGGGTTGTGGTTGTTCTGGTTTCTAGACTATAAATTGCTTTGTGAGGACAAGGAATTGGAAGACCAAAGCCAGAAGAGGTTGGAAAACCTTTAAGAAGAAGAAGAAGAAGAAGAAGAAGAAGAAGAAGCGGAAGAAGCACTCTTTGAATATGGCAGCTTCTCCTTCATCAGTTCCCTTCGTTGGAATTAGAGATGAAGATCAAAGCCTGATGAAACAACATCATTCTTCAACACCAACTTCATCTTCAGCTCCAGCTCCACAAACCCAGAAGAAGAAGAGAAATCAACCTGGAACACCAAGCAAGTTTTCTATCCATTTCTGCAACTCTTGCATTGGTTTTCTTCCAATTTTGTTTTCCTGTATACCTGATTATCATAGAAAGATTCCAAGAGAGAAAGAAGAAAAAAAGAAAACAAAAAGAGCCAATTTTGAAACTTTAATTGAGAGCATTACACAGAGGGTTTGTTTGTGGGAGGAAGTGTGTGTGCTTGTGTGGGACTGGGTGGGTGGGTGAGTAGGTCGGTGTATATTTGACCTAATGAATTCTATTGTCTCCTCCAAAAAAGTTTTTTTTTCTAGCTAGCTAAATGAGATGATGCTGAGTTTTCTAATATATAATTTTGTGGTGTTTGGCATTTTTACAATAACAGATCCAGACGCGGAGGTCATAGCACTATCTCCCAAGACCCTAATGGCAACAAACAGGTTTATCTGTGAGGTATGCAACAAAGGGTTCCAACGAGAGCAGAACTTACAGCTGCACAGAAGAGGACACAACCTGCCTTGGAAACTAAAGCAGAAGACAACAAAAGAGGTAAAGAAGAAGGTTTATCTGTGTCCGGAGCCCACATGCGTGCACCATGACCCTTCTAGGGCTCTTGGAGACCTCACAGGCATCAAAAAGCACTACTCTAGAAAACATGGTGAGAAGAAGTGGAAGTGCCACAAGTGCTCCAAGCGATATGCCGTTCAGTCTGATTGGAAAGCCCATTCTAAGACTTGCGGTACTAGGGAGTATAGATGTGACTGTGGTACCCTCTTCTCAAGGTAAAGTAGTACTACTTCATCAAATCAACACCCCCACTCCTCCCCTCCCCCCCAATACACCCACACACCCACACACACACACACACACACACACACACACACAAATCTTCTTCTTTCCATCAATAATGTAACTCCTCCATCTCCAAAAAATCCTACAATCCATCCATGCTCCTAACTATTTTCCTTTCTTTAATACTCAAATGTGAGAGACAATTAAACAACAACGAGATGGAAAGAGTTGGAAAACTAGAAATGGGAAATTTATATAAAATGCTTTGCAAGACAGCTATATACTTGGCTTATTTGTTTTTTAGAGCAGGCTATGATTCCACAAGTTAGTGACAAGAAATTCTTTCTCCATTCTTCTCGTCCGCTTCTCGTGAAATTCTCTCTCTCTCTCTCTCTCTCTCTCTCTCTCTCTCTCTCTCAATTTTCTTCTTAATTTAATTTATTTAATCATCTATTTCTGGTGCCTTCTCTTTGTCTTGGAGTTTCACATGGAATAGAAGTACCGTATGTAGTATAGTGTTTCCAAGATGGAAAGTGAGAGAGCAGCAAACATGCTACCACGTGAACAATCTCTTGAACTGCCTTAGTCTGAGAGGTTTCAAACTTTCACTCGGTAGCAAACACTAAAACGAAGGAAAAAAAAAAAAAACAAAGAGAGAGAGAGAGAAGGGTACTCAATCTAAATGCCTCATCCTTTTCTTTCCCCTCGGAATTACCGCCATTATTATTAGTTGTTTACTTTTTCCTATTCACGTGTTACTATGCCATGTACAGTACAGCTCTTGCTGTGTCTTTTACCTTGTTTGTTCTCCTGTGAATTGGGTATGATAAAGGCCTACACTTTTGCAGCAGGTACCCCTCTTCAAGTTAACGTTGCCCCCTTCCCTTAACTAACACCCTCTCTCTCTCTCTCTGTGTGGCTGCTGTCATGGGGATACAGTGTTCATTATACAATGTTGGGCTTGGCGAGGGAGGGGGGGTGTGGGGGAGCGTTTGAGACTTGAGAGTCAATTGACTAAGGGATTTAAAAGATGCTGGTTATGGAACATCTCTAAAGTGGAATTGGGTATGATATGGGGTCTTGCATTATTTGAAGACATCTGCAAGTTCTGAATGAATGAAATGGACATTGTCGATTGATTGCATTTCATATTATTGAATACATTCCCTGGTTGCATTTATTATACTACCAGTTCTTGAAATGGCATCTCTTGGTCGATTGCTTAATTATTTTTCATGTCCTGACCAAATTCCTTTCACCTACCTACCCTCCATTATTATTATGTCCCTGTCTTGTATTGGACTTATCATTGAACTTCGTGCTTTCACACCTCCTCTATGTTCTGGCCTCTTCCCAACTTGGAGTCTTCTATTATTGAAAATCTGTGCACCATGTATGCTTTTTATGCCTTTTCTTTTTTTTTTTCAAACTCCAATCTTTTCCTTCTTGTTAAAGTTCTAGGAATACGATAATTGCTAAATGTGACCCTGATTGTTAACTGACACTGCAAAATAATAGCGTCATTGTATACTGTTGGACCTTGCAACCCAAGAAAAACTGAAGACTAAGGGAAATGTATCGACCCATATTGACTATATCAGTATACCATTAGTAAAGGAAATGATCATCATCTTCTTTAATGGCATGAACCATTTGGCCTTCTAATTTGTTTCTGTTCATTTTGAACTAACAAAAATATGAAATATTTTAATTTCCCAAGAGCTGTCCCTGCCCGCAGGTATGTCTCGGGATAATTAATGCATGTGATTCGAGTTTTTTTTTTTTTTTGGGTATTTCAGCGTATAATATTTTCACATTTATTCAGTTTTTAGCATTGGATACAATAAGTTTGATACATAATTTAATGGGGTTAGGGAGCGTAGGAGTAAGAGACTTTGATATATTCCAGTTTAAAGGTCTTTAATTTTCACTTTCTTTCTTGTGTACTTGTTATGCTAGCTATCTATGTAATCTAAGTCAGTCTTTGGTTTCTAATTCAGCATTCAATTGTTCGAAATATTTGCTGCAGGCGTGACAGTTTCATCACACATAGGGCCTTCTGCGATGCGCTGGCTCAAGAAAGTGCAAGAAATCCTTCTCACAGCATGAACACCATTGGCAGTCATTTGTATGGAAATAGCAAGATGAACATAAGCTTATCTCAGGTGGGTTCTCAGATATCCTCAATACAAGGGCACGGCAACCGATCCAGTGATATTTTGCGACTGGGTGGTGGAACAGGGACTGGACAATTTGATCATCTGCTTCCTCCATCAATTGGTTCATCGTCGTTTCAACCCCAACAGCACTTGCCCTCATCTGCTTTCTTCATGCAAGAGTCAAACCATAATTACCATGACGAACACCAATCTTCCAGAGGGTTGTTGCAAAATAAGCCATACCCTCATGGACTAATGCAAATTGCCGATCTTCATAACAACCCTACCTCGAATGCCAATCTTTTCAACCTTGGCTTCCTCTCCAGTGGCAGCAGTACGAGTAGTATTGCTAACAACAATAACCAAAACAGCTCCAACACCAATCTAGCACCTTCAGGATTACTAATCTCCAATCATTTCAACCACCAAAATGGCATAGGCGGAAGCAATATTGAAGGTTCCAATATATTCCCAAACAGCAGCATGATGGGGGATCAAATGAACCCTGGTGCCTCTCCTTTATTTAACCCATCAATGCGAAATGATAATTTACTCCCTCATACTTCTGCCACAGCACTTCTACAGAAGGCTGCTCAACTCGGTTCAACATCAAGCAATGCCTCACTTCTTAGAAGCTTTGGAAACTCATCCTCGAATGCTACTAAATCCGAAAGGCCCCTGGTCCCGGAGAACTTCGGAGATGGCATTTTCGGGGACAACGATGGCAATCTCCATGACCTCATGAGTTCTTTCGCCACTGGAAATTCCTCCATTTTTGGTTCTGCTGGACATGCAACAGAAAACCCTTATGCGGCAGCTGGATACAATGGCAAGGGCCGAAACTTTGGCCACATGGGCGAAGCAACGAAGTTGAACCAAAGCGTCAACATGGCCATTGGTGGGTCCGATAGATTGACAAGAGATTTTCTTGGGGTTGGACAGGTGGTGAGAAATATGAGTGGTGGTTTTTCACAACAACAAAGAGAGAAGCAGCAGCAACAGCGTGGCATGGATATGGCCTCTGCATCCTCCTTGGATTCAGAGAGAAAGATGGCTGCGGCGCCGACAAGTCAATCTTTTGGTGGAGATGGCACCTTTCGTTGAGGAAAATGATGGCCATAACTGGTACGTAAATCTATCATGATTTTTTTTTTGAAAAATTTTTAATTGATTCCCTTGGTAAACGTGTGCTGCTCCGTGGTTCATAATTGTTTGTTTTACTGTTCACTTGGGAACTCATATTTTAATGAGTTTTTCTCTCCCTTTATTTATTTATTTATTTTTGAGTTAAAAAAATTAATATTTGAAGTTCACAGATATGAGATCTGTCCTCAATTTTTATTCAATTTTCATTAAAAGTAAAAGAGAGAAAAACAAAAACAAACAATTATATGTGTTTTGTTGTATCTGACACGGTTTCTTTGCATGGAGGGTAGTCATGAAATGGTCCCACATAAGTTTTGTTTCTTTCTTTGTCTGTTTTTTTCCTACTTCCCTTTTACCTGTTTTTCTTTTTGCCTTTTATACTATGGCATGTATTGGCATCTCTCTACCTTCTCTCTCTCTCCCTTTGTCTCTCTCTTCTCTCATCTGTCTCTCTCTTTCTTTTCTGTGCCTGCGTACACATGACACATGCATATTTGGCAGAGTCACGAGTGCCAGTCCTTGGATGCTCAAACAAAACGTCAATTCTCTTGAGGTATAGTACAAACAATATCCTCCCAGGCAGAATATCTATCACGATAGTTAGTTCCCCACTTGTAAATTTCCCAACAAAGATATTCCCAAGTGATTCACAGAAGTAGTAGCTATGTTAACTCTTTATTACAATTTTTTTTTTCTCTTTTCTTTTTACGTAATTTATTGTTTTGGGTGTTTTTCTTTTTTTCTTTTTTTTTTTTTCCTAATTTTTAGCCTCCAACACTAAAAAAAAATATTAATATATATACATATACGTAAGTACTTTTTGGATAATAAATTGCCAAGTTAGGAAAATAGTCAGTTACAACTTTAACTATTGGGGTATTTTTAATTATATATATATATATATATATATATATATATATATATATATATTATACATTGAAAACAGCTATCCGTTTTATTCTTTTATGACTTACTTGGCTCTTTCACGATTCTCGATTACTATTTTTAGATTGTTAATTCTTTATTGCTCAATTCTGCATGTCACCTTAGGTAACGGCTGAAAGGTGTTACCATTAATTACTACGTTGTGCCTTGATATTGGTCAATCAAATGCCATGCTATGCATGTTAGAGTGACACTGAAAATATGTAATTGTGGACTGATATTTTGGAACTTTATTATATTGACGCAATGGACTTGAAACAAAAATAATATTTGTACATTTTTTTTAAAAAAAAAATTAGATGCATTTATTTAATGAATAGTTGCATATTTTATATTAGATAATTTTCTTTGATTTTGGCATAAACAAGTCAATTGTATTGCATTAATTAAAAAATGTGGTTACAAGAGAACCCTGCAATGACATGGTTTTATTTATTCCTGTAACTGCCTGCCATGTATATCTTAATTTTCAAGTTTTGTCATGTTGGCAGGGAATGCAACTTTGTTTATGAAGGCAAACATGGCGTGCTGAGTCGGGAGGTGAAGTGCTGAAGACAGCTGGCGATTTCCCTTGTCTCTTGTATTCTCTTCGGTTCAATTGTACCTAGATGCTTGTCAATTTCATATCCTGGATAGTTACTTTCAGCAGCAACACTTAACCTGTTTACTTTATTTTCTGGTACTTAAAAAACACAGAATAGTTGAGGAACATTCGTGTCTTAAAACACTTTCGTCATGGTCTGTCACGAGGAGCCATATGCATGAAGATTCCATTGATTTCCGTTGGATAATTTTGCAGGACGACATGTGGGAACAGCCTTTTAAATCAATTCACTTTCGTATCTGCCATCTGCTTGTATGATACTTCCACGTCTTGGAATGATATTTCAACGTCGTGGGCCTCGTTTAGGTTCTCTGAGACCACGACATGAATTGCCAGGTGATGACATGTGCCTAGAAACTAAGCGTCCTTCAATTTGCTAAAAAGGTGAAAGCATTATTGTAGTTGTTAGAGTCTAATTGTATCAAATCGATAAAGAAACTCCGTCCAAAAGTCTCTCTTAAATATACCACAAATACATAGCTGGGACATCCTCAAATTTCTTTGGAAACTAAATGATATCTGAGAGCGAGAAGTGCTTAAAAGCTTACATAAATGAAGAAAATTTAATAATACCAACGACTGGATTGTTATTGTTTCACTTGTTGAGTTTACAATTATCTGATGGACTATATATATACAAGTTTTTTTTTTTTTCTTATATTTTCACGAATAGGTGAGAAAATCAGTAGTAAGAAGATTATAGGAACTTAAAAAAATTAAAAAAAAAAGCTGACTAGATAGTTGAGCTCAAACAAAAATGGTGGACAACTAGATTTGTCGGCTTAGAGAATCTTCCATTAGCCAAAGGGTTTGTACTTCTGCTCATCTTTTTGAATTCTCAAATTATATTTTTCCTTTGCCAAGCTCTTCGATATTCTTGAATTCTTTCTTTAGTCTCCGGCAATCATATGCCACAAGCATGTAATAACGGGAGTTCAGGATGGAGAGCCAGCATGGGGGAGTCTTAATGCTGGCCTTTGTCCTGCCTGGCAATCGTTTGCATTTAGAGTTTTACGGTATTTTGTGTAATTTTGATTTATTTATGGTATAAACATATGAAGAAATTGAACCTTGTTTTTCTGGGATAAGCCAATTAAGATTTTATCCAATATAGAAGACTAAAACCTTGGTGCTCCCATTCTGGTAACCACAACACAAAACCCCAACTAGGTACCACAACACCCCACGTAGGTCAAGATATCAATTCACAAGATTCCTCTAAACATCATAGATTGAAGAGATAGCAGGCCAACAGAGACCACAAGCCTGCCCGTTTTGTAGATTTTCTATTTCTATTAAATATTAACTTTGTTAACGGATTGATTTCTCTTGATGTACATATTAGTTTGTTTTCTCACTTGTTAATTAAGTTTTTCTCCTCACTGTAGTGTATGGCTTCGCTTTAGGATTGTTCGTTAGACATTTTTTTTTTTTTAATACATATATACATTCCTCGTACTTCGTTCAAAATTAGTGAAGAATTCTCTTATCCACATAGATACCTTGATACGATATTAAAGCTCTAACCTTTATACTGTTTTGTCTTATTCCTTAACTACTTCTTCTGAAGTCACTTTTCTCATTGCATTCAGTATCACATCCACTCCTACATTTGCTAATCAAATATTCTCTATCAAATGAAAACTCCCAAAATTACCTAACATGGAAGACTCATTTTGCTCCACTTTTAAACCATCAACATCTTATCAGTTGTATTGAGGGTACACTCTCTGCTCGCTCCAAGACTATTCCCTCAATCAGCAATGCCACAATTACAATTACTAATCTCGCTTATGAGGCTTGGTTCCACAAAAATCAACTCTTTTTATCATGGATTTTATCTTCCCTATCTGAGGAAGTTTTCCCTTATGTCACTAGCCTAGAGTTATCCTATCGATCAAGGCATGCACTAGCAAATACATTTGGTTTTGTGCCTTAAAACTTCTCCAAGAACTCATGACAAAAGATATCTCTATATCCTAATATCTCCATCGCGCTTAAGCACTTGCAAATGAACTAGTTGTTACGAGTAGAACAATGTCTCAACCTAAGTTTAGTGTGTTTATTGATCACAACATTGGTAGCGATTATCATTCTATTATCATTACACTCAACCTTTGTCCAGACTCGATCTCTTTCCATGAATTACATGGACAATTACTTGCTCATGAAATCCTTAACAAAAGCTTTCAAGGACCTATTGTAAACCTTGCCTTCAAACAATTAATGTCCAACACTTACAATCAATCTTCAGCCTTGACCTCTACTTAATTTAGAGACCAAAGCTACAACCTGAACACCAACATCAACTGCCAAAATAAGGGTCCTTGCCTAATATGTGGGTATTGGAATCACGCAGTTGATCATTATCATCGTCATCGTCATTATGCATCTCAACAATACTCTAATACTCAAGCCAGCGTTGCCTAGACTGGGAATGTTGTGTCTTCATGGAACACAACATACCTACACTTCCTCTACCTTTATCAGGTTCTTATCAACAAGGTGGTTAGGTTTTGCCTTGGTATCCAAACACTGTGTCACTCTTCATCTCACGCCTAACTTGTCCAACTTAAGCATTGTCATTGACTATACAAGGAGTGATCAAATTTGACTTGGTAACAGACAAAGTTTGTATATCTCAAAATCTTATAGTACTATTTATTCTACACCTACCTATAATTTCCAATTTTAAAAAATGTTTTTTTGGTTCCTAAAACAACCAAATCTCTTCTCTTTGTCCAAAAATTTGTCTTTTTATTCTGAATTTTAGCCTTCTCACTTTTGGGTTAAGGATCAGCTGACCAAGGCAATCTTATTGCGCAGTCCCAGTGAAAATGGATTGTATGTCTTTGCTTCTTTCTTAAAGCATGCAATACTTATTGAGCGGGTTCCTTTTGTTGATTAGCATGCACACCTAGGATACCCTTAAATTCGAACTATTTCATAGATTCTCAAGCATACTTCTTTCCTTAACTTATGTACTTTGTATCAATTAGAAAAAATGTCTAGATTACATTTGCATTCAATTGAGTATAAAGGTATGTTGCCATTTAAGTTAGTTCATTCAGATGTTTAGGGTGTTGCACTTGAATTATCTTCCTTAGGCCACAAACTTTGTATTATTTATTGATGACTATATTAAGTACAACTAGATTTATCTTCTCAAAAGTAAAATTATTATTATTATTTTACACTTTTCTCTATTTTCAATCTCTTATTGAACAACTATTTCAACTTAAAATCAAAGCTTTTCAATTGGATTTTGGAGGAGAATACCAAAAAGTAAATACCCATTTTAAGAAAATTGGTGTTATTCATAGATTGACTTGTCCTTCTATGCATGAACAAAATAGTATTGCTAAACATAAAATCAGGCACATCGTTGATACTAGTCTTAGACTTCTAAACTAATACTCATATACCACTTAAGAACTAGCAATATACTTTTAAAACAAGCCTTAGTTTAATTAATTATCGTGCCTTTAGCGTAGCTAGTTAAAATATTTTTGTTGGAAAATGTTTCATTCATTGATTAGCCTCACGAAAGTCTACAAGACACTCCAAAGGCAAGTCATTACTAGATCATATGCTGATTAATTTTAATATACTAACATAATTGTGTAACTTTATTACCATTTGCTATAAAGCATTTGTCCATTTATCACATATTGAAACTTATGTGATGCAATTAACTTTTGGAATATTAAATTGGCATTGGCAAAACTCAAAAAGTTAAGTTTGTGTTGCGAAAAATTATTATTAACACTTTATGTTAGTGAAACTTCGTTTTTTATTGTAGCCTACAACTTGTACATATGTACCAAAAGATCAGAGGAAAATAAAAATCATTCTTTTAAATGCCCCATAAGGAAATATTTTGTTAGTCCAAATTGAAGCTTACGGTAGACAAGGATTGGACTACAGCAAGGTCTTCCCAACTTTAATAAATACCCATTTTGGCAAGAATCTCAAAATCACAATGTTGAATTTGTTTTTTATGTGTTACACAACATTCATCATTTAACTCAACAAAGAAAGAAAGTCAAGTTCTCAAAGCTGAAATTTTTTAAGTTACCTAACATTTATTTCTTAACTCTAAATGGAAAGGAATAAGAGTTGAAGAATTTGCTCAAACTAATTTTGGAAGTTTTGAATATCAAGATTATTTTTTCTACCAATGTGACACGATTTTGAAATTTTAACAACTTTTTCTTGGCCTAAATAATCTCATTATCAAAACACACCAAGATACTTATATTGAGTTGTTTTGCAAGAGTATATAAAATAGAAAATTTGATAAGAGTAAATAAAATTCTAAAAAAATTTTGTAAGTATTTTAAGGTTGTAAAATTGAGAGATTAAGAGTTTAAGAAATACATTTGTATGAGTGTGTTGTGACCGAGGATCATATTATTGTTGTAATTGGTCTCTTTTCATGTTAGGGAACTTAATTTATTATGTAATACTTTCTTTATTTTCAATTATTTTTATTATACAAGTACACACAATTAATAGATCTTTTACTATAGCACATTATAATTAATTTAATTATGTGAATTACTTTTTGATTTTATAAATTAAATTTGTTTGATATATTTTCTTATTTCTAGTTATTAACATTATTATAATTACATTAATCCACTACAATATTACATTAATTTTGTTTGTTGCAATCATTTTATTTTTTATGCTACACGCATCATTGACATGTATCCTTTAAAAACTCAATTCACCTCTCTCTTAGTTACTTTTGGGATCAACATTTACTACTAAGTCTCCAACTGGACATGGATGTAACGAGATATTGCAAACATAACACATACGCCTCAAAAGATGTAAATTTTACGGATACAACAATTAATTTAAGTGTCATTTCATTCACACAATCTTGTGCTTTGGAGAAGGTGAAGAAGGCAACCATTTACGGTGACAAATATATCTTAACACAACATAAAAATATACATAAGATGGTAGTTAAGACTCATACCCAAAAAGACTCTTGGGTATTTTTGAAACCAATAGTTACTAGTATGTCTCTCATTGGATATGGATGTAATGAGATATTATAGATGGAAACACATATGCCTTAAAAAAATGTAAAATTATAGATGCAAAATTAATTTTAGTTTCATTTCATTCCTACTTTAACTTTTACAATCTTGTGCTCTAAAAAAGGTGAAGAAGGCAACCATCCATAATGACAAACATATCTCAATGCAATGTAAGAGAATATACACAAGATAGTAATTAAGACTTATACCCAAAGACTTTTATGAAATTGAAAAGTGTATTGTGTGGGTACTCTTAGTGCTAAAAGAATAGTGTTGTTAGGCTTACCAAATGTTTGACAAAAGTTTTGAAAGATTACTAAGAAAGTGTCATGCCTTACCCAAATACAAACCACAAAAGGTTAGTATAATGGCAATCGATGCATTATCATCATTAATTTGATGGTGGTTTGGCATCAAATTTACATAAAGTCAAGTTTAATCAAAAATTGGAAGTCCATATATGTAAGTATATTTATGGATTATTTACATAATGGAGTTGACACAAAGAGAATAGAATTAATGGTTTCTCCAATTGGCATAGAGGTTAATGTTCTCATTCAATAAAAAGAGAGATGAAGTTGTTATGATTTATATGCTTTTATGCATTTTAAGCACCTACTTAAAGCTAGGAAAGTAATGAAGAGTTGTAATGAACTAATTTTCATAGCCAAGAAAATACTTATTAAAATGGCCAATTGGGAGAAATGTGAATTATTGCTATTGGTGACACTTACAAGGATATATAATGATGTGTAGCAAGTGTCTATTAGCCATAATGGTAAAGGTAGGTTACTAAAAAATTAAATTAAATCTTTCACAAATGCATTCTCAAACATCTAATTCCCAAAGAGGATGGTGTTAAAGGAGTCATCTCTCTTTTGTACAAAGGTTGATATTATGCATAAAGTTAAGGATGCAAAGTTGAATTGAGTATATAAAAGTATTATTGCTTTAGTAGTTGAAATTGAAAACATCTACATTATTATAGAGAAATTGACTAAATAGGGTGTTAACATTTGCAAATTATCTCCTACAAGTGATTTATTGATCTTGTAATCTTTCTTCTCTAAGGAGGAAATGTTAAGTTACGTTAAGGGAGCTAATGATTAGTTTTATAGGTGGTTTAACATTGTTAAGCCATAAGAGCCAATAGATATAAGTATATCTAGATTCACATGGTTGCATTACATAAGTATTCCACTTTATGCTTGGAATTTGTTCTTTTTTTTTACAAGATAAACAATCTATGGAATTTTTTTATATGCCTTAAGGATAATACTATGAAGAAAGTTGTCTTGATGTTGTGAGAATTTTAATCTTAGCTACCTTTACTGAGCTCTTGAATAAGAAGTTTACAATGAAAATTAAGGATCAATTCTTTACTATGGAATAGAATCTCTCAAACGTCACACTATAGGCTTAATCATTATATACATTGGATACCCTAAACTAGTGAGAACTTAAAATTGCAACAAACACATGGGCAAAAGCAAGATGAACCAAAAGCTGATAGATGCACATTTGGTTGCGAATGACATTTCTAAATCATATTTTATTGAAGGAGGTCATGTTGTTTGCTGCTGATAATTAGTCCAATATAGAATAAAATTCTAATGATGCATCACTAACTTTTGGAAATGCTACTTTAGAGTATATCAATCTAATGAAAGATGAGTTACCTAATGTAATGATAATGCTTGTACAAATAATTCCATTTATAAAGGACAAGAAGATTAAGATAAGAGGAG
Source organism: Rhizophora mangle (assembly GCA_037832345.1). Classification (NCBI taxonomy): domain Eukaryota; kingdom Viridiplantae; phylum Streptophyta; class Magnoliopsida; order Malpighiales; family Rhizophoraceae; genus Rhizophora; species Rhizophora mangle. The sequence goes on along the minus strand of JBAPLJ010002025.1, from coordinate 3,898,631 downwards.
CAAGTCTAATAAAGATAAAACCAATATATTTAAGTGAGGATTACACAAGAAGGAAAGATATGAGTGCAAGATCTATTAAATGTAAAAGGAAAAAACCTTTAGATGAACTTAAGTATATAAATACTAATAGTTTGATACAATATAGGATTAGTGGTGATGAGTTAGTATACAAGAAGATGAATAAGGAGTATCAAAAATCAAAGGGCAAGAACTATTAAGTAAGAATGAAAAGTGGGAAAGGGTGGAAAGTACTTATGGTTGGTAAGATAAAGTGGGAAGAGAGATCTTATCAAAAAATGCCTCTCCCTTAAATGATCATATTCATTATAAGAATATGATTTTGGTGCTAGAGGCTAAGAAAATATGGGAAGTGGGAAAAATGATGGGTCTCACTATAGTTAGTGAAAGAGATGAGGTAGTAATAAGTAGGCTTATAGAAGAGATGGAATGAAAAGGCAATAAGTGAATAAGGGAAGTGGACTTTCAACCAAAAGATGAGTAGGATGGTTCTAAATGTGGTCTATTATGGAGATACAGACAACTAAGGATAATGTAAGTCTTTGATAAACATATGATAGGGAGAGTAAAAGGACTTATGTCCTAAAATTTAGTTTTAATGATAATCTAGACTTTTACAATTGCTAGTTGCATGACTATAAGAATATTTATATTAATTATCTTTGATATTAATATGAGGGGAGGCAATAATTGAAGCAATGTGAGGCTTCTTCACTTTATTTAGGGGGCTAATTACTAGTTCCATAAGGTACCTATTTGCTTGTGTAGAAACTCTAAAGCTTATTATGATAATGAAGTGGAGATTTATTGGCATTCACCATTGAGGTTGATATGCATTATCCATTTAGGTATTACCTAGATCATGTGATACTTGTTTATTTTGGGACACCATTTTGTGTTTTTAATGTGTAAATTTTTTCTCTTATGGTGTAAGAGCTATTTTATTTTATGAATAATAAGGTTTTTAAAGGGTTGAGAACTATGCATCGATATGCTTTTATGAATATCAATTTTGGATTATAACTTTAGTATTGTTGTGCTTGTCCTTTAATAGATATTAGATGTGATTAAAAGCTATAAACATGACTAAAATGTTCAAGCGTTCTTAGTAACACATAACTTGGTTCATATTGCTAAGTCCAATATTCTTTTGAAAAATAAGTGTTCCAAGTGTAAAAGTAGATGTATTTTAGGGTTAAATGAAAAATTTAGATAAAAGGTTTTACAAGTTAGCACTAGTTTTAAGAGATCATTATAGCATTCAAGTAACCAATAAGTGGTTAAAGTATCTTTTTCAATAGCAAGCTATGAAAGAGATGTTAAACAATTTGTTACCACTTATGACACTTCTTAAAAGTGAAAAAGTGAGTTTTTTCCCTATACAATCAAAATTGTGCTATAATTGTAGCCAAAGAAAGGCTCTATAACATATTTGTCATAGTTGCCTCTAAAATTTATTATCTATCATATGTTTTATGTCTCCTTACTTAAGCATTCTTTGGGCAAGAGTAATTAAGTAATATCACAATTTCTCATTAGAAGGCTTGATAGAAAATTGTTAATGGAGCTCATATCTATTTTGGAATGTTGGATGATTAAGTGCCACAACTAGGCAATGACACAAGTCTTGGTTTAGTGGTTCCATTTAGCTCAAAAAGATACAACATAGGAATATGAGTTCATTGGCAACTAGTTTCCTCACTTTTAACCATAAAAAAGTGCTTGCAATTTATTACAAGCTTGAGGACAAGCCCTGTCTTAATAAGGAGGAAATTTTTATAATTACTTATTAAATGAAAGTATTAAGAGTGAATATGTGTTGGGGTTAGGTAAAACTAGTTAAGTACTTAAACTAGCTCAATCAAATAAAAGCCTTATGAAAGAATATTGAACATTGATTTGTTATTAGAATAGTAATCGTTGGTTTGCAATCAAATAACAAAGCATATAAAGCTTTTTGTCTTTATAACAAAAAGGCATAAAGAAAGATTATTTAATCTCCCTCTGTAAATCCTCCTTCTCTTTGTCTTTCTCTCTCTCTCCTTTTTCTTTTACTTCATTTTCTTCTCTTAAATTCTTTCTTGCTCTTCCATTGCATATAATGTCATTCTATCATTGATTATTGATCTTAGCCATTATACTCTTCTCCTAAATTTTTGCTATTATACTTCTTATTTTCTTCTACTCAATCTTTCTTTTCTTTAATTAAATCTTTAAAGTTTAACATAATGCTTAATAAGAACAAGATTTCTAGGCCAAAAATCAATTGGATCAGTGTTCAAGATTTATAAAATTCTAAATCACATTCTGAAAAGAAAGGGATGAGGAACAAGTGATGAGCTTACAATAATTGTAAACTTAGTTTAAAATTGATGATGAACAAACATTAAAAATTAGTTTTTCCAATTTAATAGCTCACTAATTAGAAATCAAATTAACATTGATTATGTTAGACCCTAACCTAATTGTCCTTATAAATTTGAAGTTTGAAAAGGATCAAATTTGAAAAGGATCAAGCCTTAAACAGATCATCAGATTTAAAATAAGTTAACAATGAGAAGTGACAACATGGTCTATTTAAGAGGGATTAATGGAAAAATAACATTGAAACTAATTTCAAAACACAAATAATAACCTTGTCATATCACGTATGTCCCACCAATGTTTTCACTTTTCTTAACTAAAGTGCTTAGGCCATTAAAGTGTTAGTCACCAATGCCTATTTTCTAGCATTAGAAAGATTAAAAAATGAATAATTTTTATTTGGGATAAAATTTTATTAAAATACCAAATTTAGATTGAAAGAAATAAAGATTATTGAAAGAAAAATTTTAGTGGCCTTCATATTTTCTTATAAAAACATGTTAGCCTTAATTTAACACTCATCATTAGAATAGGAGAAGTGATAGGATAATGATAATATATTCATCTAAAATATCTAGAAAGCTTTATCTTTATAAAGTTCCATTATATTTTAGGTTACAAGAAAGGTTGAAAGGCTAAGAAAGGAAAATAAAGTTAATAAGATTTGAACATAAAACCAAGAGATTCCATTAAAAGTATCCCAACTAGTTATGCTCAAAAAATAGGATACCATTATCTTTTCTTAGATAAAGACAAATGCTAAGACTATTATTACACATTATTTAATACATATAGACATTACTTCTATAATTATCACATACAAAATAAAATAGCCATTAAAAAATATGAATTATTTGTCTTCATTTATGGATCAATCCAAGATATTGTGATATGTTATTTTAGTCTCCTTCTAAAAATTTTCATTATAATTCAAACCTTATAATGTGATTCAAACTCAAAGATGGACTTTGTTTCTAACAATAAACATCATCCACTATTTATAGTATAATCTCCCAATGCCTTAAAATCCACACATCTTATCCCTTTTGCACTTGCTTCCATTCACACAAATAAATGTGCATAACATATTCATGTTATTGAATTATTCGATTCTTAAGTCCATCAAACTATTTCTAACACACCTATTTTGCATTCATATTAGTTTGCATTTTAGATATATATTGCTTATGTAAGTGTTCAAGAATTGGCATCAAAGTAATTTACAATTTGTTATATTTATATACACACAATTTTGTGTACACAAATGAACATAAATGAATACAAAAAAATTTTATATGATATACATAATATTTTATACTATAAAAATAAAATTTTATATAAAATATAGTTTTATAGTAATATAATAGAACTTATGTAAAATCTCTTTTTGTTATTTAAAATGTTATTTACGTAGTGTAAAATTTTATGCATTTAATATGTCTCTACCAGATTTTGTATCTAGCTAACACCTCACTTCTCAATAACATCCTTCTTCTTTTCTATTTTTAAAAAATCTACCCACTTTGCATCTTTCAATGTTTATGCTTTAGAATGACCAATGATTTTTTGTAATATAAAACTTAACCAATTAAACTTTTTATTTCATGATTAAACAACAATTTTTTATTCTTTCAGACTTTTAAAAATTCATTTAGATTCACTTGATATCCCCATTTATTAAAATACAAAATCACTAAAAGAAACATATACTGACAACACTAAAATTGAAATTTTAAGAGAGAATATTAGATTTACCATAAAAAAGAATTATTATTCATATGATCAACTCCAACTAAAAAATAGAATAATAATTTCCTTAGCCCAAAATGGTGTTACATGTTAAAGGCTCACCTTAATGTCACAATAACATCTCTTCTCATACATCTCTAAAGAAAGGGCTAGTGGGTCTCACTAAATAGAATTGTTATATAGTTTAAGATTTCAACCCAATCCCTTCTAGCCTAACGTGGCAAGGTATAAAATTACAATATTATTTAAGTAGGAATAGAGAGGGATAGTTTACCTTTATTTGGGACAAGAAACATTCCCCTTAAATCCAAAAATTTTTACCACTTTCTTGTGCATTAATCCAAGATGGAAAAGCTAACTTCTATTATAAGGGAGATATTTTATTATTTTTCAATAGTAGTGTTATCAATTCAAACTAATAGACAGTAAAACTTTGTGATCGGAAGAAAATATGACAATAAAGGTGAGATTGGGCTACAAAGATTGCGAGTTAGAACTACTTAGTGAGAAGTAGAGGATTCCCACAAAAGTGAAGCTTTTGGCTCACGGGTAGCATAGTCTAGGAAAGTTGTGCATTGCTTTATACTTAGTTTTGCAATCAATTGATAAAATTTTTTGTTCAATGACCTATTTTTGTGAATCGAATTAGCTTATGACTGACAAAATCTTACGTTTGTAGTGAATGCATTGTTTGATGTGCAAGGAGAGTGGATTACAATTAAAGAATTAAAGTGGTTCCTTAATATGGGTGTTGCTTATATTTTATCAAATAAATTAAGTAACAAAGTGATAAGTCTAATTAAATTGCTTTGCATCACATTTTCTATCAAGAGAAAGGGTTATGTAGGAATATGGGCTTTCAATTATCATGAAAATTAATTGGGCAGTTGTTAACATCTAGATGAAAGAATTAATAGGGATTATATTGAATAGTTAGTTTAGATTTGTTCCACTAATGTAGCAATTTATTTTTCCTTATCCTGATCCCATTGGTTGTACACTTGAGAAGGTGGCTCGCAAAACAAGGATTACATTGTAGAGGGACCAATTTGATTGAAAGGCTATTAAACAATCTAATAGTCAATGAGAAACCTATCTTTCATGATTTAAGGTTGTTCATTGCTTTCCTTCTTGAATTTGAAGAATAATAAGTTGTCCCTTCAATAAATATTATGTAGAGGATGTTATTGAGGAAGCATTGGCTACCCAATATGAACTGTTTACTATGTTTGTTGAATTCAAAAAATGCAATGGAAGTAAAAGATAAATAATTTGCTTTCTATATTTATTGTGATTATGGTACATAATAGATCTCCTTAGCGACCGTGTTTATGGGTTCAGATGTAAGAAAGCATTAATGGGAGTAAAATAGTTTGAATTAGAAGTATGAAAATGTGGAATGTAGGAAAGCATTAAGTGGAGAAAAATGGCTTTGATCATAGGTATAAAAATGTGGAATGAGTTCTGTTAGTAGTTAGTGGAAGACATAAATTGCTTGTAGGTGGGTGTAGCATGTGTTTGATCTAAAATTTTAAATATTTATTTATTTAGTATAGTCATTGTGGTGCAATGGAATTAGTGGTTTTGTTATGGTGGATTGCGCGTGGTTTATTTCAGTAATGGATTAGCTTCATGAACTAGAGAGGTCTATTGAAGCCGAAGCTAGCAGTGACAGTGGAAATGCCAAAACTGGCTTTGGAAATAGTAGAAGGGATTGTCAACTATCAACTATGGAGGAACCTACGATTGGAATTTTTTTTTCGAGGACCTATGGTGGGCACCATATCCCACTTTGTGTTTTTTAGTGTTTTGTTTTTTTTTTTTTTTTGAACAAATCGATAAATTAATTTCATTAACGAGGAAAGTCATTACAAAAAAGATTGAGAAACTGTAACGGGAAGATGTGAGACCCATGAGTTCCTCTTTTCTCGCATTGCTACCTAATCAGCCATAGAAATTCACCCATGTGAGACCCATTTGGCATAAACAACTGTGGCCTCTCCCTTACGATTGGTTGAATCACCTCCTTTTGGAGGGCTTTAAGTTGTAGCTCAAGGTCTGACTCTAGTTTTGTTTTATACGACCCGAGGAATTTGGCCACATACACTTCCTATTTCGAGGTGTATGTCTCTACGACCAAGGGTGACCAGATCCCACATTGTGGTTGATTGGCTTGACTTTGTTAGTCATGTTTGAGCATGGTTAAGTAGGCATTGAATTTGACAAAAAAAAATTTCTCCAAGAAAGTATTTTGGTGCTTTCGAGGTGTTGTTAGAAAGTACAGGAGGTTTTGTAATTCTGTATAGAACTTAGATAGCTTGAGCTCTCCATTTTTGCATTATGCCGTTGCCAAAACAGTGACAATACATTGGTGCCTAATCTGTATAGGAAGACATTGGTGCCATTTAAGTTAATACTTGTTGTACATTTCTTTCATCTGACTGCAATTTTGTCATAACCCTTTTTGTTTTTCTTTGTGAATCCATCAAGGAATTACCAAATTTGAGGAAAAAAAGTACTCAAAGGAATGTTACATGCCAAAATAGTAGTTTCTATCATTAAACCCCCTCAATTCTTTTCTTGTTTAAAAAATACTATCGTGACACGATTTCCTTCAACTTCATGTTTATATACAATGAAAGTAATATATTGGTCAGCCTTAACCTCAACTTTCCATTTCTATTTAATACTCATGATAGTAAAACATTATCATATTTTATAGCTCATCATCAATCCTCGCAATTAGATGCACATAGCACAAAAGTTGTTATTTGCATTAGAAAAATTTTCCTTTCCATGTTTTTCTCCCAACCATTTACAAAAGGTAAGATAAGAGATTAAAATTTGTGAAATTCACATTTCATATGTCTCTCTTTCTATGTTTACCCACTCATGCATGAACTTGTGAACAGAATTTTCATTTGCTCATTAATGGGTAGATTATAAAACCCTTTCTTTAATATTGCTACGTGTTGAACAATTTCTGCACCTTTAAAAATTATTTTTCCCTTTATTTTTTCCAACCTTTTAGAAATGGTTAGGTAGCAAATAATTAAGTAAAGTCCACACTTTGCAAGTCCATCTTTCTATGTTTAGGGACCCATATATAAACTTGTCTGCCACTAAATGAACCTTTCCAAACATATGCATACAATAGGAAGCATCCATGTAAGAACTTGCTATCGCTAAAAACAATCCCAACTATCCAATGCACATTCTGGAATAGCTGTTGTAATATTATTCGATCCTATTGGACATTTTTTTTAATGCACCCATTACACAATTCATTTCATGTATGTTTTACATGTTTGTTTTTGTTCCTATGGTTGTACACCCATATATGAAATCATCGGTCATCAAAGAAACCTTTGCAGGGATATGTGTATAATTCAAAGAATGTTACTTTAATTGTGAAATCTTGTTGCACATTGTTTGCAGCTTGCAAAATATTCTTCCCTTTGGTTTTATGTAACTATTTAGACTCATGGGTACTTAGAGATTGAATCAGTGAAATCTCAATTTTGCATGCACTTATTTTTATGTTCATTCACCCATTTAAAAACCTACCATCAACCAAAATAACACCAACTCTCTAATGCCCATTATAGCCATTACAACTTACGAAGATGGGAACTTAACAAAAGACAAAAAAAAAAAATGTGGCACAGGAGAGGAAGTTCTTTGGTTGTGTCCTTGAGTAGCAATCTATGCTTTTGATAGCTTCCTACAGTGTTGAAAAGGCTGACCCGTCATATATAAATTTAGTCTTCCTCAAACTCATCTTCGAGGCCTAATGCACATTGTAGGAGTCTAAAAACTTTAATATTGTCCATTTTGTGCATGTCAAAGATTGTCATCCTTTTATGTTTAGGCACCCATATATATAAATATCATTTAATTTTTAATTTTATTACAAATTATTTTCATATAAAAGATTCTTATTCAAATTGTCTTGTCCAACCATTTTCACATGGTTAACTAGAGATTACAATTTCGCAAGAAAGCTTTCCCAAATGGTTTTCCAGCCCCAACATGAAACCGACAACACTTCTGTTGCGATGACAAGGCATAGCTGCTGCAATATTTGGTATTAACCAAAGACCCACCAGACCTTGTGAACTTGGCCTCTGACCAATAGATCAGTGGAGAAGCCATTGATACAATGAGCATGCTCAGACTGAGTAAGCATAACGTTTCAATATGCACGCTGCATTGCCTACGATTTATCATTTTTCTTTTGCTTTCATTTGAGTACTTTTCCCTTTATGCCCACTTCTCTTCTGCCATCTAGTTGTAAATTTCATAATTCTCACAAAATGGTACAACAAATCCCACATTTACCGCTTCACAATCAAACAACAAACATGCAACCACTGCTTTTTTCCATTTTCTAACACTCACATGATTAGTTCCAAGACAGAAAAACACATCACAACCAAACCACCAAACTTGCAACACCAACATTTTTCAGATTCTGTCTCCTACATACCAAAAAAGGGTCTCGAGAGTGAAATTATGAAATCTAAAACAAGTATTTTTGCACAAACAATAAAACCAACTTCACAAACCAATCAACATACATGAAATTGTTACAATTTCCATGACTCCAACACCCACACCCTTACCCTTGGTCTTAATAACGAACCAAAAAATTGAACATATAAATTTTCTCATGCATGCAAACCTGAGTAGATCATTGACAACTTACCGTGAAGATGGTACAAACGACCTCAAATGCTCTGATTCTTCCATAATCACCCTCTTCTATCGAGAGAACCTCTATTGGGTGCAGTCAATTTCAAAATCCTAATAAATATCCGCAACTGCAGTACAACACCTCTTCTTGCAAGTAACAATTGCTGGCCACAACGATTTTGATACAGCTTAAGCCAATGAACAGGGAAAATAAGGAATTGAGAAGAATTTACAAATCAATTGGACCCAAGGACAGTACTATTCATTTACAAATTAAGGTTTTTGATTATCAGCATTGCAAATCCTAATCCTAATTTACTCAATCTACCAAAATAATAGAAGTCAATCTCAAGACTATGGAATTACAATGTAGTGAATCCACTAGATAGCTTCTTATTCCCTTTCAATTTAACTAATCTGCAAACGAATTCCAGCATCTCCACAAATTCTGCTCTGAATGCCACATGTTCCCTCAGCTACCATTCTTCATGCTCCTTCCTCATTCTGATGCATGTCCTGCAACTCACGTAACACTCCAATGCCCCTAACTAATACTTGTCATTCTAGCTACTAATGACATCCAAGCTATTTCAACTCACGTCAGCTCGTCAGCACTCAGCCATGTATCCATTTCCTCCCCCTCTTCTGATCCCTTGGCCTTAAGGGAGAATGTGGAAAACATCATTGCATATCATAGGCAAACTCCCAAGTAATAGCATTAGACGGTAACCCTTCCCAATGAACAAGAAGCTGAGTGGTACCACAGTCATGTTATTTCATGATCTTCCGGCCACAGGCAACCTGTCAAGGGGTTCATCGGGCAACTCATCAAGAAAATCAGAATGAATAGACTGCAAGAGTCCCAGTTTCTTCTTTAGTTGAGAAACATGAAAAACAGGGTGTATTTTGGAAGTAGGAGGAAGAGCCGATTTGTAACCTACTAGGTCAATATGAGCTTCCACATGAAAAGAGTCCATAGAACCAAGGAGTTAATTTGAAATTGGTCTGAGAAACCACTTAATGCTGACATTATGGTTGAAGTTTCAAGCACACCCAATCTCCTTCCACATACACACAATCATTGTGATGTTTGTCAGCCAATTGGTTCATACGGTTCATAAGTTTCAACTAATGTTCCAATAAACGTAGCATATCTTCTCTTGTGCACAATTGTTGATTTAGGGCAGTAGCTACGGAATCCTTGGGTAAATATGGGAGATGTACAAGAGGGGGTAGCCATAGAGGGCCTCAAATGGAATACACCTGGTTGCAAAGTAAAAATGTGTATTCTACCACCATTCGGCAAGGGTAAGCCATTTACACCATTGTCCAGGGACTGCAGAGACAGCACAAATTAGATAAGTTTCAAGACCACTTCAGTTTGACCATCAATCTGTAAATGGTAAGCTGAAGTCATGTGAAGTTTAACTGCCTGTAGGCGAAAAAGCTCATGCCATTAAGCACTTTGAAAAATAGGATATCTATCACTGATCAAGACTTTGGGAAACCCATGCAGCTTAGAGATTTGATATAGGAAAACTTGTGCAACTGAGTTAGCTGTATAGGGTAAAGAGAGCGCTAGAAAATATCCTGTAAGCTTTATGGCTATGGCTGGGAACTCACCTACGGACAGTGTTGTTGCTTGTCACAGAAGCAAACTTTTTGGTTGCAACAACATGGGCGTCAGAAGAAAGAAGAAGATAAAACTAGGATCCTTTCTTGTTTTGCAAGCCACTCACTTTTTCATTAAATTGTATCATCATTATATAAGAGAATTTCAAAATATAAAATTTGAAATTTATAACTTCAAAATTTGAATTAAATATATAAATTCGTAATTATTTCAAAGTATAATAATGAAATTTTTAAATTACAAAATACAATTTTCAAAAAATTGACTTTTAACAAAAGGTTAGCTGTTTGGATAGAAAGAAGGATAACTGTTGGAACATAACTAACTTAACTACAATTCAAATTTTGGCATGCAGGGAATATACCTTTACTTCCTACTCCTCTGATTTTGCAAAAAAGGAGCACCATTGGAACTTCACTCCTCCTTGATGCTTTTATTTTGCATACCCAGAGCAAGTATGAACTCTTCAAATCTTGACGTTGGCATACTAAGTACTGTAATATACCAATTTTACTTCACCAACTTGTTGTGCTTCCCTCACAAAATGTAGCTTGACATTAAAATGTTTTGTTCTACCATATCGCATAAGAATTTTAGAAATGGCTATGGCAGATTGATTATCACAAAATGTGATGGTTGGCTCAACTTGTTTGAGGTTTAGATCTACACAAATTTTCCTAATTCGAATGGCATGACTCACTGCTATGGTTGCTATAATATACTCAACCTCTATTATGGATTGTGCCACGATATTTTGTTTACTAAAACTCCGATGAAAGCTAGTTGAACCAAAAGAAAATACAAATCCAAATGTGCTTTTCATGTTGGTTTACAAGATGACTTTTGAACATAATGCCCAAATCTATGGTTTCTCTGATGTACCTCAAAATTCTCTTAGTAGCTTTAAAATGTGTTTCGTGTGGTGACTGCATAAATCTAGATAATAAGCTTATTGGAAACATGATATCTAGTCTTGTGGCAGAAAGGTATAAAAGGCAACCAATAAGGCATGTCTACTGACTTTCATCTACATTTGGAGATTTATCTTACTTTGAGAACTTGTTTCCAGGTGACAAAGGTGTAGAAGAGCTCTTACAATGAAGCATATTGAACTTTTGCAGCATTTAGTTGGCATATTTGGTTTGATATATCAAAATACCATGCTCAACTTGCTGAATTTCTGGACCTAGAAAATAACTCATGCTACTAAGGTCAGTCATGTCAAACTTGTTTTCTATGGTCTTTTTAAACTAAGATATAAGGCTTAGTGAATCTCCAACAACCATCAAATCATCTACATACACTGATACACATAAAAAATGCTTTTATTACTTACTTACATAAAGTGTGGCATCATTGCAACTTCTATTGAAGCCTACACTCATCAAATACTCATGAATCTTTTAATACCAAGCCCTAGGAGCCTGCTTCAATCCATACAAGGCCTTTTTTAAAAGGTAAACCTTGTTTTCCTCTCTTGGTTTAACAAACCCTTTTGGTTAACTGACATAGACTTGTTCTTAAAGCTCTCCATTAATAAGGCTGACTTGACGTCTAATTGATATATCAACCAATGTTTTTGAGTAGTAATTGCAAGTAACGCTTTATACTATCCAACCTAGCTACTGGTGCAAAAGTTTTAATGTAGTTCACTCCTACTTGCTACATAAAACCCTTTGTTACAAGCCTTTCTTTCAATTTGTTAATGGTGTCATCTATATTTTATTTTGTTTTGTATATCCATTTAACTGGAATAACTTTTTTGCCTATAAGTCTAGGAACTAAGGTCCAAATTTGATTTTTATGAATGGACCTTAGCTCCTCCCGCATTTGTATGGCTTCTTGATAGCTGTTAGGGTTTAGTTCATCTATAAGACTTCTATGATAAAGGTCAGTTAAAGGACTTGTTCCTCTGACTGGAAGATCACTTACATCATCATGCATATTATTTGAATTGGAATTTTGTGACTGAATATTAATGGTGCTTTGATCTTTGTCATATTCAACATTGTTGGTCTACCAATTCCATCTTGCATCCTCATGGAATTTTAGATTCTTGCTAATAGTGACCTTTTGTGCAGTAACATCAAAGATTTTGTAATTGCTTGGAGTATCAATATAGCCAATGAATACAACAACTGAGGCTTTATGATCCAACTTACTCCTCTTTGACTCTACTATATAAGCATAACATATACAACCAAAGATCTTTAAATGATTGAGTGATGACTGCTAGTTAGGCCAAGCCTAATATGGAGTAGAATTTGACCAAGCTTTAGAAGGTAGCATGTGTAATAAGTCCACAACAATTGCTACACCTTTTGCCTGGAAGGCTTTTGGAAGACCTTTCTCATTCAGCAAACATCTAGTCATTTCAACAATGGATCTATTTTTCCTTTCACTCACCCCATTTTGTTGGGGTGAGTAAGGTGTTATCTATTAATGTTAGATTCCCGAGGCAACACAAATGGATTAGAAGGAAGTTTATGTATATTTAGACTCATTATTAGTTCTAATGGTCTGAATTATATAATCAGTTTGCCTATCTATAAACACTTCGATTTTTTGAAAGATAGCTACTACATCAAATTTGGTTTTTAGAAAATAAATCCAGTAATACCTAGTGAAATCACCTATGAAGATGACACAATACCTACTACCATTCATAAAGCAAGTCTTCATTGGTCCACAGAGATCTGAATGGACCAGTTGGAGATGTTTTTGTACTCTGTTGCCTCGATTGGAATGATAGGGAAGTCTAGTCTACTTCATCAGTTAATAGATAGCACAAGGTTGATCAATTTAATTCAAATTAGATAAGCCTAAAGCCAAATGTCTATTCTTCAGTGTTTGAATCCTTGTATGGTGAAAATGGTCAAGTCTTCTATTTCAAAGAGTTGCATTGTCATTAGCAACAAGTAAGGCAAGGGGCTGCATTTTATCAGTATCTATATGAAAAATTTTTTCATTCTTGGGTACTATGATCAATTTGGCATCAACTAAATCATGGATGACATATGCATGGTCTTTAAGCAATAATGAAAAACCATTTTCTATAAGTTGGCATACACTTAACAAGTTTTGATGAATATAAGGAACAAATAAGACATTTACTGTCACTTTGGTACCTAACTCAATATGTACTGAGGTTGGACTTTTTCCATGAACTTATAGTAACCGACCATTCCTAACTCTAACTTGGGGTTTGAAGGATTTGTCAAGACTATCACATACTTAAAGATTTGGTGACATATGGTTGGTGCAGCCACTATCAACCAATTAAATGCTAAGATCAGGAGAACTTATGTAAGCAATTGCCATAAAAAGTTGATTTGCTTCAAACTGATCTTCATCAGCAAATTTGGCCTCCTCTTTGACTTATTGTACTTTTGGTCACTATGCCTATTACTTACCTTTATGTCAACATATTTTTTCCGAATGGCCTCTCTTGTTATAGATTTTGTAAACATAGTCAGGCCTTTTTTAGCAAAACTTAGACAAATGATTTGTCTTTCTATAATGCTCACTAGAAGCATACTACCTTCTGTCAAAAGGTTTGCTAGCTTTATTGATCTTTTCCTGCTATCTATTGCTTTGCTTTCTTCTGAAGTGGATTTTTGTTAATAAGTGACCTGTAAGGCACCCTCAATTGTATATTCTTGCCTTAAGAGCCTTCTTTGCTCCTAAGCCTGAAGTGCACTAATTAGCTCACCTAGAGAGATGGTGTTGAGATCCTTTGAATCTTTTAAAGAGGAAATCTTTGCTTTAAACCTCTTTAGAATGCTCACCAACACCTTTTGAACTACATTTCTTTCTAGTAAATCTTCACCAAGTACCCTAATCTAATCAATTACCTTTAGCAGTCTATCACTATAATCTTGGACTATTTCTGTCTCTTTCATTCTTAGAAACTCAAATTCTCTTCTTAGATTCAACAACTGCATGGTTCTTACCTTCTAGCTACCTCCAAGCTCTTCCTTCAACCAATCCTAAGCCTGGTTTGCAATATCACAAGCCATGATTCTATTGAAAATTGATTTAGTGACTATTGTGTTTATGCATGTTAGAGCTTTATATTGTTTTGATTCTTGAATGTCTTCCTCGCAATTTCTCATACCATAAACAAACCAACTTAGTTTTAAGAGCCATATCTACACCAACCACCAACCTTCCTTCCCATAAGAGTTGTCCATAATCCCACACATTAGGAAAAGATAGTAACTAACCATGCTTGAGTTCAAAAATTAACTGTTGCAATTTGTGGTCAGATTTCCAGGTAGCTTTGTTTTTAGTCATCAATTCACTAGAAATAGTAAACAAGGCATATAGAAGAAGATCATAGTTGTATAATCAAGATAACCATAATTACTTCAAAGTATAATAATGAGATTTTTAAATTACAAAATATAACTTTCAAAAACTTGACTTTTAACAAAAGGGTGGCTACTTAGTTAGAAAGAAGGGTAGCTATTGGAATATAACCAACTTAACTACCATACAAATTCTGGTATGTAGGGAATACACCTTTACTTCCAACTCTTATGATTTTGCAAAAAGGGAGTACCACTGGTACTTCATATCCATATTTAATCAAATAGTCCATGACCACCAAAATAATGTCCTAATTTTGCCTAACATCCCTTTCAAAATAATAGAGCAAATAACTTCTTAGTAATAATTGTGATCCCTGAATGTCTTCCTCGCAATTCCTCATACCATAAACTAACCAACTTAGTTTTGATAGCCTTATCTACACCAACCACCAACCTTCCTTCCTATAAGAGTTGTCCATGGTCCCACACATTAGGAAAAGATAGTAACTAACCATGCTTGAGTTCAAAAATTAAGTCATCTGTAGTAACATTTTTCTTGCCTTCTTTAAAAAGATCTAATAGTAAAATGACATGAGCTTAGCTAACCAAGTTTATTGAATGATGATAGAAAGCTTTTGGTCTAAGAGGTATTTCAAGTTGCAATGATCAATCTTGATTTTGAAGTTCCTATTCTATAAATAGTGAGACCATTTTGTTACTGCAAAAATGATAGTCATCAATTGCTTTTCATACACAGACATAAAAAATGCTTAAGAGAAACAACTTTGCTAATGTTGGTAATTGGATGACCCATTTGCATCAATACTGCACCAAAACTAGTGCCACATGCATCAATCTCAATAACAAATTCTTTGGTAAAATCTAGAAGTACCAAAACAAGAGCACTAATTAAGGCCAACTTCAAAGCTTTAAATGCCTTTGTAGTTTCCTCATTTTAACAAAAGGAACACTTTTTCAATAGAGCTATAAAAGGTTGATTAATAGAACTAAAGCTACTTATAGAGCTCTTGTAATACCCTACCAAGCCCAAAATCCTATGAGTTGCTTTAGATTGGTAAGTGAGGGCCAATTAATTACAACTTCAACCTTCCTTAGGTTTGTAAAGACTCCCTTGGTAGAAATTAAATGATTGAAATATTCTACCTCTAATGCCCTATAGAAACATTTACTTATCTTACCAAATAATGTATGCCTTCAAAGCGATTCCAAAGTCTAGTTGACATGTAACAAATATTCTTCAAATGTTTTGTTATAGACTAATATTTCAAAAGAAAACAAGGATGAATTTCCTTAAATGTGGTGTGAAAATCTCATTCATTTGGCTTTGGAAGGTTACAAGTGCATTAGTTAGGCTAAATGGCATAACTAGGAACTCATAGTGTCCCTCATGAATCCTAAAGATTGTCTTATGCACATCTTTGGCTACAATACCCAGATCTTAAATCCATGTTAGAGAAATGAATAGTTACCAAGCTTATTTCAAAAGTCCTTTATTAAAGGAAAAAGAAATTTTTCTTTGATGGTAAGCCGATTTAACTTCTATAGTCAACATAAAAGTGCCAAGAACCATCTTTCTTCCTTACTAATACCATTGAGAAAGCAAATGCATTATTGCTAGATTGAATAATATTAGAATCCTTTATCTCTTGCACCATTCTCTCTATAACATTTATTTGAAATGCTAGATAACTATAAGGCCTCATATGCACTAGTTGGACCTCTAGTACCAGTTCTATCTTAGGATGAGACAATCTAGAAGGTGGTAAAGTTGTAAGAGTAGCAAAAACATTAGAAAATTCATCAAGTAAAGCTTGAATAGTTAGAACAATTACCTTATTATTGTCCTTAGTAACTGAGATGGTTAATAAATCTAAGACATCAATAGGATCTAATGATAAACTACATAACTATATACTGGAGACTTACAAAGACAATAAATTCTTTGCCATTATTTTAGAGGTGACCCTTTAACCATTGTAATGACATTTCCCCTTAACACATGCTTATTGCCTTGTACAGTAAACTCCATTCATAATTTTTTAAAGTTCCACTTAATATCTCTTAATGTCTCCCACCAATGTATACCTAAAATAATGTCATAGTTGCCTAATGGTAACAAGTACACATAAAAAATAAAATGATTCCCTTGTAAGGTCCATCAAAATTCTTTGCAAATGTAAGAACAAGGAACCATGTTACCATCCGCTACCTTGACCTTTAAAGATTATATTGGAATTATTTGGCACCCCATTCTCTTGGCTATTGACACATCAAGGAAGTTATGTGTACTTTTAGAATTCAATCAAAGTGTGCAAAGCCTTAAACCTCACATAACAAGTGACCTTCATTGTCTTAAATCCCTTTAGATTTTTCTCCTTCCATTGCATGAGCCAAAGTATGGGATTGATCCACTTTCTCTAAATCTTTTTCCTTTCCCAACTGCATGGAATTAGCTATTAAACCCTTTAATTCCTCCACAAATGATTCATCATCCTCCTCAATCACATAATTTTTTTTGTCTACAATTATGACCTAGTTTATACTTTTCATTGCACCAATAACATAACCCCTTAGCTCTCCTTTTATCCATAGTTTTCCCCACTTCTCACTTTGGACACTTTAGACACCAATTTACCTTAGAGTTATCACCTTTAAATCCCCCCACACTATTCTCAAATATTTTCCTTATTGCATAATTATTAGTCATTCCAGTACCATTACCTACCCAAGCAAGTCCTTTTGAGGTGGGCAAAAGACCACTGGTTCTTGAGATAATGTTGTGATTTGTCTTAGAAAGCCAAACTGGTGGCTTCTTACAATTTAGCCAAAGCTGCAACGTGCTGAAGAGTCTTGGGCATGAACATACGTATAAGAATTTCTACTTCATCTTGTTGCCCACTAAGAAATATACTATTGGCAATTTCACTAATTACATGAGTTCTACTTATGAGAGTGCCAAATTGATCTTGAAATAGAGCCAAGCAATTCTTTTATTTATAAAATTATGATGCCAAACCAAAGCAACATCTTCCACATGGCTTGTGGCCAAATTCATGTTCACATCTTCACTTTATACTTCTAAGCTTGAAAAAATTATGAGATTTGTTTAATCACCTTTGCAAATTAATGCCATTGAAAACAGGGAACTCTATCTTAAATTATCTTTGATAGGTGGGGAAAGAACTAGCTATATTCAAAGGCCTAGCAACTGAATTCTAATCCATATTAACTATTTAATGTTTTGATCATTTCCTCAAGTCTATTGAGGTCTTGAGTACCAACATCGTACGATCTCATTCTAGCAGCCATGAAAGCATAAGAATAATGCCCAGCAAAGGTGGGTATTCCTCTGCGATACCGATGCTTCAACTATTTGAAATTAATCGGGTAGGGGTTGGGTTGAGTATGTTGAGTAATTAAGGTTTAGGAATTAGAAATTGAAAATAAGGATGGAAGATTAGGGATTTGGAAATAGGAAATAAGGGATATGATTTTTTTTTTTTTTTTTTTTGAGAAAATCAACTTGAATTGAATCCTTGCAAGAGATTAGTTTTTAATAAGTTTAAAATTTTAATAAATATTATTGATTGTTTTAATAAAAATAAATTTAAATTTAATTTGTAATCTATTATTAAAAAAGTAATTATATATATTAATTTAAAAATAATAAAAGATAAATATTAAATAAAATAATTGATCATAATAATTTTTTAATTAATAGAATCTTATCATTTTTTTACTCTTCAAATTAGTTTTATCTTCAAAATTTGTTCTAATCAATTATCTTTTTCAATTTAATATTCTTTTATGCAACTTTTTAATAATTTTAACATCATAATTTCTCTTTAAAAGATTCCATAAAATATCTTGTAATAACAAATTTTTACTAACTATAACCTATTTAAGAAACCCTTAACCTACTTCCTATAGGACTTACTCCATCCAGTGACTAATAACTATAGTTTATCACTGCATCTTCACTATAACTCTATTGTATATCCATTCAATTAAAACTTTATTCTTGACTTGAAACAACAAAATCTTTACCATGACATACTTTAAGAACCCTTCACCTACTTCTTGTAGGACTTACTCCATCCAGTGACTATTAATAGTAGTTATTTTATTACTATATCTTTGTTGTAACTCTACTACATGCCCATTCAATAGGGAGGCATTTCATTCCAACTTTGCAAGCTCTCCATCAACATTATGGTATTCTAAAGGCCCAAAGCACATAAGGAGGCATTTGGTGAATTTAACCCAAGTTAGAACTCCAACAAGTTAGAACTCCAACACACGTTTTGAACTAATCATACCTGTGGATTGAATCACTCTTTAATTGAATAAAGGCAATTTTGACTTTAAAGTTTTCTGTCATATGATGGAAACGAAATATTTTTCAACTCAAAAAATCCACTCTTATCCCAATAAGAAGAGTCCACCTTTTAAGTGTGGTTGTGTATAGTCATGATTTGCACCTCCATAAGACTCAACAGGTTCTCTTTGTTTACTAGTAGATCCAAAAGTATTATCTCTTAATTGATTCTATGATTTTGAAAGAATCATTTGTTCAATCCTCTTAAAAGACTCTTGCATCTGTTTGAACTACTTAAAAAATTCTTGCATCAAAGATAATGATTCTTGCATTAATGACAATGATTCTTCCACTCAAGATAGTCTAGCTTCATAATCAAATAAGTTATGTGAAGACATGGTGTAGGACTAGAAGCTAGTAATACCTAAGTTTTGCTTTTATTGTCAGGTAAGAGGCATGAAATGTTTTTTTTTTTTTTTTGGGTGGTGGACGATGGAATAGAAGTGAAATCCCTAAGAATATCACTATGATATCAAATGTAAAGGAACTAAGGCTTAGGAATTATGAATTAAAAATAAGGATTGGAAATTAGGGATTTAGAAATAAGAAATAAGGGATAAGATTGATCTCTCCAAAGGGATCAGTTTCCAATGATCATTTCAAAGGAATCGTTGATCCCCTCAAGGGGATTGACATTCAATAAGTTAAAAGGTTTGATAAATATTATTGATTATTTCAATAAAAAAGACATAAGGATTACAAATATAAAGACTCAAATTTAACTTAATAACTTATTGTTATGGAAGAAATTATCCCTATTAATTAAAAACAATGAAAAAATATTAAATAAAATAATTAATAATAATAATTTCCTAATTAGGAGGATTTCATCAGAGTATTTAGAGAATCAACCTCAAGCTTGTTGATATTAATTCAAATTAAAAGTTAACTTAAATTTGAAATTTATTATAACAAAATTCCAAATTGAATTCAATTTAAAATTTAACTATTTGAGTAAATTTAGTTATTCATTTATATATAAAGACACGTAGTTTGTGTGCTTCTCAGTTATCATTATGAGTGTCTCTGAATTATTGTGAATATCTCTCAATTATTATGTGTCGTTTTATCATATTAATAAAATTATATTATTCCCGCTATAAGTGGTGTTAAAGCTATTTTTAGTATCATGGCTTCCTTTCTATCAGTGGTATTAGAGCCTGGTCCCAAACATTCCACGCGTGTTTAAGTGCCATAGAGGGTGATTCCGGTAATCGATCTCCATGGCTTGTCCCCAGATAGATGGCGGTCTGTTGAAATCCTTCTAAGATTCCACCCATTACACGTATTTGTTCCACATACTAGTATTTCATCTAACGCACCAAATCTGATCCTTCGCTCCTGCTGCCGCTGCTATTGTTGTGAAATCATTGACAAATTGGTTTCTTCTCAGAGACTACTCGATGATGATTTGAAAGAGAAGAGTACAGAGAATTGCAGTTAAGGGGTCAGATTGCAAATAACAAAAGTTTGAGTGTCAAATTGAAAATAATAAAAGTTCAAAGGTTAGATTGAAAATAATAAATGTTTAGGGCCAAATCAAAAAAATCATGAATTTCAACATGAATGGCATAATCCTTAATTCAGTTCCCATTCTATCAGAGAAGTATTGTGGAGAATGAAGTTACAGAACTTACAGCTGATATCACAGAAGTATAGAAAGCTGCTCATCGAGAGTTACAAAAGAAAGATAAAAGGGCACTCTATTTTATCTATCAGGGGGTGAATGATGAAATTTTTGAGAAGATTGCAAAATCATCTCATCAAAGTAGGCATAAGATATCTTAACAACATCATTCCAAGGTGTAGACAGAGTTAAAAAGGTGAAACTCCAAACCTTATGATGTCAGTTTAAGCTTTTGTATATGGAAACTTCAAAACCAGTTTTAGTTTATATAAGCAGAGTACTTGTCCTAACAAATCAAATGACAATCTATGGAAAGCAACTGAATGATCAGGTGAAAGTTGAAAAGATCTTGCAGACACTCACATCAGAATATGAGCACATCGTGGTTGCTATTGAAGAAGCACATGATTTGTCTCAGATGTCAATTGATGTACTAACATGCACGTTACAAGATCATGAACAACACATGAATGAGAAGCGCACTAAGAAGCCAGTAAAGCAAGCACTTCAAAGTTAAGCTCCAACCAAAAGCAATTAGAGTAATCAATCAAAGCAAAGATAAGGTTTTCTGACGAGGACCTAGTAATAATCACTATAACAATAGAGGTCACTATAACAACTAAGGAGATGGTGACAATCAATATAATGGCCAAAGGAAATCAAACCAAACGTATAGAGGTCGAGGTCAAGAACAAGGAAGAGGTCGAGGTAGAGGAAGGCATGACAAGTTTCATGTTGAGTGTTACTCTTGTCACAATTATGGTCATTATGCTAATGAGTGCAAGTCTCAAAAGTATAATCAAACAACTCATTATGCACAAGAGGGAGATACAAATGGTGGAAATGAAGCACTTATAATGGTTACTGTAGCTATTGAAAAACCAAATTATAATATCTGGTTCCGTGACGTACCAATCATATATATGGAAAAAAGGAGCTTTTTGTTAATCTTGATGAGTCAATTCACTCCACAATCAAGTTTACGGATGATAGTAGTGTTCCAGTGATGGGAAAAGGGTGAATTCTCATTAAGTTAAAGAATAAAGATCATAATTACATCTAAGATGTACTTTATGTACCAGACATGAAGAGCAACTTACTTAATTTGGGCCAACTACTTGCAAAGGGGTATAACATACAGTTACATGATAACTATCTCTCAATTCCTAATAGGAAAGGTACACTCATTCTTAAAGCCCATTTAACGAAGAATCGAATGTTCTAAGTTGATATTGCCACTGATGTTTATACTTGTCTTAGTGCTATTGTGAAAGATGAGTCTTGGTTGTGGCATCACAATTTAAAGTTGCTTGAATAAGGAAACAAGGTGATAGGCTTGCCCAAGATACATCATCCTAATCAAATTTGTGAAGCATGTATTCTTGCTAAATAAAGTAGACAACCCTTTATGACAAAGACTTGGCATGTAAGACAACTATTCCAACTTATTAACTCTGATGTTTATGGCCCGATGAGTGTGTTATCACATGGCAATAATAGGTATTTTCTAACTTTCATTAATGATTTCACAAGAAGGATGTGGGTTTATTGCATGCAAAGAAAGTCTAAGGTGTTTGATTATTTTAAAAAGTTTAAGGTCTATGTTAAAAGACAAAGTGAATACCATATTAAAATTCTGAGAATTGATAGAGGTACTGAGTATATTTTTAATGAGTTTAAAAAATATTGTGAAACACAGGGAATAAAGCATGAAGTCACAATTCCTTATACCCCACAGCATAATGAAGTTATTGAAAGGAAGAACATATCAATCATGAATATGGTGAGATGCTTGTTAAAGGCCAAGGGAATTCCTAATCCATTTTGAGCAGAAGTTGTTTTATGTGCTATTTACTTGTTGAATAGATCTCTAATAACAAGTATTTAGAATGTCACTCTTGAAGAAGTTTGGAGCAGTTTTAAGCCCAATGTAAGGTATCTTAAGGTGTTTGGTTATGTTGCCTATGCTCATGTTCCAACAGAAACCAAAGACAAAGTTAGATGATCAAGGAATGAAGACAATTTTTCTTGGCTATAGAAAAGGAGAATGTAAGTTATTCAATTCTATAATGAAGAAGGTAATTGTAAGTAGAGATGTAACTTTTGCTTAAGATGAAGCATGAAACTTTGATGCTGAGGAGCAAAATAACTCTCAGAAATATCCAATTGCTATTTTGGGAGAACAATAAACTCAAGTTGCAATCCCTACTGTAAATGGGGAAGTCTCACCAGTTGATGCACAAAATCTTACGCCACAAGCTCCACAAGAGAATGGAAGACCAAGAAGAAATCAACAACAATTAGTCAGATTATAAGACTATAAGGTAATTCCTGATAATGTTATCAATGATGACGAGAATTTGGTGCACTTTGTCATGTTTGCAGATTGTGAACTAGTGTCATTTGATGAGGCGATTCAAGATACAAAGTGGGTGAATGCCACGAATGAAGAAATCAAGGCAATTGAGAAAAACGATACATGGGAGCTTACTACTATTCCATGAGATCAAAAAGTTATTGATGTAAAGTGGGTCTTTAAGACTAAGAAAAAATCCAATGGAAAAGTAGAGAGATATAAAGTAAGATTAGTTACAAAAGGATTTAAACAATGACCTGACAATGATTATTACAAGAATTATTGAAAGCTCATCAAATCGATGTGAAGTTAGCTGAAGTAGATGTTGGGATTGAAAGCATCACCTAATTAGGATTAAGGGGGATGCTGATGTTAATTCAGATTAGAAGTCAACTTAAATTAAAAGTTTATTATAATTGAAGTCCAAATTAAGTTCAATTTAGAGTTTAACTATCTGGGTAAATTCAGGTATCCATTTTTATATAAAAACACGTAATTTATATTATTTGTATACTTCTCAGTTATCATTATGAGTGCCTCAGAATTATTGTGAGTGCCTCTCAGTTATTGTGTATTATTTTATCATATTAATAAAATTACTTTATTCCTCCTATCAGTGTTGTCAAAGCTATTTTCCTAACAGTGGTATTATAGCCACCTTTCTATCAGAGCTTGATCAAATGAGTAGGAAAGGACTAAATGGAAGGAAGGGGAAAAAAGAAGTTGTTGCACAAAGACAAGAAGGAAAGGGTATTTTAAAGATGGTTCTAAAAGCTTAGATAAGGCTAAAATTGGAAAGTAGTATGAACATGAAATGAAGAAGTTATTGCATGTCCTCTTCTAAAAATCATAGAGGTATTCCGAAGTTGGAGTGATGCTTGTAAACCATTGGACCAGCACTCAGGTGACAACTTTATTGGTGTGTTTAGCAATTTGGCAATTTTTGATTGCCAAAGGAACAACTTTAGTTAGGAGGTTTGGCATTTTGGGTGATAGCTTTAAAGTGTAATCATGAGTGTGGCCAAGCTTCATCTTAAGCTAGGATACATAGAAAATGGGATGGATCTTAGACTAAGATAATAGTGCTAATTGATATGCCACCCTGCCTACCTCAGCAAGAATCTAGGAAGGGTCAAAGAATTTGACAACAAGTTTTTAAGAAGGGTACTGCATCAAGGAGTGTTGTTGGTAAGGCTAAAGTTTAAGGAAAATGTAGTCCCTCACTTTGAACTTTCTATCTGAATGGTGTCTATCAACCTGTTATTTCATGCAGTTTTGGGCCCTAGTTAGATAGTACGGTAACAGATGAATGGTGGCCTCCATGAGACATAGATGCTCATTAATGGAAGCAACTATTGAATCTCTTAGAACATAGAGAAGATGAATGGGAGCAAGGTAACCATATAAGGCCTCAATCAGTGTTGTATGAATGCTAGAATGGAAATGGGTGCTCTACCACACCCCATTGAAAACATTATCTAGGAAAGCTCTAGCAATAGTAATGGTTGTGACTGAGTAGGTCAAAGCAATGAAGTGGTTGTATTTATTGAGATGATCAATGATTTCCAAGATAGTGTCCCTACACTTTGCGGCAACCCGTCTATAAAGTCCATAATAATACACTGCCACATGCCATTTGGAGCAGGAAGTGGTTGTAGTAGCCTTAAAAAAGTGGTGTGATCAAATTTATATCATTAACACAAGTTGCATTCCTTGACATAATTTTGGACATCTTTATTAAGACCCTTTTAGAAAACAAGCAACTCACCATCCTAATGGTGTCATAAATCTCATGTGCCCACCATTGACTCCTATATGCCAAGTATTAATGATTGAATGGCGCAACTCAAAATTGGCTCCAACAACCGACTAACCCTTCCATTTCTACAGTCCATTACTATATTCGTAAGGGGACTTGGTTAACTACCCTTGCTATAATTTAGTTATCAGGGATACCAAGCTTGCATCCTCCCTCCATGATTGTTTAATGTTCTCCAAGAATGGCATAACAATGATAGAAATAGTCATCAATAAAAGCTCATTGCAATTGATACAAAAAAAGGCATCGGTGGTCGTGTTTTCATTCCCTTAACGATACTTAATCTCGTAGTCAAAGCTAAGTAGTTTAGATAACTGCTTGAATTGCCCTAACATGGAAAGCTTCTAACCGAACAAGTATTTTAAACTATAGTGGTCCATCTAAATTTTGAAATGTCAATCTTGGAGATAGTATTTCCATTTGGTCACAAAGTGAACAATAACAAGCATTTCTCATTCATAAACAGAGACTTATTGTTGGTGAGGAGCGAATATCTTACTAATATAAGCAATAAGGTGGTCATCTTAAGAAAGAATTGCTCTTATGTCTGTGTCAGAGGTGTCTATTTCAATGGTAAATTCTCATGAGAAGTTTGGCATGGCTAAAATGGAGGTGATAACCAAAGTCGTCTTTAACCATGAAAGGGTGTCATCAACTACTAATGACCATACAAAAATAAAGTCCTTAAAGAGCTAATTCAATGGATAGATAATTCCTACATAATTGCAAACAAATTGTTGGTCATAGCTAGTGAGGCCAAGGAACCCATATAGCTATTGGGGATTAATGGGTTAAGGCCAATGTAAGAACTACTTTAGTATTTTGGAATCTATCACCACTCCAAGCATTGATACAATATGTCTAAGATATTCAACCTATTTTTTAGCAAAGAAACATTTGCACTATTCAGCATAAAGCTTGTCTTGTCATACTAGCTACAAGGATTGGTGTAGGTGATGAAGGTGATCGTTCTGAGTTTTGTTGTAAACAAGAATGTCCTTGAAGAAGATCAGCATAAATTTCTGAAGGAATGACCTGAAGACATCATTCATCAGACTTTAGAAGGTTAACGGTGCATTAGTCAACCAGCATGATAGTACCAAGAATTCATAGTGTCCGTCATGGATCCTAAACATCATTTTTGGCACATCAGTCGAGTACATCCAAATTTGGTGTTTTCCTTCTAGGGGATCCAATTTGGAAAACAGAATTACCTCTCCCAATTTGTCAAGTAGCTCATCAATAAGTGGAATCAGGAATTTATCTTTAACCATGATGGTCAGTGCCCTGTAATCCATGCAAAACTGTCATGAATCATCTTTCTTCTTCACTAGAACAACAAGGGGAAGAAAATGGGTTGGTGCTGCTCTAAATGAGATTAGCATCCTTCATCTCTTTTACAATGGTTTTTATGATTCTTCTAAAGGGTCGAGTATCAATAAGGCTAGACATTCATGATTTGGGCTCCTTCCTTGAGGATAATCCTATGATCATGTGAACATGTGGGATGAAGATTACTGGGCTCATTAAAGATATCTAAAAATTCCTTTAGGAGAGCCCGTAGGGATAAGTCATTGGGCCTAGCTATTAAATCGTTTAAAACAATGCCAGGGTTCATCACCTTAGGGTTCTAATCCAAATCTAGGCTACAAAGTTGCGTAAGGGTCAATTATGATGAATGAGCTTGGGCTCTTGACAAGCCCTTATCCACTATCCATTTCATCATCATCGAGTTGACATCATGCAATACATGCTTCATATCCCTTGTAGTGAATTCCATTGATAAGTGATTGCAGTTCTAACAAATATCCCCTAACGTCTCTAACCGTTGAACACCCAGGACCAAATCATAGCTTCCTAACAAAAGTATGTACACATCAGAGGAGAATGAGTTACCTTGTAATACCCATTGAAACTCATAACAAATTTCAATGCATTTGACGTAGTTTCCATTGGTTGCCTTCACATATAGACTAGACATTAGTTCAATCAGCAACCCACTCTTCTCACTATCCTGGAATCCAAAAAGTTACGTGTACTTCCAGAATCGATTAGCATGTGAAGAGCCTTCGGGTGAATGTAAACCATAACACGCATGGTATAGCAAGAGTTTGTGTAATGATCGCATGCATGGAAATACGCACTTTCTCCTCTATGCTCCATTCTATTTATGGAAATTTTTGAGTCTCACCTTTGCCTTCCTCAATGTCATCATCCATTTCAAATAGAAAGAGGTTTCTCTAACAACATTTATGTTCATGATTGTGTTTTTCATTGCACCAAAAATAAAGGCCCTTGGCTTGCTTCTCATCAAACTCCACATTGCTCCTCATCCTTGGGTTCTTATGGGGCCACAATTCTTTCCTAGTTTCTTCAAGGTGAGAAGTGTTAACAAGCAGCAGTAGTATGGGAAGCTCCAGTTTTAATGGAAGGCACATTGGCAACCTTAGTGGAGTGGGAAACAAAGGAGGAAGTTTTGCTACAAGCTTGGTCTTCAGCTACAGAGCTGCCATTGTCACCTTTTGTAACTTGGCAAGAGCAAAGGCATCCTGCAACCGCTTGGTCATAAACATTTGCACCGAATGTTAGATCCCCTGTTTGAAGCTGCTGAGAAAGATGCTAATAGCGTACTACTCCAAAAGGTCAACTCAGCTGAGCAAAATATCAAATTGGTTTGGGAACTCCGCCACTGAATGTTGCTATTTGAGACTTAACAATTCAAACATCAGGTCATCAAAAGCCTAAAGGGAAAAATGGGTGGAGATTAATTGAACGAACTTGACCTATTTCATGGTTACAATGGTTGGCTTTAGTTTGATATGATTTCAATACCATTAGAGACCCACATCGTCAAGATGGTATCTTAACCTTCTTATCCTCTAGCGTTCCATCGAGATCGAAGAAGTTTTCACACCGATACAACTAATTTTAAAGATTAACCCTTAGGAAATAGGGAAACTCCACCTTAAGCCCCCTTTTAGTGTAGTGAGAGTGGTCAAATCTGTCAATCGGTGAGAACATACCATTCCTCGACCTCAAGGACAACATCATTCGGCTTAAGACATCATTTGACCCTATTTCACATTGATATCGATGACCCATGAACATAACTCTTCTAAATCAAAGTCATATTTCTTAGTTAGCTCCTAGATCGATGATCAGACCATCTCTTCATGCTTTTTGCCATGATCAACGATTTTACTATGGTCGACCATGGGTGATACTCATAAGGGGAAGATCAGTTGCTTTAATACCAATGATGTCGATGCTTTAAGCATCTAAAATTAATCACACAGGGGGGTTGAGTATTCAAAGGCTTGTCTGATGAATATTATTGATTGAGACTCTAACATCTATTTTTGCATCTATTCAAACTTATTGAAAGATTCTTTCATGTGAGAAAATAATTTTTTCACTTGAAATAGTTTAATTTTAAAATTAAATGAGTTGTGTGAAGTAAACTAGTGATATTTAGATTTTTCTTTTGCTATCAAAGTAAAGAGTATAAATAATTTTTCTTTTATTGGTGTTATTGGATGGAATAAAAGTGAAATTTTTAAAAACATAATTTTAATACTATATATTAAGGATTTAGGATTTGAGAATTAGAGATTAAAAATAAGATTTAGGAATGAAGGATTTGAAATAAGAAATTTGTAAAAATAAGAATAAGATTGATCTTTTTAAAAGAATTGGCCTCTTATAATCTTTTTAAATGAATCAATTTTTAATAAGATAAATATTTTGATGAATATATTATTAATTACTTGAATAAAAAATTAAAAGGCATTACAAATATATAAATTTAATAGTTTATTGTAATAATTATTCTTATTAATTCAAAATTAATAAAATATAAATATTAACAAAATAATTAATAATTATAAATTTTTAATTAAGAGAATCTCATCATTCTATACTATAGAAAGAACTATTTTTTCTAACCTCTTAAAAAAATCTTACATTTATTTTTATATTTGTTTGAATTTTTTAAAAAATTTTTATATAAGAGAGAATAATTCTTCCATTTGAAATAATTTAATTTTAAAATTAAATAAATTGTGTGAAAAGATAGTATAAGATTGTAAATTAATGTTACTCATATTTTTCTTTTACTATTGGGTAAGGCATAAATAATTTTTCTTTTTTTTTTATTTTTGGTGTTGGAGGATACAACATAAGCAAACTTTTTAAAAATATCATTTTAATATTAGATATTGAAAATTTAGGGTTTAAAAATTATAAATTAAAAACAAGATTAAAAATTAAGGATTTAAAATAAAAAATTTATGAAAATAAAAAACTTACAAAAATAAAAATAGAATTAATTTTTTTAAAAAAAATTAATTTTTAATAATTAATTTAATAATATCAATTTTTAATAATTTTTTTCAAAAAATTAATTCTTAATAAATTAAATATTTTAATAAAAATTATTAATTAAATAAAAAAAATTATAAATTATTATAAATATATAAAATTAACAACTATATCTAAAACTCCCAACAGCTGAACAGTCACAATTGCCCTTAACTAACAACTGTCATTTCAGCTCCTAACTGACATCCAGACTATTTCAATTTGCATTAGCTCAACAGCACTCAACCATGTATCCAATTTTTAACTCGCATTAAATATTTGCTAATCCTGACAACATCTGCTTACTCCGAAATCACCCACGGTTACTACCGCGTCTCACCCAATTTACCTCCCTAATTTCCACAAAATAATCAACCTGAGCTTCCCTTTAAGGGTGATGGTGGCCAAAACCCCTAATCTAGTGTAAGAAAGCAAGCTTTACTGTTACTTTTTGGTTTCTCAAAGAAGACAATGCCCTTCTTGGAATTTTTTTTTTTTACTTTGAAAAAAAAAAAAAAAGAAGATTTCTGTTCATTTCTCCAAATTACAAATTCAATTTTCAAAACCCTAACTCAAATTTTGGTATATTTCAATAATTTAAAAAAGTTACCAGATACTTTTTACAATTGAAATTAAGATCCCCAGAATAAAGATGGAAATTTCATTTTACAAAATGTTTTTGGCAATTTATGATATGTATATGATGCAAAAGAGTAAAATAATTTAATACAGTTGTTTCAATTGTAATTCATCAACTCCAGAGATCAGAACAATTGACTATAAGATCATCATAAGAGGGTCCCCATCACATTGAAGTATAATATAAAGGAAATGGGATGGATATTGATATTGACAAGGCATAATGTTCAGAAGGAACGAGATTTCCACAGGCGGAATGCAGCCCAGCAGTGGGCATTGACCCTAACCCTAATATAGGGGTTAAAAGGAGTCGTATCATCATGCCGCGTACAGTGTAGGTACGACGTAGCCACATGTTGCAGATTGAAAAAGAAGAGCTAATCCACCACCTCACAAAAAAAATCACATGTGAAGGGAGAACTAGAAAAGAAAGCCATTGTGCATCCGGAAACGCTGCATTCCACCAAAATCGTCTTATTGATTTCCAATTTTGACTTCTGCACGTTAAGGGCTACTTCTATACCTACTGATCAAGTGCCCTATCAATCTTAAATGATTACAGCTTCAGCCCAATGCATGCCTACAGATGCAACTCACATTCCACAACACAAACTATGCTTCCAAGTGCAGGTTGCTAACCCTACATCAGATGCTTCATGTGCTCTAGCCCATCAGAAGGGATGATAATATCTCCCCCATGGACTTCTCCGAAGTATCGTTCACATTATCCAACTCCACGCCAGATTCAAGCACAGCAGCATCCAAATTTAGCTTCCGTTTAGCAATCTCATAAACATTCTCATCAACCGTACCCTTGGTCACCAGCCTACAAAAGATAGAGCAGGGTTCAAACCAATGGAAAATTCATTTTTTTTATATATATATTAATATGGATTGTAAGTTAAAAATGAAGAGAAAATGAATGTCCCCAATTGTTTTTGATCCTGTTCCTTCCCATTTCTTTACTGTAACCAAATTTGAGGGAAGCATAGTTGGGGCACCTGTATATGGTGACAGGTTTTGTTTGACCAATGCGATGACATCGATCTTCTGCTTGTCTGTCAATCTGTGGATTGAAATCCATATCATGAATGACAACAGTATCAGCTCCTGTAAGATTTAAACCCTGCCCTCCGGCCCTAGTGGACAGCAAGCATGCAAATATTGAAGTGTCATTGTTGAAAGCATCCACTATGGTTTGTCTATCTGTCACCTGAGTACTGTCATGGGAATCATGTCAAGAACTAAGCTAGATGCATATAATGGTGAGCACCATAGACAGAAAAATCTCATAACATTAAAACATATGAAGCCAAATGAACACTGAAAAGGCAGAACAGAATGAAAATTCAACAGGACTACCTTCCAGCAGAAATTGCAGAAAGAGAAGAAACAGAGAAAGAAAGGACAACATGTTGAGATGCACAAAAAATATGTAATTAAACCCCACATGCCCCACTGCCCCTCCCATAATCAAATTCAAAAGGGAGAAACCAATTATTGGAATGGTGTTTTGGTATAACTCATTTTGTATGACTGCTGAAGTAACCTCACATGCAGTATTCAATTAGATAATCTCCATAATCTCGCTCATGAACTCCTGAATTTCCACGAGCAGACATCTCGTTGTCATCTACTTTCTAATATCCCAAAATTCTCTTCTACTTAAATAGGCTCAGATTCTAAGGCCTCTTGTTTTCAAGAATAAATCAATTTTTTCAATTTCCTTCTCCTTCAAGTTAACCTCCTACATTCATGAAAGCTACAAACAGTCATGAACAAGGGGACACAAGTGACACAGACACTAGTGCTGCAAAAAACCTAACTCAGAAAGGATCGATAGCTTGCCTCAGTAACAGTTCCTTCAAGCTTATTCATTTACCTAAGTCAGTGGCTCAGCTTGGTAGGAACTTGTTCATTTACCTGAACAGGAGATGCTGAAGCCTAATTTCAAAACTTTGTTAGTAAACAAGCCAAGCATGAATGAGGAGAAACTTGACTTTTTTTAGATCGAGCACAACTCATTTAAAACTTGTTCAGGGCTCATATATAGTCATAAATAACCTACTTTAGTGTACCATTTAAGGTTTGTTTGAAAACTTGTAAGAATCTGGCTGAATATTTGTTTACATTTTCCAATCACTAATGTAAATTTGGTTGTTTTAAGTATATAAAATTAAAAGAGCAAAACTTAGCGTAACAGTAAGGTTATTCTATTGTAAGAGTCATAAACAACGCTTTTCTGAAAACAAAAATAAGGTTGCATATATTTGATTCCTCCCCAGACAAAAGTCTCAAGCGCCCTTTTTTAAGTATAGGAAATTTATTCATTTAGATAAAGTCCAATAACAAAAGGAAAAGATGAAAGTCTATCTTATGTAGCCTGAGCCAAGCTCGAGCTTGGGTAAAATCATACCTAGACAAGCATGAACAAGCCCCACAGACTCAAGACATGCCAATGATTAAAAGAGTAGGGCTTCAACACAACAATACAAGTGTGGTAAAACACATTTTCTACACACACACACACACACATATATGGATGAATATAGTCATAATGCATCGTAGATGTACGTATATTCGTAAGTATAAATTTATACTCTACTGATTCATTTTAGTTTTTGTAGTTAATATTTTTTTGTAGTTAATATTTATTAACAATTTAAATTTATATTAGATGCAAAAATACAACATACACATTAAATTATTCTCTATATGCACTAATAGGAAATGCATGTTTTCTTGTTATTAAGTATTTATGTGTTATGCTCAGTTGCTCATAGAAAGCTATTTTGAATGATCATAAAAAGTTATGATATTAATATTTGAGGCATGTCAGAGGTGTGTTGAATTTTTTTTTTTATTGTTTTTTAGCAAAAACTTTTTGACTATCCCAAGCATGTTTCCACGTTTGATATGAGTCACATGACACATTGGCTGGATAGGCATATCTATGAATCTCAGCATGAAATTGTTTAGGGTCAGCCTTGCCATAGAACTGAATGTCGAGTTAACAACATTCAACACAGATACAATGCCAGTAAAGGAAACATTTGGTTGAAATTGCACTTTCCCAAAATAAATATCCACTATTGGATTTGATACAAAACTTCTGATATCATAGAACAGATATTAGAGGATACTATGGGAGAGAATGGCGAAAAGGAGAAAACTAGCGGAAATTATTGACAAAGAGCTGAGAGAGAGGAGAAAATGAAAAAGCACCAAGCGAAAGAAAAGGAAGAAGCACTAAGAGACAGTAACACACTACTATTCAGTACGTTAGCCAGCTACTCTGCTACTTCTAGAGATCAGAATCTTATTTATAGACGCCCTCATAATTTGAAATAGAAATGACAATATATGACCTGACTTGACTTTAACCCACAAAAAGCATGAGGAAAAATACAAGGGAAGAATGCAAAAACAGGGTAGGCACCTAAAATAATTGCTAAAGTGTGCCATGTAAAACGAATTGTCAAAAGAGGCTGCGAAAAGACAAAAGTAGCATCATCCATATGTCACAAGTATTTGCATAGACCTTTACAACTTTATGACAGACAACCATGGGGATTGAGACCATGAAGTTGCTTGTGTATAAACGAGGTGCTCTACCTAACTGAGCTAAGTCCTTGTGCTTGTAATAATAGGATTATGGTCATGTTGTCTCTTTGTGTGGGACAAATGTCAGAGGCAATAAAGCATAAATGATGTGATGAGTTTCAAAAGGTCCTTGGGCTTTCATGTTATTCAGTGTTTTAAATGGGTTTCAGGGGCTAGTAATTTTGTGGTCCAAATTCTTAGTGCGGGAAACAGCTTTATAAACCACTGGAGAATTGTTATGGAAGTGGAAAGGTAGTTGATGAGAATGCGATTTGCAAAATCCTTCAATCTGGTGGAAGAAAAGTGGTTGCAAAGGGGAGGGAGAAGAGGTTATTTTGTATTCTTACATCCTCTATAGGCAATTAAGTGAGGTTTTTCCCTCTTTTTGCTAATACAATTTTAGATATCACTCTTTAGCAATTACTTTAGGTGACTAACTCCTTTTTACACTATTTTCAAAAAATAATCCAAACCTAACCTACTCACCTGAACCTGCAATATCCAGTAACCCAAATGGCGTCAATGTGTACACAAACAAGAAAACATTTGACCCAAATCCAATTTGAACAGAATACAACAAGATGTAAAGAAAAATAATTCATGATTTAACCCACAATAAAATAAATTCAAGATGACTGAACCTGAAATAACCCAACTCAAAGTTTTGCGAGACCTAAATGGCCTTATTTCTTAAGTGATATAAACAAGTGACCCAAGCCCAAATGACCTTTGACCCAAAATGACTGGTACCATAACACAAAACAAGCCAAGTCAAAAATGACCAAACATGCCACCTCTACCAAGAAAATGAGGATCCAATAAACAAGGATCATAATAAAATGAAAAATCCTACCTATTAATAAAGTAGAAGAATACATTATTATGACAAATACAAAACATTTAACAAAATTTAGTTGATGCATTCATCCTAAAATGTCTTTTCTTGTCCTTTGTCAGTGAATCATTAAATTCCACTGTGTAATGTTCATGTAGTAAATACAATTAATTATAAAGACCATGCAGCAAAACATAGCTGCTATTATGCCTTAAAAACTCTTATGGAAACTTTTTTCCCTAAATTTTTCTTAGAACGTGGAGGCATACATTTTCAAATCAGACTATTAGGACTTTTCCTGTCATTTCATGCTGAGATGGTTCAGGGGCTTCTGTTTAGGTCAGAATTTTGTGATTTTCACCTAACACCACTAAACAGCATGGTATATCTGACAGGAAAAGAAGTGGCTTACTTTATGGTCAAGACTCTCTAGATGTTAATACTCACTAGAATGCAAAATTCCATGAATACACACATCATAAATATGTGTTGCTGAATTTATTATTTGCACATAAGGTTTCAAATCTGGAGTGTATCCCAGGAGGCTTTGGCTCTTGGAACTAGAGCACACAACCACCATAAGTGAGCAGGAGATCAATGAAGGCAGCACTAACAGCAATATGCACAGCACACTGGGACCAGAGCCTTGGTGCTTGGTTTCTGCTCTTGGCCTCTCCACCAAGCCCATCTTATATTTTAGTACTTGTTTGTGCGCATGCAAGAGAGAAAGCAGGCAGGGGCAGAGGGTGGTGTGAGAAAGAAATGAAGGTTTTTCTTATGCATTTCTCCATTAATGATAAAGTGAGACCACTTTCCTCAAAATGTGAACCAAAGGAAAGGAATTTTTTTTTTTTGGGGGGGGGGGAGAGAGAGAGAGAGAGAGATGAGAAGAAGACTCACCTAAACAGATGCTTCAAATAGATAAAAAACAATGAAAGTTTGTGGTTTGCATTACTCGTTGCAATCGTAGACTGAAGGGAAAGTCACATTCAAGCACAGAAAATTTCAAGTACTACAAACTATAAATTGATAATCCAAGGGTGTCATTGAAATTGAGTGCACTTCTAGGGTTATCTGTCTTTGACTTAACTAAATTCAACCATCAGAATGAAAATACAAATGGAAATCTGATGCCTATTTCCCAATCCCATGCTGTTTCTTAGCATCATTGGCCTGGGCTTTGATAGGTCCATCCATCCATTCTCCCATGGACCAAACCTAACCATCCTACCGATAAAGGCCAGAAACTAGTGTCATGGTTGCAATAAAGTCACCACTATCTGTTTAGGTCAACAGGCAAACCAAACATTGCAAAAAAGTTCAACTGACTTAAATGGGCCTTGTCCAAGTATTCAGGATACACTGCAAAGAGTCATTTTGGCTATACAACAAAACAGAGAAAAGACACAACATACATTGAGTAAGAAAAGGGAGAATGGTGACTTTCCTGTCCTTTCCTTGACAATACAAACATACACACACACACACAAAAGGAATGAAATGCATGGAGAGTAGAAAAGCATGCTGGGGTTGCTCTGTTGTGCTTTCCCAAATGTCAAGTTTGGTTCATCAATGACTCTAAATGTTAAGATAAGTGAGGCATCCATTGATTTGGGGGAGTAACACTACCCCCCCCCCCCCCCCCCAACAAAAAAGAAAAAGCAACAGCTCATTTTCTGAAATCATAGATCATAGGAAACAAAACAAACACTTTTAGTGTAGAACGTACTGGCACATTCATAGATGTACGAAAGAATTCCTGAACATTAACAAAAGAGGGAATAGAAACATAAGCCACATATCACTGGGAAAATTGAGTACTCAGTAGATATTAAATTCTAACCGAAATAACATCTCAATTTAAATATTCCAGATGGTCTACTTAAAAAAGCTGTGTCCCAATGCTCAAAACTCCCACATTATGAGGTATAGATATTCTACTGTTAAATTTTTTTTCTTTGTAGGTCCTCAATCAAAAGCTCCGTCCCCATGTATTGGCATGTATTCATATGTGATAATGCCAAACCACAAGATATTGCATTCTAAGCAAATAACAGCTGATAAATACATAAGTTGAGACTTACCTTCCATCAAGTCTCCTATAAGTCAGCCCAATAATATCTAACATCCATTCTAAGAGGTCCAGCATTGAGGTCCACTGGCTGAAAATCAGCACCCTATGCCCACCTTTTCTTAGCACAGGAAGAAGTTCAGCTAATGCCTGAATAATAAAGGCAAAATATTTAACCAATGGCAAAAGCATAATATGGATATCTTGTTTGTGTTTAGTAAAATCCATTTCATGGAAGGCCTTTCAAAATTCAAATCATGCAATTACCCGACACTTTGCTGAAAGCATAACATGCTTTTCTGATAGAATTCCTTTCCCATCATTGACACCATGGTGAAGTAAAATCTGTGAGAAGTTAGGGCATAAATATGTTAGACTTATCGCCGCCAAAATGGAAAGGCTTCTTCTGCTCATCATAATTAAAGGGTAAACTTCAAACTTATGTCAAATGGCAGGATGTAAATTACAACAGGGTATGTGGTATTTTTTTCAATCAACTTCATACCCTCTGTTTTCTACATTAGTAAATGCATACCTAACCAACAGCGCAACTTTAGTAGACCAATTTGACTCTGCCAAGTGTCCTTGTGCCATGATTAAAATAAATTTTATCTTTAAAAAATTATATTAAATTGCACAAATATTAAAATATATATATAATTCTTGAATCAAAATTTTCTAATTTTATCAGCCATTAAATTGTATAACTAATAATGAAATTGAGAATGGAAAAATAGTTTTATTGCATCATGAGAAATTTTGTAAAAGTCACTTTCTTTTTGAAAATTTATAATAAACTGTATAACTATCATATTTATTTTACACCACTTCATTTATAATTTTATAACCAGCCAAATCATACTATAATTTATAATTCTTTGATTAAAAAATAATGGCGATTAGGACCATATCACAACATGCCCAAGAATAATGTAGGCAGGGCCAGACAGAACACTTTTTACCTTACAGATTCCAAAACCAACAGGTAGTCATCCAATTTTACCTAGACAAACTGGCCATCCAAGTTTTAGACAAAGATAAGCAACTTTTTTGTTCATACAATATGTTTTAGACATCCGGAAAACTGGGGACCAGGACCAGCTGCATGCCTAGGGAAGGAACCAATGTAATACCTCATCCTAAGTGCCAATGCTACCCACTACTGCCAGTATAGTGGCTTTTCTTGAGTGTTACTTCCAGACTCAAAAACAACTAAATGGTATCAGCAATTTTGGCATAAGTTAACAGCATAACAGTATGACAATCAATAGTAAGGAAAAATTAAGGGAAAAAACAAAAGGTTTCCATGCAATTGCATCAAAGGAAAATCACCACTTGTTAGTGTACAAGACCAACTCCAAGAATGGGAAGAATCACCTGGTGGATAGAGAAGTCATTGTATCCCTTAAGCTCATCAATTACCCTGTCCAAGGTACATTGAAAGCCGAAAGCACCCATTGGATGTAACCGTTTGGCAAAACGAACAATATCATCATCACTGTAAATTCTCCTCACCAGTAATGGATGGTTTGCAATCTGCAACGAGCATTAAAAGAGAACAAACAAATAGATGAAAAGAAAGGAGAAAAAAAAAAAGAAGCAATGAGAATGAAATGGAAATAAATAGGATAGAAGGAATGAATGACAGAGATGACAAACCTTGCGGAACTGAACAAAGTAATTTGAGATCTGCCGCCGAGGAAAAACTTTAACAACAGTTTTTAAGTTTACATCTGGCATCTTTGCCAGATGAGCACGCGAAACTGCACGATATTCCTCTATTGCTTCTTTGTAGGCAAATTCCTGATTTTTTTCCATTGTAACATACTCCACCTATAAAAGCCATATTTAGCTCTTCTAAACTAGAAAAACATGGAAAAGGATCAAAAAACTACATAGTACAAGAGCAAGTAATTGGGACATGCCAGGTTATATTGAAACTCACAAATAAGCATCCAAATACCTGCTGTATCTTTGGAACAAGTTGCTGCATTACATCAGATTTTAAACGTCTTAAGATGAATGGTCCCAAAATAGATTTCATGTGGCCAATTAAATCTCTGTCCTCAGCATTTAATAGCCTTTTCAAGTCCACGTCCTCAGTCGCAAAGAGGTCAGGCATCATAAATTCCAGTAATGACCATAG
Organism: Rhizophora mangle; assembly: GCA_037832345.1. Taxonomy (NCBI): domain Eukaryota; kingdom Viridiplantae; phylum Streptophyta; class Magnoliopsida; order Malpighiales; family Rhizophoraceae; genus Rhizophora; species Rhizophora mangle. The sequence continues at coordinate 3,860,005 of JBAPLJ010002025.1, read as the reverse complement.
CTCCTACAGTAAATAACCATCAGTTCAGACAAGGATGCCATTGCTGCTGAAAGGGAGCATATATCTTGAATCCACAACACAAAATACAGATTATTCTGTAAAGCAGTCTTGCCCCTCTGATCTTAAGGGAAGCTCATAAAGAAATAAAATCATCATAAATACTATTCACACAAAAGAAGAACAAAAAAGAGAAAATTGTCATCACCGTAGAAGGCAGCAGAGCAGCCTCAAGTAATAAGATTATTCAAAACAATGGCTCACTTTTTTAAATTTTTATTCTATATTCCCATTTCCAAGCTTGAATTCTGATTTACAGGCTTCTGAAAACAGTCACCCAGCTTAAAGCTTAGCAAATTTCTGCAATTCCGGTCTTTTATACAAAAATTAATAACTCCTATCATTTCCCAGCATCAAACTATAAAACAATGTTACACTGTAAGTTAGTGGTTCCATTCATTTAAGATTTTTGACCTGAGCTATGCTTTTCCATCTGATATTTGTAGTCATTTGGAAGCCAAAATACATGAGCTCTGCATATATTAGGTTGATTATGTAATAAGTAGCCTGGCAGTGCTAGTGGAGACTAGAGAATAAGTTGTGATGAAATTTTGGACAGTGTGGCCTCTAATGGTAGTAACATGTGGGTTTGAGGAGGATTTTACTCCAGCTCTACATGCTAGCATGTGGCACAATGGAAAAAGGGTCTGAAGACATTTACAAGGACCAATTCCATAGGGTGGAATTGATATAAACTGGAAACATGGAAGGGGGACACCACAGTGCTAGGCTGCAATAGCATGTGTTCACTCTGAACTTGAACAACGGGAGGCATAAAGCAGGAGGATGAATGCAGGCTTTGATATCGTGTTATGGGACCATATACCAACCCAAAAACCTAAGCCATCAGAAGTGATTAAAAGCCTAGTCAAAAAAGACAGAACTTAGGACCAAATCTATACATAAACATACTGTTCAAACACTGTTTTTGCAGCTGCCTGGAGAAAAAATAGAAAAAGTCAATATTACACCAGTAAATAAATAGATGTGTCCCTCAAAAGCGGCCTGACCTGGAACTAGGATGTTGCCCTCGGTGGCAATTAATAAACCCACTTAAAGACTATCACTCGTTGGGGCACCACATCTATATCTGCAATTAGTATCACCTCCACAAATCCTACTTCCCTTCAATGCAAGACACCAAAAACAATTCTCACTTTATGAACTGTTAATATATGGAATATAATCACATGTGATATTTCAACAGACATTGCAAATAAGTAAACATCTAGTTCTAATCAAGGATGCATCCAAGATGCAAATGCCACAATATTGCATTGAGAAATAAAAATGTAGTTTATGGCACTAATATCAATTACAAGAAACAAACCATACAGAAAATTTTTGTACAACTAGAACAAATTATTTGTATGATTCTTGCAGAAGGTACATCAATAGTGATCCTAAATCTCAGATTCCTTTCACAAAGCCAACACAACAAGCAATTTCTCAGCTACATTACATATTAGGATTTTTGCTATCATATCAGTTATCCAACATTTTTTTGATCTTTTCTCAGGTCATGAATTGCAATAATGCAAGCATGAAAGGTCAATATCAGGAAATCATGTTTCACATTATACCGACATTAAGCCTTAGAAGGATATATCTGATTTATGCATCAAACAGGGTACAATACATGTGTGTAAGAAATGCTACGATATCATCTACCACACATACATATATGTTTTATCAACATTAAGCCTTAGAAGGATATATCTGATTTATGCATCAAACAGGGTAAAATACATGTGTGCAAGAAATGCTACAAGTTCATCTACCAAGTGCATATAGATAAAAAATCCAAGCCTGGTGACTCAATCAACTGATTTTGTGTTTACTCAGCTGACATGGCAAAATTCAATTCAGAAAATACAACATATGTCACATGTCCTCAATAATTACTCATACAGCATACACATAACAAATAGTCATTGGTCATGTATTTTAGCAATTTCATTTAGATTTCTGCTATTTCGTTGTTTATACTCACATATTACTTTCATAATTCTTGTATCACACTCCAGTGTAAGGTTTTAGTTGATTATTTTATTTGGCCACTTAACTTATCACTAGCAAATTCTTTTTACTATCTATTAGTTTCTTCATCAACTGTAATGTCTCAATATATCTCACCCTCACCAATGTTACTTTTTGGACTTTAAATTGAACTGTTTCTTCTTGGTTCTAAATCAATAGTCTTCACAGACAAATTCTAAAGTTTTGAATGCTGCAAATTCAAATTTTATTTTTATACAAATTCTCGTATGAAATTTTGTATTGTATGGGTGTCATGGATGAGCATACAGCCAGTTCCCCAAGTAAACTCCACACAAATTGAGCATAAGAGAAAATAAATTAAAAATATAGCACAATAAATAGTACATGTAAATCATTCTGGAGTGGTGTCCCTGTTAGCATCAAACGCTGATTTGCATTTTTAGCAATTGACATCAGGTTTTTCCACCTATAGCTGTTCTTATCCTTCAAAGCATGTGCCTCATCCATCAGTACGCAGCTCCACCTCCAGCGTTTAAGAATTTTACGGTCATCTTTCTGCTGCACACTGAAAAATCAATGATCACAAGTAAACTCGTATTTAAATAATGGAAACAGATAATTAACCTTTTTAAAATAAAGCACACCTGTGTCGTTCAAAAAGTGAGTAACATACAAGAAGCACATTAAATGGAGGTGGTAACCCACTTTTAGCCAAAGAGCACAACTCCTTTGAATAGGCAGATCGATTTGCCCCATGATACTGGAGTATAGAAAATGATGGACACCACTTTTTAAGTTCTCTTTCCCAGTTCTCCAACACAGAGGCAGGACATACAACTAAATGTGGACCAGGATCATTATTTATGTGTTTCAGCAACATCAAATATGTAATTGCCTGCCACACAGATCAAAATTATGTTACTGGCAAGTGTCAACAGATAGGGTTAACAGCACAGTCAATAAAACATATAAAAAAGGGGGGAGAGGGGTCCAAGTACCTAAATGCTCTTAGTCCAGGAAGTAAAAGGTACCTGAATGGTCTTCCCAAGGCCCATCTCATCTGCCAATATGGCTGCATGGCACATAAATTGAAGTCATTATTTATCATTGTTAACTGCTCTCCTCCGACTAGATAAAGCAAGTGCTTATAAATGCTACCAAAACGGAAATGTTGTAGGACTTCTTTATACACGTGTCATTGCAAGTCTGATGCCTGAAAGCAGATATGAAACAGATCATGATGACAATGGCAACATAAAAGTACCTCCCCCAATGCCTTTGTGATATAACAGAAGAAGGAAGTTAACGCCAACCAGCTGGTAAGGCTTCAGGATAGGCTGGAAATTTGAATCTTCCACTGCACATGCTTTATTAATATCATTCTGCAAACAAAACCCCACTGGAGATCAGCATTTTAAAGGAAAGATAAGAATATGGCTTAGACACAAATTAAATTAGCCAAGGTAGAGTAAAAAAAATAAGTCATAGATCAACAAAAAAGTAAGAAACTAGCAAAACAGAGCAACTGCATCCATGCCTGTTCAGATGAAGCAATCATTTATGCCTATAAGAATGCACTCCCCTCAAATAATCAATACCAAGATTCTAAGACAAAGTCCGATTTGATTATCGATACTAGTACTAGAATTCAATCACCTAAAGATTCAATAGAAAACAAATCTCTGAAATTTTCTTGCTGTTAGTATTATCTATACTATAACCTAGCTCAGTTGGGCTCATCACTTGACCTAAGAATGGAAAACAAACTACTGAAGATCCTCTTCTTCTCTCCTCCATTTACCAAAAATTCAGTCTTAGAGAAACAGACAGATGAAAAAGGGACATGGGAAAACAAGTGCATTCTTCCGTTCAGATCATTACATCCATTTAAGAAGACATTTTTGTGATTTGGCTCAAATTCTACCCATATTCAAGAATGTTAACCTCATTTCCACATAGGTAAAGAATCATTGATATCATATCAATTTCCTACTTAGAATTCCTTTTGATTTTCGAAATAAATCAACAAACAAGCAGATGTAGTTACAAGGGAAGCCAAGTACCTGAGTGACAATCCTCACGGAAGAAGCAAAGACCTCTGCGTAGCGTTGGCAGGAAGTGGTTGCAGAGCCGTAAAGCTCCCTTTTCAGCTCCGCAGATATCTTGGAGCATTTTTGTAAAGCAACACCAACCACATCATCCTCTTCCACATCCTCTCCCATTTCCAATCCCAATTCCCCATCGCTCGAATCTATATCATAAACCTCTGTCAACTCCTTCTCCTTCTCCTCCTCCTCCACCTTCTCCTCGTCCTCTTGCTCGTCATCATCAATCACAAATCGACGGCTACGATTGGCTGCAGGCCTCACCTCCTCCACCACATCGTCGTCGTCATCATCATCATCATCATCATCATCCAGATTATGCAAGTCCTCCAAAGCTTTTACGGGTTCGGTGATATCAATGCAATCGTCATCGTCGTCAGAAATGAGAGGGACCACCGCAGCAGCATCTTCAGGATCGTAGGACTCCGACGATTTTCGGAAAGCAAAGGATTCTATAGGAGGTGGAGGCGGAGGAGGAGAGGATTTAGGCTGCTTACGGTTGTGCTGAGTGACTCCGAGAACCCGAGAGGGTTTGAAATCGTGTTCAGCCCACTCTTCGTCGGAGATTTCGTCGAAATCGCGCTTCATCGTTTGACCCTTTTAATAATGCTTTTCTTTTATCAAACCCTAGATGATGACGCTGCCACAGCACCTCAGCTCAGCTCAGCAGAGCTGCAATATTGATTTCCGAAAGCAACCAAAAAATAAGAATTCAAAGAAAAAGTATATTGGAATCGGAATTGGAATTTTGTGCAGAGAATCAAAGGAAACGGAGAAGAAGAAGAAGAAGAAGACACAAAGTGTACGATACGATATGAGCGAGAAGACCGCAGACTGTCCAAGAAACTGACAAGAGCCGGTCAGACGTGGACGCTCGAAATGCCTTTCCTTTTAAGTTACTGACCCAACTAGTCATGCTGACGTGGCTACTTCTAATGGAGAAAGACGCGGAGTCCATTTTTTAAAAAATAAATAAATAAAAAAGAAAAAGTTTTGATGTGAATAGAAGTAAAATAAACCTGAAAAATAATAAATATTTGAATATAATTATTAAAAAATATTATTTACAAATTCTACTTAATGGTATGTACATCGTATGTTTTTTTTCAAAAACTCAAAAATAAAAAGTGTGTGGGGCCACGCCAACTACGTTACGCATGTCCCTCTCTCGTCTATTTCACCCTGTTCATATAGTGGGGCCCATTTTGATTGGTAACTGTATGACGCAGCCTGAGATAATAATGATAACAAAAACTTGGACTAAGTTCCCGCCCAAATAGAATAACTTCACGGCGCCTTCTAATCCCAGACTTAGGACTTAGGACTTAGGACTTAGGCATTGACCGTAACAATTTGGGCGAAAATAGAAAAACAAAGAAATTGTGGGGGCAAAAAAAAATTATAAAGATTGTCACAGACGTTAAAACAGAGATGCTCCATTCCAGCCCACGGAAGCTGTCAACTTTTAATTTTGTTGAGAAATGGCTAAATTCCGTGGTCATAAGGACATGTGATGGAAAATACTATTATGAAACAAAATCAGAGAATATTCGAAACCAAAGACAAGGTCTATTTCCTTATGATGAAAATTTAAACGGTACAGCAGATGGTGAGTACAAAATCATTATTTAAAGTGTGGCAAAAGCAAAAAAGCAAAAGAGCCTCAAGACATAATGTATAATGCTAAAAAAAGTAAAATTTAAAATATGACACTGCATCAACAAAAGGCTTCACACCAGTGACACTATCAAAATCGTCTTTTCTGTATTGGGTGAAGAATCAAGGTCAAAGTTGGCAAACTAATTTTCTGAGTAAATGACTCTGATTCATACAAGAGCCCATCAAACAATTAGAACTTACTAACACACATTCAAAAGCAATTCTCAATATCCAACTCAATTTAAAAAATAATAATAATAAATATATATATTTGAATATTTATGGTCCTTCAATGGGATTATAGAGAGATATAATTCATCATGTTAAAAAGTTCTAGTTTCCAGCACATCACTCACGACATTTGACTCAAATTCACAAAGGGAAAGAAAATTCAGTCTAATGTAACAAATATTAGTCAACCATATTACCTAGATTTTCCTTTCTTGAGCAATATCTCAATATAACCTAAAATAAACTTGTATTGTTAAGAGTTATGGCTTTGTTCATTGCATTCTTTTATTATTTGATTGCTCAATTGATGAATAAAGTCCAATTGATAAGTCAACTCTTCCTAATATCATAGGCATCTCGAGGTCTAGTTCTAATGACAACATGTCAATCAAGTTGCAATATATCTTGAACATAAAAGATTTGCTTGTGATGTCAAAACAAATGGTTCATCCTTTAAATAAGCACCTATATGAACTAACTCTGAGAAGTACACTAAAGTGAATATCAACCTAATCTCATTTAAATAATACAACTCTAAATTTTTCAAAATAACTTAATTCATTCATACCCATTATCACATTATAATAAGACATGTTTTCCATAAAGGATAAGCTTTTTTTTTTTTTTTTTAATACAACAACATTGCTATTATGTGTCTTTTTTCTATTCTTTATATCTTTTGTAGGAATCTAACACCTTTAATGATATATCCTTTGAATCCCTTTTCAACTTTATTTGAACCTAGAACTAGCCACTTGATGTATTCAATAATCTTTGGGCTAATTAATTGTATTAAACTTTAAACCTAATAAGAATATAACAACACAAAATAAAAATAAAAATAAAAAACTAACATTAGTAAAATAATTATGTTTAAGATATCACATTATCAAAGAATGAAAACTTTGAGTAAAATGGAATTTAAGAAACATAAATGCCACATAATTTAAAGAAAGAGAGAAAAAAATATATAATTCACCTAGTCTTGAAACCATTTAGTAAATGTTGAATGATAACGTTTTTCTATCTCATATTAACAATGTCATCAATTGTGATAATAATACTCTCTTAATTACTTCTTGATTATCCCTATTGAAAATATAAAAAATATAATTAATTAAAACATATAAGAAAACAAAACAAATGAATCCAAAGAAAATCAAAATTCCTTCCACTAAAAATTTTAAGTTCATGATTGATGCTATAAATGTGTAATGCTTTTTCCTTAATATATATAAGAAAGACATAAAAAAAAGTAGTTTTCCTTAATAAATCAAATGACCAAATCACAATTATACAAGATAAATCTATGTTCCTAAATCAACTTTTGTTTATTAAAAGAAATATCATGCTTGTTCTCAAATGAATAACCTAGTGTTAAAGATAATGAAGCATCTTATGGTATAATAAGATCAATATCATTATTATTCCTTAACATGTGATTAAATCATATCTCATCACCTTTAAAATATCTAGAGTAATGAGTTATAAACTCGTTTGTAATATATCCTTCTACAATCAAACCCTTTAGATATGCTTTACTTTTAACATAAGATTTCAATGTCAATAAAAATCTATATTAAATTACAAAGATATGATTTAACATATATGATAAAATTAAAAAGACCAAAAAGATCAAAATAAAGGAATTTATAATTTAGAAATGCACCTTTCAATATGAAACATCCATTAATAGTGAACAAGACCTATTAATTTTGCCTCAATGGCCAAATTAACAATTTGATGCACCATTACAATGAAAAATGATTAAGGAAAGAGCATTTCCATGTAAGAATGTTTTCAACTATATGTGTTTCTAGTTCCTTTAGATGACTTACTTTAAGAACCTCTACACATATTTCTCAAAAATATGAACTCATATCAATTATAACCTAAACAACTTTACTTGGCAAAGAAATCCTTAGTTCAATTGCAAGTATGTCTTTTATTAAGACATGACAATTATGATTTTTGAGTCTAATGATTTTGTACTCTTAATTTTCACATATTTGGAAAAGTTTGATGAATGACTATCTTGAATTTTCACTCCATTTATTACTTCAGACATTTTTTTTTTCTTTTCCAAAGACATTGTATAATAAGCAAGAGGCAATAATAATTTTTCATTACAAAGCTCTTTAGGGTAAAAGCCATTTCTTACACCCATTGCCTTAAGATCAAGATAGGCTTTCAAATTGTCTCTTATTTTTCCATCAATGTCAAATAATGTACTCAAAAAGTTATTACGCACATTCTTCTCAATATGCATGACATTAAAGTTATACCTTATCAAATAAGATTTCCAATATGTTAAAGTAAAGAATAAACTTATTTTTTTCAATGCATCACTCAAATTAATGTTCTTACCATATTCATCATTCAAAACCATCTCATATTCTAATAGCTCTAAAATACTTTTACTTAGTGTCTTTAGTTTTTTTTTTTCAATTATATTCTTCTTTACCATTAAAATTGCATTCACCATTTCTAAAAGGATGATCAAGTTCTAAAAATTAATGATGACCCATAAAACAATACTTTTTACCATGATATAACATTTTAACCATGTATCAAAACCACCATACAAACATGCAAATTTATTCTTAGTATTCCAACCTAATGACAAGCCATAAGCAAGGAAATTATTAATTTTTTGTAACAATGTGACATGCAATTAGAAGGTTCTTTTTGAATGTGCATCATATATGTTTAACTTAATAACCCAAAAATCTTTTAGCTCATTAATTAAAGGTTACATCATTACATTAATTTTGTCCAAGAGACTTAAGACTATGAACAAGCAAAGCCAAAATGAAAGAATGTTCTTTCATGCATAAGGCAAATTATATATAATTATGATAATAAGTCAAATGTTATGCATAAACCAAGTCAAAGCCATCATTAGTCAAACCAAGTCAAACATCTTGAGGATCTTTTGAGAATTCCTTATGTTGCACATCAAAGTCTTTCTATGCATAACCATCAGCTAGATACCTTAAATGACCATCATTTTTATGTTCATCAAAGGGCCATCATATTAAAGTTGTTGTTTTAGAACACATAATTAACCTCTAAAGTCTAGGCTTTAAAGGAAACTAATGCAAATCTTTTTTATTATTATTTTTTTGTTTTTTTTCTTATTTATGGACTCTTAAAAATCTATTTGATTTTCTCTTACCTTAAGGTGCCACAAATCGAACAAACATTATCTTTCCCATTTTCCCCCTAAAACAACATGCATAAATTAAGACAAGCATTGTTTTTTTTTTTTTTTTATAACCAAATCCTACTTCATTAATTATTTACTTAACCTTATAATTTGATTTAAGCAACTTCTCTCTCTAATGCAATGTTTCTCTTAAAATTTTAAGTAACCATAAAAAAGGACTTATTTTTCCATGTTAGACTCATATCTTGTCTATCCTAGTTAAGGAGGGTCTCACACTTAATTACACAATCTGGTGCACACAATGATTATTTTTCAATTGCATTTAAATTGTAGGTTGTACATTTAGATGTAGTAAAAAGAAATAGCAAAAAGCATCAAAGAAAAATAAAATGATCAAAGAAAAAATTAAGAGATAATAATAATCATATTATTACAAATTAATTTATATTGTTTAATGTGTAATTACAACATATACTCATCCTTAAAGAAAGAGTTAGTAACCCTTTGGGTTTTCAAACTAAACCCACAAAGAGAGATTCAATCTAAAACCCTCTCTATAAGATCTAATAGCTTAATCAAAGTCTAACTACATGAAATTAATGCCAATTGACTTAAGAGCTATTGAGCTATTCATTGACATCTCACATGCCCCTACTAGAGGCTAGTGGTGTCTTAACATTAGTAACAATGCATCCCTCCTCACACTACTACCTATTCCATAGGAAAAAAAAAATAAAAACCAACAAAATACCATTTTAGAGTTGAATTGCAGCTCTTAAGCCTAGAAACAACCTTCAAAGTATATGGTTATGGCGATTTTAAGTCCAAAAATATGCAAATTGGATCAAGATGTGGGGAGGATGAGAGTGAACAATGAAGTTTGGAATCAATATGACAGAAAAACTAAAAGAGGGGATTAGAAGTTAAAGAGGAAATGAAAAAGAAAAAAGAAAACAAAAAGAAAAGAAAAAGAAAAAAAGGAAAAAGTCAAAATGGAAAAAAAAAATTCAAAAAACAAAGAATGCAAAAAAAAAAATGAAAATGGGATGCAATGTTTCCAATCATAACACCATTCCAAGACACTTTTAATAGGCATATGAATGTAAATCACCTTTTTAATCATACATTAAACCTAAGTAAGTGTGTATGCTCTTGTAATAAATCATAAAAGAGAAAAAGAATAAAATATTAATAAGAAAAGACATACAAATGAAGATACGTGAATAGTAGTATCATCACTTATGATGAGTGTTTAGGTTGGTTGTAACCTTCACTAAATGTAATCATTCTTTTAAATCCTAATAAGTCCTGATAAAATAAAACTTAGTCATTATAATATTATGATCACACATAAAATGATTGTTAACAACTCTAAAGTTAATGTGCATGCATTACAATGTCTCTTTATAACACATAACACATCTTAGATAAAGTGAAATCGAACTTAACTTATTGGAAGGCCTAACAATTCTCATTTGCTAGTTGCCTTACTCTCTTAGAATATTTTAGTTTTGTTATTCACAACTATATAATGTAATTTATAATGCTACCTATAACTGCATGTAATCAAATTGATAGATGCCAACATAACTTTCTTTAAGGGCATTATAAGTCCTAGAGGAAGATGAATTTGATTAAATGGAGCAAAGTGTGCTTACACAAGGGAGAATTTGGGTTTAGAGTTCGATATATAAAAAACCAATAAAGCTATGTGAAGAACCACAAAGTTTAGCAACTAGTGTCATGTGCAGGAAATACTATCACAATGAAATAATTATTGACTTTATACACAAGCGTGTAGCATCCAATACTTAGTGTAGGCTAGTTCATGACAAGGGGTGCCTTGAATTTGGTTTGTAATAGTGTATTGGAAACAAAAGAACAATAATGTTCTATTATGACAAATAGTTGTTTCTATAATTTCTATCCTCAACATGCCACTTGTCCACTATCATAGGAGGAGTTACAAATAAAGGTTACTTAGTATTGGAACTACACTTATGGTTAGATTTACAGTAAACTAAATGGGATGCTTCCTCAATGGATTTTAAGGAAGCTAAATCTAAAGGTAAGACAAATGATTATCATAGTTGGACATTTACTAATGATGGTCAATTTACAATTAAAAAGGTCTATTGGGATGTTTAAGATCTACAAACAATGATGGTGCAATTTCAGTATAAGTCTATATGAAGGCTTACTATTTTTTAGAAAATACATTATTTTATACAAAAGGTGAGTAATTTTTATTTACCTAAAAATCTTGAAAGATGGTTTCGTAGGATTTGTCCACCCAACTTACACCTTTTATGTAATATTAAGGTTGACAATTTAATACATCTTTTGGAGGTCTCCTAATTTATAGCTAAAATTTGGTTTCATTTTATTGATCCCCTAAAATAAACTATGTTTCTTAAACTCTAGATAAAGAATTGGTTGATGACTAATTTAAAATATAATTTTGGTTTTGTTAAAGAGGTTTTATAGTGCTTTTTTTATATAACTTTTTAATGGTATTAAAAATAAAGAAATGCAAAATTTATTTTGAAGATCAATAGCTCTTCCATCCTCACATCTAATTTTGCAACAAGTTAAGGAATTTGTTAATGCCTAGAATGAGCAAGTTGAGGACTTTTTAATACCACTAAGAACCTAAGTGATTGTAACCTAGTCTCTTTTTACTTAGGGTTGGATAAAGGTAAAGGGTGAGAAAGGGCAATCTAAGCATGATAAATGCTTGTATTAAGGGATTGCTTTGGTTTATGGATTGGAGGCTTTATTCTAAGGTTTTGAAAATCAAAATGGATTAACCAAGTTGATAAAATTAAAAATTAAACATTAATCCAATCTGATTCATTTTAAAAACTATTAATTCTAAAAACTGGTGGTCAAACCAATAAATCAACCGAATAGATTGCAAACCAATAAATTGGTTACAATTTTTGTGGTTTAGTTAGTTTAAAGAAATTTTTAAAATTAAAAATATTTTTTAAAATTTTTTAATTTTTTTAAAAAATAAAAATTATATTATTAAAATTTTTATATATTTAATATTAAATATAAATTTTATTAATTTAATTTTAATTAAATTAATTAAATTAATTAAATTTTTTAATTTAATAACTAATTGAGTTTTAAAAATTTTACTTTATTCATGGAGTACAACTATGCATTGGTTGCTGAATTATGGGGGATTCTCCGTGGATTATCTTATGCATTGGAAGTCGGGTTTCAAAGGATTATTATTGAAGTTGATTCCCAAGTTACGTTGCATGTTGTGACTCGGGGTGCATCTAAGACTCTTCTACAATAGAACCTTGTTGAGAAGTGTTGATTTCTTATTCGAAGTACGTACAATAAAGTTGTACGCAGTTGGCCTTATCTCTAAACTAAGAATACTAATTAATATTTTAGGTAAATTTTCTTTTATTTAAGAAAATAATATCAATTTATATAATAAAGTCTATGCACATATTTAGACTTTCTTAACATTGAGTCACACTATGACTAATTGGAGATAATCCTCTTATTTAATAAAATAATACACATGATATCATTTAGCATCTCATGTGCAAGGTACATTACAAATGAAAATTCTTTGGTAATTAACAGTGTGTTAGATTTAATATTGAAAATTCTTTGGTAATTAATTGTGACAAATTGAAAATCTTGAAAATTTCAAGAAATATTACTTTATTAACTCTATTTTATTTTAGGAAAAGTTGGGGCAATACACTTTGGAAAAGTATTTGGGTTGAATCTGTCCTAGTTGGAAATAATAACCCACTTATATACGTAAACTAATGGGTGGCATATCTTTCATAGATTTGGTGAATTTAAATATAAACGAGATAGAAAAGGGTGTTTTAATTGGAATTAATTGATTTAAAAAAAAAGAGAGAGAGAGAGAGAGATATTTGATCATTTCTTATGATTTTTTCAGAGTATTTTTAGATATTTATTTTTGTTTTTACAGTAAATATATTTGTCTCAAATATCTAAAAAAAAATAAAAAAAAATCCAAAAAGTTGGGGTTGTCGAACAAAAGAAACGAGAGGATTTTTTTTTTTATTATTATTATTTTTAAGTGAAAATATTATTTGACCCTCGTCTGTCAAATGAGCATATTAATGGAAAGAAGCGTGTCAGTCAACAACCAAAGACAACTTTGACCATGTAGTCGAGGGAAAGAAATGCTTGACGCGGGCTCTATAGATTAAACAATAATTTTTCTTTTTTAATTTTGAAATTTTTTGATTAAAAAAATAAAATATACACTAAAAATAATAAAATATATAATAAATAAATATAAAATATAAATAATTTATTATATATTTTATTTCTAATGTTATACTTTATGTGTTTTTTTGGAAAAAAAAAAATTCAATTTTTTTTTAAAGAAAATCGTACCCGACCGTCTGTCATGTCTCCACTCCCATCTCATCCATGAAATTCCTTTTCGAAAAATATAATGTCTTCGATTTTTTTTTTATTTTTCATAAAATGTTTTCGACTTTAGTGAAACGTATTTATGAGTAAAAGTAATTTAGATTAAAAATTTTTAAATTAAAATAAAAAGAAAAAACTTTCTGTAGACTGTTTCTAATGATAATACTTGTTCAACAATTTATTTTTTTTTTTAGTCAGAACCCCGTCAACAATATTAAGAAAACACATATAATACATAATGATGACAAATTGCAACGCGCTTATAATAAAAAATAAAAAAATAAAAAAAATCTTGAAAAACCACAAGAAGTTACCTCGTTCTTCTTGTTAAATCTTAAGTGAAAATGAAAAAAAAATAAATAAATAATAGGTAAATGATTGATTTAAGTTGCGTAAAATAGTAAAATCTTTCTATATATATATATATATGTATGCCCTATCCACGAAAGGCATAAAACCTCTCCGATATCACCGTCTCTCTCTTCTCTTTATCCATTTGTGTGCAGAAATCTCTTGTCCGTGCGTCCCTTTGTATAATTCTGATTTTGAGAAATGGAGATATCGAACGGAGAACACAAGGTGTCTCCGGTGATCGCAACGAATCGAAACCATGAAGATCATGATCATGGTGATCACGAGGAAAAGCAGACGCAGGAGCCGGAGAATCCAAACATCGTCGAGATTCTCTACAAAGATGAGGGTGTCTCTCCAATTTTGAATAGCAACGGTGAGTTGGGGAATCATATTGTTCAAAACCATGATTATGATAAAGGAGAAGATGTTGAAGAACGAGAACGAGAACGAGAACGAGAAGTAGAAGCGTTCTCCGAAATCCAGATGGAGCAGAGAGGAGGAGGAGGAGGAGGAGGACGAGAGGAAGAATCGGATAAAAAAGATTCTGAATCTCTTTCTCCTTATTCAGCCACGGACACGGAGGAGGATGATCACAACGATAACGTTAATGTTAAAGGCCTTGTAGATGTCATAATCCAGCCACACGCGCAGCTGCCGAAGCCGGAGGCACCCCCGGGCTTCTCTCGTTCTTCTTCTTCTTCTTATTCTTCTTCTTCAACCCAATTCCAGAACAAAACGGCAACGTTCTGATCGGATTACGATCGAAATCTATGCAAGAGAGTGGTTTTGCCATGGATATGCCATCATCTATTGGGAAATTCATCAAAGAGCGAAGCAACAGCTTGTCGTTGTCGATTGCCAAGCGGTTGTCTTCTCTTAATCGCAAAGACGGCGACCAGAAATGGGTCAATCCCAATTCCGACGTGACCGAATTCAACATATCGGGGCTCAAAGTCGTGGTCACGCTCAAAACGGGCGAGAACGGTGACGAAGAAAAAGAAAAAGAAGAGCTGAAAGGCCGCGTAAGCTTCTTTTCCAGGTCAAATTGCCGGGACTGCACCGCCGTCCGTACATTTCTGAGAGAGAGGGGACTCAACTTCGTTGAAATCAACATCGACGTCTACCCACAAAGAGAGAAGGAGCTGATAGAGAGGACGGGGACCTGTCAAGTGCCACAGATTTTCTTAAACGAGAAGCTGTTAGGAGGATTGGTGGCATTGAATTCTCTGAGGAACAGCGAGTTCCTTGAGCAGAAGTTGAAGGAGCTACTCCGGATGAAATGCTCCGGCGATGCTCCGGCACCGCCGGCTTACGGTTTCGACGATCCTGAGCAGGAATCTCCGGACGAAATGGTGTCGATCGTGAGGTTTTTGAGGCAGAGAGTGCCTATTCAGGACCGCCTGATGAAAATGAAGATTGTCAAGAACTGCTTCGCCGGGGCCGCCATTGTGGAGATGCTGATTCGGCACCTGAACTGCGACAGGAACAAGGTGCGTCGTAATTGACTATGACCACGCTTTTTCTATTTATTTCTTTTTTTTTTCAAAAAAAATTAAGAAATCAAAATTCATTTTATAAAAAAGTCATAGAGTCTCCGTCTCTAATTAAAAAAATAAATAAATAAAGGTCAAAAACAGAAAAAAGAAAAAAGAAAAGAAAAGAAAAAGAAAAAAAAAAGTGACAGAGAGAGGGTCCAAGATCAAAATTTTTTGGTTTAATTGCAAAATTGGTTTTTTTTTTTTTTCTTATATACAATGCGATGTCACGTGGTTGGTAAAATAAATAAATTAATTAATATCTGCGCTTGTCATGGCAGATTTGAAGCTATTTGGACCATGTAACGTGCTGATCTTTGACTTTAAATCACTATATCTAATTTGATCATTTCAGTTTGGAAAAAAGTTACATGGTGGGTGTCCTTAGTTTTCTGGTTGACTTTTCAAGCCTACCCAAGGCACTGACTGGTGTCACTTGGGAAAACGAAACCAAATGCTTTTGAGAAAATTGTTATTTTTATCAATAAATTTTACAAATAAATTGTATAAATTATAAATCAATCAATCTAGTCATGATATAGGTAAAGTTGTGTCACACCCCTTGGACATGCTAACATATGTTTAATTGTATGTCATATTTCTTAATAATTCATATTTCTTTTTAAACCAAAATAATAATAATTAGTGTTTCTTTCTCTCTCTGTTTTTTTTTTTTTTTAATGGGTAAAAATCAAGACAAGTATTTTAAAAATATAATGAGCACATTTGTGTGTCAAAGGGCAAAAGCCAGAAGTAGGAGAATATAGATTCCTATCATTTTTGATTTTCACTGGGAACCTTTCCATGATTTCATCACGTTTGTGCATGATATGAGATGACCTACTTTTAACTTTTTGATGTCAAATTAACAAGTGATTTTTATTTCGTTTGTTTCCCACCTCAGTGGTACTTCTCTAGCTCCCTTTTGAGCAGCTGGAAGCTAAAAGCAGCTTAAAAAAAGAAAAAGGTTGCTACAAAATATAAATTAATTTAGATTAAAAAAAAAAAAAAGTAACTTCACTTTTTGAAGTTAAAAAAAAGAAATTGTTTTTTGGCCCTTTTTTTTTGGGGGGGGGGGGGGGATGGGGGGCTAACAAATTAAATTTCCTTGCTTTTTTTTGGGACATTGGACCAAAGCAACGTGCAAGTATGATTCCACTGAAGAGTAACCGAGGGGAGCATGAGGCAAACAATCATTGATAGCTCTTTTGGAGGCTCCTTTGTTATCATATCAAAACAATATGAAACGCAAATTGATTTGATGAACTTGCCAAAATCACGGTTTTCTTTTTTTCTTTGGCTAGATATTTATTTCTTTTCATTTTTTAAGCTGTATATAATATATTCTTTTAAATATAATAATTATAACATTTAATAATATTATAAACTTTTTAAGTTATATGTTGAAAAAATTTCAAATTTGTTAAAAATTTTTAAATTATATATATATATATATATATATATATAATATATTTATTTTTTTTATTTTATTGTCCTATTTACATTGTAATCATATCTTAATTTTCTAAGAATTGATATAATTTTATATTCATGTCTATTAAGTGCTAGGATACAAACTAAACAAAATTCTCTATTAAGTGCTTAGCTTGAGTAAATTATTATTATTTTTTTTTTATTGCAACTTTTATATGGTGAGTAAAATTGTTATGACATTCTACTCGACCTTGTAGCCTAATCTTACTCGATTAACTTATTTGAAAATGTTTAAAAAAGATTTTAGTAATTTAATTATTTTTCAAAATTCATTGTGTCTCAAATATACAAGATAATGTTATTGATTGGACGGCTGGATATAAAAATGTTTTATGATTTGATATGTCACATTAAGTTATGATTTGGATAAATCTCAGTAGAATTTTATTTTATTTTATTTTATTTTATTTTTTATAAAAAAAAAGACCTTATAGTTAAATGCTTTTCCTGGTAATTTGAGATGTTGGCACACTGCAACTTGTTGAATTCATCATGTGATATTAGTTAATTTGACCCTGATTAATTACTAAGGATTGGTTGCATCGGTCCTTTACAATTACATTTGCATTCTGTTTATTTTTCAAAATTTTGGTTTGAGTTGTTAGAACTCTTTTTTAATAGCATGATGATAACAGATTCTTTTTATGGCTGACATGCGTAGGCCATTGAGATTTGTAGGCAACTGGCCAGGAAGCACTTCTTTCACCATGTCTTTGGGTAAGAAGAACATGTTATTTACAGGGGAACACTCAAAAGAGTCTTACAGGTTTCTTTCTGCACGAAAAAGATTGTTCTTTTTTTGAAGTGCATTGGTTCTTGTAGGGAAAATGACTTTGAAGATGGAAACCATTTCTATCGTTTCCTCGAGCATGAACCATACATTCCCAAGTGCTTCAACTTTCTGGGATGCACCAATGACAACCGAACCAAACCTGCAGTTATGGTTGCCCAAAGGCTCCACAAGATCATGTCTGCATTGTTAGAGTCGTATGCCTCTGATGACAGGTGCCGTGTCAATTATGCTGCCATCAGCAGTTGTGAGGAGTTTCGAAGGTATTATTTATATTTTGTTCTCAATGTGGCTCTTTCCCATGTTCTAACTTCGTGGGGTTAGCTTAATTAAATGGTACAAAGGATAGATTTGGATAGTTTAGCACATGTTTCCGAGTTTGAATCTTAACGAAGTGCAAACAGTTCATGTTAGGGGTTATACTGGCAGACCAATATTTACTGAGGTGTGAGCAGAACAAATTAACCTTTATTATGAACATGTGTAAAGTAGATCTTGTAATGGTTCATCAACAGTGTAGACCAAATCTAGAAGGGTTGTGAGAGCAGAGTAAGAGGACAATGTAAGTTAGCTGGAGAATTTTTATTGAGAAAGCACCTCACATTATATGCAGTTTATAATAAAATAGAATGACGAGAAAAATTCATGTAGTCACTGCAATTAAATTTAGGATTAGGGATTTGTTATTGTTCTTGTAATTTAAGGAATCATGATTTTTGTGTTAGTTTTTTCATTTTTGGTGTTTGAGGCTACCAGTTTGTCTCAGTTCTTCACCAGTTCAAGGTTTTAATGATAGTTTCTAAGTGTTTATTGCTTGTTAATTGGTATGTTATGTTGACATTATAAATCATGCTTCAACTTCTTTTACATCATGTTCTCTATCTGTACATGGATGTAGATATGTCAATCTGACTCAAGATCTCCAGAGGGTGCATCTCCTGGATCTCTCAGCAGATGAGAAACTCTCTTTCTTTTTAAACTTGTACAATGCCATGGTTATCCACGCCATTATTAGAGTGGGCAGTCCGGAAGGGGTAATTGACAGGAGGTCATTCTCCATGGATTTCCAATACATTGTAGGAGGACATCCTTACTCTCTTAACACCATAAAGAATGGCATTCTCAGAAACAATCAAAGATCTCCCTACTCATTGGTTAAACCCTTCAGCACTGGAGACAAGCGCCTGGAGGTAAACAATTTTCCATCACAACTCGGTCCCCATGAATAATGTCAATTCGAGTTTATCACATCGCCATCAACATTTTTCTGTTGGCTCGTTGAACTGTGGACTATAAAACATGATGGATTAATTACCTTTTTTTTTGCACCAATCTGTCACTCCCACTTAGCTGTGAACTTTAGATCTTAAAGATAAATATCAAAACTTCCAACTGCTAACATTTCCTGGAGAACTTGGATTTATATAACGTTGGTACTCTGCCAAAATGACAGATCGCTCTTCCTAAGGTGAATCCATTGATTCATTTTGGACTCTGCAATGGAACACGGTCGAGTCCTACGGTGAGATTTTTCACAACCCAAGGGATAGAATCTGAACTGAGAACTTCTGCAAGAGAGTTCTTCCAGAGAGGTGGAATCGAGGTGGACCTGGCAAAGAGAACGGTTCACTTCACGCGGATCATTAAATGGTAAAGCAGTGGAGTGTTTGATCTAAATTTGGGCTTCAGGGAGTCCATCTTAAGCAGGGAATCTTGACATCTGAGCATTGCAATCCTTTTTTCTTTTTTTTTTTGTGTGTGGTCTTGCAGGTTCAGTGTGGATTTTGGACAAGAGAAAGAGATCCTCAAGTGGGTTATCAATTACTTGGATGCAAGTAAAGCAGGTCTTCTTACCCATCTGTTGGCAGATGGGGGTCCTGTCAACATTGTTTACCAACATTATGATTGGTCCCTCAACTCCTAGCTAGGTACCACTTCACCCCAAGCATTTAGAAAGAGAGAGAGAGGAACAGCATTGGCCAGAGATTTTTTGTAAATAGTACTCCAAGATTTGGACACAATCTCCCAGACATGGGATATTTAAAGATTTGTAGGCAGTTTCTTCTGTAGTCATACGACTTTTATCTTTGAAATGCAAAAGATGGTTTCCTTCCAAGGAGTAACGGGTTGAACGTTCCAACCTGTTCGGATGCATCTTCCGTCTTTCTTTTTCATCCAATTAATTCTTTTTACTAAAATTAAAAATTATTTTTCTCAATTTTTTTTAATTTAATTTTTTAAATTTATTACATTAATATTATTAATTAAAAATATTTATATTTATATTCCATTAAATTCATCGTATAACTTTTAATTATATACAACTTAAAATTCATAATATTGATTAAATTGTTGAAATAAATCTTTTATTTTTTTAAATGTGTTTTTAATTATTAAATTTAATTTTTAAAAAATTTTAATATAATAAATAATTTTAATAATTTTTTTATTTTTTAAATAATATTTAAAAAATTAAATTTTACAATTAAAAATATTTTTTTTAAAATAAAAAAATTTACATAAATAATCTAATTAATATTTAAAATTTTACATAATAATTAAATAAAATTTATGTAAAAATATTTTTTATTATTAGTATTAATAAAAATATTAGTAATTTTAAAAACATAGTGTGTAATCTAAGAAACAATTACTAATTTAAGCCATCTTCTGTTCACCTCCATTGTAGCTCATGCTGATTGTATCATCATGATTCGTGGAGAAGTCTTTTAATAAATTTAATTAGTAGATCAACATAGCCGTTGAGTCAACAAAAAAAGCACAATACCATAGGAGGAAAAATACATTTAACTGCAAAGCTTTTAGCTTCCAAAGCTACTTATTCTTGTTGCAATGTGTCATGCTGAGAAACCAACGATTATGCATCAAACAATAACGCTTGCAAATAGCTTGATTGGTATAGCTGCCATGGCTTTTCATATATCCAAAGCTTCAACCTCGTGAAATTTGAAAAGTTTTTAAAAATTAAATTAGTTATTAAATTAAAAAATTTAATAATTTTTAATTTAATTAATTTAATTATTTTAATTAAAATTAATTAAATAAAATTAATATTAAATATTAAATATAAAAAAATTAATAATATAATTTTTATTTTTTAAAAAATTAAAAATATAAAAAATTATTTTTTTAATTTTTATAAATTTTTTAAATTAATTAAATTTAAAAATTATAATTAATTTATTAATTTATCATCTAAATAATTAATTTATTAATTCAATCATTAATTTTTAAAATTAATAATTTTAAAGTAAAATAAACTAAATTATAATTTAATTTTTAAATTTATTAATCTAATTAATCGATTTAATCTAATTTTTAAAAACTTAGAAAGGTAGAAAAATTTTGGGACATAGTATAAATTTTACATTTCTTAAAACTAATTTTATTACTGGACAATGTAAATTTGAATGAATAATTGATGCAAGTACACAGACACAAGAGTTTTGTCAACTCGAAAGAAAAATAATAATAATGATTTTTTGAATTTTTAAATTATTAGCACAAATAAATTGGTTAAAAATAATTTATTTGGCCAAATTATTACTCAAAATAAATTAATCAAAGGTCAAGAGTAAATTTGTTATTACAAGACATACAAAGTGCATAGGTACAAGTGGATTTTACCGTCAACATTGGAAAATCCATTGTCAAGTTTAATTTTAGCCATGAGACTTCTAAATGTACTTTTTCTTGTCGTCAAACCATATATTTAGCAACACTAACTTGATAGCTTAACAATTGTTTTCTTATATTTACTATCCATTATCAAAATGCATGTCATCACTATTACTTCTATATTATTAGCAATTTTGTTTTTTAAATTACTAATAAAATTTTTCAATGCTAATTTTATTATTACAAAATTATGTTAGAGAATTTGAGCTAAACTTGGTTTTTTATTACTTAACTTAGATCTGTATATGACTTTATGGCGACATGGTTGGAGGAATTGAACATCAACTTCAAGACAGAAAATTTATTCCCTTTTTTGATCTCAGCCCTTCTTCTGTGTTTTTTTTTTTTTTTTTTGTCCAATACCTTGTTCTCACTTTTGACTAAAAATTGCAGCCTTTGTTTGCTCTTTTGAACTCTTTATCTTGGAGTTGTGTAAGGACAAAATGACACGATAATTAGACGATAATGACAATATAGACGAGGAGAGTTATTTAAAAAGGCAATGATACACAAATTATTAAAAAGTAAATATATTTTAATTTTTTTTAATTTATATTAAAAATAAAAAAATTATTATATTTATTTACAAGATAAAATTTATTTTATATTTTAAAAAATAAAAAAATTTAACAAAAACTTAGTATAAGAGTAAATAGATTAAAACTTAGGTATAATATTAAAAACCCAATATTACTCTATCAGATTAATTTAAATTTTTTAAAATATTTTATATTATATTAATTAAATTAATTATTTTTATTTATTAAAAATTAATTATTAATAAATTTTATAAATAATAAAATTATTATAATTATTTATTATTATTTTTATTCTTAATATTTATTATAATAAAAAATTATAACTTTTTATTATATTATTTTTTAAAATTAATATTATCTTATTATTTTATTATTTAAAAGATAAATTAATAAAAAATTATTATATTATAAAAAAATAATTATTATATTTTTTTATATTAAAATATTATTTACAAAAATAAAAACTATTTTTAAAGAATATTGAGTATGTTTTAAATAACGCAAAGTACTTATATTCAGTTGTCAGTATTTATTTTCAAAGTTTTCAATTTCATTTCATCTATTATTTATCGATCCTATAAAAAGTGATATTAAAGCCATTTGTCTTTTTGTGAGGGAAACACATGTGAGGGAATAACACTATTTATCTTCAACCCCAGTATACCGAACAAAACATCTGTGAGATAAGTGTGAGTAAATCTTTCACTTAGGGCTTACTAGGCTACAAGACTGGGTGAGGCAGTAAAACTATTGGAGTACTCTAAACTAGTATCTACGAATCTCACAACCAGTTTCATTAGTAGGTATATTTTGATTAAAAGTTAGCATGTTTACTTTTACTTTATGACTTCAAACACTTAACAATGATTTTGAAGCTTCTTCTTCTGGAACCCTAAACCGTGATGAGATTCTTAATGAAAATTTTGACAAATCTATTTACAATTGACAAATTCCCAAACTTGTTGAAAAATAAATTTACAAAACTTCTAAATTCAACATCCTCAAAAAAACTGACTATACCATCAAAACTATTGATAGAGATTGTTGTCTTTCCAGATCTATTGAAATTGTTAAACTACTTTCTCATGATTTTATAAAACATCATCAAAAGCATTATAATTACATACATTTAGACATGGTTCAAATAAGCATCAAACCACTTTCTAGAGAAGGACTTGATATATCTATCCTTACTGTATTAAGAGATTGTTATTTATTAAACTTTGATGATTCTCTTATTAGCATCATTGAATCTAGTCTATGCTCTGTACCTTTTTATTTCAATTGTTATCCTAATTTCACTGTCTCTTTGTATGACATAAACATTAGATGTTTTAACTTTACAAATCAAGATCCATAATAATCGTTTTGTAGAAAGTTTTATACCTCTAAGCTTGATGTATAAAATCCAGTACAAGATTATGAAATCTTCTTTCCATACGAAGACTTTGCGTGACCCGAACGACAAAGGTGAAACAATTTTATGAAAAATGGATATGAGAGGATCCAACCTTCAAACTCCAAAATACATCAAATGGCACAAGGTTGACCTTCTTAACACATGGAAAATCGACAATGCCACTATTCCTCAGTTTCATGTTAATCCTAACCTTAACAAGATTACCTAACATAATGATTGAAGTGTTAGTGTCTCTTTTGCACGACACTCCACTAGCTCCAGATCTACATTTTTTAAACATGATAATCTTTAATCTCGTGTTGCTAATTACCTGCAAAGGAGTAAATCAGTAAGGCAACCTCCTAGTCATACTAGGACAAACAATTTTCCTTCTAATCTTTCTGGTATTGATTTAGGCAGATAGATTCCTAGACCAATATACAACCAAACATCTCTAAGATCACTAGATTCTCTTGAAGCATCAGCTTCCCAAGTCCAATTCCCTGATGAGTCTGAGGTAAACCCTGAACTTAATGTCTTGGAAAAATATTCTTCAAATGATTTTGAAATCAACATAGAAATTTTGAGAAAAAAATTTTATTCCAGTTGGAATAATGAAAAAAGAAAATGATTTCTTAAAATATTTCAAAATGAAAAACAACTGGCTATCAAACAAGATTATTATGATTGGATGACCAAAGAAAGAAAAATGATTTTGTTTTTTTTATTAGTTTGATGAATATAACTTTCAAATGAAATTTAATTATCATTAGACTTCCTTTATGGAAGAACATAATTGCAAATATATACTATAATGCAACAATAAGAGTTGATGAATAATTTTAAATAGAATCAGTACATCCCCTATCATACGAAATTTAGTTTAAATACAAAGCATCTATTGTCTCTACTTCTCCTTTTAAAGTCAGAAGAGAACATGAAGATCTTTCTCCAAAAGATTTCCAAAAGATTATTGATCAAAACAATTATATAAACAAAATTTTACAAACCATTCAAAATCAAGTTTCAAATGTCGAATCTATTACAAATTCTTCTGAAAAAAATAAAAGAAAAAGATAAACCTATTTCTAAACAAATTTCTTCACCTATTTTAAACCTTTTCAAATTTCTAACAATAGTTCAAATGAATTTCACCAAACATTAGTTCAGTGGTATCAATCCTTACAAAATAAAACCTTATCCAGTAAAGTGCTGCAAGTCCTTCAAAACTCTGATATTTCATCTGATTCTTCTTCAAACTCTTTCTTCAAAATTCAAAGGGTAAGGTTGAACCATCCAAGATCCTTACACGAATGTATTACCTTAGACCAACTGCCTCTAATATTGCCCTTGAAGAAAACCCTCTTTTATTCAAACCAAACACAGTTTTAATTCAAATTACGAATGGAACATTGACAACTTTTCCGAATATTAGTTCTAAAAGTTCTTCAGCAAATGATTATGGTTGCAAATATTTATCGTACTCATAGTTAGACCTATAATCCAACAATTGCGTAGATTCTTATTGCAAGTTTCTCGAACAACTTAAAGGATGGTGGGATAACATCTTTATACTAGCAAACCATTAAGAAATTCTCTCCAGCATCAAACGTGACGAGGATGGGAACCCTATCTTCAATGATCATCAAAATCCCATTCCTGATGCAGTAACTACTCTTATTTTTACAATTACTAAACATTTTATCGATAATTTCTCTCATTTGAAAGATAAAAGCACTGAAATTCTTTCAAATTTAAGATGCAAATATTTACATAATTTTCACTAGTACAAAGATACTTTTATAACTCACGTTATGCAGTGAAAAAATGTAAACTAACCATTTGGAAAGAAAAATTTTTAGTAGGTCTTCATATACTTGGGAGAACGTGTTCGAAATAAAATTTTTGAATTATACAATAAAAAAATACCTTAAGATGCTTTATCTTATGACGAACTAACAAGCTTTATCTAAAAAGAAGGACTACAAGTTTGCAGTGATCTTCGTCTACAAAAGCAAATCAAATGAGAAAAACAACAAATTCGGAAGGAACTTGGATCTTTCTGTGCTCAATTTGATGACCACGTTTCCCAAAAAGAAAAAAACCAAAAGAAAATCCAAACCCAAATCCAAGATGGTCAAACCCAATATCCAGAACCTATTTTATTAAAAGCCCAAATCCAAACAAAAAATTCACAAAAAATCTTTCAAAAACCTTATTGAAAACTATCAATTTGATCAAAAACCCAAGATGATTTGCTACAGATGCAAAAAACCTGGCCATTCTACCTGTTACTGCAAATTAAATACCAAACTCTAATCAATGGAACTCACAGAACAAGTCCAAACCTAAATTCAAACCTTACTCAATGACAGTAGTTTAAAAGAATCCAAGATCTCCTCCAAAGAAGAACAAAGTCTTTAACCTGATGACAACACTTCAAAATCCTCTTTTGACAATAAGATATCAGTCTAACATGAGATCAAAAGCAAATCCTTGACATACTTGATTGTCTAAGTAATGATCATACCAAAACCCTTTTTCTTGAAAAACTTCTAAAAACCCATTCATCTTCTAAGTTAAATGAATTACTCTAACAAATTCAAACACCTTATGATTTGCAAATTATCCTCAACCATTTTGAACAACCTCAAACTATACCTACCACTATAAGTGATCTCAAATCTGAAATAAATTTTTTAAAATCTAAAATTGCTCAACACAAACAATAGTGTCATAATGACCATCAGGTACTAACATCCCCACTGGATGTAGTACATAAATAGTTACCCAATTCCTCTTTTGTAGAAATACAAACATTCCAACTAGAAACATCAACTAAAGCCAACAATAAATTTCTGTTTCTTTTAACAGAAGTTATAACCCAAAAATGGCTTATTAATATTAGATTAACTATTATTAACCAATATTCCTTGCAAACTATTACTTTAGTAGACATCGGTGCAGATCTCAATTGTATTCAAGAAGGACTCATCCCTACTAAGTTCTACGAAAAGACCACTGAAGGATTAAAATTGGCAAGCAACCACCGACTAACCGTCGAATACAAACTTCCTGAAGTACAAGTTTGCTAACAAGATATCTCTCTTAAAACTTCTTTCATTCTTATACGAAACCTAAATCAAAAGGTTATTCTTAGTACACTATTACTTAACCTTATCAAACCTTTTAGTGTAACACACCAGGCAATACATACCTAAGTTCTTGGCCAACCCATCATTTTTGAATTTATCCAAAAGCCACAAATTTAAAATATTAACCTTCTAAAAAATTTGTCCCTCAAAAAATCTGGTAAATTAAATATCTTGCTTCAAATAAAGAAATCGTAGATAAATCATCTTAAGACTGAGATTTCCTTTAAACAACTCCAAACCTAGTTACAAACACTTGAAGTCCAAAGTCAAATTTAGATAATCTGAACCCAGATTGAGCAAATTATCTGTTCTGATATTCCAATGCATTTTGGCATAGATATCAACATATTGTAACCTTGCTCTATGCCGAAGACTTCAATGAAACACAAATCCCAACCAAAGTCAAACCCATTCAGATGAATTCTGAGTTGGTCAAACATTGTAAACAGGAAATTGACAATCTTCTTGACAAAGGAATTATCAGACCAAGTCAGTCACCATGGAGTTGCATAGCTTTCTACGTCAACAAAAATGTTGAATTGGAATATGATGTTCCTTGTTTGGTAATTAACTACAAACCTTTGAATAATGTATTGGAATAGATCAGGTATCCCATCCATAATCAAAATATTTACTCCAATGACTTGTGCATGCTAATAATTTTTTAAAATTTGACATGAAATTAGGATTTTGGCAAATCCAAATCCACAAAAGTGACAGTTACAAAACTACATTCACTATCCTATTTGGTCAATTTGAATGGAATGTCATGCCATTTAGATTTAAAAATACACATTTTGAATTTCAACGCATTATGAATGACATCTACATATCCTGTATACATTTCATAATTGTATATATAGATGATGTACTTGTCTTTTTTGAAAGTATTGAAAAACACATCAAACATTTGCAAATATAAAGATAAAAATAAAACTTACAATTTATTCGGGAATAGATATTTACAGGGGATATGGAATTGGTGAAGAGAAAGTAAAATGATAAGCTTGTTTACAAATGAAGTTTGCCTTCTCTTTTATAGATAAAGAGAAGTGTACAAAAGTTTGATGAGCTGTGCATCCAGATAAGCTATCTTTCGATGGTGTTGGTAGACAGCAGAGTATTGATTGTAGCGAATTTGATGAGTTGTATATTCAGACAAACTATCTTTCAGTGGAGTTGGTAGACAACAGAACGTGGACTGCGGCTCAGTGGGATTGACTGATAGACTTATTTAAAAGTAAAGTTACCATGAGTAAAATAATTTCCTGTGATTTTACTTTATATTTGTTGTTTGTCTTTTTGTTCTTTTTTGCTTTTGGCAGATTCTTTGGTTGATATCTACTGAGTTGGTGAACTAGCTTTATCAACTAGTCTGAAGATGTAGTCGAATGAGTCATGATTAGCTAGTGGATTATATGAGGTGGAGGCTGAGCTGTCACCTAGTTGTCTTTCGACATTGGCGAGGGTTTGCTTTAAAGAAAAAATGTATTCTTCTTAGGATTTGGATCTTGCCAATTGGGCATGTGTCTAGGCTTTGTAAACCAAGAACTGGGATGTAGAGGCCTCTGTTTGGTTTGACTTGGTTAGATGTTGTTTGAACCAATCCAAAATTCCTTTAAGATAGGCTTTGTGTTGGCGAGCTTCAGAAAACTGATGCCAAAATTTGACTTTGTAAACTTTTCCAAGTATCAGTGTAGTCGTCATTAGATCATGACGATTTTGGAAGTCCTAGATACAACACCAAGGTAACTTGAAATAGTAACAAAATAGGAGAAGCATATAATATGCATTCTTTGCTTGTGATAAAGAATATTTGTCAACAAAAGTTGGAATCCCTCTTGAATGGATTCGAGAAAGATCTGAACAATTGAGCCAAACTAGGACCACCATTGAACAAATCAAAGAGAAAATTTTATGACAGTTTGAGCTTCTTAAAAAAATAACTAAGAATGTTTGAATTGTGAATTTTAGAAGTAAAGGGCATTAAACCATTCTTATTTGTAATCCCAATAATTGAAGTACTGGACAAATTTAGAATTTTGATAAACGGAAGTTTTGAAGAAAATTTGAGTAGAGAGATGATTGGGCCATTCGGATAGGTGAAGGACCCGGATAATTTGTAGAGTTGAATAACCTATTTCATTGTTTTGAGAATGATGACAAAATTTGGCAAAGTATGTGTCAACAAGTATAACTTCATAAAAACTATGGAGTCAATGAGAATTCCAAGGTTTATAAAACCAATTTTGAAATAGATTTTGTGTACATTGGCAAGGATCACCATAGTGATACTCAGCTTCAACAAATTTAATATTTTGGAAAACAGATTTTTTAAAATAAGTTTATGGGAAAGATTTTAAAGGGGTTTTAGAAATTGCTGCCTCTAATTTTGGAAAACCAATTTGGAAAGGAGATGGAGGAACCATTGATACCTCCTTTTGTGACAATAAAACTGTCATTTGTTTAGGAGGTGATAACATTATCACCTGCTTACCTTTGACAGAAGCCCTTTGTCGTTTAAGGTCTTCTGGTGAAGAAGGTGGGGTAAGTCTTCTTTTGGATTTGACTATTGATTTATCTTTATTGAGTTTTGCAAGGAGAGCTTTAAGGGTTTTTTTTGTTGTTGGGTTAAGTTGGTCAAAGCTTGAATCAAAAGAATTGGATGAGTTGGAAGATTCAGTAGAGACTTGTTTGCGTGATTGGGCTATTGGTTGGGAGTCATACTCGAAGTCTGGTTGATTGCAAACATCAGCCCATGTTTTGTGTTTGGAGGTTTTCTTTTTACGAGGCATGAGTTGTACCTTGTAAATATTCTCTTCTAAGAAAATTAGGAAAACTATTAGAACCTTTGATGTATTCAATGTCAAAATCGTAAATACTTAAAATGACCTGCCATCTAACAAAAATTTATTTGGAAGTAAGATTTTGAATATCTTTTTGCAATACAAGTTTTGCTACTTGGCAATCAATACGTAAAGGAATTTTTAATTTAATAAATCATTTTGAAACTTTGAAATACATAAAACAATAACTAAAATCTCTTGTTTGGTAGTAGAATACTTCCTTTGACACTCATTCCAGTGTTTTGAAGTAAATTTCACCAGCTGCTCTTTTTGACCTTTTACCTATTTAAGAATCCCTCCATACCTGAAGTTAGATGCATCAGTTTCTACTATGTTGGATAATAAAGGATCAACTAAATGTAAATAGGGTAAAGTATTGACTTGGGATTTAATGGTTTGAATAAGTTGTATGAGATCTTCATTTCAAGACTTTGAAGAGTTTCTTTTAGATAAGCGTTCATGAAGTGGTTTGATGATAAGGTAAAGTTTTGGATAAAATTCGGAAACATAATTAAAGCTTCTAAGGAATTTTTGGAGTTGAGATTTGTCAGTGAGTTGATTTGAGAATTTTTTTTGTAAAAACTAGTGCTCTGGAAAAGGAGTGATAATTCCTTTAAAGATGTAATGTCCAAGTAATCATATTTTAGTTTGGAAGAGATTTATCTTAGATCTAGAAATAGTTAAATCTACTTTTCTTTGTTAGATGTATGAAATGATGTAAATGTTTGATATGTTTTTCAATGCTTTCTAAAAATTTCCTTTTGGTTTTTCTTTTTGGTAAAGGTGGTCATCGAATTGAGCATAGAAAGATCCAAGCTCCCTTCGAGTTTGTTGTTTTTTTCATTTGATCTATTTTTGTAGATGAAGATCACTACAAACCTGTAGCCCTTTTTTCTGAATGAAAATTATTAGTTTATTTTATAATAAAACATTATAAGGTATTTGTTTATTGTATAATTCAAAAAGTTTATTTTAAATATGTTTTCAAAATGATTAGTTTGCATCTTTTCATTGCATAACGTAAGTTACGAAAGTATATTTATACTAGTAAAAATTATGTAAATATTTTCATCTTAAATTTGAAAAAAGTTTAATACTTTTATATTTTAAATAAGAGAAATCACCAATAAAATGTTTAATAATTGTAAAAATAAAGGTAGTTAACACATTAGGAATGAGATTGATGATTGTTAAAAATGGAGTTCCCATCCTTGTCACATTTGATGCTGGAGAGAATTTCTTGATGGTTTGTTGGTATAAGGATGTTATTCCACCATCCTTTAAGTTGTCCCAAAAAACCTATAATAAGAATTTTCGCAATTGTTGGATCAAAGGTCTGACTATAAGTACGATAGACATTTACAATCATAATTATTTGCTGAAGAAGGTTTAGAATTTGATATTTGGAAAAGTCGTTAATGTTCTATTTGTAAATTGAATTGGAACTGTATTTGGTTTAAATAAAAGATAATTTTTCTTCAACAGTTGGTCTAAGGTAATACATTCATGTATATATCTTGGATGGTTCAACCTTTACCCTTTGAATTTTGAAGGAAGAATTGAAAAAAGAATCAGATAAAATATCAAAGTATTAAAAAAATTGCAACACTTTACCAGAAGAGGTTTTGCTATGTAGGCCTTGATACATCTGAACTAATGTTTGGTGAAATTCATTTGAACTATTGTTAGAAATTTGAAAATGTTTAAACATAGGTAAAAAAATTTGTTTAGAAATAAGTTTATCTTCTTCTTTTATTTTTTAAAAAAATTTGTAATAAATTCATATTTAAAACTTAATTTCTAATGGTTTGTAAAATTTTATTTATATAATTGTTTTGTTAAATAATCTTTTGAAAATCTTTTAGAAAGAGATCGTTGTGTTTTTTTTTTTTTTTAATTTTAAAAAGAGAAGTAGATATAATAAATCCTTTATATTTAAATTGAATTTCGCATAATTAGAGATGTACTGATTATATTTTAGAACCATTCATTAACTCTTATTGTTGCATTGTAATATACATCTACAATTTATATTTTTCTATAAAGGAAGTCCAAGGATAATTAAATTCCATTTGGAAGCTATATTCATCAAACAAATCAAAAAACAAAATCATTTTTCTTTCTTTGGTTATCTTGTCATAATAATCTTGTTGTATAACTAGTTATTTTTTATTTTGAAATGTTTTAAGAAATTATTTTCTATTTTTATTATTCTAATTAGAATAAAATTTTTTTTCTCAAAACTTTTTTGTAGATTTCAAAATCATTTGAAAAATCTTTTTCTAAGACATTAAGTTCAAGGTTTACTTCAAACTCATCAGGGAATTGGACCTGAGAAGCTAATGCTTAAAGAGTATCTGGTGATCTTAGAGATGTTTCTTTGTATGTTAATTTATGAATCTATCTATGTAAGTCAATACCTGAAAGATTAGAAGTATAACTATTTGTCCTAGTGTGACTAAGAAGTTGTCTTACTGAATTACTCTTTTGCAGGTAATTAGCAACACAAGATTAAAGATCATTATCTTTAAAAGATGTAGATCTAAAACTAGTAGAGTATCGTGCAAAAGAGACACTAACGATTCCATTATTATGTTGGGTAACCTTATAAGGTTAGGATTAATAGGAGGCTAAGGAATAATGACATTCTCGATTTTCCATGTGTTAGGAAGGTCGACCCTGTGCCATTTGATGTATTTTGGAGTTTGAAGGTTGGATCTTCTCATATATCTGTTTGCCATAAAATTGTTTTGCCTTTATTGTACAGGCCACACAAAGTCTTCATATGGAAAGAGATCTTATAGCCTTTTACTGGATTCTATACATCAAACTTAGAGGTATAAAACCTTCTGTAAAACGATTGTTATAGATGTTAATTTGTAAAGTTAAAACATTGAAAATGTTTTTGTTATACAAAGAGACAATGAAATCAAGATAGTAGTTGAAATAAATAGGTTCAGAGCATAAACTAAATTCAATGATGCAAATAAGAGAATAATTAAAGTTTTAACAAACAATAATCTCTTAATGTATCAAGGATAGATGCATCAAGTCCTCTAAAAAGTGGTTTGATGTCTATTTGAACCATACCTAAATACAAGCAACGACAATCTCTTTCAACAATTTTAACGGTGTGGTCAGTTTTTCTGAAAATGTTTAATTTAGAAGTTTTGTAAATTTATTTTTCAACAAGTTTGAGAATTTGTTAATTATCAATAGATTTGTGAAAATTTTCAATGAAGATTTCATCATGATTTAGGATTTCAAAAAAAGAAGTTTTAGAATCATAACTAGGTATTTGAGGTCCTAAAAGTAGACATTCTAACCTCCAATCAAAATATACCTAAATTAGTTGTGAGATTCGTAGATAGTGACGTAGATAGTGACTTAGAGTATTCCAACGGTTTTCCTGCTAAGTCTTGCAGTCCCTAAGTGAAAGATCTACTTACATTTTTCTCATAGATGTAGAAAAAGAGATTAGATGGGCTGTTTCCCTTTTTCTAAGCTAAGAGAATAGAGCACTGATTCTTCTCCAATGAGTAAGAGAAGAGATAGGCTTACCCCAATCCACCAGATGAAAACTACATTCATCATAGCTGTCTGAGAGGAGAGTCAGGATCATAAGTCCCAATATGATTAAAGTCAAGTCAAATCCTCAGCTTTTATAGGAAGATGAGGGGTTGAAGATAAACAGTATTGTTCCCTCACCTATCTTCTCCTCACAAAAAGCCGGATGGCTCTAACACTAGAATGATAAAAATATATATATATACTCTCTGTTTTTTATTTTTAAATTAACAAAAAACATTGTATTTGATTTTTAATTTAGAGTTGTGAATCTGTACAGAGGTCAAGTTTTTTATTCTAACATTTATAATTACTCGTTACACTCATCTTCTGATTATTAAGCAATCTCATTATAGGCTCAAATACATAGTACGAGTTTGAATCATAATTATTTCTTTGGCTGCATCATCATTTTGAAGGGGCTTCTGAAGAAATTTGGGTCGGGCCGCGGTTGACCAGTCGGGTCACTTTTTTTTTTTTGGTTTTTCTTTCAGAGAAAAAAAGGTTAAATGTTAATAAAGGTAAATTTGACTCACCTTCTTCATCCTTGGATTCAAGTTTCAGAATGCATTGACTATGATGTTGCTTTCATGCATTGAGAATCTTGAGATCTGCATCGCGGATTTTGTGATTCCAACTCTCTAGAATTGAACGGAACTCACTGTCCAAGAAGGTCATGGTTTGATGCAAGACGCCGCTGGCCCGGTTGCAACCGCTTCAAGAAAAGACGAATCTTCTTTCTTCCTGCTTTTGGCCGAGCTTCCCATTTACAGAGCAATGGACAACCTACCAAACCCGACCCGAATGATCCGAAAATGATGGAATTGAAGATAGGGGACCGAAACATTTGGGAAATTTAAGTAAGTGAGTAACCCTAAAAAGTTGAGGTAAAAAGTGGAAGATTCCATTTGTGCACTTAAAAGCTTATAACAGGAGTGGGTTAGGTGGGATTTTGACTTTATTACCTTTTGCACGCGCCTAAACCCGCCAGCGGAGAGAAAAAGCGAATAATCCATTCGCTATAACCAGGCCGCCTCCCTCTCTTGCCTCTTTATTATTTGTCTTGCTCGCTCGCTCGCTCGCTCTCGTGCGTGCTAGCGTGCCACTGCTATGGCGTTCTCGTCGTCGATTTGTAGAGCATCGTGCATTCACAGCGCATTGGCGCTCGACGCCAAGCCCGCAAGCAACACCAACGCCAACAACAACAACAACAGGAACAAGATCTCTCTGTCTCAATGTCCACATTTTTCTCTCATTGCACGCTCTCCTTTTTACAGGTTTCCTCTTCTTTGTTTTTGGCGTTTCTTGCGGTTGTTCTGAGATCCAAAAGGAAAAAAGTAAATTCTGAGAAATTGATTTCTAAAATCGAATGCCTGTGGCTTTTTATTTATTTATTTAAAGTTTTCTATTATGTGGCTGTCCTTTCAATCATGTTTGCCTTAAAATAATGAAAACTTTTGCACTTCAGGTCCATGGCAAATGAGTATGCGGAGAGATGTTCTTTTTTTTTTTTTTTTTTTTCTGTTTTGTTGTGAGCCCCAGTCTGTAGCTTCCCTTGTTCTTTGGGGTTAGAAATTAAAATAAATTAAAAAATCTTTATTATACTTTTCTTAATGGCATGCTCAAGATGCTATCCTTAGTTTTGTTTCAGGAGGGGCTTTGTTTCTGTGGAGAGGAAAAAGGAGCTGTCCCGCTTCCATGTTTCTTCTTCAGTTAAAGGTTGGTTCACTATCTGTTTAATCTGCTTGGTTTTTTTGGTTGGTTTAAAGTTTCTTTATTTAGTATGTTATATCAGCTTATATGTTCTTTCATTTTGTGTCTAGCCATTCTGCTTGATCAATGCAAGGAAAGTGTTTCTGTTCCAAAAGGTGACACGTGGTCAGTCCATAAGTTTGGTGGCACTTGTGTGGGAAATGCTGAGAGAATTAGGAACGTAGCTGAGGTAATAGTGAAGGATGGCTCAGAAGGGAAGTTGGTGGTTGTGTCAGCAATGTCAAAGGTGACGGATATGATGTATGACCTTATCTACAGGGCACAATCACGGGATGATTCCTATGCATCTGCTCTTGATGCTGTTCTTGAAAAACACAGAGTTACAGCAATTGATCTTTTTGATGGAGATGATCTTGCTACTTTTCTGTCCTGCTTACATAATGATGTTAATGACCTGAAAGCAATGCTTCGTGCCATCTATATAGGTATCACACTGTTCTCTCCATTTCCCTTTTTCCATTGGTGGATTGGGGGCTTCATGTACTTAAGTATGCTATTGCATTTATGCTAGGGGAGGGAGATGGCTTTATTCTTTTCTTTTTTCATTCAAGTTCTGGCTGTCTAAGGTAGCTGATGAACCAAAAGCTCTTTTTTTTTTTTTTTTTTTCAATTCTCTTTTTCTTCTCATCTCTGTTGTTGTGCACCTCATTTTTACTCTGGCAGTGGTCTGTTTTGCAGATGCTTTTTCTTTTTTAATTTTTTTTTTCTCATTCTTCCTTTGGAGATTATAAACTAGGATTGGCTTTAGGAAACAGGAAATTGTATGCCCTTCTTGAAAGAATTACAAGAACATAGCAGCAAGGAATAAGTTAATTGTCTGTCCATATCTGTTTTATCGTTTGGTGTGTCTGTGAGCCTGTGTACTTGATGAATGCATGCATTATGCACATGCTTGTATGCCTTTGTATTGGCTAACATGGCTGACACTTCTGTTCCCTTTTGCAATTTTGCAAATGGGAAATTTTGAATTCATTCTTGCTTTCAGGAGCTGGTGCTTTGGTTTTTTCACCCTAACATATGTTGTTGGTCTGTTCTTCTCCTGATATTTGGATTTATGCCACCTCATAACAGCTCTTCATGTATTGCAGCTGGTCATGCAACGGAGTCTTTTACTGATTTTGTTGTAGGACATGGAGAGTTGTGGTCTGCGCAGATGTTATCATATGTTGTCAAAAAGGTTTAAATGTTTATCTGCTCAATTCTATATAATTGCCCACCCATTGCCATTTTCCAAACCATCTGAAGTAGTATTTTACTGTGCTCTATTCAGAGTGGGCTAGATTGTAAATGGATGGATACCAGGGATGTGCTTGTTGTAAATCCTACCAGTTCTAATCAAGTTGATCCAGATTTTCCAGAATCTGAAAAAAGACTCAATGAATGGTTTTCTCAAAATCCATCTGAGACTGTAATTGCTACTGGTTTCATAGCCAGTACACCTCAAAGTATCCCCACAACTTTAAAACGGGATGGAAGTGACTTCTCTGCAGCTATAATGGGTGCTCTGTTACAGGCTCGACAGGTGACAATTTGGACTGATGTTGATGGGGTATACAGTGCAGACCCCAGGAAAGGTTTGTTTACAAGGCATAAGAATTAGATCCTTTTGGTACATGGAATTTGTGTCTTCCACATGTGTTGTTTGAGAAACCTCTTTGACTTAGAAGTATAACCTTTAGTGAGTTCTAAAAGGACATGCATTTTGAAATTTGATTGTAATGTTGAGAAGGGAAATTTTTCTTGGACTCAATTCTCATTGACTCTTTTGAACCCGAAAATGAAAAATTATAATTTTTTTTTTAAATTTTTTAATATTTTAATTTTTTGTAGTTATAGTATTATCAACATTAAAAATCATTAGAATTTTTGAAATATTTAATTTCTTTCATGATATTGCATCTCTGCAATGTGGTAAAAAATGTTAGCCATGTAGTGTAAAAGCCTAATATAGTGCATTAATTCCTAGTATGTTGCTATATATATGATCAATATTGGCAAATTATTGGAGTCATACAAATATTTAATCTTTGTAACATTGGGTCTCCTTTTTGTAGCACTAAAAGGTTCTATTTGGTCATCTTTTTCATGATATTAGCAAATCTTCTTTCTTGTGACATATGAGTCCATGTATTTGAATCCACTCAGTTAAGCCTTATTGAGAAACATCTTTTTCATTCATATCTTTTGCAGTAAGTGAGGCTGTGATACTAAGGACATTGTCTTATCAAGAGGCTTGGGAAATGGTGAACTCGACCTCTCTTCTTATATTACTAATGTTTCTTCCCAGTTGCTAACTGCATGTTTCTGATACTAAATCTTGTGAATGTGCAGTCGTATTTTGGGGCAAATGTTTTACATCCTCGTACTATTATACCTGTCATGCGGTGACATTCCAATTGCTATAAGGAACATCTTCAACCTTTCTGCACCTGGAACAATGATCTGCCGGCCTTCTCTCAATGAGAATGAAGATGACCAGAAATTGGACTCCCCTGTGAAAGGTTTTGCAACGATAGACAATTTGGCTCTTATCAATGTTGAGGGGTCAGACATTGCTTGGTGCTTTTGTTTTTGCATTCTTGTAGTTGCACTTGTTTGTCCTTTATGTGAGTATTATTATACTCCTTTTCTTTTGGCAGAACTGGAATGGCTGGCGTTCCTGGTACAGCTAGCAATATTTTTGGTGCTGTGAAAGATGTGGGAGCTAATGTTATTATGATATCTCAGGTTCTTTATTCTCCAGTCTTCAACACTTATGCATTTCTTAAATAATACAGAAGCTAAAATAATTGATGTTAATGTAGGCTAGTAGTGAGCATTCTGTGTGCTTTGCTGTGCCTGAGAAGGAAGTTGAAGCTGTTGCGCAGGCTTTGCAGTCCAGATTTCGTCAAGCATTGGATGCTGGACGTCTTTCACAGGTTCTCCCTTGGGTTAATGTTACAATTAAATTATTAGGAACTCTTTTTTCATCTGGGATTTGCAAAATGCATTAGGATGGATCATAACATCGTAAGATTTCAAACAATTTGTATAATCTTTTCCATTGTATTTTTGAATCTACTTATGTCCTGGCTTTAGGATGGATTTGACATATCTGTCTACACGTGTTTTTGTTGTGGTTGTAGGGTTTATAAAATTGAAATTATAGGGCTTGGTCATTGGAAAGAAAATATAGTGGTTTTAGGTTGAGTTCTGTATGGTTTTATGTAAGGGCAAAGCAGGGTTGTTTGTTTGCTGAAGTAGCATGGGATTACTTCTGACAGCAAAGAAAAATAAACAAAGAACATGAAGAAAGAAGAAGAAGATGATTGCGCCTTTTTAAAGGGAATAAAAAAGGGGATGGGGAATGTCCTTTGCCTTACAGATTATTACTCCCAAAGAAGTAGACCTAAGAAAATTTGAATAGACCTACATAAAACTCAATTTTCTTTAATTACTTCCCAAAATAAATTTAGTTTTCCCATATGATAACTTGAACTAAAATCAAAAAATTTACAATAAAAAACTAAGTTATCAAAATAAAGTCATAAACAATGATAACTCTCCAATTGTGTTTTTGTTTGCTTGTTGGAATCAATTTGTGCTTGCATTTCTTTCCTTTCCTCTAACTCATGTATGTGGAATGAAATGCATGTGCCGTTACTTTTTCTTCCCTTTTTATGGATGAGCAAGGAATAGATTATTGGGGAGAACTTGCATTGCATCCTTTAGAGAGCGAGAGAGAAGAGAGATTGCTACTATCTGTTGCTATTGGAGGAGAAGAGGATGAGAGAGAGTGAGACTAAGATATCTTGAAACACAAAGTAATACCCATCAAGGAATAAGTGATCTGCTTTTGCATACATGAAACTGAAAAAACCTCTGGTCATGGAATTGTAAAATTGAGGATAGAATTTTTTATAGCATATTTTTTTAAAATACAACTTTATAATGATGCTGGCTAAGTTTCCCTGTTGGCTAAAGTTGAAATGATTTTGGAGATCTGGCACTGTTTTTGTTGTGTGATACTGTCAAGCTTGATTATTAACGAGTGAGAAAATCCGTCAACTCTGATCTTTAATGTGTCTAAGCTTTTGGGTGTCCTCCTAGATTCCTGTAATTTTCAGTAGGAAATGGTTATATAATTATTTTTTTCATTTGCACCAAGTGAAGAATAACAAATTTCACCTTTGTCTTGTTCAGCATGTGGGCTAAATTATTCTAACTCTAACTTGTCTTAAGTTTTGAAGCTATCTTCCTATATTGCCTCCTTATGTAGTATGTGTGATATCTATTTTTTGGCCATTCTTTGTTGGATGCTTATTTTCATATGTCAGTTCTTTTTCAAAATATCTCTGCTCTCAGGTTGCAGTCATCCCAAACTGTAGTATTTTGGCAGCAGTTGGGCAGAAAATGGCCAGCACTCCTGGAGTGAGTGCTACTCTCTTCAATGCCTTAGCCAAGGTAAGCAAAAGGTGCACATTCAAATTGGGTGCCCAGTTTTCATTCAGCTGTCTACTTTCTGTGAATTGTTCTTTTGCTCATTTCTTTGAGGATTGCAGGCTAATATTAATGTCCGTGCTATAGCTCAAGGTTGCTCTGAGTACAATATTACAGTAGTAGTCAAGCATGAAGATTGCATAAGGGCTCTAAGAGCTGTCCACTCAAGGTTCTATCTCTCAGAGACAACTATAGCAATGGGGATTATTGGACCTGGACTGATTGGTGGCACATTGCTTGACCAACTCAGAGATCAGGTTAATTTCTCTGGAAAAGTCTGTTATATTTTGTATTGCATATTATGTATTGATGATTAGTAGTTCTCAGTCCATATCACAATTAGAGTGAGATGACCATCTTTATGCGCAGATAGTATAGTTACTGGTAATAAGCTCTGGAAAATTCAATATAAGAAATTTAAGAATATAAAAAGTTAGAGGGCTGTGATTTTATAATTGTGATGACATTTATCATTTCAATTTTCTTCTACCAAATTTAAGAGCTAAGTCTGGTAACGACAGTGAAATCATTTAGTATCTTTTCTTGCCCAAGTTAGTGATCACTTGATGTTTTCAGAACTATTTGTTTTTGTGCAATAAAATGATATTTTCAACAACAGATTTAAATACATTTGGCCTTCTTCTGAGTGCATAACAAATCATGATGTAAATGTCACTTGGAAGATATTTATGTGAAATTCAAATTCAACAGTCTGGGCTCTAGGTCCTGTTTCTATTGCCTAAATATTGGATTTTTGGTTGATTAAGATTTGCATAATTTATTTTAGAAATGCCCCCAAAGTTTGAACATGTTTTCATTGTTACTGTTTACCTATGAGAGAATTCTTTTGTTGGGCCAAGTGAATCATAGCAAATCCATTGGATGTGATGAGAGAAATTGTGGGCCATGAATTTACTAGGCTTATGGCTCATTTCATTATGTGATAGTTATGGGTATGTGGACTTAGCACTTGATCAACCAACCCAAATTTCAGTTATTTTTGAGTTGGAGAGAATGGCTTGAAACTTAGTGTAAGTTTCTGGGCAAGGAACTGATGGTCTGATGAACATGACTGCGATAGAGAAGGAAAGCTGTTTCTCTGATAGGGAGTTTTTCCTTTTAGTAATTGCATGTGCCTGCGGGTATATATTTGCATGACTGAAATGCCACAATACAACTTCATGTAGAAGTGACAAATATTGTTTTCTAGCCATGTCATCATATATAGCATAGATTATTACCGTTATAGATGAAAGTGTGAGTAATTTTCATCAAATTTGAAATGTGAAAGTAGTGTTTGTCTCCAACAAAGGGTTCTCTGGTTGGGAGCTTGGTTAAATAACTTTTCTCAGATGATGACTCAGCTGATCTTGTATCATCACTGTAAAAGGCATAAAGAATCTAGTTGTTCCCTGTTAGGCTTTCTGGTATTTATTGCTATTTCTTTCCCCTTGTTTTGACTCTGGAAACATGACTTGTGGATGGGTTAGCAAAGCAGCCTTTAGAAGATGAGGCACTCTAGAATAAAATATCTCACTAAGCTGTAACTAGCCAGTTTTGTGTTATGTTTCATGGCTTCTTTTTAGCATTTTTTATCATGCCAACTAAACTCTTTATCTGAATCAGTTCTGAAATTGTTGGCAGGCAGCAGTTCTCAAGGACGAATTTAATATTGATTTGCGTGTCATGGGAATAACTGGCTCAAGAACAATGCTTTTGAGTGACAAGTAAGTCATGAGTTGTTATGACATTGCTGTTATTTTGATACTGTTTCTCAGGATTATTTTCTTAGAGTGTGATATCTTTGCTTTATGGCAACAGTAAATGCATTGAGTCACTTTTAAACAAGAGAATAGAGAAAATGTTAACCAAGTCTTCTGAAAAAGTTGATGCCTAATTAGAAGTATCACATAGAACTAGGGCCCAATTAAGTTCTAGTTATTTGAGATGTGCATGATAGCAAAAATGGCTTGGTTAAATGAGATCATGTTGCTTCATAACTGAATTGATGGATTTATCCCTTCTTATTTGTTGGAATTGATTCTTAAGATATGAGTGTTGATATTCTGTCATTTAATATCCATTGAAGGTTGCGTTTTCTTCTTCTTCAACATGGTTATACATGCTGATATACCTTTATGTGCATATGTAGGTTATACGTATCACTACCTAGTTTAAATCACCTATGGTGTGCCCATTGCAAATGTATTCATTGGTCAGGAGAAAAAAAATAAAAAAAAATGCCACCAAAGTGTAGTAGGATTGGAGGGTACTTGTGAGGGTATGTGTTTGGTTTAATTGTTGGGAAGATTATAACCTGTTGTTCAATGACCATTAGCCACTTCTACTTAAGACAAATTGGTTTTATCAGCATCAAAATTGTCAATATTTAACTTATAGTAAAAAAGGCAAGGCCTAAGAGTAACGAGTTGCTAGTCACCTTCTTTTAGTCACTAGATGTCAGCTAAGCTAAGTGGGCCCTAATGGTCTTTCCATGGTAAATTTCTTTTCTTGGTGTAATGATGGGAGGAAGTTTTTCTTATACTGCTGCTTAAGATATCCTGTTTCCAGTGTTATTAAAACTGAACCTTGGCACTCAGCTAGGCACTAAGGTGAGGGGAAGTGAGGCACAACTTTAGCACCTTGCCTTGGCCAAGGAGAAGCACCTCTGATTAGGGACAACAGTGTTGTTAAAAATGCACTAGGCACTTGCCTATTTGCCTGGGCAAGGCAAGGTGCAGCCTAAGTTTCTTGAT
Organism: Rhizophora mangle; assembly: GCA_037832345.1. Taxonomy (NCBI): domain Eukaryota; kingdom Viridiplantae; phylum Streptophyta; class Magnoliopsida; order Malpighiales; family Rhizophoraceae; genus Rhizophora; species Rhizophora mangle. Next base: position 3,817,948 of record JBAPLJ010002025.1, on the reverse strand, counting down.
TGGGTCTAGGCAAGGCAGCATCTTGCTTGAGTTGCAAGGCCAAAAGGTGCTCAATGCTAGTGCTTGATTTTGTTTTTGTGTGTGTTACCCATTCTACCTTCTGTGCCCTTGTCTATCAAGTTAGTATGCAATTAGATTTGTAAAGACAGCTGCCACTAGAAAGGGCATCCTAGTGAACAAGGCTTCCCACATTATTGTGTGTGGGGAAGGGTCAATTGAATTTGTGTGCAGTGGATTGCCAGATATCATAAGGAGCACCCTATGGAGTTGGTGCCAATATTTTGGTTAAGTGAATTTTATGTGGCAAGCATCTATAGAGAAGATGAATTGGAGTATCATTACGGTTGGGAGATTTTTGGATGTGTAAGCTTTAGACAGACTATCTATTTTTAATACATTGCCATTTTGGCATGATTGCTCACCTGTACTTCTAATTTGGTTTACTGGCTCTTGTATAACATATTACAAGCTTTGGACCTTACTAGAAATGAGTAGCCTATCAAGGCCCAATGTAGGATTTTAACAATTTAATACAATTTGTTTGGGATTTCATCCGTGTTGAAGAAATGACCATTGGAGGCCTTACGTTAGATGCTTTCTTCTTCCATGCTTGGGTAGACCATTTATAGGTTTGTGCTGAAAAATGCAGGATGTTTAATTTAAAGCTGCACATTTATCTGTAGGAGAGATTGGTTTGTGTGATTTCTTTGGCGTTGGAGGACAATCATCATGAGCCGTAATCATCTCAGAATCAGTATTGTATTGGCCAACTTCTCATGCAAATTTTTCTCTGACTTAGGGGGATTGACCTGTCAAAATGGAGAGAGATTATGAGGCAGAAAGGAGAAGTGGCTGACATGGAGAAATTCACTCAGCATGTACATGGGAATCACTTCATTCCAAACACAGCTTTGGTAGATTGTACAGCGGATGCCAATATTGCACGCCATTACTATGACTGGTTGCGAAAAGGCATTCATGTCATCACCCCAAACAAAAAGGCAAACTCAGGGCCCCTTGATATGGTAATGTCGTCAACTGTATAAAAAGCTGTAGCTTAGATATTCCATCATTGTTTTGCCTTATTATATTGACTGTTTTATGCTTAAATATGTGTTGTCTTATTCTTGTATAGAATATGTTATTACTGTACACTTCACTAAATGTTTAAACACTTGAAATTTACACAAGGTACGCCGTTGGGCCACTTTTGCTAACTCTGGTCACATGTTAAAAGTCATTATTAGTGAGTGATACTTTGTATATGAGCTTTTAACAGTCAAAATATAATCTTATATGCATTCTCAATATGACTTCAACTCTAGCCTACTTCATGGTCTGTGATTGACAAAGACCTCTAGATCATCAGTTCTAACATAATTGTTGTTTTGTAAAAATATTTTTCTACCTTTTGCGTACAATGGATATTACTAACTTATATATCCGTACCATTAAAATCAATAAATCTTTCTATGTAATTAAGACACTCTTATTATTGTCACTTGTCATTTGCCTTCTTAAACTCAGTTATAAGGTGGTTTTCCTTTTTTTTTTTTTTTCAGTTGTGTTGAAAGGGAATCTAAAAGGTTTGCTTTCCCTTATCACCTAGTATATCCAAATAAATTAAAAATTTAGCAATGGATTTTGAATTAGTCAATTTACAAATAGATTAAAACCATATATTTGTAATTTATTGGATATGTGATTTACAGATATATGGTTTTAATCTGTTCATTGGATCTAGCCACCATGGTGGATGATGTCTTTAAACTTTAAATTTGTACCATCCAATCACAGGAGGATTTTGAATCTAAGATTGCTAAGCTAGATTCTATTTCATTTAAGGGTTCCATTTGTCACTTTCATACTGATTGTAAAGATAAAATGTGTCACTAAATAGGTTGCTTATCCTACACAAGGGACAGCGAATTTGGGACGAATTGATTAAATTTTAATCCATTTTCTTTTTTTGTCTCCATAGATGCATAGAGGTAGCTTACCATCTTTAGTTCCTCATTTCTCCAATTTTCTTTTCTCCCTAATGTTTTTTACATCAATTGGGCTTGATCATGAATGTATCATCTATCTACGTTATCCAGAGTAATAGCAATCAAAACAATAAGGGTCTTCGCAAATCTGTCTGCTCAATGTAATTCAATGTTTTTACCCAACTCCTCTGACCCCTTTCTGTAGTAGCAGTTGTCTGAATAACCTGATTAGTCTGAAGCACCAGTCCGCTGATTTATATTTTGGTGGCCACAGATCAAATTAATGTAGGTGTCTAGATCCTAGAAATAAATGAGGTTTGGCACTGCAATGGTATTTTGAGTAAGAATGGCTCAATTTAGATGTCTCCAATGCTAAACAATGTGAATGCATCTTTAGGTGCAAAACCTAGGACACTGCATACATCTAAATGAGCTTATTCATCAACAAGACTTTGTTAAATAATAAGACTGTATTTGTCCTCAAGGGTTTTGTGGGAAAAGGTATTAAAGTTGAATAATGACCTACAAATAGCCCTACAACTGGAATTGCTGTCTATTGGTTGGAACCATGACTAAGTGAAGCAGGAGGAATAAATTTGTAGATCTGTCTCCATGGTATTCTGTCTTTTTATTATCATGTGAAGTCTCCTACAGTTTATGTTGTCTAGTATTTGTAGGTCTTAGTGTGACCGAACAATGAATCAGATGCAAGAGTTCATTTAATGAAACAATACTACAGACCATTTCTGTTCACTGTTTGAGTTGGGAAGTTTTCTGTCACTGATTTTGCTACACTTCAACTGAGCTTTGGTACCACTCCATGTTTTTGGGCTTTTGGTAATCTTTTTCCTTTTATAAATCCAGTACTTAAAGCTGAGAGGTCTTCAACGGCAATCGTACACGCATTACTTTTATGAGGCAACAGTTGGAGCTGGACTTCCAATCATTAACACTTTACAAGGCCTCCTGGAAACAGGCGATAAAATATTGCGCATTGAAGGAATTTTTAGGTGAGTGTTGTTTACCTGGTTAATTTTCAGTCACAACCAAAAACACCAGAAACACTCTGTTAACATTTCTTTTCAATAATCTAAATATTAATCCCATTATTTGTTGTTGCAGTGGGACATTGAGCTATATATTCAACAACTTTTCAGGCAAACGAGCATTTAGTGAGGTTGTGGCAGAAGCAAAGCAAGCGGGTTATACTGAACCAGATCCAAGGGATGATCTAGCTGGAACAGATGTTGCTAGAAAGGTATCTTCTGCTTAAATTATAAGTTTCCACCCACAATTTTTCAGTTATCAGTTTATTGTTGTTAGATCACACTCTTATTAGATGACCTTCAATCTATTTGCATAATGACTTCCTTGTGTATGGGTGATTGGGCATTTTTTTATTTTTCTGACATAGTTCATGCACCTAATTATTCCTTCTTACCACTGTTGTATTGGATAAATGGGTGAGAATTTCTCAGTCAAGCAGTAATTATGAGGTCATTCTCTGTGACGGGGTTCACTGACTGACTATAATTCATTCCTTCTGCAATGCACTTATCCCACTTCCCCGCATTAATACGTTTTGCAGGTCATAATTCTTGCCAGAGAATCTGGCTTAAAGTTGGAACTTGCTGATATCCCTGTTGAAAGTCTTGTCCCAGAACCATTAAGAGTAAGATTCAATTAATGTCAATAACACAGTGCTTAAAGGTTGCAGTCCTATCTCTGATGTAATGTTTATGATTATTGCTTAAGGCTTCTGCCTCAGCTGAAGAATTTATGAAGCAGTTGCCACAGTTTGACCAAGGCTTGGCACATAAAAGACAAGAGGCTGAGGAAGCAGGGGATGTGAGTATCTCTTAATATGCTTGCTTTATTAAGACACTTTTTCTGCTAGCAGATACTGATCGTCAACCTTTATTGCAATACCTGTAGGAACATAGTTGGAGTAATATATAATTAATAGCAAATATTGTTGATAATTTCAAAACCGAGTACATTCATCCAAGGGAAAAGTGCTCACATGGTACTGGAAGAAAAATTATCCTTTGGAGGAGGGAAATAGATTTTGGGTTAAATGCTGTGGACTAGAGTTTAAATCTTTTAGAATGACTTTTTTGCAATCTTTTTTCATATAAAGGTGGCCTCACCTTCTTGTGATGGCCTAAAAAGTTGTTCACCATACTTGTTTAAAAAAAAATCATTTTAAAAGAAAATGAGAAATTAAAGAGAAAAATGAAAGGCAAAACGGCATTATCAGTCATGCAAATGTTTCCTCCCAGATATCTGGGACAAATGTTAAACCCTCTGAGTCCAAACTCGGTAAACATAATGGATCTTGTGGATCATTGTCTTCCAGGATTAATTGCTGGAATTATATACATGTGGTGGTTTGGCGATGGAACCTTTGAGTCTACATGTTAAATTCTAATCCTGTTTTGAATATGTTTCCGTGTAATCTGAAGGTTTTGAGGTATGTCGGGGTGGTTGATGTGGTGAGAAAAGAGGGGCGTGTTGAGCTGCGAAGATACAAGACAGATCATCCATTTTCACAGCTCTCCGGTTCTGATAATATCATAGCTTTCACAACTACAAGGTACAAGGAACAACCTTTAATCATCCGTGGACCGGGTGCTGGGGCTCAGGTTACAGCTGGTGGAGTTTTCAGCGACATCTTGCGATTGGCCTCATATCTTGGTGCTCCATCATAGCCGTATCAATGTAGTTCCGAGCCTTAGCTCCATCTTAAGCCATTTTCTCTTTTCATTTGTGTGAGCATAGGCGTGTATTTCTATTAGGGCTGCAGCATTAGAACTTGAGTGTTAGTTTTGGATGGAACTGGTACGTCTCAATGTGCATATAGTTGCGTGCTCAGCGTTGGCTATTTGGGGATGGAGTTTTGTAGCAGTGAGCCACTCCCGCAAGCACACATTACTAATAACAAACACAGTTTTGGTAGCGCATTTTGGTATACAAATGCAACATAATAATGTTTTTTTATTTTATTTTATGTTATGGGTTATGTTATTCTAAAGATTTCTACCATATAATTAGAAAGTTTATGTCTCAATCTTACAAATTCATGTAAAATCAAGTAATCTGTAAAATTTTGAGTCCTATCATATTGTAAGATTTTGAGTAAATAGGGATTATTTACTTTCTATAACCTCGAAAGTAAAAATAACTGTTTGAATAAATAAAATCAAAAAAGTTTTTTATTTCTTTCAAATTTAATTTGATAAAAAGTTAAAAACTTGATGAAGATAGAGTTATAAAATTTTAAAAGATAAAACTATATTAATAACAAGAAGGGAGAGAAAAAAAAAGAGAGGAAAGCAACGGAAAGTATCATTGAACTTTTCTTTTGAAATCCCTTTTCAGACTTTTACTAATTTTTGTGTCTTGTAAGCTTTGCGTCAGTTCTGAGCAGAATCTATTTATAGATACAATTTTTAAACTTAAATAAAACTCGAAAAATATAAGAACTTCCATTAAAATTCGAATGATTTAATAGTAATGTCATTATTTACAACATTCTCTATTATTGTATTTATGATTGACATTCATTTTGAAAAGCAATAATTTCTTTAATTTCCCTATAATTTGAGTCTTAATTTTTAAAGTATAAGTCATTCATTTACTCTTCTGTGTCTCTCCCCTGAAATTTAAGATAAAACTTAATGTAACCTTCTTTTATATTCTTATAGAAATCTACCCTGCTGCTAAACTCTGCTTTTGACTATGAGAAATATTGCCATTTCTTCCTGTGGAGCTTTTGAGTGTTTTTTCTTTGTTCCTTCTCTGTGATATTCGATTATAATAATCAATTACGGTTTGCAAGTTTGCTTAATGAGCAGGGATGTCATTCCATTATTTAACACACTAATTTGTTTCGCTGAAAGTAATGGAGAAAAGGAAGATTGTGAGAATTGGACCCATCCAATGTTTTGAGTAATAAGTGTAGCCAGCCATTACTTCTTCTGTAAAGATATTTTCATTGAATCCAAAATCTCTTCACTATTCATGGAACCAACAAGAAAAGTCTACTGAAATTTCATAATGAAAATGGATAAACTAAGAATGATTTCAATTTCTCGTGTCTAACATATTGACGTAGACAACAATGTAATCATGATAATTATGAACTCTTGAAAGAACCTTTTGTAGTACTAAACTGGGCTTCATTCTCTTTTGTATAAGCCGATCTAGTCCAATTTTTTAGGTTTTACTCATTATTTTGATTTTTGAGAAAGCAATTCAACTGGGGTCTTTAGGATCTCTGTCATGTATAATTTCAGTTGATTTGATATCTACAAGTGTAAACTTGTAGAAAAGTTTAGTTTTATTTATGTCTTCATGTACAATGCAAGAACCATAAAGGAAGACTCTGAGAAGAATTTGTTTAAAGTCTAGAGGTTGATTAATTGGGCATTTTCTTCTTTTTTTTTTTGTTTCAAGTAAACCAACAGGGATTGCATGAAGTAGATCTTTGTAAGTTTGGTTTGACTGGAAGAGATAAAGATACTGATCGTGATTGTCTAGTAGTAACGGGTGAAAGTGCTGCTTGTGGTCTTAACTGAAAGGCTTTATGACAAGTTTTTGAAGCAACATTTTTCAAACTATTAGTTTCTGGTGGTAATTGTGCTAAAACAGTAAATTAATTAGTAGAAGATGATCTTGGCATGGGATCTTTGTGAATAACTATTTTGAATGAATTTTTTGTAATTTTCTCACCACCCATTGTTTTATTTGAAAAACTCTCTAAAAAGAAAATTAGGTAAATAATTAAAACTTTTTTTAATAAATTTTAATTTAAGAGTAAAACTTGTTACAATATAAAAATTTGAAAATTTTATTTAAAAATTAAAATTTTAATATCTTTTTTAAAGTAAATTTTGTTAATTGATAATAATATGAATTTTTTTTAATTAAAAAAGTCATATTAAAATGTTATTATGTATAAAATAATGCTTAAAATTTTGTTTAGTAAAATAATTAACATATAAATCTTATTGGGTATAAGAATGATAACTTATTATATATTTTTTTATTAAATTTTTATTTTAATATTTCCCTATATCTTAAGTTTAAAGTATTTATTTTTATTATTAGGAAAGCATCAAAATTAAGAATTTTTAAATATGGTAAAAACTTGGCTAAAAATTTTATTTTAAAAATAATTTGTCTTATTTTATTATTCTATTTAGGTGAATTTTTCCTTAATCTTTATAGAATGAGAGACTCATAATTCTAAGATTTGGAATAAAATCCAAAATATAACTAAAATATCATTAAAAAAAATCTATTATTATTTATTTATTTTTATTTCATCAAGAAATTTATTGCAAATTTTATAAATATACCAATATGAATAATAGTTTCATGGTAAATATTGTATTCCAAAATTTTAATTTAACTTAATATAATTTTATCTTTTTTATAAAGATGACAAGACCATTTTATTAACAATATTAAAATATTTTTTAAGATGATTGAAATACTCTTTTATGGATTTTGGAAAAATTAAAGTATTATCTATATTAAGTAATTGTAAATTTTGCATGTGAATTAAATATTTTATTTATAATTTTTTTGAAACTTAGAAGGAACACTTTTTAATTTAAATAACATAAATGAGATAGTGAAAAAAAAATTTATACTTGTCTCTTTCATCAACATGTATTTATCAAAATCTATATTTTATATCAAACTTTAAAAATATAGTTTTTTTTTTTTTCATTAATCTTTTGATTAAATCTCTCCTATTAAGAATATAGTACTTAATCTATTCAAGTACTTTGTTTCAAAACTTATAATTTAGCACTAATCTTGAAGCACCTATCTTAATTTTTACTTGATTATTTACATAAAACACAAAATGTGATTATTGTGATTATTTGACTTAATTATTTATTTTTTTAACAATTAATTTATTTTTTATAATATTTTATTAATTTTTTATTCATTTATATATGTTTAGCTTTAGTTAGAATATATATATTTTTTTCATTGAAATCCTTTATATAAGGTAAGCTTATAACATCCTTTTTTTTTTTTTTTTTTTAAGAAAAGCTGTTGATACCTCAAAACAATCTTATTCTTCAAATTATTTAAAAGTTTTTTTTAATAATTTGCTGATTTTCTTTATTTTGTATTTTTTTTTCATTTGTTTATAACTTTTTTATTTAAAATATATAAATATTTTTTATTAACATCAATTGTTTAAATATTAATTTATTTTTTCACGTATTAATTTTAGCCATTTTAAGTTTAGAAATAAATTCATAATAAATTTTATTATTAGTTATAGTATTAACAATTCTTTGAGAATTTACTTTAAAAAAATAAAATTGTATTTAAAATAGCATTTTCAAAATTAATGATTAATTTAAATCTTTTACTAATATAAAAGTATTTTTAAAATATATTTCTTTTTTTCACATATGTGAGTAACAGATAATTTATGATTAATTTTGAATTTTTCATCATTCACACTTCTTAATGTTTGATTTTTTTTTTCTTTTTCATAATAATGACTAGAAATATTTTTTTCTTATATATAATTATTATCATCACATAAATCTATTAATGTTATTAAAGTAATATGATGATATTCATTATTTATTACTAAATTTACTTTAGCATATAACTTTTGAATTTCTATTTTATTTATAACATTTAAAAATTCTATTTGAGAAGCTTTAGTGTCAAGGTCCTTTAAACTTATCTATGGTTCATTAAGGTCTAATTTTTGTTTTATTAGGCCAGTTTCAGTTTTTAATATTTTTATTTCAAGTTTTTAATTTCTTATTTTTTGTTGTAAATCTTTAATAGAGAATTTCTCATTACTAAAAGGAAATCTAGAATATACTTTATATAATGAATAAGATGTTTTGATGTCTTTTACTAATTTCTTAATTATTAAGTCTTTTAATTTTATTAGGCGTTTTTTTTGATTTCTTGATCATCAATTTTAGTTATTATATCTATTAGCAAATCATCTTTTGATATTATAGTAATACATCCATGATTAGTTCAAAATTCCTTTCCATCTTCATCTTTAGTATTACTTGAATAAGATGTTAAAGGATCCTATATTCCTAACATTTCATCACTAGAGTCTCATATATTCTTATTTGTTTTTTATAATTCTTCTAGTATTTTATTTTTAATTTTCTCTTCTACTTTTAAAGCTTGCACAATTTCTTTTAGTTTGCATAGTATACATTTAAACAAAATGTGTGACTTGTGTGGATATCAACCTAAGACCATCTTTTATTTTGGATTTTTAGCCCTTTAAGCTTAAAGGTTCATGCTTGGAAACAACCTTTTTTGACTTATATCTTTAATCTATTTCTCATGTTGTTGCATATGAGTTTATTGCTATAGCCCTTATGTTGACATAGACAATTTAAAGGATCAGGAACATTCCAATACATGAAGGCAAGAAACTTTCTTTGCCATAAATAATTTGCATAGTGCTTTTTAGGCATCACAATTTTTAGCAGCCTAATATCATACTTTTTACCAAGTCTTTTCACTCTTACCATATATATGTGATTTCTAATGTTGTTTATGCATAGGATTGGTGCTTTTCAAGTATTTATAGGTGGCCTACAATCAATGAAAATCAATTCACATGGGATTTGCTTTGTCAACTTTGAAACTATACATTGTTTCATTGATTTGTGCTAATGACTTCAACAAAATATGTAGTCTCATGAAAAATTTGGGGGCCTTTCATGTTTTATGTATTTTATGGATGGCTTCAAGAACTCCATTGATGATTTTCAATCATTTGAAATTTACCACTCTTGTTATCAATATATTTAGATAAATGATAGGATGGAAGTGAAAATATATAGGAAGGCTTGGACTAAGCCTTTGCTTATATTACCTTAATCAATCTATTCTCACTTGCTTATGTTACCCATTTACTAAGATTTAGGTCTAATCATAATGCAATTATCATTGGTTTGGTTACTTCGGTAGTTGCTATTAACAAAAATTCTAGACTATTTTACTTTGAGCAAATATGGTAGATTAACTCCAATTATCAATAAGTTGTATTTGATTTATAAAGTAAAACAAGGCAAGTTAATAATAACAATTTCCCCACATTGATTTCACATTACAATAGAGGCTTGTAAGTGTGAAATAAGGAATTGTTTGACATTATGAGTTCTAAGATAAGCTCTCATAGAATAATCGACGTTGTCTTGGAGAGTTGCCTTTAATATAAGATGTCTTAACTTTGATTAAAATTAACCAACAATGTTTGGGTGCTTTGTTATTATGTGAAGAAAAAATTTAGGTATAATGTTTAAGAGTCAATTAGCTTAAAGATAACAATAAAAACACTTATTTTCTTTATACTAAGGCTTCTCAACAAAAGAAGGATAACAAAATCACTTGGATATAGGATTTTGCAGGGGTGTGGCATTGTCCAAGGGAGGAAATAACTTTTGTTTTCAAATTATTTTTATAGCCTTTATTCTTATTTGAATGTAATTTTTATATTCAACCAATCCTTGATGTGATGTTGCATTATGTTGTTAAATTGAATAGCTTGTTAGTAGCCTCTTTTATAAGACAAGAGGTTATAGAGGCACTTTAATAGATAAACCTCATTGAGGCTCTAAGTTTGGATGAGATGACTACAATTCTATTTGTCATTTTGGTCATTGATTAGTTTGGATTTAATTGAGATAGTTCTTGCAATCCTTAATTATAAGGGCAATCTAAAGCCACTAAATCACACGTATATTTGCCTTATTTTGAAGGTTAGGTCTTTTACATCTTGCCATAACTTTCGTTTAATTAACCATTGTAATGTAATGTTTAAATTGATTATTGAGGTTATGGCAAACTAGCTTAAATCTATCTTATTGCTTATTATTTCTACTCCATAAAGTGCATTTGTTCTAGGTTTAGTCATAATATATAACATAATGATTGCCTATTAATGCTTTTGTTCTTTAAAATCATACAATCACAATAAAAAGAAATTTATGGCTCTAAAACTTGATATGCCAATATAGTTGAATGGTTCTTCCTGAAGAGGTTCATTTTACTTTGCTTTTATATGGGGGGACTTGGTTTTGTACCATGTATATTTAGTTTCTTATACTCTATTGCTTCATGGTGTTCCTTACCATGTTTTCTATCCTACTAAAGGGTTTTGTTGAAGGGATCTGTTGTCACCCTATCTATTTCTTCTTTGTGTGTAGGGACTTTTAACTTTATTAAATATGCATATGTTTTAATTTTATTTCATAGTTTAATAGTTAGTAGACATGCTCTACCAATCACGCTCATTTTTTATTAATGATATCATGCTCTTTATGTCCACTACTTTACGAGAATGTGTTGCCTTTGAAGAGTTACTTCTCCTTTATAATAAAACTTTTGGACCAAAGGTGAACATTGATAAAATAAAAATTATTTTCAACCATAATGTGTTGGGAGATGAAAAAAATGCATTATAGTTATGTATGGGAGTTATAGCCTCCAATTGTCCAAAGTAGTACTTAGATCTACCTATGATGATTGGCTCTTTGAAAAATTAGGTTTATAGTATGGTAATGATGTGTTCACAAGAGATTAACTAGCTAGAAAGAAAAATACTTGTCTAAAGATCAAAAGGAAGCTTGATTTAATCAATTCCTACTTATGTTATGACTTGTTTAAGTTACCATTAAATCTATTTGAAGTATTGGAGTTTTTGATAAATAAGTTTTAGTGGGGTTTGCTAAATATACAAATGAAATTACATTAGTCCTCTTGACAATGTAAATGGTACTCCAAAGCTTTAATCTTTATAAAGGAGTGCATTCACCAAATACCATTTCCATTCCATACATTCATGATCAATCAAGCTCAAAACATTAACATAAGAGGTCAACCATGGTAGAGACAAGACCTAGAAATGATGGCGAGGTGGCACCCAAGGATCCTCTCAAATTTGAACAACTTCTCCATTCTTATCTTTCATCATAGCCTTTTTTGGAGAAATGGATTGGAATAGAGGATGCTACACCACTATTGCTTGGAAAGTATCCAACAATGAAGGAAAGGGAAGTGCTAAAGGGATAATAATAGTCACCAAGAATCCAAGAAACTAAAGAGTTGGTGTTTGTCATAAGTGTCGAAGCTCACTTAGCTAATAAAACCTGTGACACTTTGCTTGGAGAGTAGCTAAAAGTTTTTTAGCAACTTAAGTTTCTTTGACTTAATATGGTATACACTTAGATGAAATTTGTGACCTTTGTGGAGAATAACCTACAACCATCTCTCATGCATTGTTAGACTATCCATTTGTTGTAAGGGTTTAGTTTTTAAGTCTTTTAGGCCTAAGGGTTCATGCTCGAAAATAAGTCTCTTTTGACTTATGACTCCAACATATTGCTCATGTTTTTAAACATGAGTCTTTTGCTTCAATCCTTATGTTGGTATAGGCAATTTGGTACGCCATTTCTTCCACTACAAATAATTGTCATGACATTTGATCTTTACCATCCATAGCTTCTGTAGTAGTCTCTTGTTTTGGAAACTAGAGAAAGCCTTTGAAAATTGGTTGTCTCCATCACTTGGTTCGTTTAAAATTAATATAGATGCAACTATTTTTCCTTATTGCGATGAACTTAGAATTGTAGCTTGTGATCATGTTTGAGGTTTGTTGTGTGCCATGATTAAATCCATTTAAGGGATTTACAAGTATGGGTGTTCACAGGTTAGTTTGGATCAATTTGATCTTCTTATTCAAACCAAACCATTAATGATGGTTTGAAAATTTTCAAAACTATAACCAAATCAACATAAGAGTAAAAACAACCAAATCATCATTAATGGTTGTGAAGTGGCTTGGTTGGTTTAACAATATGAACCATACTTATTAGAATTAACATTTTCATTCGCTTCTTTTTTTTTTTTTTATTATCAATTTTTTTAATAACTAAAATTTTAATATCTAAATATTGACTTTTTAAGTATTAAAAATAATAAAATAAATTTTTAAAAATAAAATAAAGATAAGTAATAAAAAGTAATTCAGTTTAATCTTAACGAATTTTTAAACTTTCAAAATTGTAAGAAAATCCTTAGATGCAATTTCCCTAAATTATAAACTATAGCAAAACATTGTCAATGATTTTGAAATCTTTTGTTTGATTTTGGTGTGGTTGAACCGGTGAGGTGATTTGATGGGCACCCTTACTTTTAAGGTGGAAATCTCGAACTGTTTGCTTTGCGGCTGGGGGGCGTGTTCTTTGAATCTGATTGTCTAACTGCTATGGCAACCATTCAAAAATCACAAGCTGATGATCTATGCCTGATGCAACAACGGACTCATGGTCTCTGGAGTTCTCTAACACCTTTATGAACATTGAGTTCCAGCATGCTCCCCAGTCAACCCATCGAATAATAAAAATTTTACATTTTTTTTGTAAATACAATATAAGAGTAATTTTTTTTTATAAAAAAATAACTATTATTTTTAATAATATTTAATTAATGAATCATTTTTATTAGAGAATTAAATAAAAATATTAATAAATAATTTTTAAACATAATTTATAAATATAATTATTAATAAATTATGTTATATTATTTAAAAAAAAAAAAAAGAAAAGAGCCCTAAGGTCCACCTAAGTTCTTAATAATTGGTAGGATCGAATGCTTTATGGGGATTCGTACCGTCGCTGAATTCCAAAGATCAAAAAGCAGACCAATTGTGACACGTTTACAACCCCAATTTTATTTTTGCCGTCAAAAAGACATGGAAAAAGAAAAAAAAACAAAAAAAAAACAAAAAGAAAAAAAAAGAAAGGCTCCTCAAAACTTATTTTATTTTATTTGTGTCTGTTGGCAGGTTACCCAGGAGTGGTCCGAGCAGTCCGTAGCGAGTCCACAGATACGAAGGAAAGAGACATTAAAAAGGCCGCCAATAGCCCACGATTACAGAAAAGTAAACAACTTACAACACAGTGTGTGGGGGTGGGGGTGTGCGTGTGCGTGTGCGTGTGCGAGTTTGTGACTGTGTGTCGTGTGTGTGCGTATAGAAGCAGCACTACGATAGTTAGTGATGGGAAAAAGAAAAAGAGGACAAAGCCATAAACCAACTATAGAAGAGAAGAAGCCGAATCAGCCAACTGGTCTGTCGGAAAGTAATTAGCTAAAGCTCCTTCTTCCTGTTGCCACCCCAAAAAAAAAAAAAAAAAAAAAAAAAGGAAAAAAGAAGAGAAAAAACAAAAGTAAAGTAAAAGGTAACACACTCACACACACACGCGTCCGTTTGTTGTTCTGTATGAGCTTTTTTGTTTTGTTTGTTGTTCTAATTATTACTTGGGGGCAGAGGCACCGCTGCTTCTGTCTGATACCCATTTCAAAAGTGGTGGATTGTAATGTTAATTCAGGGGTATGAATGAACTGATGTCATCGATTTCCTCTCCAACTTTTTCTTTTTCCTCCTTTTCTTTTTCTTTTTTTTTTTTTTTAGGCTTCTGTCTGCAGATGGTGCTGAAGAAAAAGTGGTGAGACGTTAATTGGGAGCTTCTTGGGGGGTTTGCAGGGTTGTTTTCCATTTTGGTTTTCTATGTTTCATTCATTGTTGGGGGCTGCGTGGTGTTCTTTGAGCTTAATGATGGATTGGTGAGTTTGGATAGTTCTTGGGACGGAAAACCATGGCCGCCGAGTCGAACACAGGCTTTCATCCGGACGAAACCTTGGCTTCTGCCCTCAATCGACACGCTTTATCCATCCAATCTGCTGCCATGAACAGAACTTCTGAGATGATCCCTGTGGGAGCTTACTTTGGGATGAATGCTGCTGCTACCACTAGTTCTTCTGCCATCATGATGATGCCCGGGAATCCTGGCATGATTAACAGCATTCCTGGAATGGTTCAGGTTCAACCCCAAAATTCAAGTGCTTCTTCGATTGTTCTCGATTCCATTCCTGGCCTCAAACATGACACAGGCTTGGCTGTTGAGTGGTCTGTTGACGAACAGTTGAAGTTGGAGGAAGGTCTTGGCAAGTAGGTAGCTTGCTTTGTTGGTTCTCTACTTTTTATTTGTTTCTTTATTTTTCTGTCCTTAGCGCCTTTGCTGTGATTTTATCATGGAGCCGTTTTATTATTGTGGGTAACCATCACAACTCTGTGTCAATAGTGAGAACATTTGTTGGTCATTTAAGGAGATTTGCATGATGGTTCAGGAATAGAGCACTGCATAGATCAAACAAGTTGTACTTATGCTGATATTTTCTTTTATAAAAGATTTTGATTTTTATGCCATCATTGCATTTGGGTGTCTAATTTTCTGGTATATGCTTGTTGATGTATATTGCCAATGGTGGAAAAGGATGTATGACATCTAGTGTTGTTAGATTATGAATAATGAACACTGTATTTGTAAGTTCAAGTGAGGTATATAACCTTTGCTCCCAGTTTGTTGATATTGATGATTGCTTCCTACCTTTCTTATTGTTTCATCCTTACAAGAATTTGCATATTTAGGCTTAATGGTTATGCCAAATAAATTGTAGCCACAGCTAATAGGATGTCATCTTTAAGTGCACTAATTTTTGGTGCCATGTTGGATGTTAGTTCCTCATTTGGGTTAAAATTGCTTGTATAGGTTAATTTACATTTCCTGCTTTCCTTGTGTTTTACTTTCCAGGTATGCTGATGAACCAAGTATTCTGAGATACATTAAGATTGCAGCAACATTGCGTGAAAAAACTATTCGTGATGTTGCATTAAGGTGTAGATGGATGACGGTAGGCTCTTTTCTCTAGTAATGATGTCTTTCAGGCAATTGTTTTATTTTGGATATTTTTAATGTAGCATTAAGTACAAAAAAGTCCAAGAAGTTTGTCATTGATTAAAACTTCTTGAGCAATCAGAAATTTAAAAGAAGAATCCCAATACACGAGGCTCCCACACTCGTGGGGTCTAAGAAATGGTTAGATGTATGCAACTTTACCCTTATTTTTGCAGAGAGGCTGATGCTGCAACTCGAATTTGTGACCACAAAGTTACAATGGAGTAATATCTCTGTTACACCAAGGTTCATCCTTCTTAAGTGACCAGAAGTTTAAATTTCAAAAACCTTTAGTTGAGACTTTTTCTCCCCTCACTTCCTTATAGAAGGGCTCTTTCATCAAATACTGTTAAAATTTCTGTTAAGCAAGTCAAGAACACTAAATTGTTGAAATCTTTTCAACAAATACTCCCATAAAAGTTGTGTCATGTTTATGTCTATAATTTAGTACCCAAGTTTTGTTTCCATCAAAGGAGTTTAAACTAATTATTTAAGCTCTTATGATTTTTCGTTTAAAGTTGCTAATAAAATATGCTTCTGTATTTGTTGATATGAGTGTCTTGTGCTTTTTTGTATTACCTGATGATTAGTTACTTAAATTTTTTGGCTCAGAAAAACATTGTTTATATTGAAAAGTTAATTATACTATTCATTGTATATATATATATATATATATATATATATATATAATTAGAAAATCTTTAAGATCAATCTGTTTAATGAAAAAAGGTGCGTGCAAAACCCTTTTGCAGAGAAAAAGGAGAAAAGCAGAAGAATTTAATGCAGGAAAGAAAGTCAACAGTTGGAAGGTATGTAGGATTTGTAGAGGAAGTTATTTAAACATTACATTTTTGGTTTTGTTTTGTTTTGTTTTCCCTCTCAAGTGATTTGGAAAAAACATTTTAAGTCTGGGGTTTGCAAATTCCTTACATTTCTGAACTTTCACATATCAGCATGATATAGCATTTGATGAAATCATCTATGTGGAAACAGCCTCTTTGTGAAAAACAAGACTAAGGCTGCGTGCATCTAACCCTTCCCCAAACCCCACAGTGTGACAGCCTTGTGCACTGGGAATTCCCATTTCCTCTGAGACCAAATGTGAGAGGATGTCTTGGCATGCCTTCTGGAGGAAAATGATTCTATTAGAATAGTGTTTGTTTTTTTCCCCCTCCCTTGCCTGTTGGTGTGCTTCCCATAGCTATATTTGAACTGTAATTTTGGCAAGGGTTGCTTTTTGTCAACCTGGATACATCACATGAACTAGGAAGATGACTATTTTCCTCAGCTTGTTCATTTGGTATGCGGTTGCTTTTGGTTGTTAGGCCTTATACTCAATGTAATGGAATTAATTAAACACTTTTCAGCTTAAGCAAACAGAAGAAAAATTTGTAGCTGTGGTGTGAGAATTGAGAACTAATGGATAAAACTTCTGTAGGGGCATTTTGGTCTCTAAATCAAAGCATATCTTTTAACAAATGTCTAGGAGCTTTGATATGCAGAAATGTTAGATGCAACCTTGTCTTATTTTGTCAACTGCTAGATGAAGTGTTAAGAGCAGACTTTTGTGCAATTTCTGCTCAGAGTGTGGAAGAATCAATGTCATTGACAACATGACACCTGGATGTTTAATTGTTGGATTTTCTTGGCAATAAGAATCTAATTGTATAAGAATGTTTTGATGCTTTATGAGGCCCCTTGAGAAATCACTAGGAGAGGGTTGGACTTATGGAATATTAAAAAATCTTGGAAACAGGTTTGGATTTAAGTTGCACAAGTTTTCTTAAGTTATTGGCAAAGCATTAGAAAAGTCTAGAGCACTAAATTATACCTCATATGAATGTTAAGGGGTCTATTCCGCATCTTCAGTTCAAACTATTTCATTGATGACTGTGTAATTGTTTGTATGTCAGACACTCTGTTGAACTGAGGTTGTGCATTCAAACTCTACAGTGGATTAGATGTCTACAAGTTTGCACTTGTATATCTCTCTTGACATTCTTTTATATGTTTATCTCAATTTAAAAAACTTATCTGATTAATTTGAAATTTTGCATGTATGTGATGCTGTTGGGAGGGAATCATTCACCTCGCCTTGGTACCAAATTAGTTTAGGAAAGGATAGAGAAATAGCCATAAGGAAAGACAAGGGACAAATGAAGAGAGAACTAAAGGAAAATAGGCAGATTAAGGAAGCAGAGGCACAAAAGGTAGAGAGAGAAAACAGAAATAGAGGAGCTCAGGAGCAGGAGAACAGAGGGGAGAGACAGACAAGCTCAATGTCAAACTCAATAACTATACAGTAAACCTATGCAATAAAGGGTCCATTTTGTAGAAATTATAAAGTAGCAATAAAATAGGCATGGGCCTGCTGTTAGATTTTCTGGTATGTTCATTTTCTTCTGCTCTTCTGCCCATGTTGAAGTTGGTAACTTGCTGGCAGTTGTAGAGTATGAAACATATACTATCAGTTATGAGGTTGCTTGATATTGATGGTTACATTGCTAGTTATGGATATAGATGATGTATCTTAATCTATCCATGGCTGTAATATATATTTGTGGATGCTACTGCATTTTATTGGTGATTTCCTTATACTGTAGTAGCAAGTCTCTGATTTGTGCTCTAATCCATTTAACCAATTAACCTCCTTAGGATTTAATATTGATCAAACAAGCTGTATTCTAAAGATCTTACTTCTTCAGGATAAGCTGGTAGAATCATCCTCCAAGATGAATGCAACTTCCGCCCTGTCACAAAGCATGGTGGGATATAATCTAATAACACAGAGTGAGCCTTTACCTTTTGAAGGTCAGAAATACAATTGCTTTAACTAAACAATTTTTTCAATGTTATGTTTTGCTGATTTTTTTTGCTTTAAGTTACTGTCAGCTCTCTCTCGCCCCCCCTTCCCCACTTCTTGCCCCCCTCTCTGTCTATCTCTGCCTCTCCACATCCACCCCATACACACACGCAATTATGTGCTTATTGTTCTTAAGTTTTCTGTGGATAGGTCTTTAATTCTGCTGATTCATTGTAGTGGTAAGACGTCATTTGAATTGGTTGAGTATGATATACACAGCTTAAAGATTCTTACTTCATCTATGCTTTCTCTTTTTCTTGTTGTTGGGGATCAGATGGCTTTTTTAAGTTACTTCTAGGGATTCAAAATTCGATTATGTACTCTTTCCTAAAAGTCCTCTTTTGAATTTTGCACAATAGTTATAACCAAGTATTTACTATATGGTCCCAATTTTTCATCATTATTCATGATATCTAGCATTCTTTGAGGCTGTGGACAGCTGATCCAAATCTGGTTGACACCATTTTGGCTTTGATTTAAATATTTTAATCCTCTTTTTGGGACAGACGACAGTCTTGATAAGCCATTGTCAGCTGTGCTGGGAAGTTAAGAAACTGGTGGCTTTACAGTTTGGAATGAAGAAACTCTGACTGTTAAGGCTAAGTGAGGAAGAAAATATTGGATCTTGTGAAAAATTATTAGAACAAAAAGAATTTCTTCAAGGGTTTAGGCCTCTAATTGTTTCATGGCAGATAACTTGTTTTTGGGAAATAATTCCTATGAAAGCATATTTATAAAAATTAATTTATTTTCTTCTGTCTGATATTTCATATAATGCAAAGTCATAGTAAACATGATGATATTGATGTCATTCAACAGCCAGCCTGTGAGTTTTTGGCAATTTATTGACTGCTGCAGGGTAGTTGTATACTAATAATGGTTTGTTAATGGTCAAAGTATAGATAATTGTTGTAAATTGGTTGATGGGAGACATAATTTTTGACAGTCCATTGGTTACCAGAGATAGTTGAGACCATAACTTTGTTCATAGACAACTGAAAACTGGTCAATTTTCATGAGGATATTAATCATTATAATTATGGTGGTGGTTTGATGTTCAAGTCAGATACAAATTTATGGTAGTTGAATGGTATTTATTCTGTATTTTTTGTGGGGAAGGTCCCAGAAAATGACTATCTCTTCCTTGAAAATGACATGAGTTTTCCCTCTGACAAGCAAAATATTTTCTGTTTATGAATTTTGCAACGTGCTCTAGCATCAGAAAATAAGGATCTATCAGTATAACAGAGAAGACTAAGGGAATGCTTGTTATTACTAAGCAAGAGTCTAAAATGTTACAAGAATGAGAGAAGGGCACTCGAACTTCTTGTTCTCTATCCACTTTGTGTGTCTGACTCTAAATATCCATGAGATGTCCTGGATATCTAATTAGCCTTTTCTTTCTTGCCAATTATTGGCTCTGATATATTGAAATCTAATCTCCATACTTGCAATGGAGAGGCGGCACAGATTTTCTTGTTAGCTCCAGTTTAATTAAGGCTTTAATAAAATATATAGGGCACTGTTGATTTCAATGCATTTGTAGGTTTTGATGGATTTATAATATGGTGCCTGACTCTGGGCGTAATGGGTGTCCTGTTTAGTGGGGTGCAGGATGTTTTTTAGTGAAGGATTCAAAACTATGATACAAATGGATGATTGGAAATGAGAAATTATGTTATTTGATGGCAAAGTTTACCGTGGAATTGAAACTTCCTCTGGCTTATGTTGGATGAGAACAATTGGCTGAAAAAGAGTCTGCAGCTTCATAATTTGAGCAAACTTGGCTGTATAATGTTTAAGAATCTGCCTTCTCCCACTGTTTTTAGTTTACTTTTTTCTTTATTTCCATTCTTTTTTCTATAAGGTGTATTTTGTATCATTTTCACCTTTTTGAACCTGTGTGGATCATTCCCTTTGACACTTTTTTTTTTATATTTCTTTTTTGCTTCAACAAGGTGCTTGTTTGAAAAGAATGTTGCTTCCATTGATTTGTTTTCTTACTTGGGTGCTCTCAGGAATAAGTGGTACAGCCAACCATCTTTTGGAACAGAATGCTCAAGCTTTTAGCCAAATTGCAGCTAACCTTTCTGCATTCAAGGTGACCACCAGATACTGATATTTACAATGTTGGTTAAAACAATGCATGTTAGCTGATAAAAAGAGCACTCTTTCTATTTTGTTAATTGCTTCTTCATTGCTCTCTCATGAAAGAGCCTGTCTTCGAGCTTTGAAGTGTTGAAGGATTCTGATATAGACCAGCATTGAATTATTATTTTGAACCAGATAATGAACTTCTTTTCCTACTTGTGCAAAATTAATTTTATTTGGATCTTGTTCCTTTTATTGGTAAGATTGTATTCTTCTAGACTGCACCATAAAAAAAAGGCGTCTTGATATATGAAGCTCTCACGCTGTGGGTTCTGGGTATGTACATAACCCCTCACCTTTGGACTGCATGATGCAGTTAATAAAAACCCAAGAGCAATTGTAAATATAGATTGCTGGCACCTAGGGTGAAGTAGCCCCAATCATGTTGGTAGCACCAATTTATGTTTCCACTGACATGTTGCATTATTTAAGATGCTAAAGTTTTGTAAATGATGTTATTCTTTGAATCACTTTTGGTTGGAGGATGAAATCAAATTAATTTTTCATTTATATGCATTTCAACAATATTTTGAAATGGTTGCTTGCTATCGCATGAGAGTAAATACTTGTTCTTACTAGTAAACAGAGCCTTGCTTTGCAAATTATTTTGGGCATAAATATTAGCTTGAGTGTTCTAACAGTATTTTCTTTGCTCAAGATTTACTTATATTTGTCAATTCATGGTTTTTTAAAGGTGATTTAATTTGTTACCTTTACCAACAGTTACAGGATAACATTGACCTCTTTTGTGAAGCTAGGAACAATATTACTGCAATCCTGAATCAGTATGTCAATTTTTTCAATTTCTTCAATTGGATTGATGCTGTTGATTGCCAATACTTGTAGTAGGCGTTTAGACTTGCTTACGTTGTGCGTAATCTTACTGTGACTTCTGCAGCATGAGAGACATGCCTGGCATAATGAGCCAAATGCGACCTCTGCCTGTCTGTCTCAATGAAGATCTTGCAAGTAGGGTATTGCCTAATACAACTCAGGTAGAATATCATTAGATTTAACTTGTGTATATTCTGATAGGTTTTATTTGAACATGTACGTTTCATCCAAGGCATGCTGACATTACTAATGGTTTCTGTTCATTAGAATTGATGGCGTGCTAAATTTGATACAAAAATTCCTATGATCACTAAATTGATAAATATTGAAAGTCATGCTAGATGTAATATAAAACGCAAGGGTGATAAATTTTTTAGTAATTAATTAATTAGTCTTAGTTGATGCATGTCCCCTTCATTATTTAATCCAACTCTAGTTGGAATAAACTTTCAATTAGTTGGACAAGAAGAAGATGTATGTCATCCACGTACCAACATGTTCACAAAAGAAGTCAAAATTTGAGAAAACTGATTCACTAGCACCAGCACAATCATGGGGATAAATTTATGACAATAGTTTTCCACATGTTGGCTGTTAACTGCAGAATGTGGTCAAACCTATTTTCTATTGAACCATCAATGCCTAAAAATAAATAGGATAACATACTATGGTGACTTGAACACAACACATGTACAATGATTGACTTACTCACATATATGTAAAACTGTTTTATATACTACAAATTGACAAGAAAAAGCTGTAAATTCAAATGCGTGTGTAGTACTAACAAGATGTCGTAAAACCTATTTTTGAAACTGTTAGGCTGGTATGATAGCTAAGTTCAATTAATTTTATTTGGGGATTATAATAGGCTTGTCTTGTCATCTTCAATGGTTTTGGAAAAAATTAAGCTTGTTTGTTTGTGGGGAAATGCAGGAAAATAAAAGTTCAGTTAGGATAATAGTTTTATGATCTTTTAAGAAAATAAAAAATTAAATTAGGAAATTGTAGAGGAAAATTAAAGCAATTTGGTTGTTTTTGTTTCTATAAATTTTATGAGGTCTAATTGGGGTTTTCTTTGATGTTACAGTTTAACTGAGGAAACTAGGGAGATTAAGGTTTGTGAAAGTAAAAGATTGAATAGTCTTATTGTTAGGGTTAGCTCTGGGTTTTCAATTTAGTTTTAGCTTTATATCAATTGGGATTAATTTATGTTTTATTCTAGTCTAGTCATGTTAATGTACTTATTTAGCCTATTAATTTATCCTGGTAACATTGTTTAAACTATTAACCCAAAGCTGTAATACCTTCAACTTCGATCAAATTTAGATGTCATATTGTCGTGTTGTACGTGTCCGCACTCCGTGTCATCATTTCGTCGAGTCAACCATCCACCTAGTGAAAAAGTTAATGGATTCTATCCGTTGAATTTGACAATGTGCTAGATTTGATATTAAAAGAAAACATCCTACAATTATCATATTGATACAAATTGAAGGCCATGCTATATATAATAATACAAAACACAGCGGTGATGAATCTTTTAGTGATTAACCTGTTGTCACACCATTAATTTGTCTACTTTAGCATGTCGTGTGGATATGGTAAACAGTTAGCTGTCCATTAGGATTGATGGCGTGGTAGATTCAACAGAGAAGAAAAATAAAAAATTACAATCACTAAATTAATAAAAACTATATATGATACAAAAACCAAAAGGTGATCAATTTTTTGAGTAATTAATCTTTTTCCTTTTGTGTTACCAGTCAGTGATGTTTGGTTCGCAAAATCGGATTCAGCTGAAGCAGGAGCCAAGGTGTTGATCTATCTCCCTCACCTGTAAGTACAAGAATTTTACTGTATATGCCAGGAATCTGCTATGAAGCTAATTTTCTTTCCTTGGAAACATATTTATCATACTCGTGGGTCTCACAAGGGAAAAGTAGGGATCCCATTTGTAGGACCCGAAATGTTTTATAGCTTGCCAGACATGAAACCCCAGCATCTGATAATAAGAATAATGACTGGTCATTGGTCCTGTGCTCAAGCAAGAGAATTATCGAACTAGACTGCCGTTTTTCAGATGAATTGACAATGTTTCTTCTGTACAAATTTATTAGACAGGAGTACCTTGTAATGAAACTTTGGTACCTGATTTATACGAATTTTTAGCATATGATACCCAGTTTCTGCTAACTGGACCCATCTGCCATGTAAATTGTGACAAGGTTGACGTTTCTTGTTTCTTGTCTCAGTGTAGTTATGTTTCTCTTCTTCCTATAAATGGAAACAACTCCTTTGCAGTGCCATGGATTTGTTGATGTCATTAACCTAGGTATATAACTAAACCCTATCGTGGGATTATAGAAAATATTCATGCTGTGTTCTGTGTCTATATATATTATAAATGAAAACAATTTGAAGGTGACCCTTGACCTAAACTTAAGGTTGTTCCATCTGTGAAAGCAGCAAGCAGTGTAAAAAATGATCAAAGATGCATACATTGAACACTCGTCTAGACTCTACAGTAAAAGAGACTTGTGCACTAGGATGCTCTCTTGAATATTCAGCAATATATTTTTACATATGTTAAACGAGGCTTGCGCTTGGAGGTTGCAGGATATTAAGTTGAAGAATTGAAATCACTTGCCAGATAAAGATAAATTGGCTCATTTAGTGAATTATTACACAGGATAACTGGAAACTCAGAGGTCAAATGAAGCGTTGCACTCGATGTCATTGTTCAGAACATTTTAAAAAAACAATACAAAACATAGTAGGAAAGTACCTTTATATCATCCCCGTGTTGTGGACTATATAGACATGGAAACGCATTCTCTTCCGTAAATTTTCCGTTATCTCACCAATTATACTTAAATTTAGAACCTCCAATTTGGAAATTTAAAATCTTCACGAATGAAATAGCTCGTTTTAAATGTCATAGCATCATCCTATGTAAATGTTGACTAAAGTTTAGGTCAGATTATAATTTAAGTTAATTTATTTTAAAAATTAATAATTAAATTAATAAATTATTTAATTGAATAATAAATTATTAAATTAATTATAATTTTTTATTTAATTAATTTTAAAACTTATAAAAAATTATGAAAATAAATTTTTTATTATATTATTAATTTTTTTATATATTTAATATTAAATTATTTTGTTAATTTAAATTTAATTAAAATAATTAAATAATAAATCACTAAATTTTTTTTTGATTCTTTAAAACCTTTTCTCCCCATCCCCCATTCTATCTAAATAATATAGCTTTGTTGATAACTAATCATGTATCATAACATGCTTTTTTTTTTTTTTTTTTTTTTTTTTTCTCTATTCCACGGTTTTAAAGAACTTGAGATAGTTGAGAGTTGAGTTTTGAATCGTCAGCCTTCCACTATGAGTGTTGCTCTCGTTGCCAATCAAAACTAAGTATAGTTGATTTTTGACCTTGCAAGGGCATGAACCAAAAAAAAAAAAAAAAAAAAAAAAAAATACAATTTTCAACCTGCAATAGAGGTGCAAGGAGTACGTGTAATATTTTCCTTGCACACTATTGCACCAAAAGGGCGTGTTTGTTTATTATTATTATTATTATTAGTATTTGTGACCATGTCACAGTGTGACTGTTAATACGTGGAGTCCTACCGTACTGAAGTAATGGATGCATTATCATTGTTATAATCGTGATTTGCATATCGTGGCCACATTCCTTTCCAAGTTTTCCAGTATCTTACTCTATTACTTGTCTTAAAATTGATTTGCATTGTGTAAAATCACTGCAAATATGCATCAAAGCTTGCTATCTTCTTCCACACCTGACGCCACCCCACACACACACCCTCCCCGGCGTAGTGCGTGTAGTTATTCACTGTGGTTTGCTGTGCTGCTCGCATTATTTCTCCGTTTTCTTCACTTGCATGTTTTGTCGTCACCGAGGGGACGTCGAGTTCCAACGATCCATCTTAGAAAAGACCCACTTCTAGCTTCCGTTGGAAAAATGTTTATATGGACAGTAACGTTGTTTAATTAAAGGAAAAAACATTTATTATCAATAATTATATATATTTTTTTTATAAGAGTTATAACTTTTATTAAAATGTTAGTTAATGTCATTTGAAAAGTAATTATCTTTTATAAGATTTTTTTTTTTTTTTTGAAAAATAATAACTTTTTAATTATAAAAATATAATCAAAATTGTTTATTTTTATAAGAGTTAGTTATTTTTTTTAAATGTAAATATTTATTCAAATTTATGAAATATGACTTTTTAATTATAAAGATCTAATTTTTAATTATGAAAATATAATTTTTTTAATTATGAAAAAACACAACTATTTAATTGTATAAAAATATCACTGTTTAATGGTAATGTCGTAACTTTTATACATGGCTTTTGAAAGTTTACATATAAAAAGTCTATTTGTCTTTATTATTATTATTATTTTTGGAGAGTTTTCTTTTTTTTCTTACACTTACAAATATTCTGATAAAGGGGTTTAGAGGAATTACCATCTGTAAAATCCAAGGTTTTGTAAATGCAGGGGTGATTCGTCATAATTCCTGTAGCAAATGAGACAAACGAAGAAGGGATGAACTTCACTTTAAAGATAATAATTCTTCGTGATGCAAAGATGCTTGTTTTTTCACTTTTTCCTACTCTTTTTTTTTTTTTTTTGATAATTATGAAAAAAAATAACTTGTATAAAAATATGACTCTTTAATGGTAAAGTTGTAACTTTTAATATATAACTATGGAAAGTTTATATATAAGAAGTCTATTTATCTCTACTATTGTTAGTTTTTTATTATTATTATTATTATTGAGAGTTTTTTTTTTTCTTATACATAGAAAAATTCTTATAAAGTAGTTTAGAGGAATTAGTATCCATAAATCTAAAGTTTTGTAAATTTTGAAGTGATTCATCTTAATTTTTGTAGCAAATGAAGAAGGGACAAACATCACTTTAAAGATAGGAGTTCTTCATGATACAAAGCTAGTTGTTTTTTCTCTTTTTCTTACTCATTTTAATTTTTTTTTTTTTTTTTGACAATTTTAAAGTAATGTTCTTCATGGAATCAAGGAGAGAAAATGCAACCACTATAATGCCTACTACAATCAATGCTCCGAATCGAGACATGGTTTTGATGGAAAATTTTGATGGGCCAAATTAAAATTGTGGGAAAAGTTAAGATTTTGTTTGTATTAACAAAACAAAAGATTGTTTACATCTTGGATTCCAATTTGGCCCAATTTCTTTCCCTAAAAGAAGATAACATAGTGGCCATCAAACTACAACGTAAGAAAAGAAAAGACGAGGAGGTGCTACGCAAAGGACATATTCCTAACATTATGTCGGATCGACTTTATCATTGGTATGTTTCTTTCAAGCATCCTAAAGAGATATGGACTATATTGGAATACAAGCATAGCAACCCAACAAAAAAAAAAAAAAAAAAAAAGGTGCGGATAAGTATCTTCCTTTAAAATATTTTATGGTCGAAAATCGATCTATAGTGCATCAAGTGCATAAAGATATTTTTTTTTGCAAATTGAAAAGGAAATATGAATTCGTGAAATGACACTTTTTTTTTTTTTTTTTTTTTTTTACTAGAGCTCTAAGGTGAGTAACATTGAGTTTGGTACCAAAGTTCAAAAATAATTCTAAAAAAAAATAATAATAAAAATATAATATATATTTTTTTACTCGTAAAAAAATTTATAATAAATTTGATTAATTTGAATTTTTAAATTAAAAAAATTAAAAAATTAATAATATCTTTTACAATTTATTTAAGAATAAAATTTTTTTCTCAAATTAATGGAAGAAATATTGTTACTTCCACGAGGGCCACGGCCACAACACGAATGAGTGTTACATACAAACTATTATACAAAGTGAAAGGCTAATCAAGCAAGGCTATCAACAGCAATTTGTTTGTAAAGTCCATGAGAATGAGCTCGCCACGATGATGAGCCCCGACTCGATAATAGAAATTCTCATTGACTCAGGAAAGTCCATAGCTGTGTTGATTGATCCAAAGAATAAATGGCTTAGCACGCGAACAAAGGTTGAAAAAAAAAAAAAATACTGAATGTCCAAGTCTGTTGTTCATAATAGATACATCAAACTTTTTGCAGCCATTAGCTTCATGTTAAGAACAAGCAAAGGCCACATGTAGACTTTGCGTGCTCAATGCCATTGTCTTGATAAAGTATTTGAAGATAAAGTTCCCCATTGCATCGCATAGGCGAGTTCAAGGGGGAGTGTTTAAGCTCCAAATCACTTAAATAAAAGGATGGGAAAAGAAACATATTGTAGATGTGGTATGTTTGGATTGCTAACCTAACCTAACAAAAGGAAAAAGTAAGGGAAACTAGATAGAAAAGTGTAACACATCCCTCCGCAAACAATTTGCCATCGAAGAGGAAATATGAAAGCTTATCAAGGGCAAATTCAATTGCGAGGTAATGTATTTGAAGTAGCTAACAAATGTGGTGATGGTGAAAAAATACAAAAAAAAATGGGTGAATGTGTGTGGACTTTCATCAAAGCTTTCCTAAAGGATAATTCTCCACTACCATACCTAGACCAGGTGGTTGACAAAACAATAGGGCATGAGCTCTTAATGTTCATGGATGCATTCTTAGGGTATAACCAAATACCCATATATGAGGCAGACCAAGACAAAACCTCCTTCGTGATAAAGTAGGGCTTATACTACTACAAAGCCAAGTCATTTGGGCTTCGGAATGCCATAGCAACATACGAATGATTTGTGAACAAGATTTTTTGATCCTAGGTAAGCCGCAATATTGAAGTCTAATATGGATGACAAGCTAGTGAGGAGGAAAGCATCCTTGTACCGTCCAAGACTAAAAAGAGAAGTTTACAACACTCAACTGGTATGGCATCGAGCTTAATCCCCCTAAAGTGCCTTTGAGGTTTAGTCATGCAAGTTCTTGGGTTTTTGGGTCTTATACGGAGGAATCGAAGATAACCAAGAAAAAATTGAAGAAGTTCAAATGCAAAAGCTAGTCTATTACATTAGCAAGTGCTACAAAGAGCAAAAACTAGGTACTCGAAGTTCACAAACTAGCATTTGTTCTAGTGGTCACGACATGGAAGCTAAGATCATACTTCCAAGCATATGAAATAATAGTCCTCATTGACTAACCTCTGATATTGGTCTTGCATCGATCCAAAGTGGCAAGACAGTTTTTGCAATGGTACATGAAGTTAGAATAGTTTGACTTCAACTTCCATCCTTGCATTGCACTTAAAGCCTAACCTCTTGTTGACTTTGTGAATCAATGCATGAGCTTTAACGAAGGCATTCAGAAAAATAATCAGCCAGAAGGGTCTACACTACTATACACGGGTCCTCTGGAAAGTAAGTCAGCAGCGTTGGGTTAGTGTACTCAAGATCAAGGGGTATCACATTGGAGTATGCAATCTGCTTTGAGTTCCTTGGCTTAAACAATGAAGTTAAGTATGTAGAACTTATCTTAGGAATAAAGATCATATAAGTGTAAAGGATAAAGTGACTTTAGATCTTTAGCAACTCTTAGCTTGTTGTTAGATGGGTCAAAGACAAATTTGAGGCTAGAGGAGACTCCATAATTAGATGTCTAGATAAAGTTTAGTTAGTCCATGCATCCATCTAGCAAAAGGGTGCAACGTTCATGAATGAGTGAGTCCTCTGTTCTCAAAACCCTAAGGTAGCAACTCAATCTACTCACTTTATTGTTTTATGTATTTTTAACTATGTCAAGAGAACTATGTTTCATAAGCTCCACTTCTTTACTCAATCTTCACTAGAGTTGCAAATCTGTTTCGATGTTGATTGGATAAGAGATCTTAAAGAGACATTTTACAATAGTATATTGTTTTTTCTTAAAGAACTCACTCATTTCTCAACATAACAAAAAGTAAATAGTTATTACTCCATCTAATACTACAACTAAATATTGGATTCTCACTAACACTATATCTAAATTATTAGTACAAGACATCAATATTATTTATCTTTTTATCATATTTATTTATTATGATAATCATATAATAATATCTTTTACGACTGAAAATAATTCTTATTTTGTTATCAATATATTATGCATAATACTATTTATTTATTTTTTATTATTTTTGTTAATTAGATTGTTGATATCTTTATAAAAATTCATTTATTTGGTAATTTTCTGATCTAGTTCTCAAATTCAAGATAATTACATTACCTTCTTGAATTTAAGGGAGTGTATTAAAATTTTACATATTTTAATATATATATTATTTAATTATAGTATAAAAAATTTTATATTATATTTAAATTCGTTTTATATATATATATATATATATATATATATTATATATAATTTGATAATATATAATTTTTTATATAATTTAAATTTATTATACAGATATATTTTAATTATATTAAAAATATATAAAATTTTTTTTAATATAATTTAATAAATATTTTACTAATTTTTTGTGATAATTTTTTTATTTTATATATTCTTTTATCTATAAATAAATATAATTAATTTATTATATATAATAAATATTTTCTCTTTCTTCCTCTTTTGTACCATTTAACTTTTATTATAGCTTTTGATTGAAATGTTGGATTTCCGAACGCTAGCATAACTTTGCTTCAAAATGGGGCCCATGACAAACAAGTATGTCTACTACCCAACCATGAAACCCATATTTCAGCCTTCTCTTCCAAATACATAGAACTCCTCGACGATGTTGTAATGCGGAAATAAAGGTGACATTCTCGCACCCAACCACGTGGGCTATCGCCATCAAAGGGGAAAAGCTTCGCCTTTGGAGGTTTTTATGGGTTGTCGTGGGAACAATTTACTAGTATAGTAGCACGGGCACTGTTTCCGCCAGACTCGAGAAGACTTCCCTAGGATGATGGCAAAAGACCACGTGCAATGGCCATAAAAGAGGCCTCCAAGGTAGTCCAGTCCAGGATGTAAGGAATTAGATAAAAAAAAAAAAAAAAAAAAAAGAAATAGAATTAGAAAGAATTTGATATTATTTTTTAAAATATATCAAACTAAATTTTTTAAAAGTGATGCAAAGTATCCAACTAAAGCTTGATATTATTGTAGGAAATGTTAAGGGAGGTGGGAGTCGAACTTCAAATATCTCTCTCTAAGAGTAACAAAATAAATAGAACACCGAACTAACCTGGTAGGTTGGTAAGCTACCGACCATGTTAAATAACAAGAGACAAGCTCTTCAATTTCACGAGATTGTCACGTGAGTTTAATTCATAAAATAATTACAAAACCCTTCAATTAGAGAATGTGAAATTTGTTTCATGACATCAGAGCGTACACATTAATTTGTGAATAAAAAGGTATTAAACACGTCAAATCGGATCACTTTGAATTAGGATCATATATTAAGTGAAAATTTTTTTCTTATTTTTACTAATTTTATCATATATTTTAATAGATAAAAATATATTATTATTTATTTATTAAAATTTTTATATATTAATTTATATAAAAAATATATAAATATATTATATATATATTATTATATATATATATATATATATATATATATATATATATATATATTTAAAAATATTTAAAATATAAAAAAAAAAATAATAATAATATAAAATAAGTAAATATTTATAATAAATAAAAAATTATATAAATTAAATTTAATATATATATATATAAATAAAAGATATAAAAATAAAGTAATAATATATCTATATAATATATAATATTAAATTTAGAATTAATTTTTAGAGAGAGTAAATTTTATAATAAATATATATATAAAGTATATTTGAATATTAAATCTAAAATTTTAAATAGAAAAAAATATTATTTAAGAATAATTAGTAAGTTAAGTGATAACTTATTTATATTTTATTTTATATATATATATATAATTTGAAATAAAAGTCGGGGACAATTGTTGCTCTCTTTTGACTCGAAATATATTAAATTTGTTTTAATTTTTAAAGAAAAATTTAATTTTAAAAAAATAATTTTTAAATTAAATCAAGTAATTTAAAATTTAAATTATTTCAAATCAAATTATTTTTTATCCGTGTCACATTTCAAGTTAAGTTAAATTAAATTTTTTATAACTAAATTAGAATTATATTTTATATTCATATTTTGAGTTGAGTGTCATGCCTCTATTTACCTTTTATTTGCATCCATCCAACCTATAGGATTTTGATCTGCGTGTCCTTGCATTCATTTTCTCACATTTTTAACTACTTATTCTTTGTCACAAGGCCACGATTGTCTGTTGATCACATGGTTTAAATATATCAAAACAACTCCCAGTAATATGCAAAGATGGCAGAGAATGGTTGATCATTCTCTGAGGGCAGAGCTAACAAGACGTGAATTTTGTGGGTTTTGGAAGGCCATTAGAAACACAAAGCAATTCTCTTTTTATAGAAATACAAGGAAATTCACCTGCCATTAGGGTGAACTACTCCTAGTCCATTAATGTGCTAGAGCCATAGAGCTGCAAGATATAGGCAATTTTGGATACTGCATTGCATACAATCATTAAAATGTATGACTTGGAAGAGAGAAAAAAAAAAAACAAAGAATAGCCACAGAATGTTGTTCATCGTTAGACTTAGTGCTTACCAGTCTGTAGAACTATGCGATTCTAGACCATAGCAAATGGCACTTATTTCTTTGTCAACTCAATGATTAAGTCGCTTATATGAACTTTTATATTGGAGATTTTCTTTTCTTCTTCTTCTTCTTCTTTCTTTTATTATTTTTTTTTCTTATTGGTATTTTAAACTCTTTATTCAATAATTTTTTAGAGATAATATATATTTAATATTTAATAGATATAATATTTATTTTTCAAATTTTTATATCAAACAATTATTATTTTAAATATTTTTTTAAATTATTATTAATTAAAATAATATTTTTTATTATTCATAATCAAACTAATATAATAAAATAATATACTAACTGTTATTAAATATATATTATAAATCATTATTAATATATTTAATATTAAATAAATAATTAAAAATATAAAAATAATAATTAAATTTTTAATCATATCCTTTTAGTTAGTAACATTTTTACTAAGTAATTAAAATTTTATTAAAATTTTTCCTAATATTTTCACCATTATTATTAAATAATACATAATTTTGAATGCACACACCTCTATTTTTAATAATTTTGTTTACAATATTTTACCTTATAATATTGTTAAACAGTATTTGCATGTGCTACTATTCTTAAGACAGCTCGGATCAACTGAAGTAGAAATTATATGAAGGAGAATTGGTCATGTGGTCTGTGAATTTGACACAAACCTGGACTTTGGATTCTAGCTGTAGGCCGGTAGATGCAGACGGCCGAGTCGACATGAAGTGGGATGCATGCCTGATTTTCGCCCTAGAGTAGGGTCCACCTTGCATAGCCTTTCATTCTCCCCCATATCTGAGGCCCTATTTTGAATTTTGGACAATAATTTCGTTGGGGAAATAACTTATAATTTATAAATGCGAAAATTTTTTAACCGAAGTGAATTACTTTATCAACTATGGAGTGACGGCAAGACCTCCAAATTGTTGCGGACAAATAAAGAGACAGGGAGGAATGAAATTAAGATAGGGTGATACGTAGACGTATGGAATATTCGATACAGACTTGAGCTCGGGTGATGCAGTGTAAAAAAAAATGTTGCTGTTTGAAAAGGTGGGGGGAAGCGATTAAGGATTGTATGGTAATACATAAATACCCAATCTAGCAACAATGAAAATTTGACCAAATCAGGAGTTCGTTAGGAACTGGATCATGGTTTGGACCGGTATTGAATCGCGTAGGAAGGACAAAGAGATACCGAGTAGTACAATAAATTAGCCAGAAAGCCAGAGGAAATCTTTTCAAACTCCAGGTGCTTATATAATAATGCATCTCAACGTGAACTCACCTGTGTAGACGAGAACAACAGGCTTTTGTGAATATTATGAGTGGGGAGCCTAGGAATTTTGGTTGAATGGGGCTTGTGCACAAGAGTGGGGTCTAGGTCTACGTCTTCTTCACTGGCATTCTGCTAGCAGGATAAAGAGTTCCTCGTCAGTTATTGCCCCAATCTCCATAGCCCTTTCCAGTGCACTTAGCCCCCCACCGTCTCTAATTGAAGGGGACGCACCTCTGTGGAAGTCAAGAAGCAGGTGGCATTATCAATAAAGTTTCCATAAGAAAAATGGAAATAAAATGCTTGGAAATGCAAGTGAACATTTTATGGACTACAAAATGGAACTGGGCAATCAATCAATCAATCAATCAATCAATCAATCAATCAATCACAAAACGCTTTCCTTGCCACCATCCACGCCTGCTAGTACAGAGCACTTGGTTAGTTGTTCCATCAACTAGTATTCAGGCCATAGCGCCAATGAACCGAAAAATGACAAAAACAGTAACCCAAAAGGCTTTCATGCAGGTTATATGGGATGTTGTTCAAGACAGACAAGCCATGAAATTCATTAACAAACCAGAGAAATAATTAGCGAGTAAGAAAATGGCGTCAATGCTCTATAATTAAAGATGTAACATATCCATAGTTCAAATTTCAGACGCATTATTTTACCTTCTCAGCAAAAACTTTGCCAACGCATAATTCTCCTTCGAAATACAATAGTGCAAAGGAGTTCTTCCATGAAAATCACGTAAATTTATATCCGCACCAAACTGCAGCAACAGTTCAAGCATCGCTGGGTTGCCACAGTGGCATGCTAGATGCAATAATGAACAACCTTGAAGACAATTCCCCGGATCATCACAATCCTTGATTCTCTGACAAGTTGCTGGATCAAACTGTTTGCTTTCTGTGGCATACATGTTGAACTTGGATTCATTTGCATCATTGACATGATATAATTGATTGCTGATAACTTCATCGTACTTAGTATTAACAATATTTTCTTCCGAAACTACAATAAGGCGGTATACTTCTCTCAAATTGTGTGCCTTGACAGCAAGCCAAATACTTGAGCTGTGAGAAAGAATGCCAGATCCACTTGCTTCTCTGACAACCAGCAATTTTTCTACATACTGGCAAAGAGGAAAGAAAATTAGTTCATGATTTTAAATTATGAATCCTCTCAACACAAGATGAAAAAAATTCCAAACAAGAATTTGGTGATACAAATTCTTCCTCGAGGACAACAAATTTGGATTTCAGGATTCAAGAAAATACACAATTCTCATGAGACTGAATGCAACCTTTTGATTCCAAGTAGTTAAAAATTGAACTTCCCACCCATTAGCATTACCAAGTAGAAAATGCAAAACAATATAATCATCCAGTTGCATCAATAAAATTTGCATTATGCCATTCCAAACAGCATCTATTTCAGATATTTACTAAATGTCCTCGAAGTTGAAACAAATATAGAAGAAAATAATATAGACATAACTGGAATATTGCAATAGAATAGGCAATGTCATGCATTTCATGCTTTATTTGTGTTAAAAAACCATTCAACCTAAAAACCTAAACTATTACTTGAGATCACATATTACATTTCAATACGCCCCCTCATGCCTCATATATCATACTTCAATACACCCCCTCATGTGAAAGGCCAACAAAAAGCTAGACTCACTTGAGCCTACAGTATGAACAAACTAAAAGTTCATAATTAATTCACAATTAAATATAAGGACAGCAGGATTTGAACTCATGATCACTTGGTCATAAAGTCTCTGATATTATATCAAGAAACTATTCTATCTAAAAACTTAAACTGTTAGGTAAAATTTAAGATCATATATATTATACTCCAATCATTTTCTTTGTACCCAGACACCTGATCATAATGAACCATTTCAGATAATTACTGAAATGACCGGAACATCTTGCTATAGGGTAATTGACACATAAGAAGAAAAAACTATAAATAAAAAGACTACTGAACCAATCATGGCTAAACACTTGTAATGTCAAAGTTACACCATAACACCAAAGTCTAAGAAACATGGCCTTATCGTGTTATGCTTTTGATGACATTCTGCTTACACTGCATCAAAGTATCATAAAACAAGTTAATATGTGAGCTTAACAGGAAGGCTGAAGCCAAGGTGCATAAGGAATACAAAGTAGTTAAAAAACAGACATGATCATTGCAAAAACCAAGCAGAAGAGGAACTACTGCACCTATGCAGAGACAAGGGCCTATGTTAGTGCAATATACAATGGAAGAGATAGAAAATCTTCCCCATAAGCTAACAAAGGTTAACAAATGCAGGATGTGCAATCAGAGAACCCATGTTCAAGAAGAACACAGATCTCTAAATTTATAACAGGTTCAGCTCACTCTTTTGATTATGTGGAAGGGAAAGATTACAAACTCAATGAGGTCATTACATCAAACAAGTGAAATACCAGTGGTGTCATTTTACTGCATTCAAGAAAGCAATTTTACAAATAACAGTGCTTGCAGATATCTTCAAGGATTATAGAGGCTGCCAAGGCTTTTTTTTTTTTTTTAATCTTTCAGAAGGGCGAGGAGGGGGGATGGATGGGAAGTAATTGTGAACATGAACCCTATAGAGCAGTATTTTCACAACCATGCCATAAAGTAAAAGAATTAATTAAGTACCTTTGCTTGAATATATCTCTCCTTACAATAAATGGCATCTTTGGGCCGTGGCTTTCTTACTGACAAAAGGACAGCATCTGTTTTGTCCACTCTGCATGAGATTGTAGCATTAACTAAAATTATACAACAGAAGAATTGTTAAATCAGCAATATTGAGAAACATATTGGACAACAGATCAAGACCACCAGAAAGGATGAAAAAACAGTTCAAAATTCATTGGTCCATTATTCGTGGCCTATAATTGGCATAAAATAATGATTCGCTGCTCAATGTTCAGTTTATCACCATTTAGATTGACAGACTGAACATCGAGCAGTCTACCACTATTTTATGCAAATTATAGGTCTATAATAATGGGCTGATGAATTTTAAACTTAAAAATCCTAATGACTGAGTTAAGAAAGAGAAGGAAAAAAGAACATAAAATAGAAATGAATCTTTTGAAAGTAAATGCAGATCAGGTTCTTCAGTTTCGAGCTAAAAATGCAAATTCTGAAAAAGTCATTATGATAGCAAATAGATGGACATATAATAAGAGAATGTAAGAGACTTCAATTCTTAGAACATACCTCCCTTCATGAACTACAAATCAAGAAATTGTTTAAAAAGAGCTGATTGCAAGGGAAATTGGCAAGCAAATGGAATCTAGATTTACATATTCTTCATATCTTATCTTGTGGATATTGTCTTTTTTGGACAAAGCACATTTACAATGTATCATTTGTCCATTTCAGAGCCATAGAACATGTTACATTTTAAAAATTGAAAGCAAACAGCCATTCTAAGCATGAAGCTAAATGAAAAGTCAAATCTTGTAGCTTAATTTGCAGCAGAACATTCACAGCATGGTAAAAATTTCAATAGCATCCCAGTAATGGAATATATTGTATTTTAGTCAACAATACCTTACCCTTCAGTATTTAGGAGTGAACCCTCCCAAACAGAGTTACAATAGGCATTGCCAAGTGTCTGAAATAATTCCAATATTGTAGTTTCCCAAACCTTCACATCCAGTGTTAGAGATCTGACCTGCAGGTTGTAAGAGAATTATACCTCCAACAAAGTCTATGCCAAGAGACAAGGTGAACCCATTGAGTTATGAAACTTCAACTTAGCATCTTTTGCTCTGTTTTTCAGTTGTGATTTTGGAACTCATTACTCATGGTGGCTGGCCGGGTTCATTAATTTGAAAGATTAGAAACAACTAAAGTAACTATACAGAGGATCATAATTTCATTATGGCAATCAATCCAGCTAGATTATTGGAAATATTTTACAGATTTCAGCAGTTTATAAATGGTTAATCAAATGTAATATTTTGTTTAGGTGTCCAACATGGTGAAATTCTAGTTCCAAGGCATGCTTTTATTGGTCAGATCCAAAAATTCTTAAGAGCTAAGTAAGGATATCCTGTACAGCGCAAAAGACGCTAAACCTTGAGCTGTGTTTCCTAATTCTGATATCATTCCAGCACCACAATTTGGAGGATTACATCCTCCAAACATCTATCCAAGGAGGTGGATTCCTCCTACAAACCTTTCCAATTCTCCATTACCTATCCACTTAATCTTTGATCTATTAATTCTCCATTCAGTTTATTTTCTGAGGCTGTATCAATTTAGCACCAGAGATTGATTCTCGCTATACAATTTCAAGCATCTCAAGCTCTTAAGGAAACTTGAAGCTGGAGAAACTAGAAGGTAAGAAAATGACCTTTTTGCTTGCCATTACTCAGCAATTACAAGAACTCTGATTAAATCACTAATTCCTGACTTACAGCAGTAATCAAGAGCAAATATCAGATGTTAGGGCTGAAAAAGAATCCAGCTAACCAAGAACCCATATGTGACAAATAATACACGGAAACAAAGCAATCTTCAATGCACAAACACAACATGGAGCAGCCTCATGCTGTGTCAGACACTCATCAGACATGGCACAGACACATGTCACGTGGCAAAACTTTTTTACTAAAATTAAAAGAAAAAAGGGATGCGTCTAGGACACATCTGGAATAATTTTTTGTAATTTTCAAAACAAAAATTAAAACTAACATTCATGTTACAATTCTAAGTGAAGGTCTACATTGTGTATTTACTTTTGTGAATAAGGCAATAATACATATTAAACCATAATATGTATTTTGCAAAATAATTTTGGTTGAACTCATATTAATAAATTTTATTAAAATTATTAAACAATAATATATATAAGAATCACATAATACATTTAATGTCTAGGTAGAACATTAATGTGTGTTAGTGTGTCTGTGCATAACTTGCCTTGTCGTGTCAGTGTCCTAATTTTTTTAAGAATGGGGTGTCACAGTGTCTTGTTGTATTTGGGTCTGTGTCTCATAGAAAGCAATGCATATGAAGTAAGAAAATTTGTAATACAACCAGCCCCATGGAACCAACCTCAACGTGTTATCCTTGCATAAAACTATCCATGAATCCATGAAAGACAGGGGATCTATGATATAATAAAGAAACTCAAAATTGATGCCTAGATTTCATTGAAAAGCTCAATCTCATTCCCTCATCAATGGCTTCACAGCGATGGAAGGTTTTTTTTTTAATAAAATCCCAGGCGATTAAAAAAGACAAAATGCAAAAATTGAAGTAACAGGAAAAGCATGTATGTGAAGGCACGGCATTGGTGAATAACGTGTTTGACCTAATTTAGTCAGATGCACTCATTGGGAGGGAATGAAGTCAGCTTGCTGGACAAATATCATCCTATTAATTATGGGGACCTGGCTTATGAGCGTATCTCAATGGAGGTAAGGGCCAGTGATGGTTGAAAAGTACACGGAGATGTTCAACAATCTGAGAGTTTGCTGTCAAATTGCTGTGGATGACTGTCAGAGAAAGTCAGATTGCAGGACAAGTATCTTCCTATTGATTGTGGGGACCTGGTTTATCAATAATTGTTTCAATTGAGGTAGGTTTCAATGGCGATTGACAAGTACACAGAGAAGTTCAACAATCTGAGAGTTTGGTGGCAAAATGCTGTAGATGATTGTCAACTTCGATCCTGCTATAAAATGGATGGAATGCTGAAATTAAAAGACAGATGCCTACAGCATTTGCATTTTTTTAGCATTGACAACAAGGCATATCAGTTTCCTGTAAAAATTGAATATCCACTACAGCAACTACAAGTTGGGTAATTTATATCTCAAGTAGTTCATTGCCAAGAAGCCAAATCTTGAACATACAATTTTGAGGCAAGTTGGCATCCAGAATTTCCAGTAAACAATGGCAAGGAAACAAATGCATCCAGCACTAAAATTTCCAGAGTTTGATCTGGACTGCTCCTCAAACACTTCAGTTTTTCCGTTTCCAACCCACTTAAACTCTCATCTTTTAATTTTTAGTCAGTTTAATTTCCTAGCCTCTGTTGTCTTAGATCTAATTAACAAACATTCTGTAGAACTCATAATCTGAAGATATTGACCAGGGCTAAAGTGTCCGAATGTGTAAAGTGAGGAATAAATTGAAGATTTTACTTAAGGTTAACAAGGTATTGATACCTCTCACAGCAGTGAAATATCATATAATTCTCATGCAACCTTTATACTCTCAGACTGAATCATGTGTGAAAACAGAATGCATTAATAATTGGGGTGATTGATAATTTACCTATAGCTGTTCATGAATAGTCTCAAACAAAGCCTGAAAGATGGCATACCTTTGAAATATGAACGCCAAGATTCCGATGAAGACCAGAGCACTCAATACATAACAGTATGCCAAGATTAAGAGATGCCCAATCTGGTTCAGGGGCACCGCACTCAGCACAAAGATCATTTCCAGGAATTTTTCTGAGAATGCTATAAACACTGTCAGCTATGTTAATCTTTATGTCATCTTCTTCCTGCTGATGACTGTCAAGTTGTTGAACATCACTAGATGCACCACTGGTGGATTCACTGATAGCCAGACACTTCAGTGCTAAATGTGGCTGAAGAAGCATCAACATGTGTAAGCCAAAAATAAACAGTTTGCATAGAGGTTTTAATCTGTCTATGAACACTTGGGATTGTACATACTAACCTCCTGCAGGAAATGAGAGTTCAAGAGAGAAGCAATAACTCCAGTGATTTTGTTTACCCAGTCAATTCTATCTGCTCCATTTTCAGCCTAACAAAGTCAGGTGGGACAAAGTCTCTTCATACACTTTTCATAAAAACTACAACGCTTTCTTTATAAAGCAAGGATGAGCTATCACTTCTATACATAATACTGTCTTGCCATCTAATGTTCGAAAAATGGAAACTGCCAGTTTGTCACCCTGAAAACCTTTTACAAGCAAGAAAATCCTTATACGTCACTATGTTAACCATTCAAAACCCTTCATGCAAAAATGCCAATTCATTATCTGTTTCCCTTTTGGTTCTAGAATTATAGAGCCAGCTATGACCCAGATGATCAGAATACATATGCACGTGTACAAAAGGTGCAAGTATGCAAAAGACATGTTTCTAAATGAGGCAAATCACCTGCAATGTATAAGTTTTCGATGGAGAAATTATTCTGAAACAAAGTCGCAAATCCATGTCCTCTGCATCCATTTTTATTGTTGAGGTTTGAAGGTCAACCATTCGGCAGTCTAAACTTCCTTCACCAAGTGAAGATACATGGCTATGTCTTGAACGAAATCTAGCAAATACACCACTATTGTGTTCAGCTGATGCAGTTAAACGATGCTGAAAACCCTGAAAAAGACAGGAATCTTCATTTTCATATTACGCACCTGTTTCTTAAAATAATACAAAAATATTATAAAAAGATTAAAAGCACATACCATAGGTTTGGTACCCTTATTTCTGTAGTAATATAGAGTCCCTTGATTGTCTAGTACAAAAAATCTTCTCTTCCAATCTCCCCTCACAGAAGAAGAATGTTTTAGCAGATACCCTTTTTTGATAGTCTGGACCTACAAATTGGACAAATCATGAAGAAAGCTGATAGGTTACAAAAAATCAGTTATGAAATAAAACTGAGAATAAAAATATAACAGCATGTACTGTTGAATGCACCACAGTAAATTCGTGGAGTTATGCCATAACTCAAGAAGAGTGTTGTTCCTTAGATAGACATCAAA
Organism: Rhizophora mangle; assembly: GCA_037832345.1. NCBI lineage: Eukaryota > Viridiplantae > Streptophyta > Magnoliopsida > Malpighiales > Rhizophoraceae > Rhizophora > Rhizophora mangle. Next base: position 3,776,532 of record JBAPLJ010002025.1, on the reverse strand, counting down.
TAAATGGGAAAAATAAAACTAAAACAAAGGTTTTGGTACTTGTTGCAGTTAAGGAAATCATTTATAATTTAAACACTTTAGGCTCTAAGTTTTGGTTTTTGCCCACAATTTAGTTCTGCAAAGAACTATTAACTTTGCTGTCAAATCAAAAAGTCAAAAGCATTCATTCATCAGGCAATAATTTGTTAAAATGTCATTGAGAGTTGTTTTAGTGTACTTTATTCCATGATGTTTTCAGTAGTTCCCACAATTTAGGCCCTGATGTTTCATTTCACACCTACACTTGCTACATAAACATCCATTTTTCATTGACTTTTTTCTTTAGGAAATAAGGTGTTCTGAAGTTAGCACCTCATCTCCTTAAGCAAAACAAGGATCATAACTCAACAGTATTTTTGTAGACTTCTTGCCAAAAAAGTTAAGTAGACCAATAGAGAAAAAGATCCAATTTACATAAGTATGTACGTAGAGAGGGAGGACAAGAAGATACCAAAAGTCTTATGAGGTCTAAAAAAGCAGATTCTGATGTAGCTTAGAAAAGAAAGGAAGAACTTCATCTATGCATATATGTATGGTCAACATAATTTGAACAAGTAGAAAATTCTCCATGTAGCTAAGAATAACTTGTTAGGGGCCAAGATTCAACCTCCCCAGAAACAAGCAAGATGATATCATCAAGAAAAGATGCAAACCAATTAATTACCTCACCATCTGCCCTGGACAGCATAATTGCTTCTACGTTTTTGTAGGAGCCCATACCAACCATATGTATGCGATCTGTGCTTATGGAAGATTCTATGTTAGAGGAAGCCCGTATACTGTCCAGCTCAGCTTGTGTCCTGAACTCCTGAATCCTTTTCGCAAGTTTATCCTCTTCAGCATTAGCCAATTCTTTTGATTGTTGCACACATGTTAGCAACTGTGACAGAAATTAAACAAAATTTCTTAAGGCAAGAAAATGCCTGAGTTATTTAAATTAGAAAACAGTGAAAGAAAAGGGACACTTCCAAATAGAATAATTACGGCACGTTAGTCTTATGGGAGGCCAAATTTTGGTTCCTAGAAACAGAGGCTAAATCCTGCCTCTAACATGCCACCAGCATTCTTCACATCCACCATGGTACTTGGCATGCACTCTAAGCTCACACAAACAGATGGAAACTAAGCCACTAAGGAAAGTATAAAGATGTGATTATATTTGAGTTGATTGTCAAGCATTCCCTTCATGTAAACCATTCCAATGCCACTTTACCCATCCTATCGATTATGCCCATTGTGGAAGCAAGAAATGTCAGTATCTTTTGCTCATCCCATATCCAGTAAATTGCACCAATTAAATCAAAATTTAGACAGTGTTTTACTTTCACCTGATGAATAAATGGCTCCATTTGGCTAAACAAATCATACCCCTAAATCAAAAGGAAAGAAATTGGATTTAGCTGCAAAAGCAAGCAAGAAAATCAAACCAAGAACACAAAATTAACTCTAAATCATACCAACTTAAAATATCTCAGATGTGCATCCATGATTGCACTAATGGATTCCAAGAACTCATACTTCTTTTTCACTTCGATATTCATGAGGGCACTTACCTGAGGTCCTTGAGATCAAAGAGAAAAGATCCTTAGAACAAAAGATTAAAGGGGCTTGTAAAGAGAATTCAAAAATATAAACGCACTAGATTGAAACGGCTTCTCTCAAATGCTGACTTTGAGTTACGCAGACCCTGTCAAAAATATAGTGTGTTCATTATATGCCAACAAACACAATGTTAGAAATATAACCAAGCACTTTTTGTTATATATCTACAAAAGAATGCGTCAGAACAACTTACAAGGTTCTTCGGAAGGAAAAACAAAATCAAAAGAATTGATGACAATTCAAAATCAACCTTTAATGGCAATTATACCTATCTTATCAATCCATCACAGTTTATAAGGGAGCATAATTTCTTCAGAAATTTATCATTAAATAGATGACAACTTAATGCCACTCATGAATAGTCCAGAAAAGAAAAAGACATAATCAAATGAGCTAGCTATAGATATACAATACCATAATAAAAATAAAAATAAAAACTTAAAAATTTTATCAAGTATAGGTCCATGAGGCCCAACAGAAATATCATTTAGCATAAATTCAGATGTAATTACTCCAATTTTACCCTACTACCTGAAATTGAAATAATTTAGGTGTTGCTTTGTGCTCTGACAATGTAAAAGGTGTTCCTTGAAAAAGAAACAAAAAGACCAAAGAACTAAAAGAAATGATTTAACAAAAAGACCAAAGTACTAAAAGAAATGATTTCAGAAAATAAGCAAAAAAAAAAAAACAACACTACTTGAGCTCCATACCTAGTGGGCATAAGAAGTACATGAGACAATAATATTTTCAGGCAAACAAGGCTTTAAACAATAATTTAACAACCTCAACAGGTACTGCAACATAACTACATATAAGCAACAAAATGTCATTACAAATTCAGTATTGTAACTTATGATGACAGTATTACTTGACCATATCATTTCCTTTAGTTCACAAAATGAAAAGAAAAAAAAATTCAATGCTGTACACAACAGAGTATACCTCTTCTAATTCTTCAATGATGTCTCCACGAGTATTTTTCTTCAAAGACACAAACTTTTCGCGTGACTGGAGATGGAAGAAATAACGATTAACATTCAAAGCTTCTAAACAAACATAAATGGGGAAAACAACAGCAACTTTGATAAGAAATTATATTCTGCTCACATGCAAGCCTAAACAGTTCAGCATCCAGAAGTTAATCATACAACATTAAATAATGACTTTACAGCAGAGAAAAGTGCAGACAAGTAGGTACTCCTTGTATGGCTTGCAGAAAAAATTCTCACGCCATGAGACTGCAGCTCGATTTGTTAGAAAAATACTAAAGCTAGTGGAAGTGAAGTATACACTTATGGAGATAATGAAATTGCAATGTTTCCTGGTCTCCACAAATAGTTCCCTGGACAATCAACTCTGGTTTGAAATGTAAAGCACTACATGAAAGTTGACCAATTAGATGCATTTCTAGCACCTATGAAAAGATTATTCTCACCAACAATACACAAAGAAACTCTCTGGCCAATGCATGTGTATGTGAAATCACAGTTGTTAAAAGTCATGACCATCATTTTCAGCAAAATGCAGTTTCTTAAAGCATGTCGAACGGGCCGCCCAAATGAATCAGCAGACAATGGACCATCCTCACAACTTTAGAGCCACTATTGATTTATTTGCTGGGCTTCAGGACAAACAACCAACAGATTATATTACAATGTTTAATGCTCATTGTCATGATGGAAATATGCATTAAATCATTTCCATAGGATATTTTCTTTGAAAAATGGCTTCTTTCAATCTATTTATGATATTATATGACTTAGATATATGATAGCTTGGAAACGTGGTTAAATTTACATGCATAAGAGCTGCCTCAACAGAATTATAACAACATATTGGAATCTGGATTCCAATTTCACAATCAAGGCATCTTCATATCTATATACCCATGAATGTGTGTGTGCACACATGTCTGACATAATAATCAATTGCAAAACAATGAAGAAATTTTTCAATGTGAACCAACATACCTGATTATAAGCATGATTAGCTTTGTCAAGGCGTCTACGAGACTCCTGCAGGAAAAGCACAAATTTGTTGATGGTATTAGCCCAAGAAAGACGGAGAAAAAACATGTATACATTGACATTCGACCTACATTTTTTTTCTTTTATTTAAACATAGCCTAATATCAAAAAGTAAGGAAACATAATCCCCTATTTATATTCCTTTGCTTATTCCTTTCTGATATTGTATTTATATTTTTATTTATTTTTGCTGTGCTGGACACTTTACAGTGCCATCTGAAGTTACAAATAGCAAAATTGTCAGACTAATGCAACAATATAAAACCTAGTTAGACATTGTAAGTACCTTTACTTCTTGTAGATCAACATCCATAAAGTACGTCAGCCGGTCAACCAACACATGCTCTACCTGTAACAAATGAATTGTCACTGGTCATGCAGGAGACAATTCAAACGAGAAAAGATAAACAAGATTGTCTCCAGTGGCATGAAAAAATATTAAACCAGAACATTAACTATCATGAGATCCTTAAGAGTCACAATCAAACTTTAAAAGGCAAACAAAGTATTGTTTATTTTAGTTAGCATAAATGTTGGTAAAGGACTTGATGCCATTTTCAATGTTTTGAATCCAGAACTAGCCTTAGTGTTACAATAAAGTACTCATGACATCATGCCCAGATGTTGACTGACAAAACTAACCAACAATCAAACATGAACAAAATATATAATTCTGTCCACCATAGTGCTAATATATCTCAAACTCCAATAGGAAAGTTGATAGATATATACATACAGGAAAAACTATTTAGCTCTTCTCGATTATCCATATAACTTCCTAATTTAATTATATGAGGTATCAGCAAAAATTTAGCAGTGCTTTCTCAAGGCAATACATAAATCCAGGGCCTTGAGCACCAGCTAATACAATTACAAAATGAGAAAAAAGCAACTTCAAGTTTATAATGCTCTGGAAAATTTGCTATCAAAAAAAAGGAAATGCAACAGATTACGATAGAACCAGTTCCATGTCTGAGTGATGTAACATGCAAGTAATTAAAAAGGCATTTGTGTATTTCTTATGTAGAAATAGTTAAAATGACAAGTATGACTCACACTACCATCGGCAAAAATCTTTCCAATAGATGCTAATTAGAGCACTCACTTGGGAAAGAAGAAGCTCTTTATAAGAAGCAAGTTCACGAAAAGCATTGATGAACTTTGACATGACCGGCCCTGATTTTAAGGGAACCAATAAGTAAGAAAAGAATTGTAACCCACCAAAACATATCATCATGCTTATTTGATAAGGTGTTAAGTTTAAGCATTTGGAACTTGAGTTCAGTTCATGATTAGGAAAAAGAATGCCAAAATTCCAACAAGCTGAACTATACTCAAAGTTAACAACATTCAGCATTCTTATTCAAAGTCAATGTCAACAAATTTTGCCTCCTATAAGCATTGGGATAACAAAATATCATCTAGCTGTTTGAACTCACCCAACTGTTTGATCTTTCCCAACTGTTTGGCATAATACATCAGCAGTTGGAAGGATCTTCATTTTTCATTTGCTCACAGAAGGAAAGATGAATATTCAATAGATTCTGAACAATCATTGACACAAAGCAAGGGATCCATGGCTGCAGTTACTAACCACTTTGTATCAATGAATTGGCCTTTCCATTTGGTGCAACTTTGGTCACCATCAAAAGAATCAAATGGTGCCAATTGTTTCAATGTGACAAAATAGCTTTCTTATTTCCATGCAAGTCAAGGGAGCCTTTCTAGTAATCTTTCTCATCTAGATGACATATATACAAGACCCAGGATTGTAGATTTTAAAGTTCTATTCTCTCTCTCTCTCTCTCACGTCCCCTCTTCCCTCATAGAGAAGAAACTAATTTGTTAGTGAGAGTTTGCATTAAGGAATGCACGCATGTGCTTATTTGTGTTTGTGTATAATATTTGCATGTTTGGTGGGGGGCAAGAGGCAAGGGTGAGAGAAAGAGAGACAAAGAAAGGAGAGAGGTGAACAACTATTGGACTTTTACAGTTATGCAAAAAGCAGATATCCTACCAACCTCCAATCGATACACTCGTGGGATCATCTTGTCCACCACCAAATGCTTCCAAAGAATCAGCAAAAGTGGTATCAGCATAGCAACCTTCTCCAAGAGCTGCCCTGTAAAATTGAACAAAAAATTAGTAGCTGCCTTTCTAAAATTTCAAACCTTTGCATATCAGTCACTAGAAAGAAAAGTATGATGCTAACCGCTATCAGTCATTAGAAAGAAAAGTATTATACTAACTGCTATCAGTCATTAGAAAGAAAAGTATTATGCTAACTGCTAAGCAAGTGAAAAAGAAAGGGAAGTATATTGAAATGTGCATGACTTAAATGCTAACTTCCTTTTTAAGCATCTGTTTGGCATGGGAAATATTCATAAGCTAGAAGATCATTCACGATAAAAGGAACAAAAATAGTTTAACTAAATATTAGCATTCACAAAATTTCTACGAGACCAACTCCAAATGTTTCCACATTCATGTGATAGGCTGACAACACAAAGCATCCTACATGCTTATTGGAAAAGCTAACAAGAAGCAAAAAGGGGAGAGGGGGAAGCAAGTTATGGAGATAAGAATGAGAACATATGCACCAATAAAACAGTAATAAGAGCACCAAGTGATTTGCAGAAGAAACCTTGTCCAAAATTGATAAATATAAAAAACCAATCATTTATGTTATAAAGACCTATTTTTAGTAACTCATAGGCATTATGACAAACTAAACTACCCAATTCAATCTTAAATTGATAACCACTATACATTTGTGGTCCAAAGGTTGTCAATATATATCAACTTTAACACATTATGCATAGAACAATGACCAATAGAGTACAAAGAACCGTTGTCATTTCATGGCAAGTGCTTTATAAAAATTAAGTTATATTGTTGTTCCAAATAAGTGTTGAGATATACTATTGGTGAACATTAGCAACAAAGCCTTGATTCCAAATTTAATTGGAGTTAGATACAAGAATATTTTCTCATCATTCCAGTGTATTGTGCATTCAATTAGCTATGAGACCTAATTGTCTTAAATCCTTTCTAGCTAAAGATTTCCAAGTCAACCTAGCTCTTCCTCTCCCTCTCCTAACAACAACACTCTTGGTAAACATAATGTATAAAAAAAGGCAGCAGTAGAGTACAGCATCAGATGGGAGTGGTCAGATGGTAAGTGCTTTTGCAAGCTAAGGCAGTAGTTTTAGGCTCAAGCTTCCATTCCTATGTCACATAGATAATCATGAACCTGTCCAAACAACTAAGCAGAAACCACACCAACTGATTCAATGGCCAGTTGAAAGACCAGTTTTATTAAAGACTGATTTTCTGACATGATGAAACTTGTGTTGTAACTGGCATAACCTGGTCGACAACCCCATCTGATTGGTTTTTACAGCAATGGTACATTTCAATGCACAAAGTGGGGAGCTTTGCAAGGACTAGGCAAAGCTCATTCATCATAGGAAGTCTCCCCACTTACATTTTGGAAAGAGGCTCGAACCTATGACGTTTGGATCACAATGGATGGGCCTCACCCCCAAATCAAGAAGCCATATGGTTATCACGAAAAGAGAGAGAGAGAGAGAGAGAGAAAAGGAACTTACAAAAATCTCTTACATCCTCTATATAATCTTTGGCAGCGATCTTTCAGCTCATCAGCTAGATTCTCTCGAGCACATAGCTGTCCAAGTCCAAGTAACAGAAAATTAACTTTAAAAAAATAAATAAATAAAATAAAAAAGCAATTTTTGGATCCAGATATCAGAAGTGGAGACCAAACTAAAAATAAAAATAAAAAAATACATCAAGGAGACATAAAAAAAAATTCTCATTTTACCATCTGAGCTAACAACAAGAAAATTCTTCCCTATTAAATTCTCAAAAACATCTCTCAATTCCTCGTGAAGTAAAAGATTCTTTGAAAATAATAAAAGAAAAAAGCACAGCCCGTAGACTAAGATCAGCAGCGCATTAGGTAACCGCAAAGAACCAAACAGCGACCTCTTCAGAAACTAACACACACTGCGACCTATTCTACAAGTGAATGGATTCGAGACAATGCCAACCAAACAGCTGGATATCGAGTAATGAAGGCCGAAAATCTGAGCGCATTTAGCCCTCAAATTCTTAAGAAACAACCAGATTCATTTACTAATTGTTATAAATAAAACAATTTATATAAAAAAATAACAGAAAATATTATGGATACCTCTCTCTCGAACATAGGAGAATCCTCAAGATTGATGAAGGCCGCCATTTCTTGCTGTCTGGGTTTTTGAATTTCTTTCTTTCTTTCTTTCTTCCTGTCCCTCTTCGCTTTTAAGAAATAAACGAGGAGCCAAGCAAGCCCTCCGGATCTAAATCGCCCAAGGACCAAAAGATTCCAATACTTTGTAAATGCTTTTTGACTTTTTTTTTTTTTTTTTCAATACACATGATTGCCTTACATAATTTTTTTTTCAAATAAAATTATCATAATTCTTAAAAAAAAAAAGATTTATTAAAATTAAAATAATTATCGAATAAGATCAGTCACTCAGTAAGACTAAAGAATAGTGAATTAATTTGAATATTTATTTAATTTATCTCTATAAATTAAAACAAATCAAAATTAATTGAGAATTAATCAAAATCTAGTTGAGTCAAGAAATTAAGTTAAAAAATTTTTAAAAATATATTATTAATTGTTAAATTGATTTTAATTTTTAAATATTATAAATTATATTTTAATTTATAATTAAATTTTAAATTATATTCAAATTTAAAATAAACTTATAAATTTTATCTAACTTATAATTTAGTTATTAAAATTAATATATAATTAAGTTTAAAATATAAAAAAATTTTAAATTAAAGTATATTATATAAATTTCATATATATTTAATATATAATTAAGTATAAAACTAACTTTAGGTTATAATTAAATATTATTAATAATTTTATAATTAAATAAAATATCTAATAATAATAAATAAATAGTTTTTCATGTAAAACCTCCAAAATCCAACTTTACAAAAAAATTCAATAGTTTTTAACCTTAAACAATTATCCCTTAATAAAGATATCCCTAATTGAATGATGTGAAGGGGCCATTTATGAGTCCAAAATTGGTCACCTAATTGTTACCAACCATTTGTTACAATCTCAAATTAAGAAAAGATATCAAATTAACCAACCCCTTCCAAGTATGAAAAGATATCCATTTATTCTAACTTGACCTTAGCCCATAAACTTCAGGATTCTTGTAAAAACCTTCAACCCCATTTAGTCATATTCACATGATTTGTTTTTTGTATTTCTTTGATACATAAACTTCCATTATCCTTAGATTAGCAAATAATATCCCACTTAATGATATGCACTCTCCTTAAAGTCTCCCAACAAAAATTTTTTGTGACATTGATCAATTTTATTACAAATTATAGTTGAAATAATCAATATCTACATCACATATGTTGGAATTGCAACATTAACTAATTTATTAAGCTTTAACGTACTAATAGAAGATAAATGTCATTCATTCCATCTAGTCAAGCTTAATTGGGCTTTATCTTGTATAGCCAACTCTCTCATAAAGAACAAACATCTTTAAATATTTCCCCAGTCATTGGTCAACTTAATTGTAGCTCCATTGCTAATTTTGTTAACTATAACTCAACACATGTTGTGTGAACTAAAAATATTGGATTTAAGCAAGCTGACTTTCTACTCTGAGTTTTCATAAAATATGTTCAAGCAATGCTTAATGATTCTAATATGTTCCAACAATGCCTCAACAAACAATAACATATCAAAGGATAAAGCAAAACTCCTTCAAGAAGCAAAAACTAGTCTCTATATGCTTTTACTAGTTGTTTGCTTTATAAGATGCAAAAGCCTTTCCATGGAAAGCACAAATAAAAATATTAAGATAAAGGATTTAAATGGTTCAATACAAATTTCATTATAAAAAATAATCATTCTAGTGAGGTCACACACTCTATAATAATTACTATTAAACTATTTAGTAGTCTAAACTATATAAGAGTATTTTGTGTAAACTCCTCACTAAGCCTATCATAGGTTTTCTCCAAATCTAGCTTTAGGACTATTTCACCTTTCTTGCTATGCAAGCCTCTAAAATGTGAATTATTTGTTTGCAAAGTATACATATTATATGTAATTTGTTCACCTAGTATGAAATTTGTTTAAATATGTACTATACAATTTAGCAAAAGTGGCTATAACCTTATAATAATAACTTTAGTAATGGTTTTATAGTGTACATTATACAAATTGATGGGTTTAAAATTTGTTAATCTCTTTAAAATGAGCACAAATTGAGTATTATTCACTCTTTTTGGTAATGAAGCTTATTAAAAAGCTTCCTTCATAAAATTGACTAGAGACCCTTCAATGACATTGTAGAAGCATTGAAAGAACATCCTAAAGTGTTGTATGACCCCATGCCAAAGACTACCATTTTAATCTCATCATAATTAACTCTTTTAGCTTACATCTTAACTATTTAAATTCCTTACCTATAATGATCTTTGAATTAAGCATCTTATGCCTATAAAGCCTCCTTAATGTATAATTGTCAGAAGAAACAACCTTCTCTTGTAACACACCTTTATCCTATTCTCATTAGCCATCAATCCCTTTAAGTGCTATAATTTTATTTTTGCAATGTCAAATGAGAGCTTAAGTATGAAAATATCATGTATTCTTATCCCTCATAATTATCTAGTTAGTTTTTGATTTTCAATACCACATAAGGTCTTCTTATTTGATTGCATTCTACACTTCTTCTACAAGTTTTTATTCTGATTATTTCAACCCTACATTAAGTTCATGAGCTAACCTAACTTAACACCCTTGTAATGCAAAATGAAAGCTTGAAGACATTGATATGATATTAGGATAGACAAATCCAAGTTTTGATGCTAATTAATGTAGGATAAAAGCATCAAGATGTCAAGATCATACCAAGTAAGGCAAATCTAAGTTTTGATACCACTTGACATGGGATGGAAGCACAGAAAAAAGATAACAAAGGTCAACACTTGATTAAACCTTAGAAAAATAAATTCTAAAATCTACAAAAAAATCAAATATAGTGAGAAAGATTATCTCTTTTGCTAAAAGTGTTTATTTATTGAGATATTAAGATATTAAATGGGTTAACCCTTAAGTTTACATATATATTTATGGTTAAAATCATCTAACTAATAAAAAAAATTTAACTTAAATTGGAAAATAGTTTAATGACTATTTGAGAAAATATCTCACTAAATAAAAGAAACAACTAATGTTAAATTAAAAAAAAAAAATTCTGAATAGTTTACATAATTTTTGAATAGTACACCTAATTTTTGAATTGTGAAATAGTCTTTATGACGTACTTTACATCAAATTATTCCACTTAAAAGAAACTTGCCTTTGAGTTGAAAGTGAGAAATTGATGTCTTTCATATCATAAAAATAAATACATTAAGTACGCTAAGGTTTGTAGTTTCATTTTGAAATATCATTTTATCATTAAAAATTGATGGATGACAAATCACAATATATCTAATTAATTGTTCACTCTAACAAAACTAATAAGTATAAAATTAATAATATCCTAGACCCATGGATTATAAATTGAGATTCAAGAATATGCTTCTTTACAAAATTAAGAGTGACATTAATCTTTAACGCTTCATCAAAATCCTACTCAATTTCACAAATAATCATTATTTCAAATTCATAAGCATGTTCAAGAAGATTTTCAAGCACCATGGACTCAATTTTTTTTTTAGTTATTAATTTTTGAACTAATGGAGTACAAGAATTAACGAAAATAGTTTCTCATATAAATTAAATATCTCTAATAGATGAATTCATATATAATGAAGAACCATGTTCCACTTGCCTTGTGCTACATTGAATGATTATAATGCATCATAATAACTTTCATAACAATTTTGAAAATATTGACTCAATTTTTGATTTAATTAATACAAAATCTTATCATAATAATTAGGGTAAAATTCTAAAATCAATAACTTGTACATCTTTACCCATGATTAAATTTTGGATTTACCTCATTGGAGTTAATATTATTGGACATCAACTCAGCAATTAGCTATATCATAATCAAGTTTATTAGCTATAAGCCTTATTTTTTATTTTTGTCAATAATATTGAACTCAAAATAAATATCAAACTCTACAATCATCTCTAAAATCTTTCAAGAGCAAATCTTCACCAAAGAAAGAAATTACTATAAATTTAGGAACATGGTTATAATTAGATTAACTACAAGCAATCTCTCCAATGTGAGATCTATTGTAATCATTATTCTAATGAAATAGTTTAGATATAATCTTCCTTTCATGATCATTGTCGATGAAGAGGCTGCTTCAAACTTCATAAAATAACATCAACATAAGCTAAACTTACTTTAATACTAACTAACACAAAACGAAAGTGTGAATACATCAAGAAGCAAGGCAAACCTAAACTTTGATACCAACTAACATGAAATGGAAGTATGAAGATGTTAGGATAATCCAAGTTTTGATAACACTTAATTGAACTTTCAAAAAGATTTTTAGAATCCACTAAATAAAATGATAGTGAGAAAGATTACATTTTTACTAAGAGTGTTTATTCATTAGGATATTAGGATATTATGATGGTCTATCTTTTAGACTTATACATATATTTATAATTAAAATTGTCTAACTGATGGGAAAAACATTGTAGCCTAAATGAGAAACACTTTAATGATTAATTAGAAAAATATCTCTTTAAATAAGAAAACACATAATGACTAATCAAAACAAAAAGAAATTCCAAAATAGTTTAATAATTCTCAAGTTGTGGAATTGTCTTTATGATGTGTCTTGTATCACCTTAAATTTATGTAGGAGCCATTTTTTTATAGAGGAAGGCATTCCAAACTCTAATGCTTGCAATGACTTTACCTTTAGTTGCCAATTTTCAATTATTAGAGTTTAGAAAACCATAATGTAAAAACCACAATTCCTAAAACTTAATCAATTAAGAGCTCGAGCAATTATTAAGCCTCTTATCCAATTGAATAAGCAATATATTGCTTTTTGCATAGAGCTTGAGCTTACAAAGTTAAAATTATCCACCACTAATCACAACTTTGTTATAATGGAATAAATGCCTTTGAATTATTCCATAGACTTTTTTTTTTTTTTTGCATTTCTTTTAGGTTGATATACATTATAGTACATAACTATGACACCTTGCACTACTTTTAAACTCAAAATTATAGGTCTTGTCCAAGAAAGTTTGCTTAATTGTCTCTTTATGCCATAACAACCAAATGCAACCACTAAACCCTTGAGCTTCAACATGTTTTATGCCTATGAACCTAATTGCCTTACAAACTTCATGCACTTTAACACCACTAATCCTTATTTCTACTAACACCATGATGCTTGGATCATGAAGTTAGAGAAACATCCTTAAAACTATCATAAAATAAAAATCTCCTCAATAGCTTCATTGTTATAGTTCTAAACCAGTAAATTCATAAATAAAAGATAATAAGTAATGAAAATACAAATAAAGTGAGTAAAGAGCTCTAGGCATTAGTAATTGTTGTGGCCTAACACCTATCACACCTATATTATACACAACTATAAGGGTCTTATACACTACTTGATAATTAGCACTAAGCTCTTTTATTAAATTGCTTGTTTTTGTGCCATAAGCATAACCTGAGATTATAGAGAAAGTTTTCAAGAAACAAAACTCTCTCTCAAACGCTAATTTGAATATAATATTAAACAACCCAACTTTAGCATTTGCCTAATCCATTTTGGACTAATTTAGAATAAGTGGACCATATTTATTATGCTTAGGTCTAAGGTAGGGATTAATGCACTTAAAGTTTATGAGTTGTTTATGGAGCACTAGCCTAATGCTGTAAATGCCTTTTCTTAACTACCTTCGAAATCATAGGTCATTTTCCTTTATTATGAGTTTGGCATGCCTTACCTTAAGAAAAATATTCTTTAAGTACTTGTTACCTTAATTACCTCTTGAATTCTTTGTAATCCTCCCACAAGTGCTACCTAGTGTTTTAGTATGGGTCCCCATTAAGAAAAAACTTTTATCTTTTAATGCAACGAAATTCCTTATCCTATGATTATCACTTTGCTTTTGAAATGCCACAAAGTGTGATATGTTCCTTAGTAATGTCCTTTCCATAATTGTTTCTGCCCTAATATGATTTTTTGTCCTTACAAAATTTAGCTTTTTCCTAGGCATTTTCCTAGCAATCATTTAGGGACAAAACAAGACATCATTCTCTATCAATTATTTCCTAAATTCTAACATTGCATTATGCTTTCCTTGTAGAATATGGCTTCTAAGTGCCTTATTCTCCATTTCACACACTCTCTCTCTGTATGATTGTACTAACCATACTTGAAACATATTAAATAGATGCCTTCATATCTAACATGACAAACATCACCATCAATAGTGCATCATACCATTAAAGGTTTCCTGAAGTTTACCTCTACACATTCTCTAGAAAAATTCACTCTTAATATTTTTATAATGGTAGCATTAACTTTATTGTTTTCCCCAAATAATTCCCATGATTGTATAACACCTTTGGCTTATAATATTCAATTAAAAGATGCATAAATCTAGCCCAAATTACCATAATTTCAATAATTATTGTGTTTGGGTTAAAATTAGAACCCATCTCCTTATAGTGAGGTAAAGTTCAACAAGCACCCATAAACCACCATGAAACACAAAGCGATAGCTCTCCTTATGATCGAACCTAGCCAAGTAGTAGTCAGTACTAGGATTAAGAAGGTTTAGATGCCTTTGCAAGAACCATATATGTTTAAGATAATAGAATAGTAAGTCGTAACTAAGTCTCTTCCCCAATAACTTAATAATCAAGGACTTATACCATAAGTCATGAAGCTCTTGTTTGTTTATTGCTAATAAAGGCATATTAGGGCATTTGATAGTTTTCACATCAATTTCATTATTGGATATTACATTAATTTCTTCATCTCTCATTTGGTATTCATTGTTATGTTGTTCCTTATCTTGATCCTTTTGATTAAGACCATGCCTCTAGGAGAAATCTTGCAAGTACCCTATTTCCCATGATTCCCATAAAACCCAATATTATAGGAAGGAATTAATGAGAATTGAGGTGCAACCCAACAATATATGAGCTTAACTTTCTTTTTACTTCTTTTAAGGATCTTAGTCTTCTCCAATAAGAGCTGATCAACAATATTAATGTATATTTCTTACTTAACATGATATTTTGAACTCTTTTTTTTTTCCTTTTCATAAATTCTCTAAAACGTAAAATGATTTTAGTCAATCAATTGAATTTGATAAATTTTGAACTTTTGATTTTTCAACATGATGACTAGTTCAATTTTGAAAACACTAGTTCATATATTATGACAATTTAGGTGCTTAAAGATGTGTTGATGACTATGTAATTTTTTGCTTAAAGATGTCTTTAAGAATTTTTTTGCTTAAGTCTTAATAGCCCAAAATGAAAACTACTTGTCAACCTAAATTGACACTACCAAAATCCAGGCTAATAACCTTTCTTTTCAAAGAAAAAAAATTCCAATGATAAGCTTATTCTAATTAGTTAATTAAGAGTTAAGTTACATCAAAGCATGTTGAGATGACACTTCCTTGCTTTAATTCCCATTCATTTTTGCTGCAACTTATAGTACAATAACCAAGCACCCTAAAAGTGGAAAAGCCTTTAAGGTTCGATCTCATACTCTTATCTAATTAGGTATGCAATGAGTTGTGATCATACTAAGTCTCGTTAAATGGGTAACCTAGGCCTCTAACTAATTGTGTTGCTAATGATTACTACATAGGGGTTGATTCAATCAATATTAAATACATGTGGTCAAATTGAGCCCTTAGACCCATGTGAATTTAACTCTTACAAAGCCTTAATCCACTAAAACCAACTTATTAACCCAACTAGTAAGTTACTTGTGAATTAAACTTCTAATTTTTTTTCTTTTAATAGAAGAGCAAAAAAAGTTGAAATTTCCCACTAAGAGCTAAGGTTTAGGGATAGTATGTTGTAATAATCTTATCTTAGGAAAATAATAATAAAATTTTTTTTTCATTGCATGCTTAAGATTAACATACATTGTAATGAAAACTCACTACAATTTTTTATGTATACTAATCCATAAATGCAAAAACAAAGAATCTTACTTAAAGATAGAAATCTACACTAACTCACTTCTTTATACACCTAAATTTCCCAATTAAACTTAAATGTCTCTTCGTTGTATAATTACAAAACCCCAAAATTTAGTAAACTTAATTAGCTTTAAACCTTAAAATTTTATGCTCTATCAAGACCATTATACTTAGTTGTTTATAGAAATGCATCACTACCAACACCATTAAAATTCTAAATTATTAAATTCATAAATTAAAAATTGGTTATCTAGCCACCTAAACCCTTCTTACTTGCATAGAAGGTTGATATCTTCCACCATTAAAGTCTCCTTCATTTCCTTAGATGACTCTAATACTATTTCAAAAGAATCTTCAACTTGCATACAAACCCTTAGGTATGATGGCTATGGAAGAGAAATTTTTGGTTCATATTCTCTTAATTCCATATATTTAAAGCTATTAGAGTGTATAGGGCACATATGACTACCCATTTATCCTCATTACTCTCATGAGTCTCACATCCTTTAATCTAAGTCTAAAGCATATTGATACAATACTTGCATTTAGGCACATAACAAGGCCTTTCCTATTACTTGAGAGATCTTTTCACTTTATTATAACTTAGTTGTACTTATTATAATCCTTTAGGTTTGACGCACCTATCTTTTCACTATTTATACTACTTAAGTGGACTATAACTACACTACTATCATTTTGTGCCCCCATAACCTTAATGGTCATCTTTAATTTTTCAAAATTATTCCCTCAAGTGGACATTTACAAATAGGGTCAATTATCTCAACTACTTGTAAGACACTTTTTAGTGGGCTTTAATCCTTACCAAAACCATAAACACCAAAATCAAATCCTCTCTCCCTATTTAACCGATGTTGTAAATCATGTCCCACCAACTTGTGTATCCATTATAATGGCTAAATTCCTTATCATCGACTTGCCTAGAAAGAATTAATTAATTTCATCCAAAAGAAAGAATTACATATTTGCTTTAATCTAACACGTCAAAAATAGTTCAAAAAGAAGCAAAAACAAACTTTAAAATATTTAAGATCTTTTTGTACCCAATTTTATAATTCCTTCTATAAAAAAAAACAATTCAAGCACAGATGCAAGTACCATCCTACACCTTCTAAAAGACTCTCTTATTACCAATCTCATAAGCCTTATAAACCTATTTGATCCACTCTAATAACTACTCCAAAAGTCACTCTCACACAAAAACAATCATTTAAGCACAAAACATAGCAACCCACAATTACTTGTTAGAAATATGGCTAGCCAAGTCATATAGCTCAATACTATAAAATCTCAAAGAAAGTCTAAAGCCTTGAATCACCTAACTTTATCAATAAACAACTCTAATGTTTGTTTATCACAACTTTTGATTCAAGCTCTTGTGGCTTGTCCTCTAATGATGATGAAGGTCTTTAAATTGATAAGCTCAATTCATCCTCTTCTTATACTAAGACAAGTAATATAAAATAATTATTCTTACCAAAAAGTAAAAATTTATCCTAAAATTATTAGATTTTATGGATGACTTTCAAGTTAAAACCCAATACCTCCAAAAATTATTATATCAAATGTCACTTCGCTCTTTTGAGTACCTATTATTGCAACAAGTTCAAACCCTATATAACCTTAAAGTCATTATACAACATTTTGACTATCCTAAACTTATACCTATTACTCTCTAAGAATTATAGCTAGAAATCCACTAATTAAAGCAAGATATCAAAGAACTTAGTAGCAATAAACACATGACCATAATTTACTTATATTCCTCATTTATAAACCTCTTGAATAACCAAAAACTTCTTAAGCTAAGCCAAAAAATTTTTTGACCTCAAATTACTACTTCCCAAGACAAAAACCTTGATACATCTTCTCTTGATCAAGCTAAATTTATCTTTTTTCTTACTAAGATTATCACCCAAAAATGGCTTGTCAATATCATTAACAAAATCCAAGATAACTTCAAACTTAACACTATAGCTCTTTTAAATACTAGTGCAAATTTGAATTATATCCAAGAAAATCATATTCCAATAAAGTTCTATAAGAAAATACTAAAAGGACTTAAGTCGACAAGTAATCATTATTTCTCAATACAATATAAGCTATCAAATGCTTATATTTGCCAACAAGGTATTAATATTAAAACCTCTTTTATATTAGTATGTAACATTAAATAAAAGGACATCCTAAGTATACCTTTCTTTAGCCTTATCTAGCCTTTTCAAGTTACAGGCCAAGGCATTACTATCCATATCCTTGGCCAAACCATCAACTCCTCATTCATATATAAACATCAAACCCATAATCTTAATCTATTAAAGGGCATTTTTATTAGAAAATTTACCAAAATAAATCTCCTACTTAAAATTAAAACTTCTTAATTGTATCACCTTTAAACTGAAATCAGATTCAAAAAGCTTAAATAGCAATTTTCCCAACTTATCTTCTGATTCAAAATTCAAAATCTTTATCTTTAAATTGAAACCACCATTTGTCTTAAAGTACCTAATGCCTTTTGGCATAAAAGTACCATATAGTTGACCTACCTTATACTAAACATTTTGACAAATGACAAATTCTTACCAAGACATGACTAATCTAGATGCACTCCTAATTACTTAACTACTTCAAGGAAGAAATCTAAGGACTTCTTTCTAATGGTATTATTAGGCTTAATAAATTTCCATGGAGTTATGCAGCTTTTTATACTAATAAAAATACTAAGATTGAATGAGGCACTCCCAAGTTAGTCATTAATTACAAGCCACTCAATCAAGTCTTAGAATGGATTCAATGTCTAATTCCTAATCAAAATAACCTCCTTTAATGTCTTGTTAAAGTGCATATCTTTTCAAAATTTGATTTGAAATAAGGATTTTGACATATTCAATTTCAAGAATCTAATAGGAATAAAACTACTTTTATTATATCCTTTAGCCAATACGAATAGAATGTTATGTCATTTGGCCTAAAAAATACTCATTTAAAATTTCAACGCATTATGAATGAAATTTATTCTTAATTTTCCCAATTTTTGGGGTCTATATTGATGATGTTTTATTTTTTTTTTTCATCTAGCATAGATCAACATTTCAAGCATCTTGTTATTTTTATTGATACTATTAGAGGAAATGACCTAGCTATGTCCAAGTTTAAGATTAGCTTATTTCAAAGTAGAATTAGATTCCTTAGTCATTACATTTATCAAGGCACCATTACTCCTATAGAGAGGTCAATCCAGTTTGTTGTTAAATTTTCATATTAGCTTATTAACAAATCTCAGTTGGAAAAATATTTAGGTGATTTCAATTATGTCATAAAACCAAGTTAAAGTCAAAAGGCTTCCTTGCCTTTACATATGTGACCTAGATCTACTTAACATATATGAGACTAATGCCTTTGATATGGGCTATGGTGGGATCCTTAAGTAAGTTAAGAATGAACAAACACAATTTGTTTGTTTACTTTTAAATACTAGAATAATTGTCAACAACATTATTCCATAATTAAAAAAAGAGTTTTTAGTCATTATTTTATATATCACCAAATTCTAAAATGATTTAACAAACACAATTTGTTTGTTTACTTTTAAATACTAGAATAATTGTCCTTAATGTTATTTCACAATTAAAAAAGAGTTTTTAGTCATTGTTTTATATATCACCAAATTCTCAAATGATTTATTAAATTAAAAGTTTTTATTACAAATTAATTGTTAATATGCAAAGTTTATTCTCCAAAAGAATGTCAATAACATCACTTTTAAACAAAATTTTGCTCGCTTGTAAGTTATTTTAGGTATTTTTTTTTTTAATATTAAATTTCTTCCTAACACATCAAATGCTCTCCCTAATTTGCTTACCAGGGAGCTTTTGTAAGGATCATCATGCTCAAAAAGAAATCTACCACCAAATAAATATATAAGCCCCTTAAAACATGGGCTTAATTAATAAAAGAAAAAGAATAGGGCAAACAACCAAGCCTTTCAAGCTCCTTTAATTCTTATTGTCCTTCATCACCTTACTTACAAAATTCTTCAAGTCTAAACACTAACCCTACTAGTATTTTAAATTTATTAGGTGAAACCCAAACTGTAATCAAAGTATGGATTATCTCATTATTTGTAAGCATTAAAAATGTTTTTTTGAGTAAAACCATCAAGGAAGCAGTTAAGCCTTTACCTATCCCTTCCTTATAACAATTTTCAAAGAATAACAAAGTTTCAATTTAAATACCCCTCTTTAAAAAGTTTTCCTAAATAAAAGATAGTTATTTCACATGCCCCTCTACCAAATAATTTTCTTAAATAAACAGATAATTGTTTCACATGCTCCTTTAATAACGAGGTTTTGAAAATATTTGGGTACTTATTGGGTTAAATAAAAACAACATGTTGAGGTTCTTATTATAATATGTTGATGAATTTGATTTGTTCATTTAACTTATCAATTGAGGTACTTATTGTTGTTAGAAATGAATTAAAAATTCTAAAGTAAATTAATCAATTAGATTATATTATAATTTTTTTTTCAATGTTTCAAATTTATATGTTGCTTATTCTTGATAAAAAAAATGTTTTAGAAATTTCTTATAAACATTACAAAGGAGAGACTAACTATAAATATTATACTTGTATACAATTTTTTGGTTAATAAAAAATAATACCATATAATTGCTTCTTTTTTTTTTTTAAGTTTCTTTGTCATCAATAGAGAGCTTTTGGGAGGAGACTTTAAGATAAACTGCTAAAATAAAGGGAATGATCAACCTATTTAATAAAATTTCAAAGAAAAACTATTGGTAGTAAGTAGAAACTTTTAGACTATATAATATGAAACTTCATTACCTTACTTTTTTTCTTTTAAGGAGAATTCTTATTATGTAGCTCACATTCAAACTAATCAAACTATACTCTTATCTTATGATGATATGTTATACATATATAATTGATATTAATTATATGCTTTATTAAAAAAAGTAATAATTACTAACAATTATATATTCTGAAATATTAGTTTCCACTAAAATTTATAATTCAACATATATTAAAAACTAACCAACTAATAATTACAAATTATATGATAAAAAAATAAATTAATAAAATGGAATAAATCTAAATAATATTTTAGAAAAGAACTTATATTAGGTGTGACACTTGGTTGGGATAACTCTAGTAAAGGATTTTAATTTGCAAATATTTTGTTAACTTAGATAGATATGACGTTGATGATTCTTATGTTTGAAATCTTTCACATGGTGTCTAACAAAAAATTGCAAAAAAAAAATGAAGAGATGATGTTTGATATGCACATGATTAGCTCTATTTTAGGAGCATGTTTGATAATAATAACCTTATAAATCAATAATATAACTATTATATAAAATGTACAATAAATTTAAAATGGATAAAGAATAAGGATAAGTACAGGGAAAGGGATACAACAAAAATAATGTTTAATATTGTGAAATATTACAACTTACTAGTGAAAGTACGAGTACAATAATATCATTAAATAACATAACTTTCAATCAAATTATTTCATCCCAACCAAAATGAAAAAACTTATACATTAAGTAGCTTTAATCTCCAACTACTATACTACTAATTTTATATGACATAAAAATATGTTATTAAAGCAAATTGTTATTAGATATGAACTATAATTTAAAACTTATTTAGGAAATAACCTATAGTCATAAAAGCACACTTTTTTTTTTTTGAAAAAAATTCCTATTACTAAGCTTATGTTCAAGCTAATCAAACTAGAGTATTCTTTTATATTAATATGTTTTACATATATAATTGCTAATAATTATATAATTTACTAAAATATAATAATATTACTAACAATTATGCATTTTAAAATCTTATTTGGATATATTTTACTTTACTGATTTATTTTTCTTTATCCCATAATTTATAATTATTAGTCTATTTTTTAAAAAATATATATTGACTTGTACACTTTGGAGAAGTTTTTGGTTGGACCCCAAGGTTAAGTAAAAAGGAAAATAAAGATAAAACCTTTATGTTGCCAAGTAAAAATATTAATGAAACTTAATTTTGTTACATTTATAACAAAAAATTTTATATAAAGTTAATTCATTATTTTGATCATTAATTGTAATTGATATTTATAATTATAGCTAAAAATTACCCAAAAGTTTGTAAATTTTTTGAAATTATTACAATGGTAATAAATATTGTCGATAATACAAATATAAAGATATAATACACTAAAATTATAATTTTTTTCCCTAAAAGTTAATTTTTTTATTAATATCCTTTAAATATCCCTAAGAATAAACTCAAAACAATGAATAATGCAGCCTATTTAGCATAATTTCACTATAATATGTTCTTTGAAATTTAAAATTGAAAATGAAAAGAACCCCTTTGACACTTTAAGTATCATTATATTAATTGCCCTCTCTCACCCTTTCACTTTGTGCTACTTTCATATAATTTTCATTTGCTCTTTTTTCTCATTTACCAAGATAATAAGACCACTATCACAACCATTGATTCACCAATTGTCATTTTTCTCATTGTAAATTACAAATAATTATTTAGACTTAATAATTTTAGGTATTTCCAAATTATTTTTGTTTTTGTTTTTTATTTTATTTTATTTTTTCTTTTTGTACTACTTGAAAGTTCTCTCTCTCTCTATATATATATATATATATATATATATATATATATATATTTTTATTTATTTATTTATTTATTTTTTATTATTATCCATATAATACTTTTAAAAATAAACTTTAAATAATGAATTATGACATATATTTAACACATGTTATCTATGGCATATTCTTGGAAATTTAAAATTGAAAGTGGAAAGAATTTATTTAATATTCTAAGCATTATCGCATTAATCATCTCTTTCTCACTCTTTTACTCAATGCTTCTTGTTTCTTACATTTTTTTTTATATAATCTTTATTTACTCTTCTCACTTATCTATTAGGATAGTAGAACCACCATCACCATTACTAATTCAACATCTACCATTTTTCTATTTCTAAATTACAAAAAGTTATCAAAATCACATAATTTTAGATATTTTCAAATTATCTCTCTTTTATTTTTTTATTTTAATTTTTTTATATATTTTTACACTACTTTAAAGCTATCCTTTTTTATTTTTAAGAAAAACTATTTTTTTTTATTATTATTCCCTTAATACCCCAAAGAATAAATTCTAAATAATGAATTATGACACCTATTTAGTATATTTTCTTGATAATGAAAAGAATCTCTTTAACACTATGAATATCACCACATTAATCATCCTCTTTCTCACTTTCTCGCTTAATGTTACAAAAATTTCTCATTTCTTACATTCCTTTCATATAATCCTCATTTGTTCTTCTCACTTATCCATTAGGATAGTTCACCATTTACCATTTTTTGTTCCTAAATTAAAAATAGTATCAAAACTTTATAATTTTAAGTATTTCCAAATTATCTCCCTTTTTCATTTTTTATTTTATTTTTTCCTCTTTTTGTATTACTTTAAAGTTACCTTTTACTTTTTTAGAAAATTTATTATTATTATTATTTCCTTAATACTACTAAGTATAAAACCTAAATTATGGTGTATATTTAGCACATTTTCTTAGTAAAATGTTCTTTAAAATTTAAAATTGAAATTAAAAAATTTTTTTTAACACTTTGAGTATCACCACATTAATCATCATCTTACTTGCTCTTATACTTTATGATACAAAAGTTTTTTATTTTTTTATATTTTTTTCATATAGTTCTCATTTGTTTCTTTTACTAATCCACCAAGATAATATAAACATTATCACTACCACTAGTTCACCATTTACCATTTTGCTATTTTTAAATTACAAATAGTTATTAAAACTACATAATTTTAGGTATTTTTAAATTTGCTTCCTTTTTATTTTTTATTATATTTTTTTTCCTCTTTTGGTATTACCCTAAACCTATTATTTTTTTTCTTTTAAAAGTTATTTTTTATTACTATATCTTTAACATCTCTAAAAATAAGGCCTAAATGATGAGTTATGACACATTTTTAGCACATTTACTCAATAATGTATTTTTTAAAATTTTAAATTGGAAGTGGATAAAATCTCTTTAATACTTTAAATACCACCATGTTAATCACTCTCCTTTTTCACTTTAACATTTTGTGGTACAAAAGTTTTTTATTTCTCACATTTCTTTTATATAGTCCTTATTTACTCTTCTCACTCACCCATTAGTATAGCAAAACCACCATCACTATCATTAGTTGACCACTCGTCATTTTTCTTTTTCTAGATTATAAACAATTATGAAAATCTCACAATTTCAGATATTTCCAAATTATCATCTTTTTGTTTTTATTTTATTTTTTCCTCTCTTTATTTTTTTTGGTCAATAAAATTGCTCTTTTTTTAATAAAATAAAAGCTAAGATAGATAAAGAGTTACAAAAATAAGTAAAAAGGTATAAGTATATACCTAATTTTGGGTTAAAACAACATTTAACAGTTGTGTATGCTCCATTGGTATAGTGGCATTAGGCAACTTTGACAATTCACATGCATCCTATCCTCCTTTTGGCATGCAACCTTTGATGATGCATAAATAAACTCTAATGATGATGCCAATGGTCGATGGTGGTACTAATAGAGTTTTAGTAATGGTTAGTATGCTCCTTTTTTTTATTTCTTTTGTTGTTTGTTTTCTTGTTGTGTTTTACCTTTTTTTTTATAGTTTTTAGTTTACAAAAGAACACATAAAAGGTTAATGTGCTAACATGTGATTATTTTTGTGCAAGGTCTCTTATGGATTTAATTTGGCAGATTTTTTTATGAACAAAGCAATAATGCTTAAGATTAATTTCTCTCTGGCCATTTTTAGAAGGTGGATATGTGTTTTGGCCCTTAATATGCTTGAGTTTTTTTTTTCTTTTTTACGAGTGATTTGCCTTTTACTTGTTGATTATAGTCTTTTTTTTATCAAATTAATTATGGTCAATTGCTTAATGATCATTAATGCTCTTGGGTAGGTAAAATAATGTATTTAATTAGATGTTTAACTTTAATGCTTGATTTTAATTTTATTACTTGCTTGATCTAGTTATTTATGTGTGATTATGCCCTTAAAAAGTGCAATAAATGAAAGAAAAAAGAATTGGAAGTCTCATAGTTCTACTAATTATCCCATATGAAAATTATAACTTCACAAAGGAATTAATTTATTAAATTAAAATGGAAAAGAGAAAAAGAAATCTCATAGTCTTATTATGGGTACCTTTGTTCTCATCATAATTGACTGAAGGAAATTGTTTTTCTTTTTATGATGGTGTTTAAACATTTCTTTAATATTTTATAATACTAACTCTCTTTTATTCTCTTTACCTCTTTCTAATTGCCTTAAATGCTCTTAATAACATTTTCTCTTGTTGAGTTTATTGGTGTAAAAAAAAAAAATGATTCTCTTAACTCTTTTCATAAATGTTCTCTCATGCCCTCCAATGATAATTTTTTCTTGGCCCTTTTTTTTTCTCTCCCCCTCTACCTTATAAATGTTAGCTTCCTTTTTATAATAAAGCTTGTTTGATATTAATTGCTAACATTTAATTGCTTTTGCTAAATGGTGCAAATTGACTTACTTTTTGTTTAGTGGTTAAGGTTGATTATCTTTTTGTTAAACAACTAAGATTATTTCTATATTTAATGCTTTATGGACCTTTAATTTGCAAGATTCACATTTGAATCAAACTATTAAACCTTGAAAAGAATGCTAGTGGATGGATATTGTACACTTAGATACTCGATCTAGCGTTTTTAAGAAGGGGAGGGGCCTACTGCATGATTTAATGATGTAACTTATATCCACATGTAATATTTTTAACTTTTAGTTTAGTTTGAGGACCAAGAAAGTCATTGACTCTTTTATTCAAGGTGATTATGTATTGTACATTGATATTAGGTATTATAAATTAATTTGCAATAATCTAATTATCATTCTTTTTATTTTTTTTAGTTGTCTTTTGTTTTTTCTTTTCTTTTTTATTTTTTGTGTCTAAATATACAACCCATGATTAAAATGCAATTGTATTTTGCACACAAATAAATCTTATGTGTATCTAATCATAAGAGTGAGCATAAAGTTCTCCTTAATTAGGAAAAAAAATAAATGTACAACATTAATATTTTTATTATTGATAATATTCACGATATGAGTTAAATATGGTTATTTATATTATTTGTTCATACAAAATATATTTATATTTTATAAATTAAAGCTTGGCAACAAATAATAATAATAATAATAATAATAATTCAAAAAATTACACATAGTGAGAAATTATGAAACCTTAGTGAGAGAAGGGATAAAAAGAATGAAAGAATTTTTAAAAAACATTAAAAGTTTAAAGATTGCAAAAGACTTCTATTATAGGTGAAAACTCTATGACTATTATTTCAAATTTATTAGTTGAAATAAAAAATAGAATGAAAAAAGTATAAATAAGTTTACTTTAAGGTTCTTGATTAATATGAGATCTATATTCTAAATAGATATTAAAAAGAAAAACCAAAATTAATGTGTAAAAGAGTTTACATCAAACATTATTATTTATTTTAATATTAGTTTTCTTTTTTGTAAGATAATGTCATATAAACAAAAATATTAATATAAGATTATAAAGTATATAAATTCAACAAAATAAAAAAATAATATTGAAAAAAAATCAATTATTTCTATTATTGATAATTTTCATGATAAAAGTTAGGTATAATTATTTTTATTATTTTATTTGTATCTAAAATCTTTCTCTTTCATGGACTAAATGTCAACAAACCAAAAAAAAAAAAAAAAAGACAAGTTGGCAAATTAATCATAGAAAGAAACTCTTAAAATTCTCAATTTTGTTAGTTAAAATAAAAATAGATTTTGAGGAATTTAAATAAGTTTTCATTTGATTTCTTAAAAAAGAAAAAAAAGAATTTATAAGATGAGGGACCTAAATAGATCTCTATTTAATTTCTTAAAAAAGAAAAGAATTTATGAGGCTTTACATTATTGAAAGGAACCTAAATATGTCTCTATTTAATTTTTTTTTTTAAAAGAAGAGAAAATTTATGTGACTTTGAATTATTAAGAGAATTTAAATAGGTCTTTATTTAATTTATTAAAGTGAATAATTTATAAAACTTTAGATTATTTGGAGAGACCTAAATAAGTTTTTATTGTTAAAAATGTAAGTTTATAAATAATTTTCACTTTTCAAATAATTTGAACAATTAATTTATTATGGTTATTTTTAAATTTATTTTCCTTTATAAGAAAATAAAAAAGAATTTGTAATTAATTATTTTCCTATTAAAGAAAACAAAAGCTAAAAAAAAAAAGGATTAAAATCTTGAATTTTTTATAAGAAAACATAAATAATTATTTTTTAAAAATTTTTTTAAATTAAGAAGAAGTTGTTATGAAAGATAAAAGAAAAATAATTAAAATTTTCTTTTAATTTCAGTAACACACGCATACGCGCACACACACACATATTAGATAATTCAAAATTTAATCTAAAACCATGAAATTTTAAAAAAATAATTGAACTTTTATCATAAACAACACATTATTCCATTAATTATAAATTCCAAAATTGTTAAATGCAAGAAGTTTAAATTAAATGAGTTAAGAAACCTTAAATAAAATTTAAAAAGAGGAATTAGAGGATTTTTTTTTTAGGAAAACTAAGAAATAACAATACTACAAAGCTGTCAAAAGAATTAATTTATTCTATTTACAAATTTCACATAAATGAAAAAAATGATATCATGAATTATGTTTAGCTAATAAAAATAACATTTATCAAATGTGAATCATAAGGTATTGTATTTTATGCCTTCCTAATACATAATTATACTCTTAAACCTAAATCTTTGATTAACATATTGAGTTAAGATAGTTTATGTGACTAGAGATTTTCATAGGCTAACAAAGATAGTATCCAATAACACTTAAAAATATTAATGACAATTTTAAAAGTAATTGTTGACTTTAGACAAGAGAGTCTTATAACCATCAATTTGAATGTGAAGTTATAATTTAGGGTTATCCAAATAAATACACATGTCAAAACATAATAAGTAGAAATGTTAAAGAATTTAAGATGAGCAAAAATGTGCATTATGATAGTTGTTATACAATAATGGAAGTTATTTTAGTTGAATATTAAACTTGTTTCTCTTAATGAAATTAAAGTGTCAAAGGTTGATTTGACTCTAATACCTAATTTAACTTAATGTGATCTAACTTATATTGATGGAATAAGTTAATGAAACATATTCCAAAACACTTAAAATTAAAATAATTCAAAATTTAAATAACTAAATTATGGTTTATTTGAGAACACAATTGATTTAAAACTCATATAATAACCCAAGTCTAAAAAATAAAAAAAACCCTTAAAATTCATATATTTAAAACTCAATAAATCTAAAATTTGATAAACCTAAAACATGATGACTCTAAACCTAAAATATCAAAAAATCAATGACTTAAGATTGATAAACCTGAAAGTCGATAAGCTTGAAACCTAATTTAACTTAAAACTAGAAAATACTTGAAACTCGAATGACCTAAGATCCTATTAAACCTAAATCTTAATAAACCTATATCTCCAGATACTCGAAATATAAATGACTTAAAATCCAAAATAACTAACCCAATCTAACTCGACTTGCCCATTTGCCACCTCTAATGGTAATATAAATGAAAAAAGTTTATATCTTGACTCCCCTTAATATCAATATTCTCTTCATGAGGTATGCTATCTTTATAGAACATCATATAGGCTTAAACATGCTTATTAGGCTTAGTTTGCTAAGTTCAAGTTCACCATTTTATAGTTTGATTTCACCTTAAGCTCTTGTGACTTTGCTCTTTTTATTTGAAAGATAAATATTAATACTATTCTTTTTTTTACTTTATGTTGATGACTTGATTACTATATGTCATTACATTGAAGGAATATATTCTCTTTAAATTTATCTAAGTCAACAGCTTAAGATGAAAGATTTATATTCTCTTAATTACTTCTTAGGTCTTGAAATATCATTTGCAAATAATGTATATTTTCTTTTACAAGCCAAATATATCTTAGATCTTCTTTCTTAAACTAATATTATAGATAATAGACATATTTCTTACTTGTTAGGATAAATGTTAAACTAACTCCAAATAATGATACATTACGTAATGATTTTTTCATCTTTAAAAGTTAGTTAAACTCTTACCTATCTTATAGTCACTTATGTTAATATAAGCAACACATCTAGTTAATTATTTCATGACCACTTGTAAATTCCTCAAGTTACAATTATTTTTCATATCTTCAATGTATAGAGGGGACATTAATTCATGAGTTTCACTTAAAATCTTATAGAAAAGTGTTTTACTACTAGTTTTGTTTTAACAACTTTGTCTTCTTTTAGTGTAGTAAGAAACATTCAGTGGTAACACATGCCTACCACATGCCAACAATAAGATTGAATATACATTAGTTAATGCAACAATTAAATATATTTAGCTTTTTTGATTACTTAATGATGTAAGAATTTCATTCTTGTGTAATACTATTTTACATTATGGTAATTAAAGTACTATTTAAATTGCTCACAATGATTTTTTTAGAAGCATACTGAACACAATATAATTGATTGCCATTTTATTCAACAACATATCACTAATGAGACCATATATTTGCAATTTATTTTATTAGTAGATTAGTGTATTGACATTTTTACAAAAACAAACTCTTCAAGCCATTTTATGAGTTACTTTACAAACTTTAATAAATTTTTATACTATTAGCTTAGTTTTAAGAACAATGTTAAAGATATTATTGTCAGAGGATGATTTATTAACGTAATATTCTCTTAATGCAATCAAGTATATTATTGTAATTTTAGGAATCTCATATCGCAATAATAATTAAATAGTCTCTTCATTATTAGATGATTATATAATTGTTATAGATTGTTTTTGTGGTCTTGTGAAACAATACTAAGATGGTCTTTTTGTAAGTTACACATTTGACTAATATAATTTTCTTATTTTCACAATTTTAATTTTTATGTATGATTCTTGTCACCAATAATAGAAATATAAATTCACTATGATTAAATATTCATAAATTTACTAAATTTTTTTGATTTTTTCAAAAAATAAATTGCAACATCACCAAGGTTTACTGAGTTGTCCTTAAGTCATTTGCACTATTTAGACATGACAGCACACGACAACAGCTAATATAAAAGTGATTTTTTGAGTTACTTTTACTAAAAGAAGCAACATCGAGGATTAATATTAGAAAAAAAAAAAAAGGGATTTAGATAGAGATGCAATCATCCTTGTGTTCTGTTTCATGTTGGGTTTATAGCTCTGCCACTAAACGTGTTGAAAAGGACTTTGTAAGCATATGTCCAAGAACATCATAGTAGTGCAAGTAAAGGGGGATTTGAAGGAAACAAAAGGGTCATGCGTCGTTCTTATTATTATTTTTCCAAAAATGGGAACATGATTCAAAAATTATTCTGGTAAATATATATATTTATATTGCAATGAAATTAATCAATGTAGACGAAAAATAGCTTTTCCCAATCTTTCTTTTACTTTTATACTGCCTGCCTTTCAGTTGTCTTTTATGCTAACTGTTTTGACCAATTCTTACTTTTGCCTTAATTAAATTTTATAGAATTTATATATATATAAAAAAAAAAGTTGCTTCCTAGCTCACAATAATGAATTTCTTAATGAAAAAGAAGTGTAATTTATTGTTTTTATTAAAAAAAAATTGACAATACAATACAGTTTGAAAAAAAAAATTTATTTCACATTATGCATTTATTTTGATTATTTGCAATTAATTGCATTTCTTGTGTAACCCTAACCAATTTTTCTCTAAATAAAAATCTTATTATTATTATTATTATTTTGTTCAGTTAAATTAGGGAGAGAAATTCAGTTTTCAATTTAGTTCGTTAGGCTGCAAGCAGTAGGATTTTTGGTTAATGAAATTAATAAACAGAAAAGAAAAGAAAAGAAAAGAAAAGAAAAGAAAAGAAAAGAAAGGACACCCTCTGGGCCTCGAGACACCATTTTATTATTTAACGAGCTGTAGTTTAATATCAATTGAATCGTTTTCTGAGGCCTTATATTTCAATCGTGCCAATTAATAATAATAATAATAATAATAATAAAAACAAAAGACACCATTTTATTTGTATAAGAAGCAAAGCGAAAACCCACACACCATCGCCGAAAAGCCAAAGCCTCCACCCCTACCACCACCTCCGCCTCCACCTCGAACTCGAGCGAGCAAACGTAATTTCTCACAGAGAGAGAGGGGGGAGCTGCGGAAAAAGGATGGCGCAGTCGCTGGAATTGCTGTTAATACAGTTTTTGATGCCGGACAACGACGCCAGGAGGCAGGCGGAGGAGCAGATAAAGAGGCTGGCTAAGGATCCCCAGGTGGTCCCCGCCCTTCTCCAGCACCTCCGCACCGCCAAGACCCCCAATGTCCGCCAGCTGGCCGCCGTCCTCCTCCGCAAGAAGATCACCGGCCACTGGGCCAAGCTCTCTCCCCAGTTCAAGCACCTCGTCAAGCAATCCCTCATCGAGAGCATCACCATGGAGCACAGGTCCCCCAGCCTCTTTCCCTTTTCCACCGTCCCATTTTTTTCATTTTCATTTATTGGGTTTTCTTTGTTTTTTCTTTTTTTTCTGCTGGGTTCGAATTGTCATGATTTCTTGTCCTTTTTTCTGCTTTGGTGCCTATATATATATAAAGCTATTTCTTTCTGTTGATCTGGGCAATAATCTGAGAAAATGAGATGTTCCTGCAGTCCGCCAGTGCGGCGAGCGAGTGCAAATGTTGTGAGTGTTGTTGCCAAATATGCTGTTCCAGCAGGGGAGTGGCCTGATTTGTTGCCTTTCCTGTTCCAATGCAGTCAAAGTGCACAGGAAGATCATAGAGAAGTGAGTTCAATCCCTTTTAAATTCTTCATTGCATATTCTTCTTGTGTTTTTGTCTTATGTCATTCCTACCTTCTTTACTGAATTAGCCCTGTGTAAACTCCGATAAGGATGGTTTCTTTTCTTCTTGCAAAGTAGCATTCTTTTTCTTGGCTATGAGGTTAAATACGGTTTGTGGAAAGCAACTGTGGGTGGGAGAAGATTCTTCTGTCTCTTAGATTAGGTGATAACTAAAGAAGAGCATGACTGCACGATTAGGTGGGCTGAATTTTCACTTCAGCTGTTAAAAATTTTTGATGAGTTAGAACTATCAAGCTTGTTTTCTCTTTTTATTTTTTTCAATTTTTTTTTTAAAATTTTCCCCTCTATATGCTAATAATTTCAATGAAAGGTAGTTGTTCACAGCAGATTCAATTGTTTTTTTATCCATAGAATGGTCACATGTTTCACATTTAATTGCAAGTTTATAATTGTTAGAATGGCGAATGCATCAACTTTCTCTATTGTATACTAATTGATGTATTTTGTATACCTAGTGGTTATCAACTTTCAGTGATAGTATCATAACCTGTTTGTTAACACTATAAGGTTAAATATGTCATTGGAATTTGAAGCTTGATTCTTGGAGGGTCCAGTTGAACTGGAGGAAACAAGGGAGGTTCCAACACTTGAACAAATAATGACATTAACAGTCATGAGTTTTAGCAATATCTCTGCTGAATTTTGTTAGCAGTTGAACTATAATGTGATGATGTATTATTTCTCAGTGCAGTAATTTGATATTTGCCTGTATTCTCATACCAATACCCTTTTGTCCATATTGTATTCTTAAAATTTGGCCCTATTTGTACTTATTTTACCTTATTTAGAAAACTGACTCCTTAGGTGTGTTCCATTTTGGTGGCATAAGGTGGCATTAATCCTCTTCAGTTCTCTAACTGAAACAATTGGAAACACATTTCAACCCCACTTCGCAGATCTACAAGCTCTTCTACTCAAATGCCTACAAGATGAGACTAGCGGACGTGTTAGAGTTGCTGCTCTCAAGTAATAACTGAGTCTCATCAAATTTAATATTTGGTGCTATAATCTTTTGTAGATGATAAATCTCTGTTTTTTTTTTTTTAAATTTTAATTTTTATTTATTATTTAGTATTTATTATTTATTATTTATTTTTTATCAGAGCTGTGGGTTCTTTCTTGGAATTTACAAATGATGGAGCTGAAGTGGTAAGCTTGTTTTGTTAATTCCAAATCATGATAGTATATTTTTTATTCTTAGCTTACTCTCTCTGCATATTTTGACAAGTAATCTGTTCTAGTATTGAAGAAAACAACTATTGTTGTATTTGATCATAAGGTTTAGGTAATATTCTGTATATAACTTCTTATCAGAAACTATTCCTTTGTTGATGACTCGGTTTATCTGGAAGCAAATTGGGATGTGATTTGGGCTGAGTCTGGCTGCTGAGTTCCATGGGAAGTAGGAATTTTCTACAGTGTGAACTCTGCTTTTATCAGTTGCAATATTTGCTTTTTAATACTAGTTGAGGCCAAGAATTATGGGCCAGTCAACCTTGTAGAAGTATGCATAATATTGTCAGAAAAGTGTTTTTTTTTTTTTTTTTTTTTTTTTATTCTCTTCATTGGGATTAAAATGCATCAAGATAGTGTTGTGATTGTATTGCAACAATGTTGTGGAGGGCCATCCCTAAAAAGAAACTTTACAGGAAATTTGGAAAAGAACGAGGTTAAATTCTTTTTGGTATTGTTGGATATCTACCCTCTGTTGGTTTTTGTTGCCTTTTCAATTTTTTGGAATTTTTTTGAGGGGGGGTTGGTGTGGGGGCAGGGGATTTCGAGTCTGGAAACTAGTCTTCAGGGAGGCAGCCTATAGTTTTGAGGTCATGGCTCAACTAAATCCCTTGTACTGCCCACCGAGGTTTTCTTTTCAATAGATATCTCTCATGTAACCATACTGCTAAGGCAGATACTCCTCTGCTTTTGCAATTTGATTATGCTATAATTATGTGGCCTTCTCATTTAGGCAGCTTATGAGGGTTTTTGTTGGTTCAGAGTTCAAGTTTTGGGCTAGGGGGGTTGTTGATAGTGGGTGGAAGAAATCTACCACCAGTCTCCATATATCATGTGGACAGGAAAAAGAGGCGGGGAAGTGGCCTGGGGGGTTGGGTAGGGTGGGGACACCTAGCTTTAATTTATTAGAGTTATGTGGTTTTACATTGCAAACTTTGATGTTGTGAATGTAATCTTTTTGGACACGTAGACACTGGTTGATTCTATTGCTTTTCTGTCTTGCAAGCAACCCCTCATTTTTGTTATGAGGTGGCACTATTGTTGTGAATTTTTTAATCTTATCCAATATTTGTTGACTCTTTGTTTGTTATTAGATATAGGTTACATGTGTTACAATATAGCATGTAGCGCTGTGTATTTGCTTCAAAGATGTATAGTATTTTTTTTCCCCTCTTTTTCCAAATGTAACCATAACTTTGATGAGAATTGGTATAATTCATTTGGTGAAGGAGTTTGAACTCTTGTAATTTGGTGCTTAAGGATAGACTGTATTCCTTACCATTCATTTAAGAGCTTCTACAATATAACCTCAAACATTTATTCACTGAGTTACACTTCTAAAGTTGTGTAGAATGTGTTTCTAATCTGTTATCAAAATAGATCAGTTATTTGTAATTTTCTCTTTGAACATATATTTGATTGCGTCATGTTAGTGTGTGTCATACGCATTTTCATTGGACCTTGTTCTGGTCCACTTGCTTCTCCTTAATTTCTGATGTATTCCTAAATCTGTGTATGTGTGCCCTTATTTTGGATGAGAAAGTGAATCATTGCTGCAGAAATATATGTTATGTATATATGTGTGTGTGTGTGTGTGTGTGTGTGTTTTGTTTAGATACTCCAAGGTGGCTATGCAGAAGATGGAAAATCATTCTTTTCCAGCTTTCATTCTATCTCATAAGGAAACATGCTATGGTTTCTTGTGGGAGCATTTTTCTTATTTTTACCATCTAGGTCTTAGTCTTGAAACAGTTCCAATACAAGATGTCACTTTTGTATGAAATCAACCATAGCATGGATATTTTATTTCCACTAAAGACAAGAGGTACTGAAGGGATGGGAAAATTTTAACTTCTGGCTTGGTTCCCTAAACCATTTTTTCCTTACGTGGAATTCTCTTCTGTTGGCGAAATCCCAGAAAGCTTTTACAAATCATTGAATTTTGTCGAATCTATGATGAAGTGAGATCAGCAAATTATTATGCCATTTACAAAAGTGGCTTTAGTCTGCTTACAAATTATTTAATTTTGTTAATTTGATTTCCTCAAAAGCCCTCTTCTTATATTGTCTGCATTATCCTGCTCTTTCTTTGTTTTCCAAGAATATATGCACCATTAACCCTGCACCTCCTTTTCCATCTGAACCTACTGCCACCCAGTTGAACTACTATTCGTTCATGCTTCCATTACTGTCTAGACCAGATTTATTTGACAAGCTTTCCCCTTTTCTGAAGGTTGTTAATATTGCACATTGTCAACCATGCTGCATCTGGGGAAGGAACTTTCAAGGATGCTGCTTAACTTAAATTTAATGTGAATACCATTTAGAGGGCTAGAATATTGAGACTCTGATCTATAGGTCTTGATTTAAAGGAAAGCCTTTGTTAGACAGCTGGTCATTGTAGAAATATGTTCAGATATTCAACAGGGAACATTATATATATGTTGGAGATTTCAGCACTATTCTCACCCATTTATTGCATGGAATGGTTTGTTTTGTATTGGTGATTGCCTAGTATGACAAATTTTGGACCCAATATAGTTGTGGGAAAATTTTCTTCTGTGCAAATAATGGGAGACAGCTGCAGAGAGGCCTGATCTAGTGCCACCATTGATAGTACAATGGGGATTGATATATATAAATGTGTTAAATCTGTTTATTACATTCATGTGAAGGAAATATATTGTGATGCCTCCTGAGTATTGTTTGTTTGAGAGTTATATTTCCTAAATCAAATTATACTACACATAGGAAAGCAATTTAATTGTCACACAAAGTGTGAGTTCTGTGGTTATCTTTTTATAACATTTTTTTCAATGGATGCTATGTAACTGATAGGAAGTCCTTGTACCATCCATACACCAAATCACAACTAGAAAATGTGGTAGGCTACAAAGTTATCAAAGACACTGATTATCGTAAGAGTTTGTGCATGGTTAAACAAATGTCAATCCTCTTGCCTCCATGATTGGATATTTTTCTACAGGCCCTGGAAAACTGCAGATCGGCCAATTTTTTCATTGTCCAAGGCAAATTCTAGGTTCTAGGTTTTTCTTTTTTTTTTTTTTCTTGAAATGGCACATTGCCACTTTTCTGCTTCCACAAAAATTGCTGCCACCCTTGCCCCCACCTCCTTTCCCCCATTTTTTTTTTAACCTAACATTAACTATAATATCTCTGTGCAGGTCAAGTTTAGGCAGTTCATTCCCAGCATTTTGAATGTCGCAAGACAATGCCTTGCCTCTGGCGATGATGATGTTGCTGTCATTGCCTTTGAAATATTTGATGAGCTGATTGAGTCTCCTGCACCTCTTCTCGGAGATTCTGTTAAATCCATTGTGCAGTTCTCTCTTGAAGTTTGCTCAAGTCAAAATTTGGAATCCAGTACACGTCATCAGGTTGGAGCTTATTGCAAATGTTTGCTTGAATCTGATTGCACATGGTTGCTAGAATCTGATTACTCTCATGTGGATTTGTTGATGTGCCACATTATGTTATATGCAGATTGGTTCAGTTTCACTCACTTTTGTGTTACATTTTTCTGTTTTCTTACAGTTGCTTACACCCTTATGCTTTACCTAATATCAGGCACTTCAGATAATATCATGGCTGGCCAAATACAAATCTAGTTCCTTGAAAAAGTATAAGTTGGTGATCCCTATCCTTCAAGTGATGTGCTCCTTGCTAACAGAATCAAAAAAATCCGATGAAGATGACGATCTTGCTCCAGATCGAGCTGCAGCAGAAGTTATTGACACCATGGCCATGAATCTTCCAAAGCATGTGTTTTCCCCAGTTTTTGAATTTTCTTCAGTAAGCTGTCAGAATGTGAATCCAAAGTATCGGGAAGCTTCTGTCACAGCATTAGGAGTTATTTCAGAGGGTTGTTTGGAATTGATGAAAGAAAAGATGGAACCCATTCTTCATATAGTCCTAGGGGCCTTAAGGGATTCAGATGAAATGGTAAGAGGTGCTGCATCATTTGCGTTGGGTCAGTTTGCAGAGCATTTGCAGCCTGAAATAGTATCTCACTATGAAAATGTGCTTCCCTGTATTTTAAATGCTCTTGAGGACTCATCAGATGAAGTGAAGGTAAAAATAGGGAAACATCAATGGGCTAAAAATTACTTTCTTGATTTTGGTGGATATTTTGCAAATAAAATATATATGCCTTGATTTGATTAATTTTCTGTACTTGTTGAAGGAAAAGTCATATTATGCACTAGCAGCATTATGTGAAGACATGGGTGAGGAAATTCTTCCATTTCTTGATCCTTTGATGGGGAAGTTGCTTGCTGCCCTCCAAGACAGCCCCCGTAATCTGCAGGAAACATGCATGGTCTGTGAGATGCACCATATGCACTGCAATGATTTGCATATGAAAAATGAATCATTTTAGGATCTTGTTCATTTTCTTGAAGACTGCACTCTGAAAATTTATCTATTTATTAGTCATCACAATGGTTGCAGTCTGCAGTTGGTTCAGTTGCATCTGCTGCAGAGCAAGCTTTCATCCCGTATGCTGAAAGGGTTCTGGAATTAATGAAATCATTCATGGTGCTTACCAATGATGAGGATCTCCGGGCACGAGCAAGAGCTACTGAACTGGTTGGAATAGTTGCAATGTCTGTTGGAAGATTGCGGATGGAACCAATTTTATACCCATTCATGGAGGCTGCAATTTCTGTAATTACATAATCAATTCTCTTTGAGAGGTGCTCCACATTCTTGAAGGATTGATTTGTTTCTGTATTTTTTTCAGGGTTTTGGTTTGGATTTTAGTGAGCTTAGAGAGTATACTCATGGATTTTTCAGCAATGTGGCCGAAATGATGGGTGATAGCTTTGCACAGGTTTACTGACTAATGTAATTTTTGTGTTTTGTGTGATTATTTTCTTGGCTACAGAATTCATGTATTTGCCTTTTAATCGTTTTGTTGGCACAGTATCTTCCTCATGTTGTACCGCTGGCATTCTCTTCCTGCAATCTGGATGATGGCTCTGCAGTGGACATTGACGAATCCGATGATGAAAATAGGAATGGATTTGGTGGCGTCTCATCAGATGATGAAGCTCATGATGATCCAAGAGTTAGGAATATAAGCATAAGAACAGGGGTTTTGGATGAAAAGGCAGCTGCAATGCAGGCAATTGGCTTGTTTGCACAGCACACAAAAAGTGCTTATGCACCGTATCCTTGTGCTCTTACATTTCTTTCTTAGCTACTATCCCGTTCTGATAATTTAGACTGTTATTTGTAAATAAAAACTGTTTTTTAGGGTTCTTTAATTGTTATAAGGTACTTGGAGGAGTCCTTGAAGATTTTGACAAGGCATTCCAATTACTTTCATGAAGATGTTCGGCTTCAAGCTATCATTGGTTTGAAACGTTGGTACCAATCACAGGGCTTTCTGATAATTATTTTGGATTGTGAATCAGTAGCTTTATTTCCTTGGTTTAGTTTTTCTGTTTATGCCTAGTGAGGCTTGGCAATGATTTTCCATCCGAAAATGTGGCGGCATGCACAAGAGCACAGTGCAAACACATTAATTACCTTTTGATTGGATGCTTTTATGTGTGTATTCCAGGCTTTCCAGCATTAGCATCTTATTCATACTAACTCTTCTGGATGCAACCTTAGGAAATAGTTTAGACAAGAGAATTCAGCTCTATGGTTAGATTTGAAAATATAAGTTCTATGGGCAACTTGCTTTTCATCTTAAATCCAAGTTGTACTCTATGATTAATCCTGGACAATGCTTGTTATCCTTCTTTTCTTTTTGTTAAAATCAAAAACTTTGTTACCCCATCTATGTTTTGAAGAATAGATGCCATAAGTGATACATTCTGTGGACAAAATTTCTCATGTATAGGTAATTTGTTCATTGTTTCGCCTTGCTTTCTTTGTGATGTAGTCTAGAAAAGCAAAATTTAGGAGTTATTGCTTTTGAGTAGCTTTGTATGGCTTATCTGTCAAGGACATTATACTCATGGAATAACATTGCTTTAAAATTATAAGGCTTAGTGTTTGGTCTTGCATCTAATATTTTATTTTCTTTTCTCTTTCTTTCAAAAGCATACCTTTCTTCTTCTTCTGTTTCTTCATCTTCCTTATCTCCCAGATTTAAGCAAATTTCCCCCATAGTTCCTGCTAAGGTACTGCTCTCATTTTCCTGCAAACTCAAATAAATCAACCTAGTTTGAACCTAATTATTTTCTTCATATGGAAACACAAAATTCTCAGTTTTTTGAACTCATAAGCATTTTGTTTATGTTGTCACCCTTGATTTCTGCTAATTTTATAGAACATAGTTTTATTTGGTTTACTTGAATGTTTGCTGTTACAATTTATCATTTCTTTCACAATATCAGATTCATCACAAAGCACTTGTGGGCAGGTCATTCATTCCATCTTAAATTGTTATTTAATATGTGATCCATTTTGGGGCTTCAGTTAATAGCTGAAGCTTTTGAGTTGAATGGTTTCTTAAAATAATATCCAAAGTTTAAGTTGTTGGTTGAGACTCTTGATGCCTCACATATTAAATTCTAATACACCCTCACACAAAAGCCTAGCTCTCTTAGGCTGAAAGTGTGAATAAAGTATAGACCCACATTACCTGTTGAAACTAGTGTGAATAAATTCACAATTAAATGTGAGAGTAGAGTGATCCGAACTCATGATCTCTCGGTTTTGAAGGCCTTGATATCATGTTAAGAAACCAGTTACCCAAAAGTTTAAGCTGTTGGGTGAAGTCCAAGAATAGATTTTACATTAACTTCTAACATAAATCATTTTGGCCATCAAAGATGCATTTAGAAATTTGATCGTATAGATTTATGCATGTCATATTCCCATAGCCTCATGAATCTGTCATTTGCACTCACCTCTGTGTGTGTGTGTGTGTGTGTGAGAGAGAGAGAGAGAGAGAGAGAGAGAGAGAGAGAGAGAGAGAGAGAGAGAGATAGAGAGAGAGATGTAGGACAACTCTTTACTCTGAAAGATGTCTTACAATAGATAGAATGGGGAAAATGGGTAGCAATCAGGATAGAAGATTGAGAGAAACAGGAGCAGAATAGGTAGAAAAGAATGAGAAACAGAGTGGGCAGAATTAGGAATCAGGCAAAAATAGGAGAAGAGGATAAAATTATGAAAAGAGGGAGAGAAGTATGAGCAAACTTCTTGGTTGAATTCCTGGCTTCATCAAACCAATACAAAGCTTGTCTTTCTATAGGAAAACTAAGGCAGAAATGATGAACTTAGATACAACTTTAAACCTAGAAACAAACTAGTTCACATACAAATGTAAGCAAATAGATAAGATTGTAATCAATTTATATCGCTACAAATCTAATTACAGTTTGCAACTAAATTTCTTAGATGGGGTTTATTTGATGCAATCCAAGAAAATCCTAATAATAAAATCTTTTCTTTTTGGTTCCTTGTTAAAGAGATGGAGAGAGAGGACTTTGGGCAATATTTAATGTGGCAGAACAAGAAAGAAACTTTATATTAAAGCTTGAATCTTGTCTCTTGAAAAATAAGAGATTGAGATTAATGGTGAGGTATATAGGGTTAATGATCTTCTCAAAATGCAATTGATGGTTGTTGTTTGGTAGCCTGTTTTAGTGCTCATATTCTTTTCTCCCTTTGTTTACTCCACAAGATTTTATTCTTCCAGATTGTGACACTGGAAATGAACATGTTTGTCAGCAAGCTAGGCATACTTATCATACTAGTTTTGACCTTTTGTGCTGCTTTCTCTTGTTTTCTTGGGTATTGTATTTGGTCCTGAGATTTTAAGCTTGTAAGCATTCGTAATTTATGCCAATGATGGCAGATTACCCAATATATTTTTTTTCTTTTTTATTTTTCCAACTACCTTCATAGTAATTTAAGATTAACTGTTGATTGAATTTCTGTGGCAGATATTTTCACGGCAGCACATGCAATATTCCAAAGTGATAGAGTGAGTGTGTATCCTGTTTATCCCTTTATTGGTCCCCATATCCCCATCTGTCATGTTCCAATTATCCATGGACTGGTTGGGGAAATACTCAAAACTTCACCTGATACTTTTTCAATTCTCATGCTCTCTTGCTATTTAAGTAGGAGCTATATATTTCTTTGTTTTTGGTTTTTAAGTAGTAAATAATTCTACAATTAACATGATGAAATCTTGGTCTTGTTGAGCAGGATGGACCAGCGAAGGCAAGAGAAGTTCTTGGTGTGAACACAGCTTGATATAGCTGATATCTAAATCATTTTATCTGCCAGGTGTGTCCTGGTTGTAATGCGGTAAACAAATATTGATTAACAGTCCTTTTATTCTGCAGATAGTGTGATGAATATTTATATCAAGACTATGACTGAAGATGATGACAAGGAAGTGGTTTCTAATGCTTGTATGAGCATAGCAGACATCATTGGGGAATATGGTTACACAGCAATTGAACCCTGTAAGTGTGGCTGTAGTTTGATTCCTTCTATTGGAGAAAACATTATTTCCAAAGACATATATTACATCTTGGAGGAGTTGGAATCTGAAGCAATATGATTTCAGACTTGTCTCTGCTTGTTGATGCAACTTTGGTACTGCTTAAAGAGGAATCAGCTTGTCAGCAATCAGACAATGATAGTGACATTGATGACGATGATGGTGCCACACATGATGAAGTGCTTATGGATGCAGTTTCTGATCTTCTTCCTGCATTTGCTAAGACCAT
Source organism: Rhizophora mangle (assembly GCA_037832345.1). Lineage (NCBI taxonomy): Eukaryota > Viridiplantae > Streptophyta > Magnoliopsida > Malpighiales > Rhizophoraceae > Rhizophora > Rhizophora mangle. Next base: position 3,734,549 of record JBAPLJ010002025.1, on the reverse strand, counting down.
GGGTTGTCATTTTGCATCTATCTTTGCAAAATTCTTTGAACCATTGATGAAATTTGCGGTGAGTTAGCATTGATACTTGCCTAGCATGTCTTGTTGCTTATTGTGCTAAGCATCCTGGTTTAACAACACTAACAACTTAATTGTTGGAAGTGCAGAAATCATCACGGCCTTTACAAGATCGAACTATGGTGGTTGCTTGTCTTGCTGAAGTTGCTCAGAACATGGGCACTCCAATTTCTGCCTACATTGATGTAAATTTATCATGCTACATCTAATTTCCCAATTTTATGTTAATTTTATAGATCTTTTATATTCTTTCCTGGAAAGGAGGATAAGAAATAAAAGAGGGTGAGCCTTGATGTAATAATAAGGTTGCTCCTTTGTGACCGAAAGGTCACAGGTGCGAGTCATTGAAATAGCCTCTTTCCAAATGCAAGGGGAAGGCTGTGTACAATAGACGACCCTCACTGAAACCTCACAAGCTGGGGTGTCTAGTGCATTGGATAATGCCTTAGAGAATTGGATAAAAAGAGTAAAAGAAAAACAAGAGGGAGAGGGATAATAGCAGGAGGAACTTTGTCTCTGATTCCTTGTGTCACGTTTCAGAGGGTGGTGCCTTTGGTACTCAAAGAATTACCATCACCAGAGGCAACCAACAGGCGAAATGCTGCATTTTGTGTCGGAGAGCTCTGCAAAAATGGGGGCGAGTCAGCTTTAAAGTATCCTTATACTCATAAACCCTGTCCAACCCTCTCTTGCTTTCTTTGTTTTTCTTGAGCTATGGCTCTGTTTTATCTTGTCATGTTCATTGAGGCTATTAAATAAGGTGTGGAGAGCATTATAGCTACCAATTGTTCTAAATTCTTGAAACATAAAGTTCTGAGTAACTACTTCGGATACTTCTTTTTGCTGGAATATTCTCCTTTCATCATTGTTAGATACTATGGAGAAATATTACGTGGTCTTTACCCATTATTTGGGGATTCTGAGCCAGATGGTGCTGTCAGGGATAATGCAGCTGGTGCTGTGGCAAGAATGATAATGGCATATCCCCAGTCCATCCCATTAAATCAGGTTAATCTTTGGCCAGCTATTTAATCTTAATTGACTTTTACCTGATATTTATCAAAGAGTGGATTTTTCTCAGGTACTTCCCATTTTCTTGAAAGTCCTTCCACTGAAAGAAGACCATGAAGAATCAATTGCTGTTTACAGTTGTATCTCTACCCTTGTGTTGACGTCCAATCCACAGGTATATATTTAATTCCTCTTTCCCCATATCTGCCTCCTTTCTGTGTGTCCCATGACTTGGGCGGTGAGAAAAGTTGGTCTGACCTTTTATTCTTAAGATATTTTAATTGGTGTCAGTTTCATTTATGCTTATTGTTGAATGAATCCAGATCCTCACACTTGTACCTGAGTTGGTTAACCTTTTTGCTCAAGTTGTGGTGTCTCCGGTTGAAACTTCCGAAGTCAAGGCTCAAGTGGGAAGAGCTTTTGCTCACCTTATTTCATTATACGGACAACAAATGCAGCCTCTATTGAGCAACCTGACGCCTGCACATGCTAATGCTCTGGCTGCATTTGCTCCAAGAAGCGCTCATGCCTGATCAAATCAGCTGGTTGGCTCCCCTATAATTTTTAACTGGATTTCTTTCACTTTTTCTCTCTATGAAGAATGTTTGGTGCTTACTATGTTATGATCTTTAAAAGGCTGAATCAAATGATCTGCGCTGTGCCAGGTACGCATGATTTGTTGAGGGCTTTTACGATCAGTAACTCTAGGTTGAAGCATTTTTAAGAAATAAGAATTGCTCAGATAATATTAACCGATGCTATTGTCCTAAAGACAATATATCCATACAAGATGAGCGTTCCAATTATAGCACCCTCGTCCATTGCTACCTAGAAGCGTGTAGCTGTTCTAGAATATTCTAGTAGCCAACAAAACTTGGATCCTAAGTTTTAGCATTTAGTGAATAATGAGATTTTCAGCACAGGTGGGATTTTGCTGAAACCTGTTTTGTAAGTTTATATAAGCTTAGAAACAAAGCTTTACAAAATCTAAAACCTAACCCCTTATTATTATTATGAAACAACATTACATTTTTCACTACTGTAATTCGTCTTCCTTGGCATAGTCTAACTGTGGTATGCTTATTTGTGCAGGACTGGATACTGCCACTATGTCCCTCCATTTTGCATTTATTGGAGGCAACACTTTTTTATCTCTTTGTATCTAATGGTGTGCCAAGTTTCTCTTTCCCCCACTTCCATGGAAATTTACAACCCTATTATTCTTCTATTCATTGATTTATTGGTTGGTGGTGGGTTTTGGGTGCCCGCTGAAAATGCAAATTCTGGCGTATCTTCACAATGAAGCACAAAGTGGTCATTTTCTCTCTGTTTTTTTTTTTTTTTTGTCTTTATGCGTTTGATGTATGTAATTACATAAACAGCTTATTGATTGTTGTTTATCGATTGGTTCTTGAAATTTTTTGATGTTTTTTTATGGACATGGTAAATGGTTATTCGTAGTTCTGAGGGGAGCTCTCATCTTCATTTTACCATTGAAATGGGCAGGGCATATGTGTATGTATGACAATTTCTTTGGGTTAGAATGTTGCTTGTGGATTTTGGAAAATTTTGCCTTTTAAGTGGGCCTCGCAAGGCATGACTCACTCAATAGTAGCCACAACTTCTTTACTTTATTCTCTTTAGTCAATAAGTTGACCCTGTGAGGAGAGGATTAGAAGTCATGAAGCAAGGGCCCGAACCTAAACAGTCCCAAATTCAAGCTAAGCGAAGACCTATTTACCCCCTGGATTTCCCAGTTGAGCTCAAGCCTAAACTTGACCCACAAAATACTTTTCTCTGTAAAATGACTAACCTCTCTCTATGGGCCTTTGCCCGAGGACCATCCAAAGGCCTAGGTGTTCAAGGCGAGAGGATGGACTCAAAGAAGGGAGTTAAAATGAAGACTCGAGCAAGAGCCCAAGCCCAAGACCAGTTCTCTTTGAATTGGACCCAAACCCAAAAGGAAGAGGCCCCTTTAGATTGCTCCTAAGTTTTTGTTAGAAGAAATGGAATTGGTTCCAAAAACACAGACTGCCAAAAATTGAACCAAATACCTCAATGACTAATTAAGCTGTGGAGTTAATTGGCCTTTAATTACATGACCGTTGATGAAATTATTGGCTTGGAATTGTAAAAGGATAGAAAAGTCTTTAATAGTTCGAATTCTTTAAAAGGGTCTTTCTTAAATTATATATATATATATAAAGAAGAAATGAAAAGGAATTCAATTTACTAAAAATAAGTTATGATGACTCGGAAGGAAAGGTAGGGAGTTTGGCTTTGTGGTGGAATAATGATATTGATGTTACATTATTGGGCATTATGTGCAATAGCTTTGATTTAAGGGTTCCTTAGTTTCTAAGTTGCATATATGTCACACCATATTTTGCTAACAAAGGAGAGTTGTGAAAAATATTCAAAACTTTAGAATTGTAAAAGGGGGCAATTCTGGATATGCATTGGGGATTTTAATGCTTATAGGAGAACATGAAAAGCAAAGGAAGTGGCTAGTGTGACAAACTTGAAGTGACCTTATGGCAAATTTCGTGGATGAATGTGCCTTCCTAGAGTAAGCTATGGCCAATGTAGAATGGAGGAAGATGTTCCCTAATTATAATACATTGCATGAGGCCCAAATAGGCTCATACAATAACCCTATCATATTATGCTCTCAGTTGGAGAAACGAAAAAAATTGAAATGCTCTAGGTTTGAATCAACAAGGATGACCTTAACAGAGTGTGATGAAGTGGTAAGGATTGATTGGTCCTTGATTGACTTAAAATAAAGAAATGTAGAGGAGCATTGAGTAAATGGAACAAGGATAATGTAGGCAACATAAAACTCAAGCACAAAGAGATTTTAACAAGGCAAAAGAACCAACAATAGGAAATGCCCACTATGTCAATATGAGTAACAAAGAGTTAGTTTGAGCATGAGATAAATGAGCTATGGAAATAGAAGGAGATGCGTTGACTCCAATGATCAAGGGTGCACTAGCTAATGTTTGGTAGTAAGAATACAAAGTTTTTCCATAACTATGCAATTCATAGGAAGTTAAGGAACCAAATGGTTAAATTGCAAAAAGATGATGGATTGATAATGTAAAAAACCTTATATGTTAGTTAGGGTACAATAGACAACAAAGAGTTATAACTGTGCTCAACTATGTCCCAAGATTTGTAACAATGAAAATGCAACATGTCATAGAAATAAAAGGTTGTAGTGTTCTAATTGGTAGCTCTAAAGGCTCCAAGCCCTGGAAGTTTCTTTAGAATTTTCTTTCATGAGTATTGGGTTATTATGAAAATAAAGATTGTGGAAATGGTTGAGGTTTTCTTTGCAAAAGGAAAATGATTGAAAAACTCAATCAAACTTCCCTTGTTTTTATTCTGAAGAGTAAGAGTCTTACTTACATTAATGGTTGTAAACTAGTTGGCATGTATAATTTTGTATATAAGGTGATTGCCAAAGTGATAGTTAATTAGCTAAGGTCATGGATGAATGAGTTAATTTCTCTTTTGCAAGTTGGTTTTGTCTCAAAGAGAGCAATCTAAGATAATTTTGTTATAGCTAAAGAGGTCTTTCATGCACTTAAAAGAAAGAAAGCTGGTAAGAGAGGGACAATGATGAAGTTGGATCGCTATAAAGTTTACGACTATATGGAGTGGAATTTTCTTAAGTAGGTGTTAAAGAGATTGGGCTTCACAAAAAGATGGGACAAAAAGGTCAGGAAGTGTGACTAGTCTTATACTAAATCATAATCAATGAAGAGACCACCCCTTTTTTCAAACTAAAGAGGGGGATAATGAAAGGAGGAGGCCCTTTCTTGCCTTATCTCTCTTTTAGCATTAGATGTTCTCTCATAAATGATAAATAAAACTATGGAAGATGAGTAATAATAAGATTAACAATTAAACCCCTTTGCCTTATTATTTTTCATATCTTATTTGTCAATGATACACTCTCGTATGGTAAGGCTTTAGTAGAGGAAGCTCAATCTCTTATGACCATTATAGATATTTTTTTGTTGAACCTTAGGACAAAGAGTGAATTAAAGTAAATCAAGGATTAAGTTTACTATGAATACTTTAGCAACACTTTAAGATGAAATCTACGAAGCCTTTGGAATTAGGCTCTTAGGTGACAAAGAACATTACTTAGAACTCTCTATTCATATCGTGAAGTCAAAAGACCAAGCCATGAATTTATAACAAAGAGAGTGGAGCACTGGACTTTAACCTAGAAACAAAAATTGTTATCCCAAGGTAGACATAAGATCCTAATCAACATAGTGGCTATTGTGTCATTTTTCTAATTCTTGTAAGCTTTGTGTTATAAAATTAATAATAAGTTGAAAAAATTTTAATAGGGTCAAAAAAAAGGAGGAAGAAAGAATCCATTAGATAGCTTGGAAAAAGCTAAGTATGACTAAAGTAATAAGAGAGTTAAAATTTAGGGACTTAATAGATTTTAATAAAGATTTTCATATAAAGTAATGCTGAAGACTAGGTGAGAGTCCTATATGGTATTTAATTCATTTTAGGTGAAATTTTGACAACATCATAGGGATAACAAGTTTCTTAGGCCTAGAGAAGTTTAATTATTAGAAGGACTCTAATGCAACAAAAAATAAGGTGAAATATAGGAAATGACAAAGTAGTAAAAGTGTGGGATGACCCTTAGATTATTATGACTCCCAACTTTAAAGTTAAGACACAATATCCCTTATAAATAAAGACTCTTGGTAAGAAACTTAATCAATATCCATAATTAAATCATAGAATTTTTAGAAGTTATAAAGTCTTTGTACTTTACAAGAGGTGAACGTCATCAAAGATATCCTTTTAAATTCGATTAAAAAACTTGATAGATTCTTATGGCATTATAAGTGCATAGATAATTATATTACAAAATCAAGTTACCATTTATTGGGATTAGAAAAAAATTACTAAAGATCAAGAATTTTATTTAGAGAGCAATCTAAGACTTATTACCTGCATAAGTTAATTTGTTAAAGTTGTGAACCTCCCCTAACAAGGAATATGTTGCTTATAAAATGGAGAACACCAAACATATCTTTTCTTTTACAACCATGCTAGGGGAACATGATTAGCTGGACAAGCAAGCTACCTAATACTTTAAGGTTTATGTCTTTCCAGATGTGGTGTAATGGAATGGTGGAATTGCTAGTAATAAGTAGATTAAGTGATACTTTGACTCTTTTAATGATAACTTATTAGTAAATATAGGGAGAATATGATGTAATTTGCTTTGAATAGATTCAAGTAAATTTGCTAGGTATTAATGATAAGATTTAGAGAGATTATGAGGAGGTCTTAGGTTTACTCGAACTAGTCAATCTCTTAATTCCTAAAAAATTTAATGAGAGAATTAGATGGGAATCACCATTACAAAGCACCTTAAAAATAAATCATGATGCTTTATTTAATCCCAAATCTAAGATGGTGGGAATAATAATTATATGTAAAGATGATTAGGGATTAACCATGGAAGGGAGAGTTGTAAGGAAGAAGATGGGTTTAATGCTAATAATAGCAACATGGGCAATGGTTGAAGTGATTTGCCTAGTGTAATCTATGTGTTGGTTTAGTGTAATGATCAAGATTGATTATTTACTTGTTTACATAGCTCTAATGGCTAATAATGATGAATTTTCTTGAGAAATTGTTACTTTCATTAAAGTTACTAAAAGAATTTTGAACAAAGACAATGAATGGAAATGTGTGTATGGAAATAAGAAAGCTAATTTGGCAATAGATTAGGTGGCTAGAAATGTGAGAATTGACTTTAGCCTTATTAATTTAATGGGTAATACTCTTATGTAGCTATTGAACATTCTATATAATAATTTTTTTAGTGAAAAGAATTTTTCTTTATTGTGCAAAAGAAAAAAATAAGATCTATATTAACATGATTAAAAATTAGACTAAACCATACTTTAAAATTTTCTAGTGTTTGCCTAAAAAAGTAACATGATTTGGAACTAGATTAATTTATGCATATTTAGATATGTTGTATGACAATGTTTTTTTTTTTTTTTAAAGAATTCAACACTAATTTAGTGTTGAGTTAAGGCTAGGATTAGAGAAGTAAATAAAAGTCTAAATCTCTTTCTTATCTAAGCAAGGGATAAGAGCAAGGACTTCTTCAAGTTAGGATTAAGGATTAAGATAATAATCCTTAATAACACCTTGCTCCATTTACCATTATTATTCTTTTAATGAGATTTTAGTTTTATTAGAACCTTTTTCAATACTTCATGTTAAAATAACATTAACATTTAAGTAATAAAACTTAACTATAATTTTTAGATAATTAAAATAAAGATGTAATAACTATAAAAAAAATTGAAATAGAATTCAATAAGTTGAGTAAGTAAACTATACTTTAGGGTAAAAACACAATCTCATTAATCACATATTAAACTATTATTTAGTCAAAAAAAAATGAAAATCAAAGTATTTATTGGAAAAACATTTTATTAATACATATTCAATATAGTATTATTGAAACTAGAAAAAAAAATTTTTACCTTACTTCTCCATAATTCTTAAGTTAAAAAAAATTACATGACATACTTCCTAAAAGTAGGTTTTTTTAATGTATTTTTATATATTTAACTATTTTATTTTAATAATAAAAAAATTTTATAAATTAAAAATTAATTTTTAATTTTAATTAACTGTTACTGCTTAAATTTTAAGTCACCAAATGCATATTAGAATTTATAGTGTATTTATCTTTTGTAAAATATATAATCTTCAAGAAGACTTTTGATAGGACTTTTCTTACTTTTTTTTGTCATAAATCTTAGTTGTATAACTTCTTTAAATAGAGGCTAATATCTTTTTTTTTTTTTTTTTTATAACCTTAATCCTTTATTTTCCATAATGTTATCATAAGGAAAAAATTTATCCTAAGTACTTACTTCCACATTACCATAAACAAAGACCAAATTGGCAATGTCCTCTTTTCTCTAATCTTATCTTTCTTCATGCTTTCCTTTTGTCATCTCTTATCCATAAAACTTCATCTTTTGAAAACCTCACTTTGTCTTCCTCCCTTTTCTTTTTTTTTCTTTTCATAACCAACATCGAAATCAAAGGCATCAAGTTTAAAACTTATATATATATATATATATATATATATATATATATATATATATATATATATATATATATATATCTTACAAACATAACAACCTAAATATTTGTTTAAATTTTGGTTGTCATGCCTTTGACAATTTAATTTTGTGTCAACAGAGCCTTTTATGAACCAAAAGATGATAACTTTTAATGTATTGTGTTTTCTTTCTATTTGTTTTAGCCATATATTTTTTTTCTATTTTCTTGCTTAAATAATAAAGAAAGTTGAATTTTGAATCTTAGATATTTTCTTATTAGGATATATTATGCTTTCAAAAATTTAACATGAGAGCATTTTTAAGCAGAGTCCAAGTAAATAATAGACTCATGAATTTATTATTACATCTTAATCTAAACCTTAAAACATTAAATTATAGGTTTTTGACAATTATATGTTACTTACTCTTCACTCTCCTTTTCAATGTGAGATCCCTTAATTATACACATTACACTTGTAACATAATTCACATTTAAAATCCCTTTCTTCAAGTGTGAATCTTTTCCATATTAGGCTTGTTATTTTTAAATGCGCTAAGAGCCATTACAACTCATGTCAAGAGTATATATGCCACCACTCTTCTTTTGAAGCCATGTTTTGCCACTCCACTTGGGCCTTAGTTCTAGTAAGTGTAATTCATCTCTTCATCAGCCATAAGAAACATGTCACTTGTTGGAAAAACTCTAAGAAACATGTCAACCTAAAATCGAGGAGAAATTCTATTTTAACAAACTTGTGGGTTTGATACTATATTTTAACCCAAAATCTTCAAGTATTAGTTTTATGAGTCCTTTTCACTTATATATTGCTTACTCCTCTCTCTCCTTTCCAATGTGAGACTCCTTAGTCACACAACTCATATATGAAATTTCATAAGTCATACATGAAATTCGAATAATCTCTCGCTCAAATATGAGTCTTTTGCGTATTAGGCTTGTAATTTTTAACACACTAAGAGTCTATTATTACTCCATGTAAGTCTTTTCCATATTGGATTGTTAACCTTGAATGCATAAAGTGCTAATTAATACTCTATTAAGCACAATTACAAGTAAAGCTTACTTTACCTAATCTTGGAGTGTGCATTTGTTGATGCTCCAAAAGTCACATCACTTTGTCAATGCTCTAAAAGACATTGTGTGGACATTGTAGAGCCATGTTATGCTTGTTGCTCTAGACTTACTATTAATTTATTTCATTTTTTCTATAGGTTCTAGCTCTAAAGAACATATACATGGAGTAATGTTGACTTACATGCAACTTGTTGTCCAAACGATTGGGTATAACATGCCACCTATCGTCCCTTCTTTTTAAAGAAGATAGAGAGAAAAAAATTACCTTTGAACAAACCAATAGCCCATTAGCACTTAACTTAAGTCTTTTCCATATTGGGTTTATCATTGTTAAACATGCCAAGAACCCATTTTCACCCAACCAAGTCTAGTTAACCTTACTTTACTTGATGCTAGAGTACTCATTTACCAATACTCCAAAAGTCATATTAAAAGTACATGTGTTAATCATGCCTTACCACTTTATTTAGGCCTTACTCCTAGTAAGTTTAATCTATTTCTTGGAAATTCAAAAGCCCAAAACTAATGAGAAATTTAAGTATAATTCAAGTAAGCAATAAACTCATGAGGTTTGATATCATATCTCAACTCATAACCTTAAGGCATTAGGTTTATGGGTACTTCTCACTTATATGTCCAATATGAGATTTCTTAACCAAAATAATTCATACTTGAAATTCCAAAAATCTCCTATTTAAGTATGAGTCTTTTCTTCATTAAGCTTGTTATCCTTAAACACAATAAGAGCTCAATACTACTCCATTTGAGTAAGGTCCAAGTAAGTAATAGACTTAGAGGCTTGACATTACTTCTTAACATATAACCTTAAACCATTGGATTTATAGGTTCTTTTTACTTATGTTGCTTACTCTTCCTCCTCCTTTCCAATATGAGATTCCTTTATTGCATAACTTACACTTAAAATAAAACTCACATTTAGAATACCAATAAATAACTGATGTTGCAAGATTTGATTTTTGTTCTCTTAGGAAGGTTGCATGATTTTGTTTAAGTAGGTAGATGCAATTACTTTTGATGTCAAGGTACTACATTTATTTTTCTTTTATTTTCATTATGGATGAAAATCTTGCAAACTCACTAGTTTAAACTGCTTCTAAGCATTGTTGATTTGATATTTTGTATTAAGAGTATTGCACCTTTAAAATTATGGGTAAAGAAATTATATTTCTATATGGATAGAGTATGCCAAAGTACACCAAAAAAGATTATAACTATAAACCATAAGAAGAAGAAAACCCTTATATTACAAAAAGATGACATGCAAGAAGCATATTCTTTATTATTTTCCTAATGCTTTATTTGTTATATTTACATATATGATCATGAATTATTGTATTTAGATTTTATAACTTACAAATGTTAAATTTTATAATTAATACATAATTGTGTGAAATTCTTAGGATAAAAGAGCTAAGACTCTCTTAAATGTCAACTTGGCCTAATAAAGTTGGTAAAAAGGGTATTAGAGGATTTTCCACAAAATGTGGATTGTGTTGTCTTTTTGACTCACCTTTCTCTTCTTCTTTAACCTTTGACCAAGCTATTATTGTGATAAAAAGAAAAGAAAAATGCTTTCCTAGATTTGGTGGACAAGATACAAAATCATTTATAACTTTCAATAATTTCTCCAATGAAATTGATGGAGTTATGTTATAAGATTGATTTTGTTTATAATTTTCTTTGATGGGATATTTAGGATGTTGGTGGCAAAACTAGTTGAGAATTATAATAATTGGCCATAGTTATGAGGTCATCGTCACATAATATAGCAATAAGGTATTTTTTAAGTTGCCATATAGTGATTATAAGAAATGCCACTTTGGCATTAATATTATCGCATAAAAAGTGATTTTATGATGTTATGGTGTTGATGCTGAAAGAAGTGTATAATTTTTTAAAAAGTGTCTTTTCTCTCTTCTTAGTTATGATGTTATTTTGGGATTTCAAACTTTTAATCTAGTGAATGAATAAATATGTAATTATTTGATAATTAAAGAAATTGAAAAATTTTCCTAAACAATTATACATATTTTATCAATTTTTGCTTTGATTTTTTTTCTAAAAATTAATTAACTAAATTATTAAAAGATCTAAATAAAATTTAAATTTAAATTAAATTATTCAATAATACTAAAGTCTAATTTTATTATATACCAAATCTTTCAGTTACCATTAACATGGTACATATAATATTTTTATATTGTCCATTACTTAGTATGTTATAAATGCCCTGTGTGCATAAAGCCATAGCTACATATTTTCCATCCCATACTTATAATATTATCAAAATTTAGAAGGGAATGCGAATAACTCCAATTAATTTCATGTACCATTATCAAAGTTAAAGTAAATCATTGCATTGCTCAATTACTTAACCTAGAATGCATATTTTACATCAAACAAAAATTTAGTATGAGATTGGTATATTACCAAACAGAAATAAATTGAAAATTTCAAATAAATCAATTGCTATTTACCATAAAAAACTAAGTCACATGCCATGAACTTTAACATCCTACCACTTAGAATAACGTAGAAATTTTAGGATTGGTGAGTATATATAAGCTTATATTTTAATGTTGTTCATAAGATTTATATTGTTCATATCTATTACTTAGTTATTTGCATGTGCATAAGTGATGTTATTACTTTTCTAATATGTACACAAAAATTTTCTAAAGTTAATCCATTAAATTTTATTGTTTAAAAAATTATATATAATATATTTAGAATAAAATTTAATTTTATTATGAATATAAAATTAATTCAATTAATTTACTAATTTAATTTAGATTTAAAATTTTTATTTAGTTTTTATTTTAAAATAAATGAATTTTTTTTGTTAACAATTTGTTTACGATTATATGTTTCATAAAATTCAGAAATTATAATTTAATTTCTTATTTGGTATATATTTTTAAATAAACAAATTATATTAAATTTTTATAATTTTTTAATGATAAAATGAATTAAATTAAAATTTATTTAATTTTTAATTAAATTTATAAAAATTAGCAATTTTATCACATTAATAATTTTTCTTAATAGTAAAAATTTGGTTAAATTTTTATATTTTTTAAATTATATCAATAAATAAAATAATTAAATTATATTTATAATTTTTTTATCTCAAACAAAATGAAATTAATTTAATAAAATAAAATAAAATTTATTTAATTTTTATAAAAATTATTAATTTTATCTTATTAATATACCTAAAAAAATTTTTAAAAATTTAATTACATTATTTTACCCGTATAACAAGAACTACACCCGAGGCTATGATATACAATTTCGTAGGTTCCTTTTATTTTCATTTTTTTTTATTAAAAAGAAACTCAAGATTTGAAAAGCACTAAAAGTCACTAAGAAAAAAAAGAGAAAAAAAAAAAAACACTAAAAAGAGTCCAAAAGCCCAAACCTAGCGAGATGCTACGGAAAAGGCGCATATCAGGTGTTGTGCACTTCTTCTCTCCCAGCCCCCAGGTGTGGTCTCAGGCTCGGACTTGGATTTCACCGTCTCTCTCTACCGCTTCTTTTCTTGCACACGCACACGCACACGCACACGCACACAGCTCTGAGTCGGTATAACCGTCAGAGCTCCAAAGCAGAAGAGGAAGCATTAGAAATGAACCACATGATTCTGATGATATATCTGCTAATTCTTGTCTCCAGTCATCAGAAGAAGAAGAAGAAGAAGACAAAGTCAAAAAGCCATTTCTCTGGCACAGCACAAATATTTGCAACAACAATTTCTACAGCAACAACCACCACAACAACATCGGGCGGCGGCGGCGGCTGCTACTTGACATGATCTTTAGTAGAAAAGAACAATGGCGAGTAGGGTTCCAGTGCAGCACTACAACTTGAGATCAGCCAATTCCTTTATTGCCACCTCTCTTAACGATCTCAACTCCGTCGATTCACGCCCGCCCCCAAATGACATAGACTCAATTGCAGACCACGTCGATCGTGTGAACGCTGCCGATGGTGGCTTGGATGACAACGCTGTTTCTAATGCTGCTGTCAGTTCCCTCGTCCATTTTCTTCTCTGTTTCAATTATTTTCTTTTCTTTTTCTTTTTTTTTTTTGGGGTTTTCTCGTCCTTTCCTTTTCTGTCGCAGTTCAATTTTGATTTCTTGCTTCTTAACCAATGTCGTTTTTTTTTTTTTCTTGTGTGTGTGGTTTCTCCTTTTGCAGGACTGCATGCATGAAAGCTATAGGAATTCCTTACAACTTGAGGCTGTGGCAGAGGAAGAAGATGGGTCTAGCCTTGAGAACAATGGGTCATCTTCCAGAGCTGCTGCATATGATATACTGACCATTGAGGGTACGGACATACTCTCATGTCTTCGTTAGAAAACCAGCGTTAATCTTCAAGTCTTTCATCAAACTAAACTGTTTCTGTCCAATCTTGATTTCCTGTGCTTGCTAATGATTTGCTGCCTTCGCTTGGATTTTGGAACCCCCAGATGTTTCGCCTATGGAATCTGCAAGGGCTAGATTTTTGCAAATAATCGTGGATTGCTTCATCACTGAACATGTGGTTGAAGTGGCTGATAGTGAGGGTGAATGTCCTACTCATACTGGACAAGATAAATTGAGTAAGAGGAAATCTGGAGATGTTCAGTATGAGGGTGATTCGAGGTTTGCTCTGCCATTGATGTATGTTGCCAATATGTATGAAACCCTTGTTAATGATGCAAATATGAGATTGGCTTCCTTGAATAGTATTCGTGATAAGACCATTGGAGTTGCCCTTGAAGCAGCTGGTGGTTTGTATAGGAGATTGGCTAAGAAATTTCCCAAGAAAGGTACAGGAATATTTTCTTCTTTACTGGCCTTTTCAGTTAGATAATTGAACTGGTTTACTTGCTTGAATTGCAATACAAGCTGATGTTGTCATTCCTTTTGGATTGTAAGTGTCATTTGGACTATGTCCAATTATAATATGTAAATATTTCACTCATAGATGCATACAATATGTTTCCTTGCTCTAGAAACATTAAGAATTGATAAATAATTTTTTTGGGTAATTATTTGTGTGAGTACTATTGAGTTGAGTCTGAAACAATTTTGCCATATTATTTCTCCTGTAGGCTCTTGTATGTTTAAGAGAAGAGAATTGGCAACTTCTCTTGAGACAAGAACAAGATTTCCAGAATTAGTCATCCAAGAAGAGAAGCGAGTGCGTTTTGTGGTTGTCAATGGTTTGGATATTGTGGAGAAACCAAATAATATGCCTATCAATGATGCTGAGTGGTAAGAGTCATCTTTCAACCTTTTATTTTCTCTGGGCTATTAAGCTGCAATTTGCCCCTTTGGTGATTTTTTTTTGTTGTTCTATTCTGGAAAATTTTGTTCCAAAATAGTGGATCGGGTCTTCTGATCCTATATCCATTTTTGCATTTTAAAAGTTGGGTTCAAGCTGCAAAATTGTTCATTTTGATTAAAAAAAAAAAAAACCAATGCTGATTGGGCTATGGCATTTCAAAGATTATGTTGGATGTCTTTGAATTATAAAAGACACTGGGGAATTTTAGGTAATTTAGGGTAATTGCTTGAGGCAAAAAGAAGCGAATTAACTTCAGAGGAACAAGAAGTGAATAAGAAAAATTATTCTCAGTTATATCATGCGTACACTCCAGTAATGAATTGATGAAGTGCTTCATTGGATATATATGTTGCATGTCTATCATCCATGCCACAAACCAAGAAGAAATTCTTAAAATATAGTTTGATAATGTCCCTGCATCCCTTTTGTTACATTTTGCATGATATAAATTCATTTTACCTCCTCTTTAGGTGAACCACCTCATAGCATTTCACTTACCAAATTCTGCATTCTGAACAGGATAGAACCCTTACATGGTTTTGTTCTTTTTCTAATTTGTTTCCCTTGGGGAGCAGGGGGCCCTTTGTGGGGGGGGGGGGGGGTGTGTGGTGGTGGTTGCACATGAGTTGGTATTTATAGTGGCATGAGTGAATGTATAATAATTTGATGTGCAGAGGGATTTTTGATAATGAAGTGAACCTGCCAGTTGAAAAATTAATTTCACTGGAACCCTAAAATTTCCTCTGCAGCTTGATAGAGAGAATATTTCTGTGCATTTTTTGGTATCATTAAGATTGGAAAATAGCAACTCAACAAAGCAAATGATGGGCACTGACTTTGTGAAATATGGCTTCTGATCTGAGATGGCTAAATGGCATCTGTATAAATGAAAACTTGGTTCTTGCATTCTACTGCATGTGAATGTTGGATTCCATACTGCTCGTTTTTACCTTTAAAAAGAGTTGATGAAACAAGAATGCACAAACTTGGCCCCTTTTTCTGTTCTTTTTTTTTTTTTTTTGGGCAAATCTAGTGTGATTAGCATCTCAAATTGATTTAAAAATTGGTAAAAAATAGTAAATGTTTGGATAGCATGCAGTTAAATGGTAGAATCTTAAATGGTTATATTGGCTGGTGCTAAAATTTTACACAACAAGAAATAGTCTGAGTGACAAATTGATACAAATGAAGTTCATTCTAAATTTAAGAAAGCTCTAATGTTACACATTTTTCTGTTATTAACTGTAATATTAGGTTACTAATATTCTCAAACCTTGAAGGGGCACTGCAGTGGCCATGAGTATTTGCATGAGTGTGGTCTATTGTTTTGGCTAATGTATGGAATTATGTAAATGTGTGTCAAAACATCCATTGAAAATGCTAATAGCTTTAAAACCAGGGGAGGATTGCACATATAAGTGCATACACCAGTAAAGCAATATGTTGATGATCATCAGGTTCTTGTGGTCTTCTTTTCCCAGTTTTTCAAGGATATTTGCATTTGAATACTGATGCATGCAATGAATCTGGAATTACCATTTTGAGCTGATTCATGGTATCCAGGCAGAGCAGTTTCCTAAAACTTTTAAGCTTATGAATTTCTAGAAAATCATCATCTCTTCATTTGTATTGGAAAATACAAGGTGGGGACCAGATTAGGCTTTAGAATTCTAGGGCCTTAGAGGAGAAATCTAGGACCACAAGATGAAATTATGTAAACCAGGGGCAAAACAATTATAACAACCAATATGGTGCAAATGGCTGAAAAGAATCTTTTGTGTTTGCCCATCTCCAAGCTTCAGGTAGAAATTAACAGCATACTAAGATAGAAATGTTTCCTTGGATAATTAAGTCTACAAATTATGTGTCTCATGCTCTGTCCACTGTCTTGCAGTCTTTGTACTTTCACAAGATTTGGTTTGCCTGGTAATATGGTCATCATGCTTTTTCCCATTATTGATGCCTTTCTCAATACTTTATTTTCTTCAATACAATTTGAATGTTTGAAAGTTTATATATATATATTATTTATTTTGAAAAATCTTACTTCATTTACATCCAGACCATGGCTTTCTTTGCCTTGTATTTTACATTATCATTGTACTAGACCCTTGAAAAGGGCAGGAATCTAGATCACCTTGGTCAGAAAATTCAGGACAAATTTATCCATGAGTGGTGGAATTTTTGGACAAATTGGCATTCTCTTGTGTCTCTTTTTCTGGTTTAAAAAAATTAAATTGGCTCCTAAACTTGCTGAATGACTATGTGTAGGAAGCTATGGCTGTATGTGGGCTAAAATTTTAGGGGAAGGTTGTTGGGATAATCTTTTCAGTAAACTCTTGAATGAGATAGATAATACTAAAAAGAATAATGTTGACTTGAACTCTAATTCTTCTAAAAGAACTTCGAATAAGATTCCTTTAGCTTAATATCTAGTCTACTTCTTCCATGGAAGAAAATCCTGTAAGAATTTGCATGAACATTCTAAATATCAAAATTGTAGATTATGTGGATCTAGTTGGAGAAAACAATTGTAGATTATGTGTATAAAGATCCTTATAGTAACTTGAAACTTACTGAATCAGCTCTGGCATATAAAATAAAATTGAAAGTGATGATAAATAGTTCCTTAATTTTTGAGTATTTTGGGAATATAGCAGTTTTGAACCTATGGATGTTGTACTCTCCTGCTGCCCATTTTTTAGCGTCTGCTGTGGGTGTAGTATTGGCAATTGTTCAGATTTGCTTGATAAAATGTAAACCCATTTTTGTTGAGTAGTAACCATGCCTAGCAAAATCAGGCTGCTTGTGCCTCCATCATCAATGATTGTTCCCGGATAACATTAAAGAATCTAATGGCATAATATCACAGGCATCTTTGTTGACATAAGCTCTATAAATAGGAAAATAGAACAGCATAAAATTGTTGTTGCATCATTTTTAATAGGGATAATCTGTTTCTAGTTTACTCCAATAACATGCAAGTGACTCTCTCCTTCCCTTTTGCAGCTGAGACCTCTTTTCATACCAAATCTGATGTAGGGCAGATTTATTGGTCTGCCTATGTGCAGACTTGTGGGCTGAAAATGCCGAAGTTCTCTTTAGTGAGGGGCATAAGGAGTAATTCTAACTAGAATTCAAACTCTAATAATAGGAGTACTAGAGCACAAGCCATAAACAATCATGACAACCCAGTTACCATTAAAATGCTCACAAATTTTGCTTACTAAAAAATGGTTTTTGTCAATAAATCTTTTTGCAATGTTTTGTTTTCCCAATACAATGGCAAAAAAGGAAATATTGTTGACAATTCTTCATAAATTAATAAATTTTATGTGACTGCAAAATTACCATTAAGTTGACGGGTAATCCTATCAAACAACAATTAGGCCAATGATATTTGTTATGGTCGTGAGTGTTGGGTAACTAAGAAATAACAACAAGAAGAACGTCTTAATGGCAGATTTAATTGGGGCAGGACAGCATGGCAAGATTAGTTCATATTGCAACCCCAATTCAATCTGAGATTATTGGTTTGTTATTGTTGTTAGTTTATTGTTGTATCTTTTGTTGCTGAGCTGGGTGAAGTTTTTGTGCCGCTAAATGGGCCCTTATTACTCCAACAAAACAATGCTTTCAAGAAGCAGTTGTTTTCTTTTTGTGTTGTATAGCTTCTTTCCTTCTCTCAATGAATGAAAGGGATGATGGTTGTTGAGAAATTAGGATATCCTATTCTTTTGGTTGCTATGGTAAGTAAAAATAAATTTTAACTTTACATTTAATCCACATTAATGAAATTGTGTAGAATTTTTTCTTAACAAGTAATAATGAGGATGGATTTTTATATAATGTTGCTATCTCTCTAGCTGCTTGAGATTTCATTGCTCCTATTTCAGGTTTAAAAGATTGACGGGTCGGAATGAGGTAGCTGTCTCTGCACGAGACTATAAATTCTACTCTCCTAGGCACAAATATAGGCGTGTAGTGTCTAATCTTCCAAGTTTGCCTGTAAGTTGAACCCTTTATTTGCCAACTAATATAAATTCTAGAGCACTGAGGCTTCTACTGAAGCTATCCTAGTGATAATGGTGTACAATTCAATCTGAATATAATTTGCACATAGTGAGTTTGCAGGTAGAAGTCAATCACCTAACTGAATCCCTTTGTCAAGAAATAATAAATATGGGATCTTCCTGTTCTATGATTGCATCAAAATCCTATTGATTAAAATATTGCATCATTGCTTGTGAAAACAAGGCACAAATTTCATCATGCCTAAACATATCTTAATCACGAGCATTGCAGTGATTGATCATCTTTTACGATTTTCTCAGAATCTTTCTGGTACAGATAATTCTTCTACAATGGCTACTGCTCAAGGATTCCACACTGTATGTGAGGTAAATTTTTACTTGTCTTTCTGCAATTAATAATTGTCTTTTGTGTTGGCTCACAAAATGCTTTGATTGTCTATTGCATGGGCATATTTATGTATGGGCATGGTACATGAGCTTGTAAATAAAATTGAATGTGCTAATGACATCTAAATAAACATGGCACTGGGGAATAAAACTAGTGTAGATAATGATTTCAAAGTCTTTTGGTTTTTGAATTTGCATATTACATTTGCTCTAGATTCAATTATTTGTTGCTGTAAAATTTGGCCTCTAGCTGAAGTAGCTTAGAGTTGTTACAATCATAGAACAAAAATAATTAATTTTGATGATCTTACATATCATTGCTCAATGTGTAACAGTCACATAAATTATGTTTTCAATAATATAGCTTAGACGAAGTATGAATGGTCCCATATGTTGTAGATGGCACCTTGATTACAATTGGCAGGATGCAAAATATAAGTGTTACCTTAGATTTGTATGAATTTGATTGATTCGGACCATTGTCTTAGCATTAGGGTACAAAGTTGGATGAAAGTACTGATGGCCGGATTAGGTCAATGAACAAGATCTGTTTTTTGTCATCAAACCATTTCACATTTTAACTAACACAACACACATGCATGTGCCTTGTGTGTGCATAATATGAAAACACAAATGATTTGAATGTGTGATTAATGATTGGGCTAGTAACTCTGTCTGCCACCTCATTGAAACTAGAGCTGGGATTAGTAAACACAAGACCCATAGTTGCTTTCTGACACTTCTGTGAGCCATTTTGTTCCACTTGGCTGCTTACATTGGCTTATTGTCCTTGAGGCATGTGCTTGAGTTTTTCTTATTGTTTTTTTTTTTTTTAACCTTTTTATATTCAGCAAGAAAATCAACAGCCACCTAAGCATCATGTACAACCATTGTCCCATCTTTCACAGTTTCATCCACATCACCAGAGTCATCATCAAGTTCTTCAAAATCCACATGTAACACACTTGTCCCAAAATCATCACTGTGGATCACCTTCACACATGACTGAAATTGCTCATGCCAACCAGCCTCCTACCATTTCTCAACACATGGCTTACTTACAGCCTCTTGCTGGAGGACATGGAGGACGCTTGCACTTAATGGTGAGGTTCTTTTGACTGGATTATCGCTTCCTTTCAATTTAGGGCATAAAACACTGTAAGAAATAACATGGTTCCCCACTAGAACTTTGTGACAATGAATTACTTTCTTCTTGCTAAAGAGGTGCACAGGGCTTCCATGTAATGAAAAGCAATTTCTTACCAAATAAAGTTATTGAGAAAGGTACTCCAGAAACATTTTGATTTAGGGTCACAACAAATTTAAGTTGCATAGGATTTATGGGTTGGTTCATGTGTTCGAGAAATTAAAACTCCAGGATTCAAATATGGAATTCACTTAAGAGTATATTGCTAAATAGAGCACCAATAACTGGCTAGAAAACAGAAAAGAAGAAATGGAAAATTGTCAATTGCAACAATCATAAAATCAGCATAATTAAGGATTACATGATACCTTTTATGGTTAGTTTCCTCTGTTTTGGAGCTTTGATGTTGTCTACGAGAGAAGTCAATATCAAATTTTGTGATTGTTGTAGTGGAAGCATTGGATTCTGTTCCTCAATCCATAGCTTTATATTGTGCCCTTGGATTATTTGCATTACAATGGTTGATTTATAAAATGCTTGTAAGACAAATTTCTGTTATGATTCAATTGTTTCCTCATGAAATTAGTGTTGGTCAGCCATATTTGGACTGAATCCTAGGTAATTTTTAAATCTTAGTCTCAAGAAAATTATCACTGATACCTTGAGTTTTTTGGCTAGTTGCTTTTCATATTGCTATTCTCAGCTTCTATCCTGAGGAACTAAATTCAAATGTCAATTTTGTGATTTATGCATGGATGAACTAAGGATAGCATCAGTTTAGCAGTTACTGTCATGGGATCAGGCATTCATATTATGTTCTGTTTTCCTTATTCTTTTTTCCATCAATCTTCTTGGTTGCACACGGTGCCGGCAATATCCTAGATGGATTTGCTACTCTAGCTCTTTATAAGGAGGAATTAATGTAATGGGAGTCCTGAACTATAGTTGTCATGCAATCAAGTCCTAAACAATTATTTCTCTCTCTCTCTCTCTCTCTGCTTTTTTTTTTTTTTTTTATCCCTTTGAATCAATTTCTAAGCTTTGGCAAATTGTCTCAGTTAGTAGGGAGGTGGAGACTGAGGGTAGAATGGTGTGACGTTGTGTGGTGATATATTAAGAGTACATAGCAGAAAATGGTAGTTAAGTGTTACATAAAATATCACATGACAATTCTCTCTCCATTCCCCCTTCAATGATGGGCGAAGCAAGACTATTATAAATTCAAGATTTTAAGACTTGAGTAGAAAACTGCTGAGAGGTTGATGATCTCCTGGTTGTTGATTCACAGATAATTCCTACAAAAGAATTTGGTTCTCACCATTTCTGTCAGACATTTGAAATTCACCCTTTGTTTGCGGGGTTGATTGCAGGGATATGCAAGAAGAGAAAAAAGGGTCTCTCTAGGATAGAAATGCAAGAACATTCTTGGCCTAATAGAGTCAAATATTTTCTTTCGGATTCGACTCTGTTAATGTCAGTCTTTGAGTTTGCCCTTTTGGAATGTTTGCAGTGACTACTAGTTAGCGAAGCTAGAACCAAAATGTACAAAACCCTTTTATTTACCTCACCTTTGACAAATATTGCAGCCTTCAAGCCCTGCGAGGTTCTGTGATGAATGTGGGGCTCCATATGTGAGAGAAACCTCCAAGTTCTGCTCAGAATGCGGTGCCAAGAGGCTGGGAACATAACATCAGTCATCAATCACTGTTCAAAGATAGGTTGTTTTTTCTGTAAATGCATATAGGTACTATGGGTTACTTTTGTTTCTTTCCAAATACATTTCATTGTACAACTAGCATAAAAGTGGCTGCGTTTCTTTGGATCATTTCGGTCTAAGTTCAATTTATATATATATATTATATAAAAATTAATGTATTAAAATAATAGCCTATTTTTATTTATTATAATATATATAAAAATAGTGGGTCAAATGAACTTAAATGATACAATAAAATTTAATAAAAATTCAAAGTATTATATATTTTAATGTAAATTAATATAAAAAAAATTAAATAATACATAAAAAATAGTAATATATTCAAATATTTTGTTATGTAATAAAATACAAAACAAAAAATTTAAATTTTAATTAATAATTTGTTGGTATTTGAGTCTACTCATTTTAAATTTAAAATAATTAAAATAAAATTTAGTTTATAAGTAATATAATTAAAAATAAATTAAATATAAAATAATTAAATTTAAATTTAACTTAATTATCTATTTTGACATTTTTATTTATCACAAAAAGGGGTCAGAATTTAAAAGGTGCCGAATTTTAAAATGTATTTCACCAAAAAATACATTGGTGTGAGAATTTCATTAGACGCTGAATTTGAAAACAAAAACAAAAAGGTGCGGTAATAGTCAATGGACAGAGAGAGGAGGGAAAAAAGAAAAAAAGAAAAAACATAGAGGAATTCATCTCCATATACGCAACACAAATAGTCATTTACGGTATAAATAGCAAAAATTGACCTGAACCGAATAATATTTACTCAATTCACCTAAAACTTGACTTGACGTGCTTTGACCAAAAAGAAAAAAAATCAATGATTCATAATTTGATTAAATTTTAGAATTTGAATTAATTGAAATTAAAATGTCTTGTAATATGAATTCAAAATCTGAAACTTAAACCTGAGTAGTCCAAAATTCACAACCGTCCAAGCAAATTTTAAGCAAAAGTTTGAAGCTGCCACTTTCATCTGGATCACAAGCTGTTAGTACGATCCACCAAAATTAATTATTTATAAAAAAGAAAAAAAACCACAGTAAATCTATTATGGGCAAACTATGATGCACTAACTTCCCAAGCATATTCAAACTGTAGCAATGACTATCTCAAGTAATTCAAGACCCTTTTGTCATGAATTTTAAAGTAATGACTAACGACAATGCTAAACATAGGGACCCAATTAGCTGCGCTTTCTCTTCAATCAATGTACATAGCAAAACATCCAAAAAAAAAAAAAATGAGGAGTGTTTTTCCTCCTGTGATTGCACGAGAAAAGACAAAGTAAAGTGATCCATACCTTTGGTCCAAGAAACAGTATCTTTGACCTTTTCCGCTCTCTCGTGGCCTTCCAAATTAAACTAAGAAATTACCAATTTGGCAAAATTCTGGATTCCTTTTCATTAGTGTGTGTGCATTTGGGCTCTTGAATCACTAGGAGACGAAAATTAAGATTCTAAAATCACTTTAGATTGTAGGTGCAACGAGAGAGGGCATCTTAGAATCTCTTCAAGCTCCCACCCGACAATTGAAAGTTATTTGGGTTTTGGATAATAACAATGGAGAGAAACACATGCGGAGAGAATTGCAATAAATAGGTTAAATCCTAATACGCATATTAACATAATGCAGTTTTATTTGTAGTTATCATTATATTAGTCTAACTTAATTTTATTTAAATTACTTATTCATATATCATAATGTTATGAAATACAAATAGTAAAAAATTAATAATTTATTAATAAATTAGATATTTTTAAATTTTTTTAAAATAAAATAAAAATTTTGAAAGAATTTGTTATGTTATTTTTTCGTTTTTTATAATTAAATAGCAATTAGGTGAGTTTTCTCTCATTTGTTACAATAATAAAATTTATATAAATAGTACATTATTCCCTCAAAATACTTAATTCACTATTTAATTATTTTTATTTGTATAAAAAATAATAATTTTTAAAATAAATTTATTTTTAATTTTCATTAATAAGAAGAGTAAAGTTTAGTTTAATAGTTTGTTATAACAATGAAATATTTATAAATAAAATTGATAAAAATTAACTTAATTTAAATAATTTAATTTAATTTATTTAAAATTTAATATATTCAAATATATATTAATTGAAAAATTAATAATTTGTAATCAATTTGTTTTAAATTTAAAATAATTTAAAATTTAAATAATTTATATTTGAAATGACTTCAAATCTAATAATTTAGAACTAGATGAATTTGAAATTAAAAATAGTTGAAACTTAAAGTACTTAAAATTTGAATAAAAATTCAAATAATTTGGGACATAAATAACCTGACTCAAAACCAACATTACTTGCCCATTTGGTATCTCTAATTTATATCCTTATGCTTAGACAATGTTCTATTAGGTGCCTTTATTTAACTAATAGTTAAAAAAAAATTTAAAAATTGTAAAAATTCATATAAAATTAATAACGTGAATCACATTATTAAAAATTTTATTTGTGTTTTTTTAATTGAAAATTAGAAAAAATATTTTATTTCTTCAAAAATATTATAATTAAAACAATAAATCTAAATAATAATAATAAAAGAGATATTTATAGTACTTTGCTTATTTTTAATGATGATTTTTATTTTTCGGCTAACAAGCCAACCTTGTCCGTGGTTGATAATGTCGTTAATTTGTGTTAACAATCTTATAAAGACCTAATTGTATGTTATTTAAGTATGTAGATGTAATTGACAATTTATGATAAATACTAGGATTGAAATATGCATTTTCCAAGAAAAAAGTTGTTAGGAGAGGATCAACATGATCAATCAAACTCAAAAATCCTCTCATACTTACTAAAAGCAATGAAGAGGTGACTGAATAATAAATATAACAAAATAACAATCATACAAAAACAAAAATACAAAGTACTTTTACATGTAAATTTCCTCCAAACCTAAGGAAAAAAATCATAAAATATTAGGATTTATCAATCAATTTCATTATAATCAACAAGTGAGTGTACAAAAGGTACATAACCTCAATTATGTTAAAGCATATCAAGCTATAATTTGCACCCAATGAAAATGCAACAAGTTAACTTTAAACAGATTATATGATTTTGTATTTAACAAATTAATCTATAAACCTTAAAATAATGATCTAATTGTACAAAATGAGCATCTAGATATGTTATACTATATTGCAAATTTTCAACTCAATTGGACCATAGATAAATGTTCAACAATATGATTGATCAAAATTGTTGCACAAAAGATCATAGAACATTACCAGAAAATAAGAGTTTTAGTTATGAAGATAAAACCCACATTCATAAAAACCCAAATGACAATATAATCATCAATAATGGCATTGATGTGTTCCTGACCAATTAATCAAAAATTAACTATCTCAAACCATATATCACTTTTTTATTACAAGGTTAATCAAAATTGCATAAAAAATCTTCTCCAAACATAGACAACAAATTAGAAGCCAAAACCTAAACTTATAGTGAACCAATCTTGATTTTAACCATTTAAAACCTTTTATATCCAAATATGTGTACCCAAAAAAGGTAGGCTTATTGCTCTCATACAGAGCCTTAAGTTAATAGAATTTTACAAATATAGTAATATCCACTTCACTACATTTTAGTGCTCTCTTTATAAATTTAGAATGAATTGACCTATTATATCAATGACATGCAATATTTGGTCTCATGTACACCATGACACACATTAAACTACCTATAGCTAATGCACATGGAACTCTTTATATCCCTTCCTTCACTTTCTTTATGGAAGGATATTGGTTAACAAATAATTTAAAGTGTATAACAAGGGTAATGCTTACCACTTTAGCTTTATCAATGTTAAACATTTGAAGCACATTTTCAATGTATTACTCCTAGGACAAATACAACTTCTTGTTTTTCTTATCTTAAATGATTGTTATGCCAAAAATCTTTTTTATTGGTCCTAGTTCCTTTATTATAAAGGACTTACTCAATTCTTGCTTCAATTTGTCAATCCCAATAATAATTGTATCATTAACATAAAGTAAATAATGAAATTATTATAAGCAAATCTCTATGTAAAAGCATAATGATCAAAAGTAATCCTTTTATATCCTTGCTCCCCTATAACAAAATGATTTAACTTCTTATATCATTGTCTTGAAGCTTGTTTGAAGTCACACATGCTCTTCTTTAACTTTTGCACATAATCCTTTTTCCTTTCACCTTAAAGTTCTATGATTGCTCCATATAGATTTCTTCTTCTAACTCACTATGAAGAAAAGTTATTTTTACATCCATCTATTCAACCTTTAATTCCTAGCTTGTAGTTAAACTCAAAATAACTTGGATAAAAGACATTTTCACCACTTGGGTTATGATTAAACCCTTTAATAATTAATTTGGCTTTATATTGTAGACCTAAAAATTTTTTCTCTTGCTTTAACTTGTAAACCTACTTATTTTTTAAAACCTTTTTACTCTTAGGTAACTTTAATAACTCATAAGTAGAGTTATCAAGTAAGGATTTCATCTTATCATTCATAATATCAATTCATTGTTGCTTGTGTTCATTATTAGTTGCTCTTTGTTTTTTTTTTTTATATATTTTAAAATAAAACTTAGGTTCTCCCCTTTTAGTCAACATCACTTATGTATTATGAGAGTAATAAGTAAAAGACATAAAATTGATGGACCTTTGTGATTGAAATGATGGTGGAGCTATAGGTGGGTGATCTTCTGTGGGAGCATCAATATTACTTGCACCTTGTATATGGCAGTAATCTTGGTGAACATTCTCATCATCATGTTCTTGAATGTTATCTTGAACATCAATTAGATTAATTAAAGGTACCTTATAAACTACATTAATATCAATCAAGCTATCATTAGCTTAAAAATCTACCTTCCCAATGTATTTAATGGTCTAATCCTCAAAGAATGCCACATCTATGCTTAGACAAAGTTCTCCTTAATTGGGTTATACACTTGGTACTAAAATTCATCTTCACCATAACCAAGAAAGATATATTGAAAAGTCTTATATCTAACTTTGCTCACTCATCTTTAAATGTATAAATAAATAACTTGCAAACAAAAACTCATATAAAATTATAAAAGACTTTCTTACCAAACTAAACTTTGTTTAGAATATCACTTTGTAAGTGAACACTGAGAGGCAAATTTATCACATATGTTGCTATATTCAAGGCTTTACTCCAAAAGGATCTAAGCAAGTTCACATCTAAGAATAGACATATAATCCTCTTAATTAGTGTTCAATTCATCCTTTTAATTAAGCCATTCAATTATGGGGTTTGGGAGGTGTCCTTTAATGCTTAATGTCATGTGCTTAACAATACTTATCAAATGAGCTACTATATTCACCACCATTATTAATATAAATATATTTTTAACTTCTTCTTTGTCTGTGTTTCAACCAAGGCATGAAATTGTTTGAAAACATCAAAGACATAATCCTTAGTCTTCAAAGCATAAACCTAAAACTTCATTAATAGATTAGTAATAAAAGTCATAAAATAAAGAGCACCACTATTGAATGTATCTTTAAAGGACTACAAATATTAGAATGTATTGACTTTAATAACTATGATTTCTTATAAGGGAAAGGGACTCTTAAATGTAACTATATTTTGTTTTCTAGCCAATTAGTGTGGACACTTCTTCCATATTACACTTTTCATTCATGAAAGCTAGTTTTTCTTTTCCATATAATTTATTTCCCTTTTATTCATATTTCTAAGTTACTGGTGCCACAATTGTTTAGAATTTTCATTTTTTACTACATTCATGATATCTCCAAAGATGGAATTTGAATAAAATATAAATTGAAGCATTTTTTACCTTAAGCCATAATTAAGAAATCTTTGGTAAGATTTTATTGACCATCGTTAAATCAAATTGAAAAAGATATTTGTGATATGTCTACTATCCTTCAATGTCTTTACTATTGGTCTTCAAGTATAAATCACTCATGCAAATGAATTGTAATAAATTGATATTACCTATCTTTAACACCCATAATTGCCAGATGTATATGTTGTGAAAAAAATCCTTTTAGGAAGTAACATGTAGAAAGTTATGTTTATTTATCATCCAATCTTTTCATAAGATGTTAGATTGTTCTAATCCTTATCATAAACAATAATGAGTCATCAATACCAGAAGTAATAATAGTATCAACATGATCATTGTTATTATTATTATTTTTTTTTCATGCTTTATCATTACTTTCTTTATTTTCTTTCTTCAACTCATAGTAATGTTTTTGGATGCGACCCACCATCTTATAATAATGACACCCTACATTTTTTAATCTTGATCTTTGCATGTTTTGACTTTTACTTCTACTCCTTTTACACTTCTCATTTCTCTACTTCTCTCCTTACTTTTAGTAATTAGAACCATAGATTTTGATGATGATGCTTCTTCTCATCTCCTTGTTCAACACACCACCTTTTATGAGTTCTATAGATACAACACCACTAAAGGTAAACTTAGTAAGTAATATTTGAAATGTCTCCCAAGAATTGGTTAAAGCAGCAAGTAAACAAATTTGAGAATGTTGTTATTAAACTTAATGCACATACCTGACAAATGATCAATAAAACCTTAAAAATCATTCAAGTGGTTAGTTACTAAACTCCTTTCTTTATTTCTCAATTGCATCATTTCTTAATAAGAATAACTTGTTATTACTAGACTTTGAAACATACAATGTCTCAAACTTATTCCATAAAGTCCATGTATTTGTCACATTACAATTGTGATTTTAAACATTATCACCAATAAATTGCTTAATAAAACTATAAACCTATACATGCTCAAATTTTTGATTTTCATTGGTCTTGGACTATGGTTTGGTAATAACAAACATTGAAAAATGCAATTTTTTCATAAACAGACAATTTTTTGTATTTTATTTTCTAAATATAATAATTTATGACATTCATTATTTTATTCACTTTCACCTTCATCATTCAAACAAGTCAAACATAATAACCAATATCTTTGATACCATTATGTTCATAGAGGATCAACAAAATCATTCAAATATAGAAATCCTTTTATCGCTTGCTTGAATTTGTGAGGAGGTAATTAAAAACTAATATCACAAAATAATAATTACGTACAATAATATAAGGATTTTTACATGCAAAACTCCTCCAAATCAAAGGAGAAAAACTATAGGACACTATAGTCCATCAATCAACTCCATTAAAATAAAAGAGAGAATGCACGATCTCAATTACATCAAGCAAATTGAACCACCTCTATTTGCACTAAATGAGAAGGTAATAAGTTGACTCTAAAAGGACCACCTATTTCTATATTTAATAACTCAATATGCTTATCTTAAAACAATGATCCAATTGCACCATCAAATATCTCCTAGTATCTTGCAAATGTTTAGCTCAATTAGATCATTCAATAGTATAATTAATCAAAATTGTCATAGCAAAGATCACATAACATTATCAAAAAATAAGAGTCATAGTTCTGAAGATAAAACCCACACTTGAAAAAATCCAAAAGTTGATCCAAATATCTACAATGGAGATATATGCTTCCTTTATCAATTGACCGAAAATTAGTTTGATCAAACCATAAATCACCTTCAAATAATAAGGTTGATAAAAAATGCACCATAGAATGCAGATCACAAACCAAAAGCCAAAAACTAAACTTATAGTAAATGAAACTCAAACTCCATTGTTTAGATTTATTAACAATATTATTTTCTTTCAACCATCAAAATTTCAATTCAATCAAAAATATTTTGCCTTTTAATAATGAATTCAAAGAATATTGCCTTAATTTGAAAAATTTTTAGCAACATACTTTTGTCTCATTTTTCCTCTCTCAAATTTTCTATTGCCTCTCTCTTCTAAAATAGGTTTCCAACAACTTAAATGAGATATTAAACCCCTCATTCAAGGTTTGAGTTATGGGCCAAAACAAACCCTTCAATGGGTTATACACCAAATACATCCAAATTTGGGCTTATCCATATAGGAAGGGACCTAAGTCCCAACAAAAGCCACAAAAATTTTCACAAAATTATTAATCTTAGCACAAATTTCTATTAGTATCAATCAAAAAATGCTTTAACTTGTATTATCTTTTCTTGGTATTTTGTTGTCAATAATAGCGCCAAATGGTCTATTTTCCATGTTAATTTGAGCAAGCTAATATATAGTGAGTATTATTATCTAAAAAATTATATCTACAATGAGCATAACAAATTAGTCCATAGCATTCCAAAATGATTCATACTCAAACGAGTAAATTTCCCATAATTCGAGCCTAATATTGGATTGCTATAATTCTATAAACTTACCATAACAAAATTTTCTTTTAGTTAAACTAGTATAAAAATAAATTATTGTCCATACGGACATGATATAAACATATAAACTTAGAAAATTAAGAAGTAGGTACGACTAAGCATGAATATTATATAAATATTTTTAATTAAATTTAATATGTTTCTAACACATAATTTTAAAAACTAACTATAGTATTTAGGATTGTGATATGTATGCCCGTGGGGCAGCCTGTGGGCTTCACCCATATCATTTTCCTTAAATTGTAATGGTTAGTTAAGATTTAAATCAATTCTAGACAAAAAAAAATAAAAAAAATTCATAAACTAAAATAAAGCAATTTTCTTTTAAAATAATTTTGAAAGTTTTTAAAAGATTGGGGAATTAAAAACTAAAAATTTCATTTCAAATTTGAATATCATCAAATAATTTTTATATAAAACATTTTATTTATATATTTTTATTAAATTAAAAAACACTACATACTTAATTTATTTTAAATATCAAATTTAGCAAAAAAAAAAAAGTTTTTTAGCTCTTAAATTAAATTATTTTTTTAAATGTAAAAAATAGTTGTTATTTTTCAAAGTATATAACCTAACATTAAATGAGATAAATATAATAATTAGTAAAAACACGATACATGTTAATCACGAAAATTAGTATGAGCAACACAGCCCCTTTTTCATGGCTGTCGAATATGTATCTATTGGTGTGTTCGATCTGATACCGAGACGAATACTATTTAATTGGTGCTATCGGTGGGTTCTTTGCAGGCAGAGCGAGACATCCATGTGATGTGCCGGAAATTCATGTGGGGTTGGATTGCGTCCGGGAAAAGTCGATGGCCCCACCCCCTGGATTCTTCTTATCCAGAACGCCACGAAGCGAACAAAACACAACATTCTCATTCTGACGCAAAACCTTTCAAACAAAAAATAGAAAGATAAAAAGCATTACTTTTGTGTGGCTATCTTGCAGTAGCCAGCCAGATTCTTCTCCCTCAAACCAAGATTCATGTACCCATATAGTTAGAGCATGGCTAGCTAGCTGCCTGGCAAGTGCAATAGAAAAGCCAACTGATTAAGATTCATCCGGACAATAAAAATGGAATCATCTGTCGGAAGAAGGTGCAGACTTGTGTTGTCCAGCTGATGGTTTTTGCTGATAACTAACACTCCCTGCATCGCATCCATATTGAATGCGTTGGACAATAATTCACAACATCATCTGTTCAGTTTGGTTTTGTCTGTCTACTCCCAAGTCCTTCCCTTTATTAATTTCTTCTTGTTCAGGTACTTATTTACATGTCTCCATCTGATTAAATCTTTTCCACTCACAAACACACACACATATCCATTACCGTTTGAGCATCTTCGAGAGAGTTGTGTCAACAAAATGTTATGTTAGGAGTAAATAGGTTTTCAAATAGAAAAGGGTCCTTAAGTAAGATTGTAATTGTGAATCGTAATGCTAATCAGCTTTGGTTTTGTCCATTTTGCTTGTCATGCACAATTGAAGGGAACGGTTTTCGTTCCATTTCTCATTTTCAGTCCTCAGAGTGCATCCGTTTCCCACATTTTATTAGGTTTCATGTCATTGAATAGGAACGTAAAACAGTCAAGAATTAAAGGGAATCGATAGTAAAATCACGGATGCCAAATGCCAGACAATTACTACAGGATTCAACTATAGTTCAAAGGATTAAAAAAGGAAAAAACATAACCCGTAGGATTCAAATATGTTTCATTGCTATTACATTTATAGTTTATTTTCTTTTACCTACTCATCCAACTCAGGGCTGCTCCTACTGTTATTGCTGACATATGTCGGGAATATGGTAGAAAATTTTGGCATGACAATGGTGTCGTCCTTATTTTTCCTAGGATTTAAGAGGAATAGATGTTGGCTGCTTAACTGGCAGGCAGGCTGTGAGAAACAACGCTGTGATTTCGGGATATGATGAGCATTATATCAAGTCACCATTGCAATTGGTCAACTGGAGCTCAAAGCCATTTGTGCAGAGGAAGATGTGATAAGGTTCCATGTTCAGGGCATTTTGTTCTGCACTCCCCATACAAGGGTCTGATTTTCTCCAACCGCATGTACCCCATCCATAGTTACTTCCTAGATCAGAGGAAACGTAATCCCGTTGTTTCCAGTACAGTAAATGATGGTCAGGATCCTGACAATTCAGAAGACGAAAGTAGTGCGGATGAATCTTCTGAAGGGGTAGGTTGAAAATCTCTTTAGTTCGTCTGATTTCATTGTGTTTAGGAAGGCTTTTGGAAAATACAGTAGTGTTCATTTGCCATATTGATATTTCATTTTTCTCTAGAATATTTCCTTGGTCCATTGGAGTATGAAAGATTTTAGAGAGCCACGACTATTGCAAACAAAACTAAACAGAAAAAGAAAAGAACAGAAGAGAAGAAGAGAGTTTGCCAGCTACTTTGCTTCTAACTCTCTTTTGGTTTCATTTAAATTCTTCTCCTTCTATACTAGACCAGAGTACATTGGTTACTGTCAAGAAATAAATGTTTTGGTGCCCAGAGAAACTTCTCTTTTTCCCCATCTTGAGGTCCTTTGCCTTATTCAATACTGAGAATTTAACAAAACAAGGACTACTCTAGCCATGGTTCCTGGCAGCTGGAACCTTGTTCAACTCAACCATCATGTGGCTGCAACAGATTCCTAATTTTCTACATGCTACACAATAGGGATCCCCCTTTCCAGCAAAACCGGCATTCAAGTTGTAGGTGGGGTTAGATCCTCATTCCCTAAAAGAGACACCAATAATCTTTTCCAGCTAAACTAATTGATAGCTATTTTTTGCTAGATTATGCATTTTCATAATCAGAAGATATTTGAGCCCTTTTTTTGTTAGATTGTGGATTTTAAAGGATAAATAAGAATAGCTCCATGCTTGAAGAGATATAGTCATGTTGTCTACTTCAAAATGTCTCAGGTGGATAGTCAAAGGCTAAAAGAAAATCTTGAAAGAATTGTTGGTACAGATGATTCTGCCTTTAGTGGGATAGATCTTGCAACTCTCATTCGGAACAAGTATGGAAGGTCTTATGATGTTCAACTAATAAAGAAGGTATGTCTTCTTTGTGCAGACTAGAACTTATGTTATATTGGGAAAATAATTGTAGTTTGCATTCCCCATTTTTTCTGTGCTTTGGTGGACCATAACACATCGTGTGGATTGTGAATTATGGATGCAAAAGCAATGGCTTGTATAGAGTTCAATGGACACTAGCATCACAATACTTGTTATCTTGGCTATCTTGGCGTGGTTTACATTACACACACACACACACACACACACACACAGAAAGGGTTGCATTTTGCTAGGAAACCATTCTGCTTAATTCACCTTGAAAGACCGGATACATGTCAAGAAACTATTCTACTCAAAAACTTAAATTGTTAGGTAATATTCAAAATATGAATCATATATTATATTCCAACACCTATTCCAAGCATTTTGGGCTAGACTTGGACCAAATTATTTTTTGCTTAAGCTTGAGCTAATGCCTTTAAGCTGAAGTTGAGGCCGATATTTCAATATTTATCTCAGCCTATATGCCACAACAAATCAATGCCACAGTCCATGCTGGACACAGCTGCACTCAAAAACACTAGAGGCAGTTGGATTTGGCCACTCGGCTGACCTAATGTGAATGTAAATCTCATTTCTAGCCAAAGTTTTATTAGGATTAATGCAAAGAAGGCATAATGGGGTCGAGCTATTACAATTTTTTGTCTTAGTCCACCTGTTTTGTGAGTGTTGGCCTATCAATAGGTTTAAGATCAAGCACACAAAAAAAACTATATATGCATGAATATTTTTTAAGCACTCACACAACAATAAACATGCATGAATATTTTTCTCTCACATGAATATTATATGAGTGTGTATCTGAATAAATATTAAGTGCCATATCTGTCTACATGTATAAATGATCTTTTCCTTCATATATGTTTTATTTCTATATAAATCTTTGTAATTTTATTCATACTTTCAAAATTACCCTCCCATTGTCTCCTTTTGACAAATGGACTTCGATCTTTTTTCCTTTTTCCTCCCTTTGGGTCGCCTCTAATGTCCCCAAGCTCATATAACTTTTGAGTGTTAAACACTGGTACAAAAGATTATTGTCTATACATAGACTCTGAAGAATCTCAATTTCTCTGAAAATATATTATAATTGAACATTCCCTTGTACTTGTGCTACACGCTTGTTTGAGAATTATGCTTGTTGCATGATAATTTACCCTTTTGCATTCAATGTGAAAGCATATTTTCTTATTGTTAAGTTTCTTCACCATTTTTAGTTTTGATATCTCATATAGAGTCACCAATGCATAAGCTTATGACAATATACTCATTACATTGATTGCTTGATCCAGGAATTTATGGGTAAAAACCTTCTCGCTTTGAATGTCATGTGGAAATTCATGGAGCAGGTATGCAAATTATTGTGCTGAATATTGATCAATTTCAAATGCGATGGATTATAGTATATAGTAAGTCTAATAACTTCAATTGATTTTGTGGCTGTCTGCAAACATGACTGAAATTAATAAATTAGTAGGAAAATATATTGACATATAATTCTTTTATCTTCTATTGTTCTTTACATAATAATATTCATGTGGTAAATTTTTTAACAATTTTTGCTTAAACCATGTCATTTTCTTTTATGATACTTGCACGGCAATCATCATAGTAAATATCACAAGGATAATTTTTTTACATAATTTTTTACACTCGTAATGGTACTAAAATACTCTTTTAGTCTCAATTTCAATGATATATAAGAATACGAGTAACTTTTTATATAATTGTATATAAGGATAACAAATAAGTGTACAATACTCTACAAGAATCATTTTGACCCTTTATTACTTTTTTTTATAAAAACATACAATGTAATACAAATAACAAGTATGTCACTTTGTATTTCATTTAGTTATTGTGAGCTCTTAGTTGTTTATACCTATTTATAAAATTAATAGTTGATATTCTAATTATATAGGTTTGTATGATTTGACTATCAAGCCAAGCATGATTTAGTAGTTACATGGTTTCATGGTTTAATAGCTTTAGAAAATACCCCACTCCCTAATTTTCGTGCCCTACAAATAGGTGTCTGCCTTATCTTAAATTTTCTCCCAATTGGATGCCTCCTTGAAGTATCCATGTTTTGGCTAATAACTTCCTCTTTTTTGCTATCTTTGAAAAATCTTTATAAACCTTTTTAGCATAGAGGTTGTCCATTAGAAACATATCCATATTAGAGGATAAACACCTATGATCTCTCTACTTTTTTGGGGCTTGAGATCAAGCTTGCATGATGCTATCTTCCAACCGTTTGCCCATTAACACATGACTAACCTATGCATGTTGGAGGGGCTGCATGTTATTAGTTCAAATTTGGCTCATATGTCAACTTTTGTGATGTCATATCTAATTTCATATATACTTGTTGGCCAAATTGCCTTTCACTTGCATGTTGTTGGTCTGAACTCTTATCCATGCTCTAATGTTGATAAACTTTCAAGTGAATTGTGTATATCCCTAAAGAGAAATATGGTTTTTGACAATTGGGCAAAAGATATATTGATGTACTTGAACTATTACACATTGCCAACAACTTGGACTAGTAATGTTGAGGCACACTACTATGCCAACCAATGTCTTAAATACCTTTTACGCTTGAAATCAATGTTACCACTTACTGTCTCAATACTTCTGTAACATTAAAACAATGTCATTTAAGCATTTGGGTTTAACTCTTTGCTAATATTATAACCTGTATTTATCCTTTTCTAATTTGTGGTCATATACCTTGACTCCCACATCTATCTTATTTACTTTGATGTGTCCATCACACACCAGCACTATACTTAGCATTAGTATAAAGTACACTATCAAATACTTATATTTTCATATTAAGAGGCTTAGGGGACTAATAGTAAATTTGATTTAATTCTACTTCATTTATAATTTCCTCCTATAATATTCATGGGCAACCTGTCATTATTTGTGTGCTCTAAAAAATATATTTGAGTTTGATTACTTGTATTCATTTGTACAAACTTCACGGTGTATCCATATCCATCATGAATTTGTATAAATTATTTGTGTTCTATTTCACTAAGAATTTGTAATTGTTTCCATAAAGTTTTGGATAACTCGAGCATCATTTGTACCAACTCTAATCTTTCTTTGTCAAATGTGTCTTTGTTCCCTTGTTTATTTTCTTCTCCCTCATTTTTGTTTTCCTCTTCTTTTTCTCGTTCTTTAGTTCTTATTTAGTCAATTTGTTTTTCACATATAGAAATCTTTTCCACTGACCGAGGAAGAATACATCTTAAGGCTTGACGATGTAGCAAACACATTGAGATGCTGGGGGGCTGTCTCACATATTCGAAACAGTTTAGCAAAGTTGAAAGAACGGCCTCGCATAGGGAAGGTTAGTACAAAATAAAATGTTACCGATTATGATCCCAGTCTTACATTGAAACTGCTGGCATCTGTTTTCCAATACTTTCATTGGCTCAACAAAAGGCTGAAATATTTACTTGTATTATGCGTTTAGGTATTAAACTCTACTATCCTACCATTAGTGTGCTTAGCCTAAGCAGAATGTTTTAATATTCTGAACAAGAAGATTCAAATTTATGGTTCATATTTTGAATTTTCCACAGGCTGTTAGCATTTTTATAGACATGGATGAATCGGGAGGACGAGCAAATGAATGGATTTACAAGTAGATTCTTGTGTAGAAGAATTTTTGTTCTGGGGTGTGAAGCTGGAAGAAGCCATATATTATTGAACAGTCATTACTAGAACTGGATTGATTCCCGAATGCAGCCATTCAAATGAAGTGGTTTGGAGATGCTGAACGTTGCTGCCCCATGTAATCTCTCTGGTTCTTAGAGTTACCCAGGTTCAACATAATGGGATATTAAATGCCCTTAACGACTTCTGTGTGTAAGAATCACAGCTTTGCTTGTATCTGCAATATCCCTTCTGTTAAGCACTTGCTCAAAACATGTAATGCTAAAGGATTGTGCTATGGTAATGATGGGTTTCATTATGCGAATACATCATGAGCAATACTAGACCCAAATCACGATCAATACTGCCACCTTTCAGCACACGAAGAGTACTACTTTTTTTATGTTAATTAACTCCGATTGAGTTTAGAATTCAAAACTTCTAACTCTTGAGACGATTTTAATGCTAATGAATAAAAAGTACTATCTCTAAATTGCTATCTGTGACTACGGTTGTTGTAGCCTGGAGATGCTGCAGTAATGGTAGTTTCTGTAACACTGCATTAGCACAAATTGCGCTGCTGCAACTGCTCCTGGCCACAATAGTTGCATTTGGTCCTAATTGCAACATCGCAACTGCACGGGAGGGGCAGACCTATTGTTTGAACTTTGATGAGTGGTGCAACTGCAACCCCCCCCCCCCCCCCAACTAAATCTAAAATTGAGGAAGGCGGCTAATATGAATTTTCTTATTTGTCTCCACTCACAATTAATTTGTTCCTACTCATTTAGAAAATTAAATAATAAACTAAATCTCTTTCTTAATTGATACCTAAGGTCTCATGAATATGTTTTTTATTTTTTTTTATTTAATTTGAGTTTATTAGTAGATATTATACGTTTATGATATTATTTTTAAAATTTTTTTTTACTTGAAATAATTAATTAATATTTTAAATAAAATTTTAATTATTCATAAAAATAATATTAAATTATATATTAAAATTTACACGCATATTTAGCCTTTCTTAATGATGAGTCATAATATACAAAAGTAGAGATATCCTAGTTGAAGTATTATAATTTTTTTTATTTAATAAAATTATTCTTTTCTTTTGAGTCAATATTTAATAAAATTAATCACTATACATATACTGTATCATTTCCTATATAACTAATCTATACATAACTTTTATTTAATAATAAATTTTTTTTTTTGACTACTATGTGTGGATATATATTCTTCTCCCTCAGCAACCCCATGTAACGGTTCAATTATCATGAATTGTTTCCTTACAAAAAAATGTATGTATATCTGGCATACGTAAATGAAAACTTTCTAAGTATTTTCCGTTTGATTCATTGATGAGGATTCACTTTTAGAGTTGGGATTAAGGGTTTGTTTGATTTATTTGTTGTTAATTACTATTACCGTTTGTTGTCCTTATTAATAAAACAAAATTGTTGTGTTTGATTATATTGATATTGTTTATTGTTATTTAAATAATAAAATAATTATTTGTGATATTTGATTTCTGATTTATTACCATAAATGATATTAAAGAAATAAGGTATATCAATCTAATTTGGTTCATAAATTATTAATTAGTTATTGTTAACCCCAATAATAGATTAGAGCTACCTTTGTAATTAGTTACTTTTGGAGACTTTCATGGAGAACAAAAACAAATCAAAGAATAAATAAATAAGAATTCACTCAAAAATACATAAAAAAAAATCTAAACTCAATACTTAAGAGTAATTTTACTTTTTATTTATAATATGTCTAATTACTAAAATTAATACTAAAACTTATTTATAAAATTAATTAATGAAAAAAATAAAAAATAAATAACAAATAATAAAATAAAATTTTACTAAAAAGGAGAAAATCTCAAAATATCTTACATAAGAAATGAAATTATTTCGAAGAAGAGAAATTTAATGATGTATGAAATAAAAATATTT
The DNA here is from genome assembly GCA_037832345.1 of Rhizophora mangle. Lineage (NCBI taxonomy): Eukaryota > Viridiplantae > Streptophyta > Magnoliopsida > Malpighiales > Rhizophoraceae > Rhizophora > Rhizophora mangle. The sequence goes on along the minus strand of JBAPLJ010002025.1, from coordinate 3,695,480 downwards.
CAATTAAAACAATTTTAACTAAGTATAAAATGAAAAATTTTTAAATAAGAAAATTTTAATTATTTTCAAAATCTTTTAAAATATGTCTTTTGAAAATATCTTTATTTGTTACTACATCATTTCCTTTCGGTTGAAAACTTGATGCTAACAATGTCGATACCAAGTAAGTGTCAAGCAAAGTGAGATTCAATGAATGAAAAAAATCCTTTGATGCCGACAATGTAGATACCAAGTAAGCATTAAGCAAGATGAGATTTAACAAACAAAACTATTTTTAGGAAGCTAAGTAGTATTAGAAATTGCATGTGTCTTCTATTAGATAGGATAGATTTGAAATCCTCTTTGAGAAAAAAGTAACATGCTCATCATCCTTAATGGTCTCAATTCCTCAACACACTAAGTAAAACATGATATCTTTGACACAATAGTTTCTATAAAGAGAATAGAAGACAATAAAGGAGGCTTAAAGTACCTTAATATTGTGACAAATACTCCATATTGAAAATAGTATTCAAGTTAGTAGACAAATCAAGTAAATATGCATTAGGTCCAAGTTTTTCAATGATAAAGTAGCAACAAATAGTTAAAGTATGTAATTTCTTGGGCAAGTGTTCAAAAAAGCATTTAGGATGAATACAAATCATGATAAAATTACCTATATTAAATACTTTTCATGACAATGCACATCAGCAACAATTTTATAATTAGTATTAATCAAAGCAATTTTGCATCTAATCACAACATGTAGGTTATGAATGTGTTTGGTAAAATTTTTAACAAGTTTAGAAAAATGAATGTCAAGGAGAAGGGGAACAAGACTAATGTGTGGAGTGTAGTTATAAATAATCTCTAAAAGACTTTTATAAGTGAATTTGTTAAGAGAATTATTATAAGTAAACTCATTAGTTTGTATAATCAAATCTTAATTATAATATTTTTCATATACAAGACACTTAAATAAATCACCCAAAATTTGGTTAACTACCTTAGTTTGATTATATAATTGAGGGAAAAATTTAAATTAAAATTTCAAAGTAGCTCTAGATACTTTTCAAAGTGTCTTCCAAAAGTAACTAACAAATTTAACATCCTTATCAGACATAATAAAAATAGGCAATCTATGTAATTTGAGAACTTCTTAAAAAAAAAAAAAAAAAAAAGTTAGAAACATGAGATGTATCAGTAGACTTATTACATGGAATAAATTAAGCCATTTTAGAAACTTTTTTCATAACTAAAAAATGAAATCATGACTACAAGTTGTTTTAGGCAAACTGAGTATAAAATTCATGCTTACATCATGCAATGGGTATGTGAAATAGGAAGTAAGGTATACAAATCAATGTTATGTCTTTTTAATTTTAGCAACCTAGCAAGTATGTCATTGTGACACAATTCAAGACATATCCTTCTTAAGGATGGCCAATGGAACTTATTCTCAACAAGTGTCATGGTCTTATCCTTTTTTAAATAACCCACTAACCAATTAGCATGCATTTCCCAAACCTAAATGTCGTGAAGTGATGTATGTGGAATGCATAAATTCCTTATGATGACCATCATTAACAAATTGAAATATGAGACCAAAATTAGGATATGTAGGATACTCTTCATATAATCTTTAAAACCTTATGACATAAGCATTCATTATTTAAAAGAAAGAAACAACTCAACTTAAAGTATCAACAACTTTATTTTTTACACTAGAATAATGCTTAAGTATAAAAAAATACTCATTAAGAAACTTAACACATGTAGAATGCTTAATATTTATTTTCTTTGAGATTTTAAATAATGCAATGCTTGATGATCAGAAAATAAATCAAAGATAATATCTCCAATGGTAAAGAGGCTAAACCACATCATAAGAAGAGTACTTTGTTTTGCCTAATTAAACTTTTTGCTAAAAAACACAATGGGATGCCTATTTAGATTTGAGACTCCTATATCAACTTATAACACATCATAAGTAACTTTAAACACTTTATTGAATTGGGATGCCTCAAAATAAGAGCTTTATTGATTTGCCTTTTAATGTCATTAAAAGCTATGATTGCTTTATTAGACCATTTAAATTTTTCCTTCTTTAACCAATTAGTTATAAGGGTCATAATGATATTAAATCCCTTGAAGAACCTCTTATAGAAAAAAGCTAAGCCATGGAAACTACAAGGATCAATAAAAGACTTAGGCTTAAATGACTTTCAAATGATTGTAACCTTTTAAAGATTAGTAGTTATATCTCAAATTAAAACTATAAAACCAAAGAATAATGCTTTAGACTTTAGAAAAGAACACTTTTTAATATTGACATAAAGTTTAGCTTTCTTAAGAGTAATTAAAATTGATTACTAATGACTTAAGGGTTCTTATAGGTTTATTATAAATAAGAATATTATCAAAATAGGCTACTAAGACCTATATATAAATGACTTTAAAACATGAGTCATGACCCTCATAAAACAACTAAGAGCATTGGAAAATTCAAAAGGAATGACTAATCATTGATATAATATATCTTGCATCTCAAACACAATTTTCCACTTATCCTTAAGTTTAATGTAAATTTGGTGGTACCCATTATGAAGTTTTATCTTGGAATACCAATTAGAATTATCCAATATGTCCAACATATCTTCCAACCTAAGAATGAGAAACTTATACTTGGTAGTGATCTTATTGATAACTTTATTATCAACATATATCCTTTTTAGGGGTTAACAAGGCAAGAACAACATGAAGACCAAGACTATGATGCATAAAACCCTAGAAAGTAGTTCTTTTACTTGCATGTTCAATTCCTCATGTTCTTTAGGGTTCATCTTATAGTGTGGAAGATTTAATATCTATGAACCAAGACCTAAACCAATTATGTGTTGTATGTCTCCCATGGGTGTTAATTCACTAGGAAGATCATTTGGTAGATATCCATAAAATCTTCTAATAACTTATCAAGTGTAGGAGGAAGATTAACTTTAGGCATGCTAGATTATGAGCTTACCTTTTTGGCAATAACAACTACCAAGCAATCATTACTTCTTAATTCTTTCTCTTTCTCTCTCTAAGGTCTTGTAATTTGTGAAGACACCTTTTAGCAAAAATAGGATAAAAAGATAGGGCTCTAGCTTGGTGTGATTAATGGAGCATGACTTTTATAAAAGTAATAGGAGCATTACACAATTCAAAAGGCATGGCTATACAACCCATCTTGCATCTTAAATGCACTTTTCCACTCATCTCTAAGCCTAATGCAAATTCGTTGTATCCACTATGGAAGTTTATCTTGGAATATAGACTAGAATTAGCCAATATGTCGAATATATCCTCAAGCCTAGGAATGGAAAACTTATACTTGATAGTGATCTTGTCAATGACTCTACCATCAACACACATCCTTTTTGAAACATCCTTTTTAATGGTTAACAAGCAAGAACAACACAAGGACTAAGACTATGACACATAAAACCCTTAGAAAGCATTTCTTCAACTTGTTCAATTCCTTATGCTCTTTAGGGTTCATTCTATAGTGTGGAAGATTAGGTAACTATGAACCAATAATTAAGTCAATGGCATGTTGTATGTCCCTTATGAATGATAATTCATGTGGATAATCATCTGGCATGATCCATAAAATCATCTAATAACCTACCAAGTGTAATAGGAAGGTTAATTTTTGGTATACTAGACTGTAAACTCACCACTTTGGTAATAACAACTACCAAGCAATCATTATTTCCTAACTCTCTCTCTCTCTCTGTGTTTCTCTTTCTTAAAGGTCTTATGATTTATAAAGACTCATTTTCACAAAAAATTGTAAAAAGTTTTGGACTTTGGCTTGATGTCCTTAATAAAAGTCTTGGTTAGATTCAAAATGATGATCTTGCTTGCAAACTTGAGGACATATGTATTTCCCTACCACAATTGGTCATATTAAGGCCATAAAGTTACTTATTTAAGTGGGAAGTAGACATCGCTCAATGACTAGTAAGGTGGTTTTGTTGACCCAAGCCACCTAAAAAAGTTATGAGTGTGGTTTTGCCTTGAAGTTCAATCTAAAAAGGATAAATTAAGTAACAACATCCATAGTACTTCCTCCATCAATGACCAACTTACAAGTACAATTTCCTGACTTGATGTAAGTGTGAAAAATACTTGTACATTTTCATGTATCATTGTTTACAACAATAGACAAAACAGCTTTGACAATAACATAATATTGGTCATCTTTCTCAAAATCCTCTCCATTCTTATCACCTTTCCTAGAGTACTTTAGGAGACCAACTACTTGATTTTCACCCTTCAAAAGTTCATTAGGCTCTTTACCCAAAATAAGGGCATAACCAAGGTAGTGGGAGGTAGTGTGACCTTTCATATGACATTGATGAAAGTAAATATTATAGTTATTAACAAAGTCTTAAAGGAAGATTCAACACAAGAATTGTCAATAAAAGAATTCTTGTCTTTCATAGGAGTGGACTAATTGATAGATTTGGATTGGGACATAGAATATAAGAAAGGGTGGATTGAGACTAATGTGATCTAATAGCAAAGGAGGTTGTATGAGTGAATGAAGAGGCCTTATTGTACTTTTTAACCTCTAAGGCCTTATGAGAGACCTCCTCTAAAGACTTGGGAGCAATTAAAGTGACCTTTTTGGAATATCATTCTTAAGACCATTAATAAAATGACAAATAGTGAGAAAATGTTCATACGATTCACACCAAAGAAAAAGCTCTTTAAATTTAGACATGTATTTTATGATACTAGGAGTTAGTTGTTTATGATTTAAGAGTTGATTTAAAAAATTAACTCCTATGGTAGGTAAGAATGTATTTAGCCTTTAATTTCATTTTCATGATTTCTCATTGAGTGATAGGGGGCTTACCAAGATGCTCTGACTTATAAAGCTCATTGTGCTAATGTTTCTTATCATGACTAACAAATTTCATTTTTGTATAGTGAACAAGTTCACAATCATGCATGTCATACTACTCAAGGTAATGTTCTAAACTATTAAGTCAATCCATGACACATCAACATTTAATTCACCATTATATTGAGGTGTATCCAACTTGATCTTCCTGGTGATACCATTATGATATGGAAATGCATTTGTCTGCATTTGTCATACATCTTAGACTACCATTCTCAATCATTTCATCGCACTCTATATCTTAAAACACTTGCTCTTGTTGAAATTGCATTAATACATTATATTAGTGAGGACTAACATAATGAATGAACACCAAATTATTGAATAAACAAAGGCGTACAAATAAAAATACGATTCTCTTTAGCTGTAAATGGGAGGCATGCATGGAACTCGTTGATTAAACAGTGCCTTACTTAGGCATCCGCTCAAACAATGACGGCTTTGGATAATCCCACGTTTGAATAAAACGATGGGCGTCATATATTCCAAATGTTATAGATATAGGATAAAATGATAATTGTGTAACACAAAATATTCCAAAGGTAGTGTATTATTTTAGCCCTATAAGTCGATCGCTATTTTGGACTTTACTGATCTCAGCCACAAACAACTCAGATTTTTAGGGAAGTACTACACAGTCAAATTTCCATGGACTCAAAACAAGCCTATACTACATACAAAGCACCAGATACTTTTGAAATGGAATTTTATTCAACATAAAATATAGTCATGCAAGCTCCCTAGCACCAAATTGGAAATTCTGAAATATATTGTAACTTAGCTAACTCACAATGACACCTACCAGCTTTGATAGGGAAAACTCCCTTGCATTAGGCTGGCTCTGCCGATGTATTGAAAATCCATATATCAAAAATAACTCTTCAAGTCAGCAGAAAATAGTTCACAGTTGCGTCAATGCAGATGGCATTCTAGTCGTCAACACAAACGTGTGGGGAGATCTATGGAAGCAAGATGTCCGAATTGGTATGTGAAGGTGGCATCATCGTAATGTGTAAAAGACAGGTCAAGTATACATGACAATCCTCGAGGTTTACATGTGACAAGAGGTAGAAAGAACCCTTTAGTGGCAAAATGACAAAAGTTAGATCGCCTTAGACGTACTCTCAGGTTTGTAGCTAATGTTTTTTATTGATATTCTTACAACGAAGACTGGTAGCGAAAGCCAGGGATCTGGCTAAGACATCCCAATCGTGATGTGGATGGCCATTAAATTTTTTCCTGAATGACCTTCCTAGTTAACCCTTGATGGCTAACCTAGCATAAACTATAGGGAAAAGTGTTGTTTGAGTATTGAATACTACGTCGATAAACTATTCAACGACATTAAATAGATTATGATTCATATCTACTATATAAGTATAAAGCTCGGGCTACTGTAAAAATAGTAATTCCTGTTGTATATAGTATTTTACATGTCTTATGATATAAGTTTCGTTCATTTGCCTCAATGAGATTTGTATATTGTTAACCAGCTAACTAATTGCATTGGATATTTCATGCAATAACCTAAATGGCACTAAAAAATGGAAGTAGGCTGGGTCTTTGCTTTATTCCCAATACCGCATAGACACCATAGGCCACATTAGGTAATGGGCGTGACAAGCATACTTGGCTTGCTTATGTAGTGCCCTACTCTGCCAAATGTCAAGTACCATTTTCATGGCTTCTCAACCATGTTTCCCATTATGAGTCTGTTATATTTATAATCCATAAAATTATTATTTCTTTCTAGGAATTGTTATAGTACAATAATGATATTGTAGCTAGTACAATATTTCTTTAAACACCAAAAAACAAAACATATTGTATGAGATTTATTGCAAAATTATATATAGCATACCCATGTTTGTATAAAAACGATCATGTGAAGTAAAGATTACCAAGTGTAATGGTACAAACATTTCTGCCGCCCACGGCACGCACTATTACAAGAGTAATTAACAACGAAGAAGAGAAATAGAAGTTGGACACATACAAAATCACCCGCTATTACACGTGATGAGTAAGTTGACTACTTCATATGATCGGTTCACGGGTCAATATAATTGGTTGATCGTCTTCCTTTCTTCAATGGGACCGAGAAGTTGAAATACCGAGTTAATGATGGACATCGGCTCGCACTGCCAAAAGCCGAATGACGATGAAAATTCTGCGTGCACTCTGGGTTACAATCAAGAAAGATGATTCCAAATGACTATCCAAGTGTTGTTAAACCAAAGCTGGCTGAAGTGACGTGACCTTGGGGACAACTCCATGTGTAGCATGAGATGGCCCATTGTCCAACATATTGCTGCTGTAATCACTCTTCGGGCCTTAACTTGCATTCCATGCGAACTTGGCAACCAAAAGGTATCCCAGTTGAAATGTAGTCAACGCATTATCATACTACTTTTAGAACTATATACACATCACGTAGTGTTCTGTTCCTCAGGCCTCTATTCCACTTTGCATAACATATAGTGATGTAGAAAACAGGCTCTCGCCAAAACGTGGGTACGACCTTACAGAAAATGTAAGCGGGAATCGAAGGCTGAAGACACGGAGAGACACGAGTTTATGGGATGCCCGGTTTTGCTGCAAGGGCCAAAGTGGGTCCATGGACCAATGCTCAGAGATGACAATGGACTTCCGAAACTACTTGAGTTGTTGGATCAGCTCGAGTTGGACCTGGCGGTCTATGGGCAACAGTTATAGTTTAAACCCCTTCCCGATTGCCTGCCGACAACTGTCGTTCGCTGTCGACATTTCTTCATCCGTGCGCCTAATGGACATTTAGGTTTGCACTGCAACACATGTCTTGCATTTAGTTTTAATGTTATTGGCCTTTCGCTGCAGCAGTGGATCGTCCGTGCGCCTAATGGACATTGTCCTAGTTTCTGGTTACAATGCACTTGGCCACTTCTATTTGTATTATATCCTGCTTGATGTTGTCTCCTTTGTGATGTTTTTCTCAGCAAGGATGTGTGAATATCACGGACATGTAGCATCAAACTATTCTAAGTCCATGAGATTTTCAATCCGTGTAGTCAAATTCGTGGGAAAATACGAAGGGAAAAAGATACTTCCACGTGAAACAAAACCAAATTCGTTAAGATAGCAATGGTTAACGTTTCCACATGCATTGAAAGCTTGTTGCATACATACCGTTTATTATTTATATGGGTAGAAAAAATTGGGAATGCATTCTACCAATAATATTGGACTTTTGCGGAACATGCCAACTTCCTTTCCACAGTCATGTCGTGCGTTCCAAGGCCTGGGGCCTTTCTCATTTGTCATATTTCACCAGCATTTCGATGCCACGCTGCCAGAACACTGTACTTAGGTGCTCATGAGTGACTTGTCATTTCATCGTAACAGAGGTGTAAAGCCAACCTGATCCACTTTGACATGACACATATACGAGAAAGAGGATTTATTTTTACTTTGTTTATGCCCTTAGCCGCCCACAAGAAGGTTAAAAACAATGGATCCAACTACAGGGTCAAACAAAATAGTGGCCCCAAATAGCCTCTCTCTATATATATTATACTATACAGAAAACGGTTTTTACGTTAAACGAATGTCATTGGGTACAACATAAATAAATGTGAAATCAATTTTTAGTATCAGTTTAAGTATTTTTGTAGCTATTCGAGTCCACTAAGACTTTTCCAAAATGAAAAAGCAAAGTGTAAGTGCTTTCTATAGGACCACTATGTCAGGAAAGCGCCTAAAGCACTCATTAGTTGTTCCATAGCTAACGAGCAAGGTTTGCAAATGGAACATCATGTAGCTGACTTCAATTGGTTTCCAGGTATAATAAAAAACTATAGACTATAAGTAGCATGATGTAAATTATTATATCATTTCAATAAAGTTATCTCTTAAGATTATTTATTATAATTGATTATTTACTTTATATTTAATTTTAATTTTTAAAAAATAATAATAAGTTATTTAATAATAAATAAAAAATAATTAAAATAAAAAATATTTATGATTATTTGATTTAAATTGAGAATTTATATTATTCTTTTATATTTATTTTTTAAGAATTTAATTTCACTATTTTTTTTTTATTACGATGAATATAACTCTATATATTAAATAATTTTAACTTAAATTATAACAAAACTTTTACAAAATTTACAAGAATTAATACTTCTTTACAACTTAAAGACTTAAGTTCTATATCACTTTTTATTAGAGCACCTTATTTTTTCATAATCTTAACTAGAGTAGTCATACTTTTTCATAATTTTAGTTTTTTCCTCTTAAATTTCTTACCCTTGATCTTTTTCTCTTATGATCTTTTTTCTTTTTTTTTTACAAGTTGTATACAATGAATAATTCTTCTTAATTTTTACAAATCTTACAAACTAGCATTAGAAATTGATCTCTTTCTATAAAGAAAATTAATTTTCAAAACATAAAACTTTCTATCTAAGGTATCGATTAACTTAAACACTTGTACCACTAAATCGATATAATAGCTTTATAACTTTTTCAAACTTTTGCTTTTACAACAAACTCTTGCTACCATGTACTCAACTTTGGTATAAAAAGAGCAATTAAATTTTTCTTTTCACTAAATCACAACACTAAGGCTCAACCAAGGAATTGACATGTATTTAAGGTACTCTCCTTTTCAATTCTATTTCCACCTAAGTCTAAGTTGGAGTAACCAACTAAGTAAGTCAAAGGTTAATCCTTTAGGATACCAAAGCCCTAAATTCGTGATCCTTCCCTTATAGCTAAACACTCTCTTAAAGGAAATTAAGTATGACTCTCTTAGGTTAGATTGAAAACTTGCATACAAAAATATAGTAAACATTAAGTTTAGTCCACTAGCAATAAGATAGAGAACACTAAGATCATACCTCTATACTGTTTTTCATCCATAACCTTACCATTTACAGCATTGTCTAACTTTGTGAAGGTGGTCATTGGAGTGTCGTAAGGTTTGGAATCATCCATGTCAAACTTCTTTAGAAAGTTCTTTGCATATTTCACATGGTAAATGAAGATTTCATTTTTTATTTAATTAATTTTAAGCCTAACAAAGAAATTCAATTCTCCTATCATACTCATTTCAAATTTTGTTTCCATGTCACTCTCACACTCTTTACATAATAACTAATTACTAGTACCAAATATGATGTCATTCACATAAATTTTAACAATTAACAAATTCTTATATTTGGATTTAGAAAAAGAAAGTGTTAATTTTACCTTTAGAGTAGTTTTGTCAACCATTAAAGAGCTCAACCTTTCGTACTAAGCTCTTGGTGCTTGCTTTAACCCATATAAAGCTTGTAAACATGGTTAGGGATTCTTTGTTTTCAAAGCCTAAAGGTTGATTAACATAGACATTCTTCGTGATGTAACCATTAAGGAATGTTCTCTTTATGTCCATTTGGTATAACATGAAATTCTTATGCAATGTAAGTGCAAACAACATTCTAATAGACTTTAGCCTAGTAATGGGGAAAAAGTTTTCATTATAATTGATGCCTTTTTCTTGATTGTAGCTTTTAGCAACTAACTTTATGTTGTTTCTCACTATGTTGACCACTTTCGTCAAGTTTGTTTCTAGAGACTCACTTGGTTCCTATGATAGGATGATCACTAAGTCTAAGTACCAAAGTCCAAACCTTGTTTTTGTCAAACTAGTTGAGTTTATCTTCCATAGCTTGTACCCAAGATTGGTTAACCAATGCATCATATACACATGCTAGTTCTATTTGTGAAACAAGTGTTATAGTACTAGTGTTCCTAAATGCATACCAAGTTCTTAAAGGATCAAAAGGGTTATTGATGATTTGATCTTGAAAAGCTTTTCTAGCATGCTTTTATTCTCTTGTTATTCATTGAACAACATTATTAAGAATGTTATCTTTAGGAAGATTTGAACTTATTCACTTTAAGTTGTTCACCCTAACTTGGAATAAGCAACATGGTAAGCATTTTGCTCAAATGATACCTTATAAACACTATCACACAATTGATTGATACTTAACAAGTTGAACTTAAGTCCCTTGACAAGTGAGACATTCTTAATCATTAAAGACTTTTCCTTACCTATCATGCACATGCCAATAATCTTACCTTTGGCATGGTTGGTAGCTATTGTTCAGGCACCAAAAATTTAATACCTTACTTTCAATTATGTAACAATAGATAGTGTGAGTAAGGGTTAATCCCATATAAAATGAATGAATTTACTACTAATTAATTAAAAATTAAGGGCATTAATGTAATTGGGAGGAAAAGTTGAATTCTTATTTTGTTAGAAATAAAATAAACATATAAATCAAACAAAATAAATTATAGGAAGATCAAATATTAGAAATCTAGTTCCAAGTTCATGTACAACTATGATATTTAATGATTTTGATTACCCATAACATTGGGTCAATTTTAATGAAATTATTTACCCTAAATAACAATAAACTCTATTACCTAAATTTTCTCTTAAATATTCACTAAGCAAAACAAGCTCTTCACTTAAATTCTAACTATTATATCCCTAAAATAAGCCACTAGCAACCTTAAAAATAGATTAATACAAGCAACATCACACAAGCTCAGATTATTTAACCTATTTTAAGTTATTTATAATAATAATATAAAAATTCATTCATAATCCCCTTATTATAATTTGATATTTGGTAATTAGGAAGATGTTAAAAATAGATCATAATTACTAATTCTAGCAATTGATATTCATTTAATTAATTCACTAGGCCTAACCAAATTAATTGAACAAATAATCATTCAACCATTAAATTAAAATAACCTAAACAATTCTATAAGAAAAGAGAACAACATACTAGAACAATATATATCATTGAAATATCAAAAATTTTAAAATTTCTTAATACTATTGAAGAGACTAACTATACATGCTAAAAAAAACAAATTCCTTCTAGAGTGTTTGTTTGATTCTTTATTTGTCCCCATTTCTATTCTCAACAAATGGTTGTTTAATTATTTATATCCTAAAGAATGTACATAGTAGCCATTAGCAAACCCTAAAGACCTAAAAAAAAAAAATCTCATAAAATCTTAAAGACATTCTGATCTTGTTTCCTTAATTTTCTCAAAATTCTTAGAGTTTTTTCAAACTAATTTTGGACTAGATACAATCAAAATGGGGGTCTCACTACTTTATAAATGTTGCAGTCATCCTCTCCACTTTCCAATGCATTAAGTCTTGCCTAAAATGAAGGTTCATAGCCTAAGTTAAAAGCTAAAAATTGAGATTGACTCAATCAACCTATGACAAATTCTATAGTGACCTATCCACTATTTTTGAACCATTAAACAATCAATTTGGGTCTAGATCTCTTCATAATAATTCTAAGACTGAGTGTGTACTTCAATTTATGCTTTTGAATCACTTGATTTGGAAATTTGAAACTTAAGTTATGCCCATTTAAGTACTTGGTAATTGGATAGGAATCTTGCTACAGTTAGGACTCCTTCTCCAACTAGGAATAGACTTCAATTTTCCCCCCTTGCCTTTGAAGCAATGTCTCAAGGCCTAAATGAACTCAGATTTGGAATCGTGGCTCAAATTTGGAAATTTTAAGGTGTTTACTACAATTTTACTTAAGACCACTTTTTTAATATAAGCTTCTTAATTAGTGAAAAACTTGAAACAAACAATATAGGTAAAAATGATAAAATACCAAAATTTTTCCTATGAAAATCATATATTATCAAAATTTTCTCCAAACATATTTTAATTAGCTTAAATAGGTAAAAACTCACTAAAAACAAAAAAAAAATATATAAAAAGGAATGAATATTATAAAGTCTCACTCATCAAATTATAGTACTTAACTTTTGTATGTTTTTAAGCAATATAAAGCCAAATTAAAAGAATAGTATACCATATACTAGTTATACCTCAGAACACTACCATAATGCAAAAGCTTATTACGTTTAATTCTTAACTAGTATACACACTTAACTTGAAAGTGTAACAATGTCAAATAAAATAACAACAACCATACTTATCTCACTTCCTTTCTATCCATAATTGTCCTCAACTAGTTAATACAAGTACTGTAACTAACACAACTAAGTCATTTATAGTTCACCTATCAACCATTCCTCTTTACCATTATAAATTAGGTAGCAAACTAGGGTGTCTCTTATTAAAGTAGAAAAGCAAAAAAAAAAAGAATAAATATTCATCCTTAAGACATACCTAAAAATTAGGAAACATGTATCAAAATGTTTTGTATAATCATGTTTAATTCATTGTTTGACGTAAGTGTTAATACTTTTGTTGAAGTACCCCCTACTAACTAAGAAACTTCAATAGTAGAGTAAAATAAAACTTTGCATTTTGTTTCTTTCTTTTATTTTTTTTCCTTTTTTCTTTTACACATTTTTCACTTAAACATAAGCTTAGGATTAGCTTAAGAAGAATAGTTTCAAGACAAACCATACACTTTTAAACCATTCTTCATCACAAAACTTGCACAACTTCTTAAGAAGTATAGTTTCAATTAAGTATTATAAGTCATGAACACTTACCACTATTATGCAAGACATTGTTAACATCCTAAGTCAGGTAGTATATCATAAAAATAACCCAATTTCATACATATGCATCACAATGCATTCTAAACTATAACTAATGCATGATCACTATTTCACAAAAATTGAAAAAAAAAAAGGTCCTACCTAAATGTCTTCCCACATTTAAAAATTACATTGTTCCTAATATAAGGTCAATTGTAACATTAAGTTATTCAAAACATAAATTAAAAGAAAAAATAAAGCAATCAAACTGAATTTTTCTTAAGTTGCCTCCTAAATTATGCCTTTGTTTAATGTCATTAGCCTAATGACATGCTTCCTTAGTCTGCATAGATTTGGTCCTCCAACTTTATCACCTCAACATCCTACACTTGAAAACCTTCATAAAAAAAGTTTAAGCCTATGACCATTCATCTTAAATACCTTGTCCATCTTTAAGGTCCTAATCTTAATTGTACTATGACTAAAGACATTAAAAATAATAAAAAGATTGAACTGCTAAGAGCATAAATTACCTAGAAATACTTTAAACCTTGAATGGTAGAGGAGGACTTTCTATCTAACCAAAAAGTTTCTTCTTAAAATCTTTTGATCAAGAAAAGCTTTTATTTTCTTTTTATAGGTTCTAATGCTCTTATATGCATTATATTCTCTCTCTTTAAGCTCCTATAATTATAATTTCCTTTACTCATGTACCTTATCCATCATCATGTTAGATTGTTTGATTGCCTAATAAGCTTTATGTTATAACTCCACTAAAAGATGACATGGCTTACAATGGACTAATGGCTAAGGTGACATTCTTATAGGTATTTTGTATGTTGTGCTTTAGGCTCTTTATGCATCATTTAGTTGCAAACTCCAACTCTTTTGATTTTTACTAACTATTTGTTCAAAGATGAATTTGATATCTCTATTAAACACTTCAACTTGACCACTTGTTTGAGAGTGGTAGGTTATGGCAATCTTATGTATGACTTAATACCTTCGTAGTAGTGCCTCTACCATCTTATTATAGAAATAAGTGCTTTTGTCATTGATCATGACCTTCAGTGTCCCAAACCTTGCAAAAATGTTAGTTTTCACGAAATCTACAGCAACTTTAGAATCATCAATTTTAGTCATTTTAGTTTCCACTCATTCTGAAATATAATTGATAGCCAAAAGAATATAAACATTACTAAGAGAAACTAGTGATAGACCCATGAAATTAATGCCCTACACATAAAAAATCTCAACAATCAAACTATGGCTTTATGGCATTTGATCTTTACAAGATATGTTACCTACTCATTGGCAATTCTCATAAGACTTATAAAACATAAAAGCATGCTTGAATACAATTAGCTAATAAAGTTTACAATCTAAAATCTTATAAGTTTTCCTTTTAGGTCCAAAATGACTCCTATAAGCATAAGAATGACAAAAGGTTAAAATAGATAAAAATTCACTTTTAAGCACAAACACTTTTAATCCCTAATGAACACAAAATCTCCATAAATATGGGTTATCCCATACATAATATTTCATATAATTTTTAAGCTTATCTTTTTAAGCTCCAGAAAAAACTATTAAACAATTCTCTATCAACTAAGAATTAACAATATACACATATTAAGGTAACATCTTCTCAATAAATAATGATTGCTCATTAGGAAAAGATTCTTGCAATGATAACACATCTTCCTTATGCACTAATTTACTCAAATGATCTGTCATAGACTTTCTTATTTCTTTCTTATCTTTGATCTCCAAAGTAAACACTTGTAATAATAAAATCCACTTAATAAGTTGTAGTATTACCTTCTTCTTTGAAAGCAAATGCTTGAGAAATGTATAATAAGAATAAATTATCACTTTAGTATTAAACAAATAAGACAAAAATTTTTCTAATGCAAAAACAATAAATAAAAATATTTCTTCAATCATAGAATAATTAAATTAGGGTCTTCAAGGCATAATAAATGGCATAAGTGGCCTTGCTAACTTTTTGTCCCAAAACAACTCCCACAACATAATTACTTGCATCACATAATCTATAATGGCAACTCCCAATTTAGTATTTGCATTACTGGTGCTAAGGTTAAAAACTTCTTCAATGAGTCAAATGTATTCTTACACTTCTCATCAAACTGAAGTGACACATTCTTTTGCAACAACTTACATAAAGGCAAAGTGATCATTGTAAAATCCTTGATAAATCTATGATAAAAACCTTTATGGCTAAGAAAAGATTAAAGCTCCCATATATTTGTGAGGTAAGGTAAAGCAAAAATAATATCTTTCTAAATTTATCTACTTATATGCCCTTAATTGAAATAATAAGCCCTAAAATTATACCTTGCTCTATCATAAAATGACATTTTTTTCAATTTAGAACTAGTTTAATTTCTAAATATCTCTTTAAGATTAGTGTAAGGTTATTTAGGCATCTATCAAAGGAATCACCATAAACACTAAAGTTATCTATAAATACTTCTATGGTGTTTTTTTATATAATAAAAAAAATATACTAACCATACATCTTTGAAATATTGTTAGAGCATTGCAAAGTCCAAATGGCATTTGACAATAAGCAACATATTGAATGGACACATGAAAGTCATCTGCTCCTAATCTTCTAGTGTAATCATAATTTAGTTATAACCTAAAAAATCATCAAGACATTAATAATGAGTATGCATGCTAATCATTCTAACATTTGATCAATGAAAGGAACAAGAAAAATATCTTTGCAAGTGGCAAAATTCAGCTTCCTGTAATCAATACACACTCTCTACCATGTTTGCATCTATGTAGGTACCAACTTTTTATTATCATTTGAAACCATTATGACGTTAGATTTCTTTGGGACTACTTATACTAAGCTCACCCACTTGTTCGAGATTGGATATATGATGCCAACAACAAAGACCTTGTTACTTAACAAGTTACACACTCAATGTGCTTTTTACATACTCATAATTCAAGTCATCATTTAATATGAATGATAATATTTTGTGATGAAGCATCCTAGTTACTGAGGAACTCAAAATAGTCGAGTATATAGGAATTTGAACTCTTTCAACTCACTTAACTATAACAATCTCTTTTCTCTTGTAACCTTCAAATCCATCTTCAATTCTTTAATTGCCCAATAGGCCTTATACAATAATTCTACTAGTAAGTGACAAGACTTCTCAAAAAAAATTTTGTATAAGGGCATCTTTAAAGGTGTCTTAAAAGTTGTCTTAAATGCCTAAAGTGCATTGTTTAACTTGTTCGACCAATACTTCCTTAACTTAATAATAGTTTTCTCCAAGATTAACTTTAACTCCTAATTCACTAACTCCATTTGCCTATTTGCTTAAGGATAATAGGTGAGTGCTACATTGTGAGTAGCCTCATATTTTTCAACAAGACATCAAACAAATGATTGCAAAAGTGCCTTTTGAGACACTAAATCTTGAAAATATGTTCTTTTTCATAAATCTTATCACCACCAAAGAGTTATTAATTGAAGTTTTAATGGACTTAATCCATTTAGAAACATAGTTAACCACCACCAAAACATACTAATTTTTAAAGCACAAAGAAAATGAACTCATGAAATCTATACCTCATATATTAAATAGTTTAACTTGTAAGATATTAGTCAATGACATCTCATTCCTTTTAGACATGTTCACAACCCTTTGGCATCTATCACACATGTTCATAAGCTGTCTAGCATCCTAGTATATGGTTGGTCATTAGAAACCAACTAACATACCTTTGTAATTGTCTTGAAAGCACACTGCATGGAATGATAATGATGAAGAATATCACTAATCTTTGCATAGGGCACACATCTCCTAAATATCGCATCAGTATAAAATTTATACAATAGTAACTTCTTCCAAATGTAGTATTTCAGATCACTCAGGAACTTATTCTTTTTATGATAACTCAAATCAGGTGGAATTATGCCACTACTTAGGTAGTTCACAAAATTTGCATACCATAGAATAAGTGATATAGCTAGCAACTACTCATTTGGAAATCTCTCATTAATGGTTATCTCTATTGCTCATAATTGTCCCTCCAATCTAGATAAGTGATCTACAACCGCATTTTCTAAGCCCTTTTTATCTCAAATTTTGAGATCAAACTCTTGTAGTAACAACACCCACCAAATTAGTCATGGCTTTGCATCTTTCTTTACCAACAGGTACTTAATTGTAGCATGGTTAATATAAATGATCACCTTGGAATGTACAAAGTATGATCTAAACTTTTGAAAAGCAAATACCATAACAAGCAATTGTACATCATTTAAAATAAGACTAGTATGATATATAACATTTATCTTTCCTTCTCTTCTTTAGCCAAGAATAGTGCCCAAGGCAAAGTCACCAACATCACACATTAGCTTAAAGGGTAAACTCCAATTTGGTGTTATTAGAATTGATGCTAAAACCAACTCTATTTTCAACATGTTAAAAACATTTAAACAATCATCATTCAAAAACAACTTCCTTATTTAACATATTGCAAAGATGTTTGTTAATTTAAAAAAAAAAACCCCTTAATAAAATACTAGTAAAACCTTGTGTGACCAAGGAAACTTTAACTCCTTTGATAGTGGTGGGTGGTTGCAACTTTTCAATTATTTCTATCTTTGCTCAGTCCACCTTAATACCACTAGTTGAGATGTTATAGCCCAACACAATGACTTTTTGAACAATAAAA
Source organism: Rhizophora mangle (assembly GCA_037832345.1). NCBI lineage: Eukaryota > Viridiplantae > Streptophyta > Magnoliopsida > Malpighiales > Rhizophoraceae > Rhizophora > Rhizophora mangle. Next base: position 3,677,278 of record JBAPLJ010002025.1, on the reverse strand, counting down.
TGACATTTAAGTAGCTGATGCTTTACATAAACCAGAAAGAATCCTACAAAATGTAAAAGTATCTTATAGATAAGTGAAAGTGGTTTTTTCTTTGTCCTTTAAGGCTACAAAAATTTGATTATATCCTAAATAGCCATCTAAAACAACAATAATATTCATACCTAACAAGTTTTTCCAACATCTGATCAAGAAAAGGCAAAACAAAATGATCTTTATAGGTAGCCTTATTTAGTGTTCTATAATCTATACATACTAGTCACCCAATCACTATCCTAATGGGAATTAATTCATTTTGTTCATTATGCATAACAATCATCCAACCTTTTTTTTTAGTACTACATGCATTGAACTAATCCAAGAACTATAAAAAATTGGATAGATAATCCTTGCATCTAACCACTTAAGAATTTTAATCCCAACCACTTCTTTCATATTAACATTTAACCTTCTTTCATTTTCAATAATAAGTTTATGGTTTTCCTTCATTAATATTCTATTTATGCACAAAAAAGGGTAAATTCCTTTATGGTATAAATAGTCCATCTTATGGCCTTTTTTTTGTCAATCTCAACACATGTAACAATTTTTCAAACTAAATATCAAACAAAAAAGCACTCATAATCATAGGAAAAGTATTATTATCAACTAAAAATGCATACATAAGATGTAGGGGCAATGGATTCAACTTAAAAATTAGGACTTACACATCAAAAGGAAAAGGGAGTGACTTACCTTTGCCTAGAGCCTCAAATTGAAAACTTCTTTTGCTTCAGCATCAAACTAGTTGCTTTTAAGGCAAACATAATTGCTACAACCCTCAAATTATCAACCTTGATTTTTTTTTTTTTTGCACTCATTAAATAATTTTAAAAGGTTCTTTAGGATATTCATCCCTAAAAACTTTTCTTTATCACCAACTCCAAGGTCAACCTACCATTTTAACATCTATAACAACTCCAGTCATAGCCAAGAAAGGATGACCTAATATAATTGGAACCTCTTTGTCTTTTTCCATTTGCAACACAATGAAATCAACAAGAATGAAACATTTCTTTACCTTGACCAATAAGTTTTCCAAAATACCCATAAGCTACTTCACTGATTAGTTAGCTAATTACAAAGAAATGGTAAGTGGCATTCGTCAAACACTAGTATTTAAATCACATAAGGTTGTAGAAAAATCAACATTGCCAATTTTGCAATGATTGAAAAACTCCCTAAATCCCTAAGCTTTGGTGGAAGCTTATTTTAGATAACTACAGTGCACCTTTTAGTCAAAGAAATGGCCTTAAGATCCTTTAATTTCCTCTTGTTTAACATAATCTCCTTAAGAAACTTTGCATAAGCATAAATATGAGCTAAGGCATCTATTAAAGGAATGTTAATGTGCAATTGCCTAAACACTTTAAGAAATTTCTCAAATTTTTTATCAATCTTATTTTTCATAAGCCTTTAAGGAAAAGGAATAAAAGGGATATAAGGTTTGACTATTGGTAGGGGTGTGGATGGTGTCTTAGTTTATTCAACTTCTTTCTTACTTACTTCTTCATGGCTCGCATCAACACCATCATCCACTATAGCCTTACCATTTATCTATCCAAGTTGCTTACCACTTCTTAAGGTCTCTGTCCAACGAGTAATAACAAGATAATCAATAACAAATAACAAAGCTAGTGATCTAAATAATTAAAAGTAAATGAGATAAGAGAAGATAGAGCTTGCATAGTAATTTATAGTGGTTCAACTCAAATTATGAGCCTACATTCACTCCGTAAGATTCATCCCATGAGAATTCAACTTCACTAACTCTTTCTTCTTTTGTAGAATGATGACAACTCTTTACACTAGGTCACTAATGAGTAAGAATTTATCGAGTTATTCCCCTTTAGATTTTGTTGATTTTAATAAATTTTACACCAATTTAAGCTAATTAGAATATGTTTTGTAACTTAAGTATGTTTTGGGAAAGATTTAAGAATTTGTTCTTTTGGTAGGCAAAATTCTAACATTTCATCTTTCTAACTTTTGTCACTTATTTCATATTTTTTTCACTTATTTAAGAGTCTATATTGGAAAAGTGAATTTTATTGAAGTCATAGCAGTCATCTTAAATTTTACATATTATGGTCATGACTCCAAATCCAAATTTGTTTGGACTTTGAGACATTACTTTAAAGAAAATAGAGTATTTAAATAGGTATAACTTAAGCTTTAAACATCCAAATCAAGTAATTGAAAAGCCTAAATTAAATTTCACATTCAAGCCTACAAATGTTATGAACACATCAAAGTCCAAATCAATTATTTAATGGTCCAAAAATAACTAAGAGGTCATTGCAAAATCTATCACAAGCAAAATTGAGTCAGTCTCGGCTTTTAGCTCATAACTTAGGCTTTAAACCTTTGTTTTAGGCAAGATTAGGTGTGTTAGAAAGATAAAGAAGAGGACTATAATTTTGATGAAGAAGAAATATCCTAATTTATGCTATATCTATTCAAGAATTAGCTTAAAACTCATTATAAGAATTATGTCACAATTAAGGAAATGAGTTTATTGTAACTTTAAAAATTTATGAGGTTTTTTTTTTTTTTTGTGTCTAAGGGTTTTTTTTGTGTATTATGTATTTTTTTAAGTACTTATAGCTAGAATTTTTCAATAGTTTTAAGAGATTTCAAAACATTTGGTATTTCAATGAAATAGGTTATCGTTTATATTATTTTCTTTTCCATTGGAATTGTTTGCATTATTTTGATAAAATTGTTAATAAAATTATTAAATGATTGTTATTTTAATTCATTTGTTTAGACTTGTTGAAATGATTAAATAATGATTGATTACTATATTTAAGGATTACAAACTGTATTTATCCTATTCATAATCACTGAGTAGTAATTCAAAGTGAGAGATTATGAATAAGTTTTTGTCTTGTTATTATAAATAACTAAATATAAGTTAAACAATCTAAGCTTATTTGATTGTTGCTTAAATTAACTTATTTTCCTAATTCTTAAAGCCAACAATATATAACTTTAAAAAGCTTGTTTTAAAGGTATAATATTTAGAGTTTAAGTAAAGAGTTAGTTCTATCTAGTGAATATCTAGGGGAAATTTTGAATAATAAAGCTTGTTATTATTTAGGGTTAATAGTTTTAACAAAATTGAGATAGCATTATAGATAATTGAAAGCGTTAAATATTACAATTACAAATATACTTAGAACTAAAATTTTGTTAATTGATATTTCTTTAAGTTATTTGTTTAATTAAGTTTTTAACTTTAATTATTATAAAATTAAAATTTCACAATACCCCCCATTAATATTAGTATTTTTAAGTTTTAATTATCTAACGTTGAATTAATCTCTTATTCACACTACCTACTATTGCATGATTAAGAGTAAGGTATTTAACTTTTGTAACCTTAATGATAGCTACCAAAAATTTGGTGTCATTGTCAAGAAGTGTTTTCTATCAATTTTTGCACTTTATTATTTATTCATAATTTTATTAAGTTGATTATAGTGATTATATCACATTTTATGTGTGAACTTGTGTGTTTTTCAAAGGAAGCATTATTTTAAGAATAACTAATGCTAATACCATTAGTCTTATCCTCATAAACCCTAAAATTGCCATTTGATAGGGTTTTTACAATTTTTTTTATTTTTTCAATTATAAATTTCTATTTTTTTTTTAAATATTTTTACATGTCTCTTATTTGTTTTGTGTTTATTTATGGTTTATGACTTGATCACATCACTCTAAAATTAATTTTGATTTAAAAGTTGAGAAAACATTGCATAGGTTAAGGAAAGAGGCTTGGTAGAATCAAAAGAAATTTATAGTTACCTCACCTAGCACTAGCATAGTCTTTAATTTAGTATCTAGGAGTTTTACTAATGCTTTTGAGCTTAAGAACATGGCTACAAATAATAGGACATTGAAAAGGCTTACTGCTCCTAACTTTCATTTGTAAACTTTATGCCTATAATATCCTAGGTTAGATGTAGCTTTTGTGTTTATATTAGGATTGATACATCTGCTACCCACCTTTTGAAGAAGGTCCATGTTGTCTATTCAAGCATTAAGTTGACCATGGTGATGGAGGAGTAAATAAAACTAAGAGTTTTTCCATTCTCCTTGGCCAATGATGCCAATGATTACCTTTATTATCTACCATTAATGTCAATTAAAACATGAAACAAGATAAAGAGAGTTTTAGAAAAATATTTTCCTACTTCTAGGGCTACAAACATAAGGAAGGAAATCTATGGTATTTGCAATAACAATGAAGAGACCCTTTTTAAGTATTGAGAGAGATTTAAGAAGTTGTACACAAGTTATCCACACCACTAAACAAATGATCAATTATAAATTCTTAATGTGTCATCATTAAAAAAATTATCTAAAATCACATTCAATTGCAATTCAAAAACATGAAACCCCAAGAAATTGATGTAGGAGTTGGTCCATCAATTAGGTTTTGATACATTAATTTAATGTATTTGAAGTGAAAATAATATCAACTAAATACAAAATTATAATGAATGTTCTTGGGTTGTTGTAATTCCTTAAATGGGCTTAAGGCACATATGAATTTGACTTGTATTTTGTAGTGTTTTATGCCAACATAGGCTATCGTAAAGGCAATATTGTAATTTAGAAATAGCCAATAAAGGCCAAGAAATATGATCATTAGAGACATAAGCACTTGGAGTTGAATTAAATTTAATTTAAGGATGTCATTATTAGGAAATATAGTCATTGAAAATGGTTTCAAACATAGGAGAATCTAATTTTATGCAAAAGCAAAATACTTGTAAGGGGAAAAAAACAAAACACTTACTTTCTCTTTGTGGAGCATAATAACACATAAAGAGACCATAGTAGTGTGTAGTGACAATAAAAAAGTGATAGAGAAGAGAGCAACAAGATGGAAAGTCCAGGAGGAAAAGAAGGAGGAGTAAGGGACAGTGATGCCATAACAACAGCATCAATGGTAGATAAGGAAGAACCACACCTTTATGTGTTTCACATGTCTAGTCCTTGCAATGTTGCTTTTCCTAATTGGATAAATCTAATAACTTCCAATTGGTTAGCCTACTTCTTTTTTATTTTCGTTAATTTCTTACCATGCCTTTTAACCACAACTTTTTCTTTAATCTTTTTCTAAGTTTTAATAGGTTTTGGATTTTTCACATGGTTCTTGTTATACCCTTTTGCTGGTAGAAGTATTTATGGTAAGTGATTGATATTTTTTTAAGATGTAAAGTGGCAAGGTTTTTGATTTTTCTTAGTAATTTTAATGTTTTGGATAAGGCTTTTACATTACAATGAAGTAAAGGAGCATCTTGATTGGTGGCTTTGTTTGGGCTATGAATTTCTTGTTGAATCATTACTGATTTTCAGGTGTCTTCAATATGGCAATTTAGGGTTCAAGCTAGAGAGTATAAATTTGCTTCTTTTTTTTAAAAAGAAAAAAACCTTTTGAGTATAAGTGGAGTCATTCTTATTTATTCTAGATAATTTCTTAAATCTTGTTACCTATTAGCTTTGACAAGCTAAACATAGATGTTGGAAAGTCAATCTCCCAAAATCTCAAAATCTTACTATAGAAATATGCCTTAATCATAAGGTTTATTACCTTTTCTAGATTGGAATTATTTTGGATTTTTTTGACAATTTTCCACCTAGTCATATCTTAGGTTACATGTGGTTGTCTAGTTTATATGTTGGAATTTGGTTTGCCTTAGATTTCTTATTTCTTTTGATAACATTTATATTCTTTTGGCTTTTATTTATATTTCAAAATGGGTTGAAGCTAAGACCACCAACTGATGATTCTAAGATTATTATAGATCTTGTGAAAATTAACATTTTTGCAAGGTGTAAGACATTAAAAGCTATGGTAAGTTATAAAAATGCTCATTTCAACAATTGAACGATAAAGGTACTACTATAAAGGCATCAAGTCATCTTAACTTAAAATACAATAAAGTTTTTGCAAATTTTTATAAGAACTAACAATACACTCACATTCTATGTCACTTTTTATTAAAGTACTCTTATTCTTTTATAATCTCAACTAGAGCACTTTAGATCACTTTTCACTGAAATATTCTTACTCTTTCACAATATCAATTTTTCTTTCTTAGATCTCTTACTCTTGATTTTTCTCTTATGTATATAATGAATATCTCTTTTCAAATTGTATGTATCTTACAAAAAGGTTATAAATTCCTTTTATAAACAACCACTGCAAACTAGCCATTGGAGATTAATTTATTTACATAAAAAAAATCAATTTACAAAATAGAAAACTTTCTCTTTAAGATATTTATTGACGACAACACTTAGACTAGTCAACCAACCCAAAATCTTTGTAACTTTCTTAAACTTTTAGTTCTAGTTTGTTCAATCCCATCAGTCAATTATAGGTGTTGGTCAGGTTGACCAACTTGATTTCTTAATAACTTTGGCCATGTTGAACTTTTTAGTTTTTCAGTTAATTGCAACAACTAGTTTAGTAATTAGTTTAAGATCTCTGTAACTTCTAACTTTACAATTTTTTTCTATATTTGAAAAATTGTAAGTATTGGTTTGGTATATTAACCCAAATTTTTTGTTTCTATTTTTTTTTTTTAACAATCTCTTTGATTTCAATTAATTACAACTATAAGCCTAATTAACCAATCCAAATTCTATATTTTTTTTCTATTATTCTTTTCTTATCTAGTGACTAACTAGTTGATACCATAAGTCAAATAATCTCAAATTTCTATCTATTTTGAATTTTCACAATCTTTTCTCTTTCATTGAAATTACTTAAGACTCACAAAGCCAATATTATACAAAATTTAAGGACCGTAATACTATAACATTAACAAATTAGTATCAATATTATACCCACACAAACTGCAGTCATAATGACTGATTACATCCTTGTGCACTTTCCTTGACATGGGGTATAGAGTTAGCTTTTCAAATCTTTTATATGGCCTTAGTGCACAACATCAATCCATGCATCGATTGGATGACTATCAAAATAGTATATATGAACACAACCTCGTTATACACACTCACATTTATGGTCAATGTTATAATCATTTTACATTGTGTGTCCTACCCAACAGCGTTAACATTGAGGGTGTCAAGATGTGATAACTACTTCAAATCTTTGTGCAGCAAAATTTTAACCATCTATGAGTTAAATAATATTATTTTACATTCTCTTCAATTTATGACGTAGAGTTAAAATCATACAACATAGAAGAGATTTAGAGGAAAATAGCAGATATAAAATTGGACAATTTTTTTTTTTTTTATCTAAATGAATTCCCTTTTGGTCATTACGTCATACAACTAAGCTCACATGGATCACAATACGGCATAAAGGACATAAATCCAAAAATTTTAATCTTCCCTCAACGCTTGTGCAAAAAAAAAAAAAAAAAAAAGAAATCCCTCAAATGAAACCATCACAATTATACACCATACACGCGCCGGATTTTACGCAGCAAGCCATCGACAAACTTTGCAGCTCCGTTTCTGTTGTGCTTTAACATCCATGGACGTAAGTGCTCCCTTGCATCAGCAACTGAACCCCGCAACTGGGGTTGTAAGCACGGATGAGCTATTGAAATGGAACAAGTCAACCTCCGTGTCTAATCCTGATTGAGCAGCCCATATGTGCTTCCTCTTTGACTTAGGCAATGCTAGAGATCTCTCTTGGGGACGAACCCGCCCCCTAAATATTGAAATTTCAGTACAGCCATGACAGCAATTCACATGTCTGCCAGATAATCAAGGGTCAGAATTTCAATGTACTGAAATTGTACCTTGCTTTATTTCATTGAATCAAATTAATCAACTGCAAATCGACCTCGAGCATTGCCATCCTCTTGCGGCTCGACGTTTTGACAGCTAGAGGATCCATTTCTTCTGAGGTCTGCACTGCAAGGATCAGAGTTTAACAAAGAAGAGAGAGACTTCTTGGAATCCTTCTGTAAAAAACAGAAAGACGTAGAAGAGAGCTCTTTTTCATTGATGCATTCACTTCTTGAAATGTCAATTACGCAAGACATGGGCTGGCCTTACCTAATTAAAGAAACAAGAAAAATTAGTCAAGGAAGCAATCTGCTTCTTCTTGCTTCCAGCAGCACTTTTCCAGAAGATAAGAAAGTGGATGGGATTACCTAGAACATTAAGTCGCAACTGGAAACAAAACAAAAAACATGTCTTGAAGCTTGAGCAGCAAGACCTCCCCGGCTGCAATTCTGGTGGCTTAGCACAGTGTCATCTTCTTGAGATCAGTGAGGTAGCTTGAACAGCAAGGAAGCTAGGGTTTCCAACATTCACAAGACACCGTCAGGACTTCCTGCTGCACTTCTCCACTTTGGCCTTGGTCTTTGTCTTGGCTGCCTTCCTAATTTGCTAAAATCTCTTGGTTAGCACTAACATTTGTTCATGTAGGTCCACACAACCATACTAGGTTCAGCTTCTTCTTTGTCGTTGTTGTCTTCTTACCATCCAATGGGTCTGTCGGCATCCTCCTTCTTGGGCTTCTCTTGCTCCTCACTTGCATTGTCATCGTGCATAGCGTTGTCAAAACTAGGCTTCCCACTAACATCCTGCTATACACGAACATTGTCATCTTCTTCCCTATGACCAATCTTCGTCTGCCCACCATGGATCTCATACGCATTCTCGCCATCAATCTCCTGCTCATCCTCATTCTATACATCAACTCCTCCATCAAGAAAATTGCATGTTCCGCTGATTGGCTTTAGCATGACCTCTTTACGTACTATGTCATGCAGTTCGTCTTTTCCGCTTGAGTCTGCCTCATCACCGGTTCCAGCTCCATCAATGTTATTTTCAGCAGTGCTACCAACTGTTCATCGTTGCTTCCCATCAACATCATCTGCCTTGGTCATATCCAAGCCGTGGTCAGCATCCATAGATTCCTCCATCACTTCATACTCCTCCCCATCCATGCCTCCTTCCTCATCTCCCCCCGGACGTCATTGAAAACTTCCATAATTAACTCATCAGCGTCGAGCTTGTCACTGCTTTTCTCTTTTTTCTTTTCCTTTCTCTTATCACTTGCTGGCTCATCGATCTTCTCCTTCACATTGTCATCAAACTCAACATCACGCTTCTCTTCAGTAATTTCATCAAGCTTTTCATCTCGCTTCACATTGAGACTGTCATCGAGCTCCTCATCGCTGCCATGGCTTTCCTGCATTCCCATATAATGCTCCCCATAATCATCCCACAGCAAACTATGATCCAAAACAGTAAGCTTTACAACATTATCGACCTCCGAATGGTTTTCGCTTTCCAAAATCTCGTCTGCCCTCTCTGTTGCACTGGTTGAAATTTGACCCCTGAAAGTCCTTATTCGCATCTTCTTTCTCTTCGAATCCGCATCTTCACCCGACTATCTGGGCCGCCTCTTCAATCTCATAGATTCATTTGCCACCTAAAGTAATTCATTAAAAACGTATGGAATTTTACTAATCAATGAGATCTAAATTAGATAATCAAAACAACACTAAGCCTTATGTAGCTTTCCTTGATCTGACCCTCGAGCAATCAATTGTTGCTTACATTCCTAGCACACTTCCTCCCAAAGGGGTCGATCCTCTTCTCAAATGGAAGTGGCTGCCCGTAGCCTACATCACGACCAACCTGTCCATCTTATGTTAGTTTCAACAACCAAAATTAGAAAAATCTTTTAAACCCATATCATCAACCCATCCTCGCTATTGATCAATACAAGTAGAAACAACCTCAATTATCCGGTCTGGACAACATCACATAATAGGCTGCTACAAGCATGCCACAAAGCAACTGAATCAAAATCAATACAAAGTTGAACACTCCAAAATCTTACAATACATGCATACAGAAACAAATACTCATGAAAAAATTGTACAATTATCTCTGATCTTGGCGACCAGAGTTGAAAATAAACTTTTAAAGTAGTTGAAGTATTAATGGTCGGAAGATATGGTCCAATTATTGTCCTTCATGATGTTGAATTAACATTGCACACTAGTATAAAAATTAAGCATTAGATCATGTAAGGACTCCAAAAGAGCACACCCCAGATACCCAAAAGCTTATATGTCAAGCAATTTTCTTTTATACCATTTTCAAAGTATTTAATACAACAATTATGCTCCTTCAATGACCAATGAATCAATTTTACATAATGTTTCCTTTTATTACCACATTTAGCCTTTTTATTTCACAGACAAAACCTTCTATACATCACAGGTTTCTTGTATGCTTTTATTATTCCCCTGACTTCAATGATGATGGCAGGTTCACAAATTTTTGACCAGTAAATTAAAACAGTTACTTCCCTATTACCATTTATCTCTTTCTTTGACCATTGATTTTGTAGGAGTCGCTTTGGTCTCTTTTCCTCCTTTTCTCGTCTTCCCTTTGTGGCGCAGGCCTTGCTCGTCCAACCCACCCTTTCTCTTTGTTTCCCACTCTCATATTTCTCCCTTTAGCCATCTCTCCTTTGCCACGCTGACCTTTCTTTTTTGCTAACTCTATTATGCTTCTTTCAATTTCTCCTCTGTTGTGTAGATATTCAACCCCCCGCTCTCCCCAAAACAAATCCCTGCTTTCACGCTCTGTGTGACTGTCTTCCCTCTCTTTGCCATTTCCTCCAAGTCTTCTACTCAACTGTATAACATAAAGTTCACACTGCATCAAACGCAGAAAACAACTGTAAATCATTACAAAAATATGCTTTTTCAATACTACATTCTATCGTTGTTGGCTGTATTACAACAATGACAATATCATTTCAATGGTTGTACCATTAACAGTTACGATGTTAGGAGTGTTCTGAAATATACATTTCAACCCAATATGTCACCTCCAACTACAATACTAACAACATTATTGAAATGGGAGATGCACAAAATCCCAACTTCTCCCAATTTTCCTTTATTGTTGAGAACCACTTGCATATTTCCTTAACTTTTTCATGACTTAGGCCCAATATTTTCTGTTCATTATACTTTCGAAACTCACCCACACCCCCACCTCCACCTCCACCCCCACCACCACAATGAATCCAGCAGCACCCGGGAAGACGCACTCAAATGAAATTAACTCGTGAACATAAAAATACAATGATACATTGAGGGTCACCGAACATCTTCATCTAATTAAACCCATGCCTCTCAATTCAAAGATATTGCTTTAACGACTTAAGTTGAGTTTGTTATTTATTTATTGTAGTCTCTTCCAATTTATTTCGTGCGTTTACTTGACTACGAACACTTGTGGACAACTAAATTTTTCCAAATAACCAAATATATATATATATGACTGTTTTTATATTAAAAAAAATAAAATCATCCGTGGGGATTTTCCAGAAACGCGTGTGTTCGATCCTCAAAGTCAAAAGTGCCCAATTCCTTTTCGGGATATTTTCCTTCTGCGCCTCGCCCGCTGTTTTATAGTGCATCCCTCCCAAACCCGACCGACTTCACGGGTCTTGCTTTCCGCTCTCTCTTTCCGTTCTTCATTTTTCTTTCCTTTCTTCTTTTTCCCAAAGTTTCCTTTATTTTATGCTCATTCTCTTTTTCTTTGTTCTTCATTTCCTCACCTCATCTGAAAGCCGGTTGAAACCACAAAATCCCATTTCAGAAATCTTCGTTTCTTTGAAGGATTTTACTGGTTTTTGGGTTTTACTAACCAACCAGGAACCACCCTTTCCAAACCCCAGTTTGTAAAAAGGTGAAATGGGTGTCCGGGATTTGTGGATGTGGGTTTTCATCGTTGGAACCATTCAAGCTCGGTTCTTGCAAGCGCAGAATCTGACATGCAACCCAATTGATGTAAGGGCATTGCAGGATTTCAAGAATGGCTTGCAATCAAATATTGAAGGATGGGGTTCGAATTCATCATCTGATTGCTGCAACTGGCCTGGCATCACTTGCAACTCTTCCTCTTCTCTTGGTTTGGTCCATGGTGATCCTCCCGATTCTGGTAGAGTAACTAGACTAGAGCTTCCAAAGCTGAGATTAAGTGGACAACTTGTGGAGTCAATAGGCAGCTTGGATCAACTTAGGACCCTTAATCTCTCCAACAATTTCCTCGAAGACTCGCTTCCTTTGTCACTCTTCCATATGGCCAAACTAGAAGTCCTCGACTTGAGCTTCAATGATTTCACTGGCTCAGTCCCTCAAAGCATCAACTTACCCGCCATAGCTGTCCTAAATCTTTCCTCAAATTCTCTCAACGCTTCATTCCCTTCCCATATCTGCCAGAACGCTACCCAATTAAGGGTCCTTAGTTTGGCAGACAACCAGTTCTCTGGTAGTCTTTTACCGGGACTCGGGGATTGTGCTTCTATGGAATACCTCTGTCTTGGCGAGAATGATATAACTGGTGGTTTGAGTGAGGACATCTTTGGGCTTCACAAGTTGAAGCTCTTAGGTCTTCAAAGTAACAAGCTTTCTGGGCAGCTGGGCACTGGAATTGGTAGCCTCCTGAATCTTGAACGTTTAGACATTTCTACAAACAACTTTTCAGGTATCATTCCAGATGTTTTCGATAGCTTGACCAAGCTTCAGTATTTCCTAGGCTATTCCAATAGTTTTGTAGGCACTCTGCCACATTCTTTGGTTAATTCCCCGTCCCTGGTTTCGCTTAGTTTAAGGAATAATTCTTTGGGTGGTAATATCAATCTTAATTGTTCTGCCATGACTAATTTGGCATCTCTTAATATGGGCTCCAATAATTTTGTTGGCACCTTGCCTGCAAATCTTCCTTCTTGTAAGCGTTTGAGCGACATTAATCTTGCCCGAATCAATTTTGGTGGTGAAATCCCAGCTAGTTTCAAGAGTTTTCAGAGCCTCTCTTATCTCTCCCTCTCGAGTTGCAACATCTCTAATATTTCCTCTGCCCTGCAAATCCTGCGGCAATGCAAGATTTTGACTACTTTGGTCCTCACCTCCAATTTCCACGATGAGGAATTGCCGGCTGATCCTGATCTGCAGTTCGGAAACTTGACGGCTCTTATTATTCCTAATTGTAGACTCACAGGATCAATCCCCCCATGGCTGCAAAATAGCACCAAATTGCAGTTGTTGGACTTGTCCTGGAACCGTTTGGTTGGCAATATTCCATTCTGGTTAGGCGGCTTTCGGGATCTCTTTTACTTAGACTTGTCAAACAACTCTCTTGTTGGAGAGATCCCAAAGGACTTCACTCGATTGCCAAACTTCATACACAGGAGTATCTCCTTTGAGCCTTCGCCAAATTTTCCTTTGTTTATGAAAAGAAAGGACAATGCAAGTGGTTTGCAATATAATCAGGTTCAGAGTTTTCCACCACTACTGGATCTTAGTCACAACCTTCTTACTGGTCCACTCTGGCCCGAGTTTGGGCATCTGGAAGATCTCCATGTTTTAGACTTAAAGTTTAACAACTTGTTTGGCTCTATACCAAGTGAATTATCAGGGATGACCAGCTTGGAGACTTTGGATTTGTCCTACAATAACCTTTCTGGGACGATACCTTTGTCTTTTTTAAACCTCAGCTTTTTGTCCAACTTCAATGTTGCCCACAATCATCTCTCCGGGAAGATCCCTACTGGAGGTCAGTTCCAGACCTTCCCTAACTCAAGCTTCGAAGGTAACAATCTCTGTGGTGACCATGGTGCTCCCTCTTGTCCAACATCTGACCAAGTTCAACAAAAATCGGCCAGAACATCGAGAATAAACAATCATACAATTATTGGAATAGTGGTCGGGATTGTATTAGGCACAGCTTTCCTTTCAGCCCTCGCGTTCACAATTATTTTTCATGCAAATCATCGAGGAAAAGTTGATCCAGAAAAAGCAGTGGCAGATAGCAGTGATAAGGATCTAGAAGAACTTGGATCAAGTTTAGCTGTTCTATTCTATAACAAGAACGATAAAGAGCTCTCTTTGGAGGACCTTTTGAAATCTACTAACAATTTTGACCATTCGAATATTGTTGGCTGTGGGGGTTTTGGTATAGTCTACAGAGCCACCCTCGATGATGGTAGTAAGATAGCAATCAAACGACTCTCCGGGGATTGCAGTCAGATGGAGAGGGAATTTCACGCTGAAGTTGAAGCCCTTTCAAGAGCTCAGCATCGAAACCTTGTCCAGCTTCAGGGGTATTGCATGTTTAAAAATGACAAACTCTTAATTTACTCTTTCATGGAAAACAGCAGTTTAGATTATTGGTTGCATGAAAAGCATGATGGACCTGCCTTGTTAGATTGGGGCATAAGAGTACAAATTGCTCAAGGGGCTGCCAGGGGGCTTGCATATTTGCATCAGTCATGTGAGCCGCATATCCTTCACCGTGATATCAAGTCAAGCAACATCCTTTTGGATGACAAATTCGAAGCCCATTTGGCTGATTTTGGTCTTGCAAGGCTCTTACTTCCGCATGACACCCATGTGACTACTGATCTTGTGGGAACACTAGGCTACATCCCTCCCGAGTATGGCCAGGCATCAGTTGCTACCTATAAGGGGGACATATATAGCTTTGGGGTCGTCCTTTTGGAGCTTCTTACCAGTAGGAGGCCTATGGATATGTGCAAGCCAAAAGCATCACGAGATTTAGTCACTTGGGTGCTTCAGATGAAGAAGGAAAATAGAGAAAGTGAGGTCTTTGATACATTCATTTATGAAAAGCAGCACGAAAAGGACATGCTCTGGGTTCTGGAGATTGCATGTCTTTGCCTGAGCGAGTCCCCAAAAGAGAGGCCCTCCGCAAAGCAGTTAGTATCTTGGCTCGACGACGTTCACATCAATTTCTTGGCTTGACAACATTCACATCAATACTTAGCTTCTGCCTTCCACGCATACCCATTGTACAGATAGAGGCATTTAATTTTATTAATGTTAAGGAACTCAATCCCAATTCCCTCCCCTCTTCCCTCTGCCCTCTCCCCCCAACCACCTAAAGAAAAAAAATAAAAGACACAGTGTTTACCGACGAAAAGTCAATCCTGCGGTGGTGAATATCATCCGCATTGGGTCCTTAGCCTTTGCAGTTCTGTGGAACGGACAAAAGAGAGGGATGTAATCAAAGAAAGTACAACAGATATGTCCCATTTGGAAATTAGTTGATAATTTGGTTGTACAGAAACTGTCAGCTGTCATACACATAAAAAATCCCAGAGTTTGTTGACATGTAGAATAAAAAGATGCATTATTCTTTGGTGGCCGTAAGGGTCCTGTCCATTTCAGCCATGAAACATGGGGTCGGTCTTCTGGATAAATTCTTCGTTTCGTGGGTCATGCGGTTGGGCCAACAAGCTTTAGGGATGTGACGAGTTCAGGAACGTAACACGTTAACAGACAAACGTAGACACCAAAAACATCACAGCGTTGAACTTTTGACAGATGAAGAAGTTTGGCGTGGACAAAATAGTAAAAGAGATTATTGGACAATTTGACAACATCTTGTCAATGTTCATACCTTTGTGCAAGGGCTGCGACGGAAACGTCTCTATCGTTGCTCAAGTTGGTAGAATTAGAAAAATTCTGTTCCTTTGCGTTTCTTGCTGCTCAAAGCTGGTAGAATTGGAAAATCTGCTCATTTGCATTTCAAACTTTGACGAGTGCGTAAGGACGCAGACATTGATCGGAACCTGCCATCATAGATTATAAAAAAAAAAGGTGCCTGGTCAACTGCGGCATTGTCAAGGGTTCCCATAGCGGTAGCGGAAGGGAGGCGCCAGGGGCACGTGCGCATGTCCCCCCACAAAAGCCACGAATCATATATTTTTTGTTTTCTGGTTTTATTTTATGGAGTCAAAAGGACAAAATTATAATTCAATCTTGTACGCTGAATCAGGACAGACTTCCTTATTATTAATTACTAAGAATAATTAATATTAAGAAACTAGAATAAGGTAAAAAAAAAAAAAAAAAAAAAAAAAAGAAATGGGTTTGTAAGTTGAATATGACTTTTGCGGAAAATTCAATGTTTATGAATAAAATATTGAAAATTTTTGAGTCACTTCAATTAAAATTATAATCAAATAAGAATAATGGACTTCTATTTATAATGTTGAGCGACGTGATTAATGAAGTGGGCTTTGTAAAATAGGATAAAAGTTGACTCCAATATAGAAGTTGGATTGTATAGTGTTTTTTTTTTTTTTTTTTTTTGCTTTTTTTTTTTTTTTAATCTTTGAATTAAAGAAAAAACGACTAAGAAAAGACAATATGTTACGAAGAATTATAACAATTTTAAGGTCGGGGGACCATTTGCTGCGGTGGAATAATCAAAATCTCATCGATCGACCACAATTCAACAGAGACTTTTAAGGCTAAAGAGCCCTCTAGTGTTGTGGAATTCAAATCTCCCTCGTTGGCCCCTTTTGGACGTAGAAGTTGATTGTCAAACAATCCCTTTTGGACGGCAATTAATCTTCCATTTCATTGCAACAAGGCCTTGTAAGTGGAGTGGCATTGGCTAATTTTTCATTTACATAGACCAAGGCAATCCTTTGCAGAAAGTGCTTCGTGTAGGCCGCATGCTCTCTCTTGCTTATTTTGAAGGAGAGGCCAGCTTCACCCTTGAATTGTCGTTTGCATTCTTTGAAGTATAAAGTAATTAAAGACCAATTATGAAACATTTAAGAGTTTAGGTTCCTCATGCAAAAAGGACCTAACTAAAGAATAAGTAACAAAATGCATCTTTTTGGGTTACATCACTCAAACAAAAGGCTATAAAGTTTATGATATAGAAACTTAGAAAGTTATGACTAACAGTGAGTTTATATTTGATGTCAAAGCAACTAAGAATTAGGACACATCCAACATTGATAGAAAGCAAGCCATAGTTACTAACAAGATAGTGACAATAGGACCTTAATTTCTAATTCAATCCATAGTAATAATAGCAACAAAAATAGTAGTCATAATAATAGTAATAGAAACTATAACAATAAAGATTATAATAACTTTTTAACATATTTGACTCCTAGAGCACTAATATTTTCATTAGTTACATGTTCATGTTGGTCTTGAAACTACCTAAAAAGAAGGTGAATTGGGTAACTTAAGAATATATGCCTAAATCGTGAAATCATAAATAAACAACAATTAATAAAACAATGTAAATTAAATGTGCAGCCATATACATGAACAATAATAAAATGAAAAGGAGTTTTAAGAAAAAAAATAAATCAAACTTCACAATTTTTAAAGATTCAATTATTTCTCAACCTATGTCCTCTCCTTAAGATTCCTTCAGCCTAGAGATTTTTAATTCATTATCAATCTTCTTGAACTAGGATGAAAAACTTCCTTACATGCAAAGATCACATGACCTCAATTACAATCTTTCATGGATCACTTGAACACACAAGCACACTTCCCAATCACTTAAAGCATTCTAGCTCTTTTTCTCATCAATGAGAGTAAGCTACCTCTCCTTCTCACCTTTTCCCTTTCATATTTCTCTATAAACAAGATGATGTTGGTCCTAAAAATACTCAAGAGGGAGAATGAATTGGGTTTTCAAATGACATGTACTTATAATGCAAGTAGCATGAAAAATAAAATGAAAATAAAAATTTAATTTGGTATGATAATGGATCAATGCAATTATAATAATGTTAATAATGACTAGGAGGAGGAAAATAAATTAAACAAATTTAATTTGCAAAAGTAATAATTAACTCATGTAATAAAAATAATTAAATATGTTAAAGTAAAAAATTTATTGAGTGTCTGTATTTGTATAATAAAAACAGTTGAGTAATGAGAGTATGATATAATGATTTTTAGAAGTTTAGAACCTTTGTTTCTACATCATTTTCCCATGACCACCATCTTAGGAATTTCAAATTTACTATCAAGCTTCAATTATAACAATAATGTTATCCTCCATTACAACGACAACCTTGTGATAATATACTTACACAAATATGTTTCTCAAATTCTTAATTTATCAATTTTACAAGTCAAAATACTCATAAAAGTTTCTTTAGAATTTACTTACTCTTAACAATTTTTCTCTTTTAAATACTCTTACAAAATAACTTAATATAAACTCAAGAGTGTTTCTTAATTTTTATTCTGCTATAAATGGGATTATATAAGGTAAGAGAAAGCTATTAGATTTTCAAAACCATGTTCATTAGTCCATCAAAAAGGCAATACTTTTGAAATATTTTTATATCAAAAAATTTATCCTTGGTCTATTAAGAAGGCAATTGTTATTGGTAATATTTTCATGACGAGAAATTTGATTGTTGGTTGATTAAAAAGGTAATTGTTGTTGGTGATATTTCCATACCTAAAATTTTTCATTTGGTCTATCAAGAAGGCAATTATTGTTAGAATATTTCCATATCAAAAAATTTGTCCATTGATTTTTATTTCCATACAAGAAGATGTACTAAATTTTTTTTTAGCTCTTCTCTGTCACAAGTCAACAACTTCTTCAATGAAAATAATTTCTTGCAAGCCTTTTGCTCTTAACTTATTCAAATACAATCTAATAAAAGGGCAAAATTATAGTTGCAAAATCTTAAAAAAAATTAATCACATAATAAAAGATCAATTTGAAAGATAAGAGCTAATAAGCCAAATGATTATTATGATCATGACGATGATCTCATCCCATGAGAAAATAATAGGATTAAATTTAGAGGATTAGCTTATATATTCATGTATGGCTTTGAAGGAAGATCCAAAAATAATTTTCTAACTATATAAAGAATAATTCAAATGCTCCAACTTATATAACCAAGTTTATCAAATTTAAGTTATAAGTATATTATAGTTTACCATATAACTTAAACCATGGATCAAGAAAACACACTAAGTACATTAAGAATTCATGGTATTAATTAACAAAGGTAGTAAATA
Organism: Rhizophora mangle; assembly: GCA_037832345.1. Lineage (NCBI taxonomy): Eukaryota > Viridiplantae > Streptophyta > Magnoliopsida > Malpighiales > Rhizophoraceae > Rhizophora > Rhizophora mangle. Next base: position 3,658,370 of record JBAPLJ010002025.1, on the reverse strand, counting down.
AGTAATGACTATTAAAACCAATGACAAGTCATCCAAAAAATAAATATAGGCAATGTTAAGTGCAATTCAAAGGGAAAGGGAAGGCTTGTATTTCTAGGCAAAGTGACTAAAAAATAGTAAAATGTATCAATCAAAGCAATTACTTAAAAAAAAAAAACAAATTTAATCAAAGTTGCTACAGTTACATTGCCTAGAAACTTTGATACTAATAAAAATAAACAAATCTTAGGTTGTAAAAAATAAAAATAATAATAAAATCAATGACACATTTTATTATGAAAATATGCAAACAAAATTGTATGAATGATAATCTAAGCTATGTTTACCATCCCTAAATACTCTTTAATATTTAAGAATCTATCTACGCATAAGGGCTTTGTAAGAATGTCTACAAGTTAATTATTTTTACCCATAAACTCTAAAACGAAATCTCCTTTTTATACATGATCTCAAATAATATGATGTTTAAAATCTATATGCTTGGTTCTAGAATGATGAATGAGGTTTTGGATGAGGTGTTTGAGACTAGTGTTGTCACATAAAATAAAAACTCTAGAAAAATGTAACTTGAAATCCTCAAAAGTTTGCTTGATTCAAAGGAGTTATGAGCAACAATTGCTTATAGCAAGATAGTTGAAAGTGTTATGAAATTCTACTTTTGACTAAACTAAGACACTAATGCACCACTTAAGAGTTAGAAAATATTGGTGTTACTTTTTCTATCAAGCTGATTACTAACCCAATCAGAGTCTAAGTAACCTATATGGTTGAATGTCTTTCCTCTAAGGTACCAAAGGCCTAAATATAACTCGCTAGGTGATAATTGAAAATGAGTATATAAGCATATAACAAGAATAATGTTAGGTCTAATGGTATATGGTGAAGAAGGCCTTTAATCATACTTTAATATAACTTCTCATCTACTTTCTTATCAAGCTTCATGGATGTTGACATTGGTGTATCACAAGGCTTTGATCTTCCATTCCAAACCTTTTCAATATTTCTTTCACATTCATAGTTTGGTTAATAAAAATTCCATCCATGCTTTACTTAATTCATAGACCTAGGAAGAAACTAAGTTTCCCCACCATACTCATTTCAAATTCCTTCTCCATTTGAAAAGCAAATTCTTTACATAGAGAATCATTAGTAGTACACTAAAAAAAAAATTGTTAACTTAAGTGTCCACCTCATCTTTTATGAAAACTTTTTTATTCAAAAAGGTACTAAATTGCTCATACCAATCTCAAGGGGCTTAATTTAAGTTGTATAGGGCTTTAGCGAGCTTAAACATGTGTTCATGAAATTTAATGCTCTCAAAACTTGGATATTATTCAACATATACTTCCTCCACAAGAAAACCATTAAGAAATGCACTTTCACATCCATTTGATATAAACATGAAATTCATCAAAGATGCATATGCTAGTAGAATGTAAATGGTTTCTAATTAAGCCATAGGTGTAATGGTCTCATCATAATCTATTCCCTCTTTTTAATTTTATCCCTTGGCCACTAATCTAATCTTGTTTCAAAATATTTTCCCATTATCATCTAAGTTGTTATGAAAAACCTAGTTGGTGCCTATGATAGAATGGTATCTAAGTCTAGGGACTAAGGTCCACACTTGGTTCCTGTCAAATTGTTTTAACTTATTTTCCATGACATGCTCTTAATGCTTATCACTTAATGCTTCTTTTACTTGCTTGGGCTTTATTTGAGAAATGAGTGCTAAGTTGGTGTTCAAGTGCCTAGATGATGATTTAATCCTAAGTGGATTGAAAATTATTTAATCTTGGAATGATTTTCAACATGCTTCCATTCACTTGGTACCCTGTGAACCATGTTTTGTAAGCTACTTGAACTTTCAAGATTTTAATTGTTGGGCTTTGGTTACCTTTTTTTTTTAGTGCTACCACCATTACTTTGTGCTTTTTTACCTAGTGAATTAGTTGAGATTGACCTTGCATTTTCTAAAGTGTTTCCCTCCCTTTCTCGAATCAAAAAGGTTTGCCTTATCAAAACTAATATGCATGACTCTTCTACTACCAAAGATCTCTCATTGAAAACTTTATTTACTCGAGAAAGAGTATTCTAAGAAGATACCTTCATTAGCCTTTGGATAAAATTTTTTAAGATTTTCTTTAATGTTTAAGATGAAACACTTACATTTAAAGATCTTAAAATAATTCATTTATCCATTCCATAACTCATAAGGGGTCTTTTAAAGTAAGAGATGAATTAGAATCTAGTTTAACACATAATATACCATATTCAATCAAAAATATTTAGGCAAATTAAATTCATTTAGCATTGTCCAAGTCATTTTTTGTAAGGTTCCACATTTACGTTTAGCTACCCCATTCTATTAAGACATTTATGAGGCTAAAAAATTGTAAGAAATTACTTAGGTTTCACAAAATTTTTCAAAGCCTTCATTTTTAAATTCTCATCGATCGTCCTTTATGGTCACTTTTAATTAAGGTGATTGAGCATCCCTTCTCATTTTACAATTTTTTATAAATCTCTCAAATACTTTTAATGTTTTATCCTTGTGTGCAAGGAATAAGACTCATAAAAACCTAAAATATTTATCTATTATGACAAATGCATAATGCTTGCCATCTAAAGTGGAGACTTTAGATAGACCAAAAAGATTCATCTACAATAATTGAAGAGGTTCGGAAGTAAACAATACTTTTTGCTTTTAAATTGACTTTTACTTGTTTGTCTATTTATCAAGCATTATAAAGTTTATCTTTCTCAAATTTTAGCTTGGGTAGCCCTTCCACAAGATTGTGGTTATTTTGCTTAGATAGTAATATCATGCTTGCATGTCCTAAGTGCCTATGTGATATTCAAACTCTTCATTTATGGAAGCTAAGCACTTAACACTTTGGTTAGTAGAGGAATGAATATCAATAGCATAAATATTATCATATCTATTTATAATGAATAGAGTTTCAATTGTTTTGGAATTAGAAGCAACATGTACATTACACTTAAGAGAAACTTTATATTTATTATCATAAAGCTAACTAATGCTAAGCAATTTGAATTTAAGATCATCAACTAAGGAGAGATTATCAATAGTAAAACTTCTCTTACTGATCTTTTCAATGTCAATTATCTTACCTTTGACATTTTCTCTGAATGTTATGCATTTTTCATTAATTACTTTAAGAGAATGGAAGTTTTCTACGTTGCTAATCATATGTCTAAAACATCCATTATCTAAGTATTATTTTTTTTTCATTTGATTTTTCAAATGTACCTATATAAGATTTATCTAATTTTAGGTGCCAAAATTTGTTTAGGTCCTTTTAGGTAAGCTTTGGTACCTTTTACATCACCATAAAAATTTCTTATGCCATGAATGCTTTTTTTGGTGTTACATACATGAATCATATGTTCAAAATCTTTGTAACAATGACACCTAATAGATATTTCTCATGTGAAAATGAACATAATGCTTTAATGAAATTATGCATTTAAGGTTGAGAAGCATGAGAAAAGGTGTTGGTCATATCATTATGTGCATTGTGGCTATGCCAAAATGATTTTCTAATCAAACTATAATATGTTTTATGCTGCCATGATGCATGTCCATACATAAATGTATGATTTTACTTTTAGGTGATGAGAATGCATGTGATTTTTTGCAGGCAACTATGACTTCAACTATATATTGATATGAGTGATTAAAGTCCAATCCAGATTTATCATTGATTGATTTTTAAGAACAAAATAATTAGTCAAGTTTTTCTTTCTTATTAATTGACTTTAAAAAGAAATTTTGAAGGTTTTAATTTTCCTTATTTAGTTGAAAATTTTCCTCCTTAAGTTTTTGTGAAGCAACATTTTATGCTTTTTGCAAATGCTCATTCTCTTATATGAGCAATTCATTTTTTCTTTTTATAATCTCATTCATATTTAATTATTTAAAACAAGCACAAAGATCACTAACTTTAGTTGCTTGTTTGAACATTTCTTTGTTCATACATTTAATTATGTTAATCATTTTAGTATAATCACATGAGTCATAGTTAGAGTTTACTTTATTGTCTTATTATTAAGCACATGTAATTTGCTTCATCATATGGCGATTTGTCATCTAAATTGCTAGAATCGTACCAAGTGGCCTTGTATGCTTTCTTGGTTGGCTTCTTACCCTTTTTCTTGCTAAGACAATTTATTGTAATGTGTTCATGTTTGTTACACTCATAACAAACAATCTCATTCTTTTGTTATGCATCATTTTTGGTGGATTACTGAATGACTTTCTATCGAGTTGCTCTTTTTTTCTTTAAAAATTTAGTAAATTTTCATGCAAGGATCATAAGATCTTCTTGATCTTGTTCACTAAAGAACTATCATCTTCATCATCCTCTTGATCATCTTTAGCTGCTCTACAAGCTAAGTTGGAGCACTCAAACACCATACCTTTCTTTTTCTCTATGACTTTCTTTTCAAAAGTCATCTCATATGAGTAATAAACCATTAATTCATTTAAGGGCAATGTGTTCGAGTCCATTGATTCTAAGGTTTCTATCGCCTTTGGATTCCATGACTTTCAAAGTCACTTAAGTAACTTTTTGACAAGTTCTACATTATTAAAGTTCTTTCCAAGATTTTTCAAAGAATTAACAATGTTAATAAATCTTGAATATATTTCAGTAATATTCTCATCATTGCTTATTTCAAATAATTCATACTCATGCATAAGAATATTAATCCTATTATCCTTAACTTGGATGGTTCCTTATATGTCAACACAATATTATCCCATATTTCTTTAGTGGACTAACAAAAAGAGAAAAAATGTATTCATTTAGGATCATTGCACAATAGAACAAATATTTGGCTTTGGAATTAAGATATTAGCTTTTGAAATCTTTAGAAGTGTACTCACTTTTAGGTTTTTCAATGATAACCCCGTTTTTATTTTTGATGATTCTTCTAAGGCCTTAAGAAGTGATTGACTAAATGGTAAAATCATAACATTAAAGGTATATAGTCATTTTATTTTTCCAAATGCTAAAATTTATATCATTAAAAGGAAGTTTTGGATTAATTATTGGCGGTGAAGCTAGTAAAGTGGAGATTGGACTATAATACCAATTATTGGTCCTAAAAATATCCAAGATGAATTGGGTTTTTGAATGACACGTGTCTATAATGCATGTAGCATAAAAAATAAAATGATTGTAAAAAATAAAAACTTAATGTGGTATGCTAATGGATTAATTTAATTACAATAATGCTAGTAATGACTAGGAGCAAAATAATAAATCAAACAAATTCAACTCATAATACCAATAATTAACTTACTTAATAAAAATAATTAAAGTGCATTATAAAAAACTTACCTAATGTGTAATAACAAAATTAGTTAAGAGTAAGAGAAGTATAACACAATCATTTATAAAATTTCAAAACTCTTGCTTTTACCATTTTGGAAATTTTGAATCCACCATTAGGCTCTTTAACAAAGAGGAGACCAATTATAACGATAATGTTATTCTTAATCATAATCACACAAAGATCTACAACTTTGCTACACCAAGCTCATACGAATGTATTTCTTAAACTTTTAATCTTTCAATTTTATAACTTCAAAATGAACACAAATTTTTCTTTAAAATTTTACTTGCTCTCAAGAATTTTCCTTTTGAACACTATTACATAACAACTTAATATAAGCTCATGAGTGTATCTCAATTTTCCTTTGTTACAAATAAGATTATATAGACCAAAAGAGAGTTATTGGAATTTCAAAATCATATCTATTAGTTCATCAAGAGGGAAATACATTTAAAATATTTTCATGTCAAGAAATCTATCCATTGATTCATTAAAATAACAATTATTGTTGGTAATATTTCTATATCAAAAAATATGTCCATTGGTCCACTATGAAGACAATTGCCATTGAAATGTTTCCATATCAAGAAATCTATCTCTTGCAGTTTATTTCCATACAAAAAGATGTGCTAAAATTTTTTAAACTTTTCTCCATGACAAAAATTGACAATTTCTTCAATGAAAATAATTTTTAATTTAAAAATAAATCAATAAAAGAGCAAAATTATATAATTTCAAAATGTTTTATGAAAAAATAATTCCATGATAAAGGTCCAGTTTAAAGTTCACTCATAGGCCAACCAATTGTTAAGATCATGAAGATGATCTTGTCACATGCCAAAACAAGAGGATTAGCCTACATAGTTGTGCATAATTTTGAGAGAAGATAAAAAAATAATTTTCTTATTGTACAAAGAACTCCAACTTATATAAGCAAATCTATCAAACTCAGTTTCCAAGGATATTATAACATACCATATGGAATCAAAATGTGATCTACACACATAGCCTAGTTTTTTCGATTAACAATATAAATAATAGAGCATTTACCACATATATAAATATATTCAAATACTTACAAGACATAAAAAAAAATCACAAATAATTATATTAAAATATCAAAATACGTAATGAATAGCACATGAACTAACATATAATACAATTATATGTTCTTGGTGTTTATGCTAATGTATAAACATGATTTTATACAAAAGATAGCCTTTCTAGTTATTGCATACATCAATAAGTTTTCAACTTGTGCGCTGGCTAGATTTTGGAAACATTTTGGAATTATTGCCTTTTTAAAGTGTTGGTCAACCTGTTGAATGGTTTGTCTGGTCGACGATGCCAATAGTCAATCACGTCCACTACAGTTGCGGCTATAGACACAACCACAGTTTTAGTTCAAATAAGAACTGAACTGGAATCAAACTGGAACCCTGGGAAGGGCGGATCTAGTTAAGGTTTCATTCCTTCAAAAACGGTAAATCATCGTTTTAACCAACAACTCCAAACCGAACCAAAATCGAATCAACCAGTTCGAGTTCAAACTAAAACCATAAGAGGACTAGTCTAATTATTGTCAATTAAATTGATGGTTCCTTTAAAAGTATAAAATAAAATAAAAATTTGAATCAATGATCAAGATTACTTTTAATATAACATTTTAGGTGAATTTTATTTATTAAAAAATTAATATATTTCAAATTTTCAAAAAAAAAAAAAGTGTCGAATTGGGTTTAATTGGACCAAACTAGATAAGTTTAATCCGAATCAAACTAAAACCAAACCAAACAAAAAGCAGAACCTTTAGCGAACCAAAAATTAGAACCGAACTAAAATCAGAATTGAAACCAACAGTTGAAACCAAGTCGTAACCAAATTGCAAACTTACAGTTTGGTTACAATTCCCTTAACCTTAAAAATCTGGGTTTTACCAAATTCAAATTCATGAAAAAAAATCCTTATAAGACTACTTTTACTGTTTTATTTGGTTAATTCGAATGGAATGTCGTGTTTTTCGGACATTATGGGAAGTGTAACCGACACTTCGGAACCGATACTAGAACCAAACCAAACCAAACCAGGCTTATGCCTAGCTGCGACAGTTTCAGAATTGGTATCTCTTGCTGGAGCTTTTAATTTCTTGCCAACATAACCAGACCACGTTAGCGGGAGCTTGTTATAATTGCTGAGTTTTCAAGACTTGCATTTTGACCAAAACAAAAATAAAAAAAAGTTCGCCGGCAAAATCCTACTTGATTTTGCTTTCTAGATTTGAAGACTTGTCGTTTACGCATATTTCTATCTAAATAATTTGTTTTAAAAGAACTAGAAAATAACCACAAAATCTCAATTGCAACTTTAGCAACCTTCATTTCAAACAGAGATTTTTGAGATTACAAATTAATAAAGAGCAAATCAAATTAAAAAAAAACAACTCAATGTCAAGCCATCAAAATCATGCAACCTTCTATAACAAGAATAAATTCAAAACGTTGAAGTCATGTGGGGGCCGTTCAAGACAATCTTTCACATACACGAACAACCGCAAAAGTGTAAACAATAGGCCATAATAATTGATCTTGTCATAACGAGAAATAAATTTGAATACTTCAACCATGTAAGGCAATGCAATGATGTTGAAACATCAAAATGATTTACACATGAACACATGATCTAACAATTCATCTCCAAAAACCTTCAATATTGAGGACCAAACCTCTGGCTGACATAGATTTAGCTGCAAACACAATAGGAGTATGCAAAAATAAAGTATTTGAACCTTATAGATTTAAAGGAGCTTCCAATCATAAAAATTGGAGACAAGCCAAGAAGAAAGAAATAAGAATAAAAGGGAAATAAGGAAATCAAAAGGAAAAGTCATTTACAACATCACAAATGTTCAAACCATAACAAATTTCATCATCATCATCATCATCACTATGGTCAGCAAAGTACCAGAACTAGCACCCTCATTTTGATAAGGGGAAAAACCCCCAAGTTAACTTGGATGACATGAAAATTGACCAATGCGAAAAAATAAAAGGATCATGGCAAAACAGGAGCAGTTTGCAAAGATTTCACCAAACTATTGGCAATTCGGATATTGCAGCACAAGACTAAGACTTCAAACTCCAACAATCAAGAAGAAGTGTTGAAAGTGTGATTTTGAACTTTGAAGTCTAGATCCCACAAATCTAGATCCATCAACTATCCAGCAAACAAAAGGTTAATTGGAATATGACGCGACTCAATTGCAACAGAAGAAATTTTGAGTAGCTTCAGATTAGCCACCTCTCCAGCAGACAATCTTAGAATGGGGGTGAGACACAGTAGAAAGATTCTAAAGAGCTTCTAGAAGAAATGACATGGATTTGAAATGCAAGTAAAGAAAGTAACAATGTGGGGTTGAGATATGTAATAGCCCAGTCCTGAGGTTGCCATTGGTCTTCAAACTTAATGCTTTCTTTGCGCCTCACACTCTGCAACCTACAAAGAAAAGGATTGAAAATAATGAAATAAATCATTTGAAACAATCAGAATAATAAATGTACTAGGCTAGAGAAATGCTTGCCATATCCCATACAGATTATCTGACCCTGCATATTGTTTCTTCATTTCCTGGTTATTAGGCTCTAACATCAAGGCAAGCTCATAATCTAGGGTGATGTAGACAGGAAGAGTACAATTTAGAAGATATTATTACGGAACTTTTGATCTTAATTTTGCATGTCTTAAATTCTTATACAATTCCTATTAGGGGCACTTTTCCAAAGGGGCAGATGTCTTCTTCGTCCGGAGTCTATAATTGTTATTAGAGTTTCAATGATGAGAATTTGATCTCTTATGAGGGAATTATTGGTGAGTTGATGTATTGTTGTTTGTGCTAATTTCTATATGAATTTTAATTGATATATGTTATTTAAATTTTAATGATTTATGGTGAAGTTATTTTTGTGGATTATGGTGAATTTTAGGTAGAATAGTTTCCACCATCAGAATTTTATGACCAAATGATCTTATTTTCAAATCATGTTACCAGCTTGATACAGGGCTGTATGTGCTTATTGCCTTTCGTCAGATTGAACATTAGAACTTGACGGCTACCACCAGCCACCACTTTAGGCAGGCATGTATTAATTAAATAATTAATTAAAAAAAAGTTCAATAGAAACTGGTCATAATTCACCATTAGTGAACATTTCAAACCATCCCTCTTCTCTGTTTATGTCCTATATACGTGTGTGTGTGTGTGTGTGTGTGTGTGTGTGTGTGTGTGTGTGTGTGTGTAGGAGTCATAGCTATAGAGACAATTTTGTGGTTGTCTTTGAGGTGACAAACAAAACAATAAAGCCTAGTGAGCAGCTTCTTAATTACCATACTCTTATTATGGTAACCCCAAAGCCCATGACGAGGAGCATAAATCTTGGTCCATGTCTCATATTGATTGGCATGCTCGTTGGTCCTCACCTCAGGGTAGCCGTTGCTGCAACCTCCAACTATGGTGATGCCCTCGACATGACATTTCAGTTTCTTGAGGCACTGAGGTCCGGCAAACTGCCTGCAACCCGGCGAGTCCAATGGCGTGACGACTCTGCCCTCGAAGACGGCTTTCTTGAAAGGGTAATAGCTAGCCTACAAACTATAACCTGTTGAACTTTTCGTTTTTTTTCTCCTCAACATTTTTGAAAGAAATTCCACGTTCATGCAATTTCATTTGATTTCCTCCTACCAAAAGTAACATCAATGTTTCTGTTCCTGCGGGTGCTTAGATTGGTGGTGGGCCGCAGGTGGACTTAACAGGAGATACCATGATGCAGGGGATCATGTAAAGTTTGGGCTGCCAATGGCGTTCACTGTGACAATGCTTGCATGGGGAGCCATTGAATTCAAGAAGGAGATCGCTGCATTAAATCCGATGGGAAACACTTTGTCTGCCATTAAATGGGGCACTAAGTATTTCCTCCAGGCTCACACAGAACCTAATCTTCTCTTGGCTCAGCAATTTGTGTTAAGAGATGAACTTTGGTTTATAGGCCTTTAGTTAGTAGCTAAAGTTCCACGTAAAAAAATTGAATAAAATTAATTAATTTTATTTTTTATAAATAAAAAATAATATATCATATAGTGTAAAATTAGTAAAAATTTAAAAAGTTAAAACTTTTATTATTTAGACTTTTGTTAATTGGGCTAACAAAGAAATTTTTTTGTATTTTTCATTTTAATAATATTTACTTTCACTTTCACTTGTGAATATAAGTCAAATTGACCGAACCACATAAATTTGGTATCCCTTATTTTTAGTTATTTTTTTATTATTATCTTTAAGGGTTATAACTTAGTCATTATGATAATAATTAAGTATTATTTCAAGAAGTTCGAGTGTCAACTTTGGAATATGACCGCTAAAAATGGAGGTCATATTGGTTCAAGATGGCATAGACATAACATTGCTAAGGAAGCAGAAAGAGCCAAAGAAGATGATAGATGAAGAGTTTGCTAGTTTTGACAAAAAGGTCAAATTAAGTATCATATTAAATCTTTCATATGAGGTTTTAAGAGAAGTAACTACTGAGATAATTGCTAAAGATTTGTTAGACAAATTAAAAGCTTTGTATATGAAGAAATCAATGGAGAATAAACTTTATTTAAAGCAACGTTTGTATATATTTTGTATGTCTGAAGGATCATCTATATTGTCACATCTTAATAAATTTGATTCTTTATTTATGAATTTAAGTAATATAGATGTTCATATTGAGGATAAAGATCAAGTTTTGTTATTATTGTATTATCTTCCACATTCATTTAAGTATTTAAAAAAAAAACAATACTTTATGGTAAAGAGAGCCTTTTTTGTAAATAAATTAAGTCAATTTGAAAGTCAAAAGACTATATCAATAGGGATATAAGTAGAGAGAGTAGTAGTGATCAAGCTAACAACTTAGTGGTTTGGGGCAAATCAGATAAAAGGGATGCAGATAGTTAGAGATATAAATGTAGATCTAAATTCAATCATAGAAATTTAGTGTGTAATTATTGTAAAAGAAAAGGGAACATCAAAGTTGACTGATTGAAGCTGAAAGCCAAGGACAAGAATAAGCACAAAGTAATGAGTCAGTTCAAGCTAATGTTGTAGAAGATGAGAATGAAGGAATTATTTTTTTTGTTAATGATAAATTAAAGTCTATCAATGAATTGATCTTAGATTCTAGTTACATATACCATCTGTGTCTTAATAGAGACTGATTTTTCACCTATGAATCTGTTGAAGGTAGAGTTGTTATGATAGACAATAATACAATTTGCAAAATTGCTGGGATTAGTACGATTAGAATCAAGACTTATGATGGTACTATAAGAACACTTACATAAGTCAAACACGTTTTAGAATTAGATGAGAATCTCATCTCTTTGGGAACACTTAAAGTTCTTGGCTACAGGTACACCAGTAAAAGAGCTCTCATTGTCATGAAAGCTTACAAATCTGAAAATTTATCCATTCTATAGGGATTTACAGTTATAATCACTACTATGGTCTTTACATCATCTAATTCAAATGCAAATATTACAAAGCTATGACATATATGGTTGGGGCACATAAGCAAGAAGGGTCTATTTATGTTAAGTGAAAGAAGCCTTCTATGGGGATAATGTACTAAGAAGTTAGACTTTTATCATCATTGCATCTTTAGGAAGTAAAAGCATGTTAGTTTTAAGTTTCCAACAATTCAAAAGACAAAAGGCACTTTGAATTATATTCACTCAAATCTTTCGAGTCATTTCGTAATCTGTCAAAATGTGGTGTTAAGTACATGTTGACTTTTATAGATAATTATTCAAGAAAAGTTTGGGTTTTCTTTCTAAAGCATAAGAAAGATCCCAAACATTTAATAAGTGGAAAACATTGATTGTGAAGCAAATAGCGAAGTAAATTAAGTGGCTTAGGACAAATAATAACTTGAAATTTTATGAAGGTGAATTTAATGAATTTTGTGAAAATAAAGGTATTATTTGTCATCATATAGTTAGGATGACTCTTCAGCAGAATGGTGTTACTGAACATATAAATAGAACACTTTATGAGAGAACTCATTATATGATTTCCAATGTTGATTTGTCAAAAAACTTTTGGGTAAAGATAGTTTCTATAATTTTTCATATCATTAATCACGTACCTTCAACATTTATAAAAGTTCAAAAATTTAGAGAAAGTCTAATCAAGTATTCTTACAAATTACTTTAATTTGAAGATATTTAGATGTCCTGCATATATTTATATTAATGGTGGAAAATTGAAATCTAGCGCTAAAAAGTGCATTTTCCTTGGGTATGCATATGGAGTAAAAAGATATCATTTATAGTATCTTGATTCACCAAAATTTGTGATTAGTAGAGATGTTATATTCGACAAATCCTCTATATTACATCCAAAAGGAGAGTCTCATATTCCTTCTAATGCAAGTAAAAGTGATAATGCACACAAGCAAGTAAAGTTTGAAGTTGTGAATCAAGATGTTCAATAATAGAGTCCTTACATTCAATTAGATTCATCAGATATTGTAAATTCTTTTGAAGACAAAAATGAGGATCATTCCATAACCAAAGATAGACTAAGAAGAGAGATTCGACTGGCACAATGATATAATGACTATGTTACTTATACATTTTCAGTTGCATAAGAGACTAGTGAAAATGGTGAACCATCTATATATTTAGAAGCAGTATTAGGTGTTAACTTATCTAGGTGGTTGGTTGTAATGAAAGAAGAAATAAAATCTCTCCATAAAAATGGCATATGGGCTTTTGTGAAGCCATCTTCAGAAAAGAGAATCATTGATTGCAAATGGGTCTTCAAAACGAAAAAGTTATACTAAGGGTTGAAGATGCAAGGCATAAGGTATGTTTGGTTGCAAAAGGCTTTAATTAGGTACAAGGTGTTGACTTTAATGGTGTTTTCTTACTTGTTGTTAAACATAGTTTGATACATGGCTTGTTTGCTTTAGTGGTAGTGTATAATTTGGATTTAGAGCAACTTGATGTTAAGCTAGCTTTCTTACATGGTGAGTTTGAGGAGCAAATATACATAAAGCACCCTAATGGTTTTGAAGTTAAAGGTAAGGAAGAACATGTTTGTTTGTTGAAGAAATCTTTGTATGGGTTAAAGTAATCTCCAAGATAATGGTAGAAGAGATTCAATTCCTTTATGATGGGTCATGGTTATTGCAAGAGCATACATGATAATTGTGTTTACTTCTGAAAGTTAGATAATAACTCATTCATTTATCTATTTCTTTATGTTGACGACATGTTCATTGCTACCAAGAATTTGTCAGAAATTAACACCTTGAAAGCACTTTTGAATGATGAATTTGAGATGAAAGACTTAAAAGTAGCAAAGAAGATTCTTGGCATAAAAATTAGAAGGAATCATGAAGGTGGTAAGTTATATTTGACCCAGAAGAATTATGTTGAAAAGGTCTTAGAATGATTTGGTATGAAAAATATCAAACCTATCAATACTCTCATTATTAATCATTTTAGATTATCAGTTGCTCAGTCACTAAAGTCAAATGAAGAGAAGAGATATATGGAAAGAGTTCAATATTCCAATGTTATCATCAGTTTTATGTATGCAATGGTTTGCACACATCTAGATATTTCATAAATAATTAGTATGGATAATAGGTATAGGTCTTCTCTAGGCAAATCGCATTATCAAGCTGTGAAATGGATTCCTAGATACTTATGAGATAATTTGAACACATATTTGGAGTTTAATAAAAATTTAGACAGATTGGTTGGTTTTGTTAATTCTAACTACACCGCTAATCTTGATAAAAGATTTTTTACAAGCTATATATTTTGTATTGGTGGTTCTTCTATTAGTTGAAAAGCTACTCTACAACATGTTATTACTTTGTCTATTATTGAAGTAAAATACATAATAATGATTAAGGTAATCAAAAAAGCCTTGCTGTTGAAAGGTTTGTATGGTGAACTTAGTCTACGTCAAGATGCTATTATCATCCATTGTGATAGTCAAAGTGCAATACAATTGACAAAGGATCAAATGTATCATTTGAGGATAAAGGATATTGACATAAGGTATCATTTATTTAAGGAGACAATTTTTGAAGGGAGGTTTTAGTTTAGAAAATTAGTACTAAAAATAATCCTGCAAATATGTGGACAAAGCCTCTTCAAGTTGATAAGTTCAAGTAATGCTTAGATTCAATTGGTGTGATATAATGATTTAGGAGTTTGTTAAGAACATGGAGTATTATTATTATGTCTACATATGAGACTTAAGCTAAGGTGGAGATTTGTTAAGTTGGTGGCTAAAGTCCCACATCAAGAAATTGAGCAGAGTTAGCTAATTTTGTTCCTTATAAATAAGGAGTAATATAGTGTATTGTAAAATTAATAAAAATTAAGTTAAAACTCTATGAGCCTTTAGCCCATTATTTGGGCTTTTGTTAACTAGGCTCACAAAGAGTTTTTTTCTCCACTTTAGTAATATTTACTCTTACTTTCACCTATGGGCGTGGGTTAAATTGATCGAACTACGTAAATTTTGTATCTCTTATTTTCAATTTTTTTCTTTTTTGTTATTGTCTTTAGGGGCTATAACCCAGAGCTCATCTCCTAGAGCTTTGGGTTATAACCCTTAATCACAATAACAAAAATAAGGAAAAATAATTAAAGATAAGAGACACCGAATGTACATGGTTCAATTAATTTGACTTACGTCCATAAGTGAAAGTGAGAGTAAATATTATTAAAGTGGATAATACAAAAAGAATTCTTTGTAAGCCTAGTTAACAAAACTCCAAATAATGGACTAAAAACTCATGGAGTTTTAACTCTCTTAATTTTTATTAATTTTACAACACATTATATTACTCCTTATTTATAAGGAACAAAATCAGTTAACTTTGCTCAATTTCCTAATGTGGGACTTTAGTTATCAACCTAACAAATCTCCACCTTTGCTTAATTCTTACAAGTAGACATAGTAATAATGTTTCACCCTTGTCATAAACTCTCAAATCATTATATCATGTCAATTAAGTCCAAGCATTACTTGAACTTAGCAATTGGAAGAGACTTTGTAAACATATTTGTAGGATTATTTTTAGTACTAATTTTATGGACTAAAGCCTTCCTCTTGGCAATTGTCTCCCAAATGAAGTGATACCTCATGTCAATAAGCTTCGTCCTCAAATGATACATCTAACCCTTAGTCAAGTCTAAGCACTGCTTCTTCACATAATAATAATTCTTCACCTTGCATCTTTGACCCATAATATACCTTATTTCTTTTTAAAAACTCATTTACAACCAATGATTTTCTTTTTTGAATTTAAAGGTAGTTTCACAAGAACCCATGTGTTATTTTTATGAAGAGATTTTATTTCTTTATTCATTGCAACCAACTACCTAGATAAGTCAACACCTAAGACTACTTTTGAATATATAAATGGCTCACCACTTTCATTATTCTCTTTTGCAACTGAAAGAATATAAGCAACATAGTCATTATATCTTTATGGTCGTTAAATCTCTCTTTTTGATATGTCTTTGGCAATGTAATGATCCTTCTCTTTATCTTTAAAGGAATTTGTAAATCTGATGAATTTGATTAAATGTGAGGACTCCGTTGTTGAACATCTTGATTCACAACTTCAAACTTCATCTACTTGTATGCACTATCACCTTTACCTACATCAGAAAGAATAGGAAACTCTCCTTTTAGATGTAACATAAAGGATTCATCGAATGTAAATCTCTACTAATCACAAATTTTGGTGAATCAAGACACCATAAATGATATCCCTTTACTTCAAATGCATGCTTAAGAAAAATGCACATTTTAGCTTTAATTTCCAATTTTCCATTATTAACATGCATATATGTAAGATATCCAAATACTTCAAATTAGAGTAATTGGCAGAGTACCTAACCAAACTTCCTCTAGAGTTTTAAACTTTACAAATACTAAAGGTACATAATCAATGATATTACAAACTATAAAGACTACCTTTATCCAAATCTTTTGACAAACTAACATTGAAAATCATATAACGAGCTCTTTTCAAAAGTGTTTTGTTCATACGTTCAATAACACCTTTCTGCTAAGAAGTCATCCTAACTATACGTTGACAAACAATACCTTTATTTTCACAAAATTCATTAAATTCACCTTCACAAAATTCCAAGTCATTATCTGTCCTAATCCATTTAATTTGCTTCCTTGTTTGCTTCTCAATCAATGTTTTCCACTTTTTGAATGTTTGAAAAACATCATTCTTATGCTTTAGAAAGAAAACCCAAACTATCCTTGAATAATCATCAATGAAAGTCAACATATACATGGCATCATCTTTTGACAGAATGCAAGATGACCCCCAAAGATTTAAGTAAATATAATCCAAAGTGTCTTTTGTCATGTAATTCGCTAGAAACTTGAAATTGATACACTTCTACTTCCCAAAGATGCAATGCTCACAGAAATTTAACTTCCTAATATGCTATCCACATATAAGGCCTTTGTCATTTAATATAGATAAATTTTTCTTTCTCATATACCCCAACTGCATATGCCATAACTTAATAATATCTACCTTTGAATTAGATAATATAGAGACCATAGTAGGGCCTATAAATGTAGATTGCTATAGAATGTACAAATTTTTGGATCTACAAGCTTTAAGGAAAATGAGAGCACCTTTATTAACTTTTAAAACTCCATCTTTAACGGTGTACTTTAGCCAAGAGGTTTAAATATTGCCAAAGAGATGAGGTTCTTCTTTAATTCTGGAATATGTTTGACCTATGTAGGTGTTCTCACAACATCATCATAAGTCTTGATTCTAAGCATACCAATTCCAACAATTTTGCAAACTATATTATTGTCCATTATAACAACTCCACCTCTAATAGATTCATAGGTAGAAAACCAATCCCTATTGCGACATATATGGTATATTTAACTGAAATTCAAAATCCATTTATTGGCAGACCTTAATTTATCATTAGTAAAGAAAATAATTTATTCACTCTCATATTGCATAACACTATCTTAAATTAACTCATTACTTTTGTACTTATTCTTATCCTTGGCTTTCAACTACAAGCAATTAGCTTTGATGTGCCATTTTCTTTTACAATTATTACATACCAAATTTCTATGATTGGTTTTAAATTTATATTTAGATCTTTGACTATCTATATCCCTCTTATCTGATTTGCCTGAAACCACCAATTTATCATCTTGACTATTACTACTTTCCCTAGTTATATCTTTATCAATCTAGTCTTTCAACTTCAAAATAAACTTAATTTCTTTATAAGAAATAGTTTTTTTACTATAAAGTATTATTTCTTTGAAATGCTTAAATAAATGGTGAAGAGAACACAATAACAATAGGGTTTGATCCTCATTCTTAATATAAACATCTATATTACTCAAATTCATAAGTAAAAAATCAAATTTATCAAGATGCAACAATATAGATAATCATTTAGACATACGAAGTATATACAAACTCTATTTTAAATAAAACTTATTCTCCATTATTTTCTTCATATACAAAGTTTTTAATTTTTCTCACAAATCCTTCGTAGTTACCCAAGTAGCTAATTTTTTAAAAATGTTATCAAAAGATTTAAGATGATATCTAATCTAACCATTTTATCAATACCAACAAACTCTTCATCTAATATTTTCTCTAACTTTTTTTATTTCCCTAACAATACTATGTCTTGAACCGGTATGACCTCCATCTTTAATTGTCATATTCTAAAATTAACATTTCAATTAAATTTTTGAAATAATATTTAATTATTATTATAATAATTATTTTCCTAATAAATTTGGCTCTAATATCAGTTTGTTAAAAGGTGAGCTCCCAGTCGTAGTATTTAAAAATAATAACAAAAATAAAAAAATAAGATCCAGGTTATAGTCCTTAAAATAATAACAAAAATAAGGAATAGATACTAAATTTATATAATTTTATTAATTTGACTTACAATTATAAGTAAAAGTAAAAATAAATATTATTAAAATAAAATATATAAAAAAATTTTTTTAAATTTAATTAACAAAAATTTAAATAATAAATTAAAAATTCATGAAATTTTAATTTTCTTATTACTCTTTATTTAATAATATACTATATTATTTGTTATTTATAAAAAATAAAATTTATCAACACTGCTCAGCCACAAATTTAACTGTTTGGTCACCTCCTGTTACTCGCCCACCAGTTGCGACACCTTAATCGTTGCAGGCATATCTAGACGAGAAAGTTTGCTACATTTCCTTCAACCAACTTTTTTAAGTCTTATCAACTGCCAACAAAAGTCTCAAACGGATTAACTCCACCATCTGTTGGCCCAAGATAAAAGGGTGAACTTAACTCGCCATTACTAGGTTCCGCTAAGACCAACTTAGGTTATCTGCCAACTTTAATTTGCACAGTCAGCCGTTGCTTACCCTGATAACGGCCAACAGGAATTCCGAATTTTTCAAAATCTTTGATCGACAACTGTGTTGTGGCTCGAAGTTTCCAGGACCAAGTTAGTCGAACAGTCTAATGTTGCATATGATAGATATTTTTCCCTAACCCCAACCCGAACAAAACAGGGAGCTCTATGCATCAGAGACACCCTTTTGAGGGCGAAACTTGATTGGCTGTAACATTACTGTTGTTAATGGTGGATGTATAATGACATAACACATAGCGTAACTTTGGAATTTGGTCTGCAAATTTCAGGTTGGGGATGGTGACTCTGACCATCATTGCAGGCAGCGAGCCAAAGACATGACAATCGTCCGCAAGGTGAAATTTTAAATAAAATTATATATTAAATTTTAACAAAGTTGTTGCCTTGTAGATTTTCTGCATGACTTTTTACGGACCAATGATCCATCATCGGCCGAAACATTTAAAATTCTGCTGATGTATACAACCTGCCACTAATCAAATGATCAAGAAGTGTCAAGTGCAGTTCTCTGCAGAATTCTGAGGCCCAGATACTGTAAACATCACCTGTGAATTAACTGAATTACATTATTACTATTCTCTAGTTCCCTGGCCGATTTTACTCCAAAAATTTCTTTCCATATAGATGACTATAGATGCCTTTGTTCAGCTTTTCTTTTGGTACAACAACTTCGTGATGATCCCTTGATCGTATCGATTGCTCAGGTTGACTACATTCTTGGAAACAATCCCAAGTCCATGAGCTACCTAGTTGGATATGGACCCACGTATCCAACCGCGTGTTCACCACAGAGGTGCTTCCATTGCCTCAATCTCTTCCCTAAGTTCACCAGTTGAATATGTGCAAGGATTTGAGACAGCATCGTAGTCCTGAGGCAAATCCTAATGTCATATATGGGGCTCTTGTGGGAGGTCCAGATCAGAATGATAACTTCTCTGACGACCGTTCCAACTATGATCAAACCGAGACTACGCTTTCTGCGAGTGTTCCTCTTGCAGGCCTCCTCTCCAAGGTGCAGAGTGTATCTGAAACCACTGGTATCGGTTCTTTCCCAAAAAAAAAACTCTTTTAACTTTTAAAATTACAACCTTTATCTCTATGATGACATATTGCTAATTAACGATATGTTTAGTAATATTGTAAGATAAATAAAAATTTTAAGAGTTAAAATGTTTTTATTAAAATAATAATAATAACATTATTATATTTAAAGTTTTGTGAAAATATATATTTTTATAAAAAATAATTTTAATAAATTTATAATATTTTTTTATAATAAAAAATTTATATAATTTAAAATTTTTATGAAATGTAAATTAAATGTAAATTTTTAGTAAATTTTAAAAAATATTAAAAAATTATTTATAAAAAAATAATATATAAATTATATATTGACAATATTAAAAATATTTTAAATTTTTAAAATTATATTTCGCTTATTTAATTTAAAATTAATTATAATATAATAATTAAATTTTTTAATACTATTTTAAATTATTGTTAAACTTGTCAAATTATTTTTTAAAAATTAAAGTTTTAAAAGATATAGTGATTAATAAATACTATTTAAAAAAATTATTAAATATTGTAAAAATTATTTTTAATTTTAAAATACAATTTTCATACTTCAAGGCACCTTTTGTTAACCTCTTAAATCCTTCCACCGTAAGATCAAACAAGTCTTAAGTTCATTTACTTCCCTGCGTTAGCAGGTTCCTATCCCCGGAAGACGCAAGGGCCCAGCCCAAGATCAGGTGAACAAGCAAACCCATTTTCGAAGCATTGTCATTCGGCAGGTTTGGTATGTCAAATCCTGGATTGTCATAAAAAGAAGTAATCACTTGTTCAACACTTTTTCTAACTAAATTGCAGATGTAAGCCCCGTTGAATTCCTGCACTCAATAATCCAGGCATCCTGGATTGTCTAGATTACTGCATTGCAGATGTAAGCCCCGTTGAATTCCTAGACTCAATAATCCAGGCATGGAAAGTGGGCGCCCCAACATGTTACGGCACAAGGTTGTAATCGAACATATGCCTAAGCCAATAAAAAAACCTGAAGTTACAGACAAAAGGCCTTTCTGGTTCTCTCTGGGGTCTTTCTCCGACTCAAGAAAATAACAGTCATGAGCTTCCTCAATGGTTCGGAGTCTTGAAACATGGCTCAGAATGCAGTTTCATTTGTCCAAGGCAGCCCCCAGGCTAAGCTTAAAGTAAAATGCTACAATTGTCTGAAAGGAGAAGCAGTTTCACACTCAACGAGAGAAACCCTGAATTGTTGTTTCCTTGCAACATTATATTCTCAACCAAGCAACAAAACAAGGGCTACTCCCCTTCATTTGGAAGCTTGTGCACTTGAATGATCAGTTGCCAAATGACATCAATTTTTCAAAATCCTTACTTGATGATGCTCAAGAGGTAACATCAAAGGTTTAATACTAGAGGTACTATCAACCTTAGGAGCATTTTTGAATTATGTTAAAAGGGCCTACCTGTAAATAATACGCAGAATACTAATGTTAAATGGTGCATGTTCACACGGGTCCTCGAATAGGAGCCAAACAGGATGATATTCCGTTTCGACCCGAAACCAGTAGTCATTCAACTCATCTTATACACAAAGCTAAACAAGGATAAGACTTACTAGTGCATGAGCGAAACCATGAATAAATATTTAATCCGATAACATAACCATTGGCTGACAAGTCATACAACACAACAATTCTGGACAAGGATGGGGATTTCTGCAATCCAAAACCAAAACAAACAAAATCATGTGGATTTCACCCACCAAAATCAATGATTTGACAATCCCCTTCAAAGATTTAATCATCATCTTCAAATGTCGTCTTCTTGCCTGCATCAGTACCGAATACAAGGATGGATTAGTAGCAAATGGGAATTATAACATAAAAAGCTTTAGTGCAACAAACATCTATACTTGATGTGCCTATATGTTAGATTTTGTAGGTGCCCTGTGCTTCTGAGAACTCCCTGTCTAAGGTTGGTGTTTAATTATAAAAACAAGAAAGGTTCAACAACCTGAGGCAGATGCAGTCACACCAGGTCTGTTAGGTGTTCCACGACCTCTGCCACCGCCTCCTCTACCTCCACGTCTACCACCAAATCGAGACCCACCATCTCGACCACCTCTCCTCCCACCACTATCTCTACCTCCACCTCTACCACCACTCCAGCCATCTCGGCTATCACCCCTTGGCCTTGCTTCTTCCACAGTCAAGTATTGATCTCCAAGTTGACTACCACCAAACTCCAAAGCCTTGTTGAAGGCATCAGAATCCTTGAATTCCAAGTAAGCAATCCTACAATTACCATAGTCAGGTACCTAGGAGGGACAATCATAAAAGGCCTTATTGAAATGTTCATGGTAATATATCAAAAATGAACAAATCACCTCTCCATAAATTTTTTAATATGGAAAGTGCATCATACAACTTTTTTTATATTGAAAGTGCATAATATACAAACAATGCTTACAAACATACAAAACAACTGACACCATCTGCTGCGTACCAGTGGGACCCGTGAGTACATTAAACGTGCTCTAATATGATGGGCCAAAAAAGTTGTGTCCTTAAGATCTATTGATAAGAATAGCATTTTTCTTTTCTATTTGTTTCTAAGCAGTCGCCTACACCTGAAATTATTTTGTATCCTGAACAATATCTTGCAAGAACAAAAACATTTTGTAGGACATGAACATGCTTCAACACAGCTGAAACCAGAATGCCCAACTAATATTACCAAAACTAAATTATGGTCTATATGATTTCATTTAGAAGCCGTAGGTGTTCCCTGGAAAGACAACATCAAGGAAACCAATCTTTATGCATGCATAAGAATTTGGAACTTCAAATTGTCGAAGTGTTTAAAATAGAGATGGCATGTCCATTGAGGGAAACCATGCATTTAATGAAGTTGATGATAAATGAACAGGGATATTGCCCACTAATTAGCGAAAGCATTACAGAATTGCCTAACTCCTGGCATCCTTTTTTTTTTTGTTTGTTCTTCAAGACAGGTCTAACAAAAGAATAACAAAACACAAACCCTCTTATGGCACCAGTCTCATAGTCTGTTGGGATGGATATCCTTGTAATCTCTCCACAAGTTTCAAAATGCTCTTGGAGGGAACTTCTAATCTGAAAAATTTGGACAAAAATTTGACCAATAAAAAGGGAAAAGAACAAAAAATGAGCAATGAACAAAAACTTGGAATATAAACTAATTAAAAGTTGACTGCAGAATGAGAAAATGTTACCTCATCCTCCCCGAGAGATTTATTAAACCCCCTTACAAATATCTTTTGGGCCTGACCCCTCTCCCCTTTTCGAAATGAGTTGTTCTCTTTACTGTAAACATGGATGTTTAAATATACAGATCAACACACTCATCACCCAAAGAATTATTAACATATGGCAGAATACAATACCTGCTATATGGCGTGTATGAGCTCCTGTCACCTTTATCACCTCTCTCACGAGCAATGTCCAATCTTAAGTCTCGGCCACCTAAACTTTGTCCATTTAATTCAAGAGCCTGAAAAAACAGAAGACACAAGAATATCATCTACCAAGGCTTTGATATATTGTGTTAAGAATAACCTCACCACAAAAGCCGAAAATACATACTAATTTTCAATTGAATGTTGCCTAATGTAATTTGCATTTGAAACAAACCTAACCAAGATTTAGATGATTTGACTAGACACCCAAAATGTCAAGATATGGTGTTTATCAGATATCACATAATAAAGAATGGAAGGTTGCCCCATCCGCGGTCCATGCTTTATGATGTAGTCAGAAATTAGGAATGAAGAATCCATTCTACATCAAGTGAATCATAACAATACAAAGGCCTCACATTACCGATATGATAAGACTGTTCCACACAAAATAATAAATTAGACGACAGAAAGAGGAAGACCCAAACCATATGCAAACAAAAGCCTACATAACAGCTTCAATGCTATGTTTGTGAGAGCTAAAACAGATCCTAATGCATACATCATTGTCAAAAGAACATCAAACATAATACAATGGCTAATACGAGAAAACACAAGAATTTAACCACTTGATATATAGTTGCAATCACGGAGAATGTAAACAAATTTGGATCATTTGGTAACTAGAGCATTAGTACAGGTAGTAAAGGACATTTCAGGGGTAAAAAAGGGAGAAAAGTGCTTGGCTAACAGAAACAGTTATGTTAACATGCAAATACATATGGAAGGTCGAGGATTAGGAGAGGGAGAGGAGAGAGAGGAAAAAAAGAAAGGAGTAGGGAGAATAGAAGCCTAGCCTTTTGTGCTCCTTCAACTGTTGCAAACTCGACATGTCCAAAACCCCTAAACCTCTGTTCCGCATCCAAAGCAAAGCGAATGTCAATAATCCCCCCAGCACCTTTGAAGAAATTTTCTCTGCAGGAATGAAAGAGATGTCAATTTGCTTAAAAATTTTTATCACTGGTAGCTACAGAGTTATACATACACATCAGCTTGTTCAACATGAAATGGTAAGTTGCCAACAAACAAAGTCTTTGATCCTGCCTCAGGAGTAACAGGTGTTTGGGGCTGCATAAAAGAAAAAGAAAGGAAAATCCTTGCTCATCACAAATATTGTCCAATCTCACTGAAACACACTGAATCAAACTAGAAAACATTAAAAGGAAGGTAAAATGGTGCCTTACAGCTTTCTTAGAAGATTTTAAGTCACTGAGATTGTTGGTTTTCTGTTGTCTTACAGCATCTACCATTTCAACATCAGCATCCTGCTTCCAAAACAAAAAATTGCAATACAGCAAAATGGTCAGTCACATGAACCAGATAAAGAACACGAAGGCTAAAAAGATTGTAAAATAGACCTGCAATGCATACAATGCTTAAAAAGGGGTTTCAATACACTGAATGTACTGTGATACTTGAAGATTTAACCACTAGCACAAATAAAAATTTGTGTCCTGCTCCTCAGACTAACAGTCATGCACTCCATTTCCTGACTAGGATATCTAGCATTGCATATTTTAACTATGTGCCAAGCAAAGCTGCTCTATGCACAAACACATTAGAGATAGTTATCAAAGCATCTACTTTGTCATCATCCATAATAATTATGTCAAACATGTATGTTCCAATTGAATTACAATATTGATCACTTGACTAACTGAACTATGAACAACAGAGGAAATTTTGAGAACCAAATAGCCATATATTACGTACAGCACTTAGGTAATTTTACCATGAAATCCATCCCTTACATCCCCCATACTATCTCAAACTCCTCCAACTTACCATCCTTTGCAATTATTTTGTCTACATCTTTCCTTTTGCATCATAAACATGTTAGTTTGCCAAAATCCTAAACCTAGCTAGAATTTCATCAAAATGATTTACAAATTCTAAATTAGAGCAAGCCCAATTTGGTCTTATATGAATGCTCTCATTGAAAACAATGCTCTTGCACTAATTTTGATTTGCTCTCACTAAAGAAAAACTGACCAGCTTAAAATTTATTATCATAAAATGCAAAGGTAACTTTACCTTTTTCTTGGGGGTCTTGGCAGCTTTTTCATCTTCGCTATCTTCCTCATCATCCGAACCATCATCAGAGCTCTCCTCATCACTACTTTTCTCTTGAACCATTGCCTTTGCCTGAAGCTAAATCATACACAAAGTCAGTTATATAACATGAAAGAAAGTGATAATGCTGCAATCTAAAATGATGAATTAACTTCCACCTTTTTAATTTTAGGTTCATCTTCACCTTCCTCACAAATGAAAAGCTAACCAACTTAAAATGTATTATCATACAAATGTCAAGGTAACTTTACCTCTTTTTTGGGGGTCTTGGCAGGTTTTTCATCTTCACCATCTTCCTCATCATCTGAACCATCGTTGGAGCTCTCCTCATCGCTACTTTCCTCTTGAACCATTGCCTTTGCCTGAAGCAAAAACATACAAGGTTATATAACATGAAAGAAAGTGATGATGCCACAATCTAAAATGATGAATTAACTTCCACCTTTTTATTTTTAGGTTCATCTTCACTATCTTCAGAACTATCATCCTCAGTGTCATCTTCATCATTGTCCTTTGATTCCTGAGTTACACACAAGAAAAAATTGTTCAGCACTGATGCCAACTCCAAAGACAAACAGTTCCCCATTTCCGTAGTCAAGCAATTTTTGATCTCCATTTATCAAAAACAAGAATTCAGTACACAATTGGACACCAAAATATTCATAAAGAACTGAAATTTCTGAGCAATTATCCTGTTGATACTTTCCAAACTACACTTCTTCCCTCGCAATTTAACCAAACAAGTACTGATCATGATGAGTATTGCCCCAATAAAGTGTGGTCCTGAAGAAAGATATAGAGAAAATTGCCCTCAAACTTTAGCAAAAAGGACTAGTACTCCAAAGCTGAACTATCTCCTCTTATTCTGATCTCAAAAGAGTGAGCATTATTTGTGGATAAAAACATGATGAATATTCTAGCACAAAATTTCAGTGATAGGAATATTACCATTGCAACCGACCCAAAACACCAAATATACCCTTCCTTAGAGTACTTGCATAGTCACAACTAGATACATGATTGAACATGTATATTATTTCTTTCAGCAGCCAAAAGCAGAATGGCATGTTGTCATTATATATTTACAAATACATATGCAACCAGTACTAGTCTACAGATATTTAAGAAATCCAGTATCATGATACAAAATGGGATTATCTGATTGTCTCCATAAGACAATGACTCATAAACAGTGAATATATGCACTAAAAAACTAAGCATTGGAAAGAACATTCATTTGCTCAAGTAAATGTGCTGCTCACTTCTCATTACAAGACAAGCACAACAGTAGAATATGTCTCCAAATGATTGAGGGGCAGACAATGATGCATCAGTAGAAAGCCAGCCTAAAAGCATCTTAAACAGAGAAAAATGTGCTTGCTCAAGGTTTTACACAAATCAAGGGCAAACTACTCACAACAAAATGTCTACGCAATTGACAAAACACTGGAAGGAAAACAAGTTAATGCTACATTAAATTGATAGGTAGTAGAAAATGCTGCTCTTAACCTTTTTTGAATCTATCAGCTGGAAAGATGATGACCTTTTTGTGCTAGTAGGTAACTTGTCTGCAGAAATCTGCAATATACAAATGAAAAATTGAAGATAATGCTTAACAATGAATAATTTAGATTAGACCAAAGAGTGTTCATGACAAAATAATAGAAATGACCCTCTCAAAGGCTAGCTTTATCTTAGATGCAGTAAAGTGAAGAGAAATTGGATAGCTTGACCAGTAAATGAGAGACAATCAATTTAAAAAAAAAAAACTGGAAGTACTCAACCAGTAATCATATAGAATCATGAACTAAAATACATTCCATATATTTAGCCAACATGAAGAGAACAAGCAAGACTAACCACATGGCTACCATCTAAATTGAACAGTTCAGAAAAAGAAAACTATTAATAAGTTTCGTAAGATTTTCTTTCAAACCATCCACATCATTGAAGCTATGCAAATCTTAGGCCATATGTTTTAATAATGAAAAAATGAACACAAAACCTTATTATCATCAGAGGATCCATCAGAACCACTATCATCTGAGCTGTCACTTGATTCAGCTTTATTCTTCTTATCTGCCAGACCCTTCTCAATGGCAGAAAGCTTTGCAGGAGCAACCTAGAGAAACAACTCCCATTAACATATCACTTACAGCAACTTTATGGATATGCACAGAACAAATTTCAACCAACAACTTGAAAATATTCTATTGAATATCAACCAAAATCTACTGAAAGTAAAACTTCAGTAACAGAGTATCACCATTTCTTCATCAGAGGATGAGTCACTATCCTCAGAGCTATCATCTGAATCAGCTTTATTCTTAATAGCTACTGCAGGAGCTTTTTTAGAAGACAAAGCCTTTGCAGGTGTTTCCTGCACAAACAAATGTTAGAAACAGGTCACAAAAGTAAAGCAAGAGGCAAACAGCCATGGAATAAATACAGAACAATTATTAAACAAACAAAATGAAACCAAGCATCAAGTGTGTGTGCACTCATATGCAGAAAAAGAAATATGAGAAAGCCACCTTATTGTCATCAGATGATTCATCTGAGTCACTATCATCAGATTCAGAGCTATCGCTTGACTCAGCTTTCTTCTTGGTAGCAACTACAGGGACCATCTTTTGAGCAGATGCTTTTGCAGTAGCTTCCTACGCATAGAAATATTTAATGAATACCATAAAACAGCACCATTCACTACAGATGCCAGTAAGGTTTAAATCAACAGAAGACATGTCAATTTAAGGCAAAGGTGACCAAGCCTTTGTATGATCTAGAATAAGAACAAAATTAGGCAAGTAGGCATAGAGCAAAAATCTGAATAGTGAATTTTGTCTTTTTATTCAAGGCAATGGTATACGTCAGATAGAAGTAGCATCATCATGACAAAAGACAAGTAAATTCAGGAATGCAAATAATGATATCTTCAGACCACATCTAGGCTTTCTTAATCTGAATTTTCACTTGATTTTTAGTCATTCTTAGTACCAGATGCTGCCACATTAGCTTTCTCTAGAAGTCACTTTGGTTGTTTAGTGCCACATATGTAATGGTCAACTTTTTTCATGACCAGAAACTATTTTAGAAGTAATCCCAGTTGTCAAAACAAGCAAGTAAATATAGAATCTCACAGGTACCTCATCTGAGGAGCTCTCAGATTCAGAAGAATCACTGGATGATTTGGAAGATTTTGAAGACACCTTCTTCAAGCCAGTTTCAGGCAACCTTTTCTCTTGGAAGGTAGGCTTAGAAGGAACTTTCTGCATTTAAAGATATATCATCTCAAATATTCAACAGCATAACTCCAGACATCCAATGAAAATTTATAACCATACAGCCCTTACATCATTTTCATCTGCATCTGAATCACTTGAGCTGCTATCCGAGCTGTCACTTGACTCCTCTTTTTTACTCAACGGGCCATTCTTAGCCTTTTGCAACACTTTGTTTTTAGACTCCTGCAATGAAGGAAATGTAAATAGACTCAAAACTCACTAAACAAGGTATTGAAATACATCAGATGATCATTGAGAGGCCAATACACATCATAAATAATCCCTCAAAGTTTGCAGAACATTTTTCAACCTCATCACTGTCAGAATCATCATCTGAAGAATCTGAACTGCTGCTATCATCCTTGCCTTTCTTACGAGCAACAGCAGAGCCATTCTTAGCTGCAACTTGTGGTTTTTTTGGAGGAAGGGCAGATTTGACGGGATGTTCCTGAGACATCGTTGAACCACATGAATGCTCTGGAATAAACTTTGGAGAAAAAAGACAAATATCAACAAAATCAACTACTGACCTCTTCTGATGAGGATGATTCCTCACTGCTAGATTCTTTTACAGGTGGTTTCATTGCCTTTGTTCCCACCTTGGTCACAACTTTTACCTAATTATTTCCAGCACAGATGGATACATTGCAAGTGAATCAAAAGACAAAACAACATTTAACAACATAACCAAAAAAAAAAAAAAAAAAGAATGTTATCTTTGAAATTTTCAGTACTCAAGATAAAATATGACACAAACATGCAAATTTTAAGATATTGAATAGCATAAATGGTAGGATCCAAATCAGCACAAAGTTATAGTAAGTACACTTGTCTACCTGATGGTCCTCCTCTGAAGAAGATCCATCAGAACTACTGGATTCTTCTTTCTTTCTTTTCTGAGTCTTCTTTCCAATTTTCTGCTTCTGAACAGGCTGATCTACCACCTTGTCTCTCTTCTGCTTCTTCACATTTGCAAGCTTCTCTATGGATTCTTCAGCTTCTCTCTTACCTACAAGCCCAATTTTGAAAACTCCATAGAACAATTTCCACAAGAAAGGGTGCAAAACAAGAAGGGTGAGAGTGAAACAGACTTCCAACCTCTCCTCAGCACATTATTCAAATTTATGAGTCTAAAAAATACCTAAAAAAACAATCTAGTACCAAAGTTCAAATGTGAGCGCAAAGTCACAAGATTTTGGCTCAATATTCTAAAGAAACGATCAAAACAGACAAAATGCTCAAGTCAAAAAAAAAAAAAAAAAAAACAAAAGAATAATGACAGTAATCATACATATAAAGACTATAAGATGAAAGACAATTGGGAAAAACAAAAAACTGAAGAGGCAAAAAGAAGATCATAGTCCAAACACGAAACATTCAAAAAGAAATAATATTTGAAACCGCATTCTCCTCCGCGAATTCAGACAGAACAGAACCATTAGAAACCAAGAGCAAGAACAACACCAGCAGACGCAGCATCCACATGACACCACAAGAAAGCAAAGAAGAGACCAAGAAACGAAAAAAAAAAAAATTACCTTTCTTTCCAGACTTAGATACAGAAGTTACAGTTGGCGCCGCGTCGACCTGAGAAAGATTAAAATAAATAAAAGAATAAAAAAAAATAAAACAAAGAGAGAAAAACCCACAAACCCACGAAAAATCAAACCTCATTTTTTTCAAAAAAAAAAAAAACAACAAAAAAGAAAATATATATATCATTAAAACAACGAAGATACCCACCTTAAGGGTCGATTTCTTACTAGACTTGCCCATTATTCACAGATATTTCAGTCTCTTTTTTTTTCTGCGTTTTCTTGAGAGAGAGAGAGAGAGAGAGAACAGCAGAGAAAAGTGACTTCTTTCTGCAAAAACCCTACCTAGTGGCGATATTAAATAGGTCGATATTGCTAGGGTTTTAGATAGAGATTGGCGCTAATTGTAAGGGAGGGTCTTTATACACACGTGGCAGCTCTTCGGGTGGGTGTTGGGTTAGGATTTTTGCGGGTTCGCAGCCATAGTTGGTGGGTGCTTCTTCCACTCGCCGTTGGAGATTCGATAATATTTATTTTTGCCTTCTGTGTTTTTTCTTTTTTTTTCTTTTTTTTTTTTGTGAGTACTGCCTTTTGGTATATTAGCTTTGATAAATTTTTACCGATTTTTCTTAAAAAATTCATTTAGTTTATTGTTTAAAATTAAAATTAAATAAAATTAAAAATATAATAATAAATTTTATATTATATTTAATTTATTTAATATCAATTTTTTTAAAATTTTTTATTAAATTGAAAATTAAAATAAAATTAAAAAATTATAATAAATAATAATAATATATTAAAATAAATTTAATTATGATAAAAATATAAATAAAAATTATATTAAAAAAAAAAAATATTTTAATAATAATAATATTTATAAAATAATAATTTAAATTAATAATTATAAATATAAAAAAATTAAAATAAAATATAATAATATAAAAATATATAATAATAAAAAAATATTTATTAATTAATAATTAAAATATTTTATAATTTTTATAAATTTTTTTTTATTATGATATTATTAATAATATTAATTATAATTTTAGGTAATACAATATGTATATATATATAAACGAATCTCATTTTCATCAATAAACATACCCAAAAAAAATATGATGTCATTTTATTAAATACTAATAATATGAATTATTTATTCTTATTTTAATTTTTTTTTTAGAAACTATTTCTAACTAAATGCTTCCTAAGTTTTTTGTGTTACTAGTGATACTATGTCAGTTGAATCATTCATTCATACAAGCATCAAAATTTAATCCAATTTGATAATTCCATCCAAATTTGATTAATATAACCTAACTAAAATTTGATATTAAAATAATTTGACCTAAAAATTATTTAAATCCAAAACGACATTGAAACTTATAGTTAAACTCAACTTAACTTATAATTTAAATTTTTTAAGACAACAATAAAAGTAGTATAAATGACTATAATGTTAGAAGTATAAATTTTATATAAGAAAAAATTAAATATAATTCTTATGAATTTTATAAATATTTATTTAAAAAATAAAATTCAATCATTATTTAAAATTCTTATATTTTTACTTATTATTTTATATTTATAATATTTAAGATTTTATGCATATATATACATGATTACATATGTTATATATAATATAAATATATATAATGTATCTTATATATTTGTATATTTTTAATATAAATTAATATATAAAAATTAAATAATATTATAATAACATATTTTTATTTATTCTAATATATAATTGATAAGAATAATTCATGTGGGTCACAAGTGGACTCTCAATCTAACCCAATAATATTTAACACACCTTTTCTCAATTTAATCCGATAAAAATCTTACCTCCCTAACATTAAGTCTCAACACCTCTTTACCTTTTATTATATTGTAAGTCATATATTTGATTTAACTCTAATCTTTATACCCTAACTCTCCTTAACTTAACTCCATTCATATTTTTCCTTGATTATAAGGTGTATCAATGAGAATCAACGTTGTGTCTCATTCCTTTTATTACCATCCTTCTATTTGAATTGTAAGCTTTCTTCACTAAAATATAGCTAAGAACCCCATAATAACACCTAATTTTCCTAACAACAAAACATTGTTCATTTCTTTTAATTTTGGATCATGCAAAAAAAGATTAAAATACTAAATGTCTCCATGATTTACTACTTAGAAGAAAGGAGGGACTCTTCATACCAAATGTTTGAATCTACCTTTCATCAAAACAAATGACCTTTTAATAATTGTACCCCCTAAACTCTTTAAGATATTTAAAACCTACACCCTACAATCAGCAATAAGGTTATCTTATTGCCTCCTTCATAGCAATTGCATCCAACTTTCCCCAAATGTCTTAAGGTAAAAAAAAAAGTTTTCTTTCTCCTTACTAAAGGATTCATAAGAACACTTCTTAATATCCTCTCGGTAAGTCTTTAAAAAATAATCCACAAAAAAGCTCCATTATCTAAAATTTCCCTAAAGTGGTCTAGAATAAAGATGAAGGAACAAAATAGATCTATAAGGTAATGATTTTGGTCATCACTCTAAAAGGCTAGGAACTATCCCTTTAAGAGATAATCTTTAGTTTCTCATTAATCTTGAAAATTTAACATGCACTAGCTTAAGGGAAATTCAAAATAGCTACCTTAAATTATTATTGTGGGATTACCAACTTAGTTGACAATTGGACCAAGTTTCACACCTTCATGTCTTTATGAGGAGCTTTTGAAGCTATTATATCTAAAGTTTTTTCCATAACCCTCAAAGGCATGACTTGGATATGGTATTTTGAGTTTCTACCCTAATCATTAAGTTGACAATTTGCAATTAAGTTTATTACTAGGAAGAAATTAAAGAAGGCTCCAACAACATTGATGGGGGTGCACCAATAACTTAATGAATTTTTATGGGAATAAATCACTTGTTTTAATAGAAAAATGTTGGAAATAAAAGGTTTAAACTTTGACTGCTCTCTAATTACTTTTTACATTGGCTTAAGGAAGTCTTATTTTATCCATTCACTAAGCAAAAACCCATTAAATGACTTCACAAAAGTTATGTCTCTAGTAGAAAAATATATTTAAGTGAAAGATGCTTTATGGACTTATACAAAGGTTTAAGGGCATTGAAAGACCCATAATAGAAAAGGAAGCTAGTCCCCTTTTTCCATCTCCTAGAGAAGGAGGAATTATAACATTAAATCAAACCACCATTGTTATCCCTATTGATTACTACTTAAGCTAACATTTTGAAGGAAATTGAAGAAAATAGTAGAATTTATTAGCCATAACAACTCTTCTTACATGAAAGTTCTATCGTTTTCATAAAAATCATAGTCATTATATTAAAGAGTATTATAACCTTAAAGATGAACTTAAAAAAATTAAAAAAAGTGGTAGACTTTAAAAGGATGTATGGAAGGACATCAAACATCAATTTGAAACAAAAAGCCATTCTTAGGAAAGGAAGCATGACAAAATCAAAGAGAACCAAATCCCAATCAAAGTGTTAAGGCTCCTTCTCTTCCATGACTTGCTTAAGGAACTATAAATGTGATTATCTGAGGTCTAACTATTGTTATCATCGTAATTGTAAGAAAGTCTTATGCAAAGTGCATTCTAAACATGTAGGGTAAATGGCTCAGGGAATTTAACACACTTATCACATTTACCAATAATGACTTAGAAGGTGTTGAGTATTTATATAATGATCCTTTGGTAATCAAAGTCATATTGAATGAGCTTAATGTACAATAAGTGCTAATAGATATAAGGAAATCAATGGATATATTGTATTATGAGTCCTTTGACAAAATAGGACTCCAAGAGGATATGTTAAATTTTTTTTATTGTGTCTTATATGGTTTCTCACAAGAATTGGTTATTCTAAAAGATTAATTAAAATATTAGTATCTTGAGTCTCCCCCATCAAATAATTGACATAACCTTTAAGTTTTTTTTTTTTTAGCTTAAAACCTATTCTTATATAATGCAATTTGAGGCAAACTTGCTCTAATAACTCTTAATGTTATCTTAATCATCAAGCATCTAAAGATAAAGTTCTTGACTTTGGTAGGAATTGGGGCAGTTAAGGCAGATCAAAAATAAGCATAAGAGTTTAAATGGCTTGGATTAAGGGGAAATGGAAGCTAACTAACCTTGAAATTTCTGACCTAAAGCAAGAAAAGGAGCAACTTTAGGAAAAAGGTCCCATAAAAGGACTAAAGTAAATTCCTTTAAATCCAACTAACCCAAATATATATATAATTAGGAGAAAGGCTTAATCTTAAGTTAAAAAAAGCATTAATTACTTTCTTAAGGCGTAATGTAGGTATGTTTGTATTGGTTCCAGTCAATATATCAAGAATTCATTGGGAGATCATATCTCACAAGCTTAATAAGGACCTAAATTTCCCCATCGTTAAACAAAAGAAAAGAAACTTTACATTTATTAGAAAAGTTGTCGTCGAGGAGGAAATAAACATTTTACTAGCCATAAAATTCATCAAAAAAAGTAACCTACACAATTGAGTCAGCCAACATGATAATGGTATGGAAGGCTAATGGCAAATGAAAGATGTATGTTAATTTCATAAACCTCAGTAGGGTCTACCTTAAGGATAACTTCCTATTGCTATGTATTGACCAATTGGTTAATGAGATTTTAAGACATGAGCTCATAACATTCATGGATGCTTTCTTATGTTATAACCAAATCTTGATGCATAGGCTAAATCAAGATTAGATTATCTTTATAACTAGTAAATTCATTTATTACTACAAAGTAAGGTTGTTCAAGCTTAAGAATGCTAATGCAACCTACTAATGCTTGATCAATAAAATGTTTAAATAGTAAATTGGCAAGAATATAGAAGTTTATGTAAATAATATACTAGTCAAACGTAAATTTTTTTCAAAACATATAAATGACCTCTAAGAAATCTTCAACACTTTGAATCGGTACAACATGAAGTTCAATTCAACCAAATGTGCCTTTGGTATACAATCTGATAAGCTCTTGGGGTTTATGATTTCTTATAAAGGAATCAAATCTAACTTAAAGAAAATTGCAAGTATCCAAAATCTACCATCACCAAAGAGTATTAGAAAGGTTTATGTCTTGATACGCATATTAGTTTATCTTAATAGGTTTATCACTAAATCTAGTGACAAATAACTCCAATTCTTTTAGATACTTGAGAAGGCCTTAGGTTTCCAATGGAAAGAGGAATGCAAACAAGCATTTTCCCAATTGAAGACCTACCTTGTGGCTGTCTTACTTCTCAACAAGCTAGTTCCAAATGAAGAAATGTTTTTATATTTAGTTGTTAGCAATTTAGTGGTAAGCCCTATGCTGGTCTATAAGGAGGATTTTATGCAGACTCATTGTTCTATGTTAGTAAAGTCTTACTAAGGGAAGAATTATGATACTTAAAATGGATAAGGTAGCATTACTTTCATTATATCTACTAGGAAACTTAAACCATATTTTTAGGCCTATAAGATTGTTGTTTCAACAAATCTTTCAATAACTAGACATAATGAGGAGGATGTTATAGTGGTTGGTAGAATTAAAGGAGTTTAATGTGTCTATCCAACTAGAAAGGCAATAAAAGGATTTTATTAATGAATGCACAGGCTTTAAAATGTTCAAGGCAACTCCTATCTCTCCAACACCTTAGCTCATTCATATTGATAAGACCTTTAGTAGAAAGGGAAATGAGATAGGAATCGTCATCCCAAGTCCTAGAAATATAATCCTTGAATATATCCTCAAGTTTTGGACTCAACACCGCCAAATCACTAAAAGTTAAAAATGTGAAATGATATAGCTATTCACAATTAGTTGTTGATTGAGTTGTCGGAAACTATGAAACAAATGATCAAAGCAAACATGGAAAGGTATCTCCAAGAGGTGAAAAAGATTCAAGATGAATTGATCAAAGCAAGAGTCTAACTTAAATTGATAAAAATTCCCAAGGCAAAGAACATAATGGCATATGAATTATCTTATTTTCAACCACCTTGGGATGAAGGAGCTAAATAATTGGTAATAATAGAAATACTAGAACATCCCAACTATGTGAAGGTTAGAGCCAATATTATTCCTATCCATAACATCACTACATGGTTGGATATAATTGTTAAATAAATTAAGTCCAAAGAACTTTTAAAAGACTAAATAAAGGCAAGAAGGATTAAGATTTTCCTGAATTTATCAAGACTAGGGATCTTCATTAAAAGTATTCCTCTTTTTTTTTTTCAAACAAATTTTTTTCTCTAGACTTTTTAAAGCTTTAGTGTGTGTGCAATTATAAAAGGATATACATGCAATAAAGGAAGATAAATAAATAAAGTATTAAAGTAGGATAGAACCATAGAAATAAAGGTAAGTAAATAGTGATACAAACTTCTAGCTTGGTCATGGCTTCCACCAAGTATAACTATACTCTCAAACCTTGATGAATTATGGTAACATAGATTAAGTCGCATCAATTTAAAAGACAACGTAGCTTTTCAATTTGATGATTTAAAGTGCCTTAATCACACTTACAATAATTAGTATTAACTTCAAGTCAATTCAATAAAGGTCCCAAGGTACATGTGACGCCCGAGGTCCATGCCGACACATTCTTTAGATATTTTAAGTTTAACTTGAATCTAGAATAAGTCTCCTGAACCTGGAACACGAACTCAGTTTGAGAGGGACGATAACCCCCTTGAGAGGTACCATGCCCGAGGCCAAGCCCCAAGGTTCTGGCTGACCCAATCCTTATCATGAAACATGTTTGAGATTATAACACTTCATTTCTAATATTTTAGATCTCGTAAAACGGACTTTCATATCAGGTTTGTAGAAAATTCCCTTTTGTTTTAATGGTCGTTCTTCTAGCAATCCCAATTCATTATTTTTAGCTGAATCACCTATAACTTGAACAATTAAGCATTTCAACATAATAATAATAATAATAATAAATATTTAAACAGCAGACGGCCAGAAACAGGGAAATGAGAGGGAGATAGTGTGTGCCACATATACCGGGAGAGAGAGAGAGAGAGAGAGAGAGACAAGAGGGCGCCATATACTTTGAAAAATGACCACAATAGACAGAAAAGCATATAAAACAAAATAAATCAAGTAAGTGTTAATAATGTGAAAAAGAGAATCCGGGCTCACTATAGTGTTCAGTCACATATACTACCTTCGTATTGACATGATTTTAATGTATACAGTAGCTAATATAAGATTTCTGTGTTCACCGCAGCTACATTGATCATTGATTGAAGTGTAAATGGTGAAAAGCAGCCAGGAGCTTGGGGAAGCCTTTGGCTCAGGTCTACTAGAAGCAGCGCAGCACGGCCGTAAGGATCCCACTTGGCAGAAGTATTGTAGCAATGATAAATGAAT
Source organism: Rhizophora mangle (assembly GCA_037832345.1). Classification (NCBI taxonomy): domain Eukaryota; kingdom Viridiplantae; phylum Streptophyta; class Magnoliopsida; order Malpighiales; family Rhizophoraceae; genus Rhizophora; species Rhizophora mangle. The sequence goes on along the minus strand of JBAPLJ010002025.1, from coordinate 3,620,649 downwards.
GAAGTGCTGTTTCCCCTGGCTTAAACCTAGCTACCAAGTATCAAATTCCTGAGATCACGTAGGAATTTAGTAACTAATTTTACAAAGGAGAGTAAGTGTAAGACAAAACTAGAAAGGATTAAATAAGGTTAATTCTTCACAGAAGTGTGCACCATTAAATCAGGCAACATTGGATAAACAGGGTTAAATTGGCAAAATAGACAATGAAACATGTCTTTAGTGCTATGAGACGTGTGATGAAAATATTGCTCATGCGAACCATCCGTGACAACATAAATGCAAATTCTGCATGCCTACGTCAAGGGTATATCCTGCATTTCCTCAATCCATTTGACTAATGATTCAATAATACAATCTTCATACTGCAGGAGTGGTGTGCTTGACCATACTAAATAGCCATTCAAGGACAGATATAACATCCAGATAAAATTCCCTTTCATCATTACTTACGAGGGCAACTATCACTAATTCATTCGCTTAAAGCTGACATATCATTCACTGCTGCACTATCCATTGACAAAATGAATACCACATCAGAGTCTATGTTGGACCATCTGAATATATTGCTACAGCTTACAATTTAGTCCAATAGCAATTTAACTACACCTAGACTAGGCGGATATACTTATTTCCCATGTTTCGTGAGAAACAAACTCCTTACAAAAGCTTGAGTGTCATGGCATAAGGAATGAAGGGTGATAATAATGTCTGACATCCTTAGCCTCAGGTTTCCCTTCTTTTATGCACCAGGGGAAGTATCCTTAGTTAACACAATTAATTGATTTAAGCCCAACACATGATTTTACCTTTAAGGGCGAACCCACAAAGGTTCCAAAGAGAAAGGCTTCTCATTTCGATTGAGGGCAGCTGCAGTCCCAGGTGGAGGTGCACGCACGGTTATAGGAAGAACCCACTCACTTTTGTCTCTACCCTCTATCAGAAGAGGGTGTTCATACCTAAGTTTGGACATTCAACAGAGTATTACACAGACATGAAAAATGTTATTACCAAAAAGGCAATCATTAAAGACTAGGCAGTGTATTTGCACAACAATTATGAAATTTCAGAGTACTAGTCATAAAGTGTCAAGAAAATATGGGCATGCATCGTGCTTGTAACAAATCCATGCTTTTGCTTTTCATAAGAAACCAAGATAACATGCAATCCCGTGCTTGAACATCAAGAGAAACTTCATGACCAAATCCATTAAAAACTTATAGAAGAAGAATGGCAACAATACAATAGAGATATACCTTGTCCAATCCACATTCTTTGGGGTCATAGAAAACTCAAATCGTAAAGCCCACTGCACAGAGACATGCCGAGTAGAAAAGGACATAGGCCCATCCATAGGAACTGAAAAGAGAAAGCTTGTCTGCACCATATCTGCAACAATCTCATAATGATCACTCTGGACCTGCGAGAAATATAGAGCATACATGAAATGAGACTTATTAAAATACCTATTGGCAGATATCAATGTAATCCTCTACACTTCAAATGCTAATTCTATGCCCTGGACAGACCTAATTCTAATGAACCAACAAAGGTTGTCCGCATATGTGGCTCGTACGTATAAGCTCAGGCACTGATGATGACAATTTTAAGAAATTGGATAATACAATATTCTATTATTGGAGAACTTTACAAACTACAGATATCTTTAGGCTCAATAGATGGAACACAAATGAAAATAGCTTTGAAATGCTAAACCGCCATTACTGCTTAATATATGCAGGCAAAACTTACCTAAGAAAAATATAGTGAGTTATTATTAGTCAACAGAAATATGGACTTTTTAAATTATAAATAGGAAAAGAGGAAAAATAAATAGATTTATACAATTAATTCATCCTTTAAGAGATTGAAAGCCAGCACAACAGTGATACATGACTCACTGAAGTTTCATTTATCATTAAGAGATTAAAAGCCAAGCCACACCAGACAGGATTAAACAGATACCTTTGTAATCATAGGGCAATTCTTGCGAGAAGGATGAACAGAATGCTGGTTAACAGTCTCTGAAGTTTCCAATGTTATTGACACCTGCATGATACAAATCCTTCTATCTGCTTCAACTCTAATTGGATAATTCATAGCGACTATTTTTTAAATGGCTTATCCATCAAGGTGCCCAACATGCAATTGGTGATATTATTTGCATACATTCATGTTACTGTTATCTGGGGGATTAAATAACTTCAGTAATACAAATGAATTTCCCCGTACATGTTCTCATAGTTACCTCAAGGCATCTCCTGGGTCCTTCTTCGTGGAAAAAAGTTAGAGTTCCACCTATCTGTCACTTAAAAAAGTAAGTAAAACAAGAAGGCAGACAGAAAAAAAAAACATGCAAACTGAAAAGCAACAGAAATAGTACAAAACCGCAATTACCACATCACTGAAATAATAAGTGGATTCTGAATTTTTTGGGGAAAATCTCAGCAGAACTTGATCATCAATCCTGATATTATAAGACCTTCCTCGAACAAAGCCTTCTGCTGTAAGGAAATGTTTGTTACTAGTAAGTTTATAGGAGCATGCAGTAATGGTTATTACTAGGTCTAAAGTATGCCGTAAGAGGAGAAGGATGTATATTTGTTTACATGGTCCAGGTCCATTGTTTCCCATCCCAGAAGCAGTTGATACTCCCACACTATCTTCCTCAGTTTGCACTTCCATAATCTTTTTCTGGTGGCTTGGAGAGGGAATAGCTGAAGACTTTTCAGGTGATAAAACATCTGTTTAAGAGATACACTATAGTTCAGAAAGCTGTTTTCATCTCAAACAGATGGGATAATAATTTCTTCATTGCTTCAACAGACATCTGAAGAAAATGATAAGTATTTTACAGTAAACAGCCCAATAGGAAAGCACAAACATTATCATAATAGAAAATGCAATGCCTATGCTACTGATTGAGTCTTAAACATATCACCTGCAGCAGGTTCATATGAAACTTCAGCCACAGAGAGGTGAGGAAGTGTTGGAATTGATGATAAACTTCTACGTCCTATTTCGGCATGTGAAGTATCACTATTGGAAGACCGCACTGCAAATGACTGGAAGGACAATGAGCCTCCAAGGTTCTTGTGTACATTTTCCTTAATGGCATTGTAGGATGAAACAGAAGAGATTTCATCCCTTAAACTCTCATACCCATCCTCAACTCCATCATCTAAATCATTTGCTCTAGCCTGTCTCAGAAGGTCAACCATTTAGTGACTATTGACTTTTAGACAATTAGATCAAGGAATTGCACAAAAGAAAGGAGTATAGGTGTTAAAACTGGATCCAATTAAATACATCATACAGATAAAAATAAATGCTTTATGTACAATTGTCACTATGAAACAACAACAAAATCTGAATCTCCAATTTAATTAGGTTCAGCTACATGAATTTTTCTTGCCATTTTGTTCTATTATGAATTAAGTTTGGGGTGAAATCTATTACAATTGTTACTATGTTAAAAAAAAAATAAAGAGGGAATCAAATGGCCTACCCATTCAGAATCTCCATCCATCTCCTTCCAGAATAGATCCAATGGGATGGTTGTAGTGGGAACCACACCTGAAGACATTACAGAACAAATATCCTTTTGACATTTGAGTAAAAATTAGACCTAGCATGTCCACAAGCTCTTTGTGAAATGTGATAATTCTTCAACTAAAGCAAAACTTAAGATCTTTGCAGACTTTTCATAAGAGAAACAACAGCGAAAACAAACTATACAACATTTATTTCACAATCAAGCATACCCCACCACCAAGCCTCCATTCAATGCTATCAATCTCATAACTATCTTTCACAATTAAAAAAGAATGGTGTCCCAATGCACAAGGCTCTCGCACTGTGGGGTCTAAAGAAGGGTTAAATGAGTGAAATATTAACAGAATATTAAAACTCTTCCTGAATTGGGAAAAAAATAAATTAATGCAAATAGCATTTCCCCAAAAATTCAGCATACAGCATTGACTAATTTATCTTGAGGCAGACCACAAAATGTTTGGTTAAATCCAAAACAATCTGCTTCTTTTTGGCATGGTTTCTATCAAATATTGTGGAGTGACTAAAAGTTTTGGCTTAAATAACTTATCTAACAGTATTGGCATATTAATAATTCATACTAAACAGGTATTTTAGTCCCCAACTTTTATGGGCCAAACAGCAAGTCAATTGGTGAATCCAGTGGTGCTATATTTTCTTTTTTTTTGTTGGGGGCGGGGGGGCGCAGTTGCATGGGCAGAGGCAGGGGTTCAATAAACCACTAGAGGAAAAGAGACAACAGAGCTTCGTACCAAGTTTAGTTGGTTTTCAAGCATATACAGGTTGCATAATACTAATAAAATATGAAGGATCTTGCATCTGACTGAGCATTTAGTTGTTCCAGATATATGATAGTTAACAAAGTTTTAAAACTAGAGCAAAATGGCAACAGAACTACCCACCATCAGTTTGAACTTGTTCCATTAGAAGGCCATTACTCTTTTGAGTCAACCATACTTGCAATGGGATACGGGCTTCCTACAAGAATTTAAAATCATAACTCTATGAAACAAACAGCATCAAAATATTTTACATTCCAATGCATTGGCTAGTAAGAGAACTAGAGTGTCTTCAGCAAAATCCAAAAACATATGCAAGGTGCAATTAGGTGCACAGGTATGAATCCTCCACCTTATTACCACAGATTATAGATGATGAGGAGAAAAAAGAAAAAAAAAAAGGACAGAGAGAAGCTTGAATCATCTGAAATGAATATTATATCTATCTAGCAACAAATAAAGTTTCCATTCACAAGTAGCATAACATGTGAATAGAGACTGACGGGATGGCAAATACTGGGGAGGTATCTTGATTTTGGCAGAAGACTTTGCCACCCAGCTCCATATTGCCACCACTGAGTAATTCTACTTCTTCACCATTGAGTGATTAGGACCACCTATGTTGTGCATAAAAATAGAATACAAGTGGTTGCAGGTCCTTCCAAAGGCTTAACTCAAAAAGAGTGGCAAAAATGCAAGCAAAACCAAGGAAAAATTGTTGAAGCAACTCTACATAATGTTGAATGGTAAAACTCCAATATAGCAACACAAATGCCAAATCAATATTCATTGAACATAGAAAAAGTTTATGCAACCGCCCATCATTTGATTTTTTCAATTAAATAGATACTATGCAAAAGATGGAATGATTGGCATGACTCTTGCCATGAACATAGATAGTAACATCCATATCTAAGAAGTCACAGTGAAAATTTTGCTAGGAATCCATCTCCAAAAATAATATATGAGCCAATAACCATTGCCATGACATCAGCTCACAATTAAATGTCAAACAGCAATTGAAACTTGCTCAGCTAAAGAGAAAGATGTAATATCTGACTTGACAAAGTGACATGATACTAAGTGAACTGCCGTATATCAGCATCAAAGTGAAATAAAAACACAACAATGATGGTAGCACCTGTAAACCAATGGTCAGGAAAACTAAAAAAGAATATGAACAATGAATTTGCAGAGAAGGAAAATAAGCCAAATAACCAGTTTAATAGGATCTTTTGAGGTCTCTCTGTGATTGTGGCTACTTTCCAACACCAACCAGCGCCCCAAAAATGTACACCTTACATAGTATAGGTAGCGAATGGTAGCACCCCTATAAGACGGTGGAATAATGCCAGGCAGCACAGTTCGCACCACATCTGTATATCAAGAAGTTTACCAAATCAATTGACTGGAGTAAATCAAATGGATCATGAACCTTACATGTGTACCATTCTTCATTGCTTAAAATATGGATATCAATTTACAAAATTAGAAACTTGCACATGCATTCTGAGGAAGAATTACTAAGATCATTAGAACCATCATGAAACAAGCTAAAGCATGAAGCATCCCATATCCATCTTGTTATGATCGCCCAGGTAGAACAAACACAAGGGTAGGATGATGGAATCAAGCCAGAGCACATATGGTGATAAAACAACCACAGTGAGACAAACTAAAGGGGTTGCATGACAGAAATAAGTTCTACAGAACGAAGACAAAATATTAAGCTAGCAACAATCACCAAATACATTGTAAACTAATTTATGCCAGTTGAAGAACAACACATTATAAACGCCATTAACCATTCATTCAACTTAAAAAAATATGTACACCAATTTAATGGAAAAGAATAAAAAGTAGCAATCATAAGGGTAAAACGGAATAAAAATGTAAACAACTAACCCGATGGGGCCTAATGAAATGCCTACAAGGATTCAATTTTGTGATTGAAAAGAAAATATCAAAGCAGAAATGGAATGTACATGTTTTGACGGCACCAGGGGTCAGAATTTGATTTGATGCCATCGATGATGTTGAGCAGTCCATGAAAATATGTTCACCTGAAAAGGTCAACAAACAAAACTGCTAATCAACACAATGAAAGAGAAAAACCAACATCAAGAACACATATCATTTCCATTTGTTTTATTTTTTTTCCCTGAAATGAATAAAACCTTCTACCAGTATGGCTGATCTAAATGTAAAGTCAAAACTACTTGGCTATTGTTTTTAAATCATTCCACGAGAAGGAGTGGAGAAGGCCAGAAAATAAATTCTGAAAGGAGTGGAAACAAGTATGTTATGAATTTAAGGAGTTGGGTTAACAAATCCTTCATTGTATGCCACACAACAAATCCCTTGAAGAATCCTAGAACGAAACAAATACCCAAATTCTCGATTATCGGATTTGGAAGAAGTTAGCCTGCAATTGCCACAGAAAAGGAAATTAAGAGAGATGGGAAGGAAGGGACAAACCTCTCTTGTGGGTGGATCCGGGTAATGGTTTGTGGGTGGCAAACCATTGAGAATCCAACTTCTCGATTCCTTTAATCTCAAATCCAAGCCTTTCAATTAATAGCGAAGACGAAGAAGCAGAAGAAGAAGAAGAAGGAACAACAACGCCTTGAGCAGCAGCAGCAACGTCGAGAGAAAAGGACGGAGGTTTGTTGTTGTTGCGTATCTCAATAGTAACAGACACAGAATCCCCAGGTCTGTATACATCTTTATCGGTTTGCAGCTTTAACGTTGGCTGCTGAACAACGCGGCGGTCATCATCATCTGCTACTTTGTTCGAATTCCCACCGCGACCGAAAATCGAAAATCTAGGCCCCAACATTGCCGACTCGACTCACTGACTGACAGAACCCCAAACTCACTTTGCTTTTTCGATCTGTCCGTCGATGGATGGATGGATGTGCGAATGGAGATTACTATCCGATCCCCAAAACAGCACTGCTTATTCTGCCCGTCTTCCTCAACGCCTATTCCTCCTCCTCCAACTCTCCCCACCGCCGCTATTCAAACCAATCTTTTCTAAGCCGTTCAAACATTTGCCCACCACCACCAAAACTAGCTCGCAACCGCAATGCCTAGGCAAAGATCTTTCATTCTGCGCCGGAGCTTGTGGCTTGATCAGATCGGAGCAGGAAAGTCACCGGAATAGGTTGAGAGGGTACATTCTCTTTTATCCTAATTTTTTAAAGCGGCGCCTGCACTACTAGAAAGAGTGGCCATTCCAATTTTTAAACCCGGTCATTGCTTCAGCAGCAAGTTAAAAATATTTTTGTAAAGTAGTAACAGATGGTTAATTCGGTGTTTTTTTTTCCCTTTTTTTTTTTTTTTTTTTCAATAAATGAATTTATTTGAATTTAGTAATAATTAAATAATAAATATTAAAAAACAATTGAATGAAAAAAAATAAATAAATGTCTCAAGCTCATTCACCATTAAAAAATTTTGAATGGTATATATATATATATATATATATATTTTTCAAGAAATAAATGTAATGTTATAATATTGTAATCATGAATATTTTGTACAAAGAACTCGTTTCTATTATTTTAATTTTTGATTTTATTATTTAATATTTAATATTTTTATAATTAATTATTTTATATACACATTTTATACATATATTATATATTTATATTACTTTATCTTTTTTTTTATATATATAACACTAAAATGAGTATTTTCATGAAAAGGAAAACTAATTTTTCATATTTTTTTTCTCTTCTCGTAATGCTTCTCTCCTTAAATTATGAATTTGATATTTTTCTTTGTATCTTCAAAATATTAAATAATAATACAATTACTCATAAATTTATTAAACTTATAAATATTAAATAATAATTAAAAAATACATATATATAATAATAAAAAATTTTATATCTTTGTATAATAATATACATTTAATTTTATTTGAATGGTAAAATTATATTAAATTAATTTTTACTATAATTTTAATAAACTTTTAAATTAAATTAATTACAATATTCTTTTTAATTTTAATTTAATGATACTTTTAATTTTAATATTTGTTAACATCTGTTTTATTTTGATAAAACAAATATTTTACATTTTAATTACTTAGTTTTTCCAAACTTGTACTTTAACTTTTTAGTTTTGAAAAATCATTTCAAATTAATGACTTTTTGACTTTATAAAATATTAGTAAGTTCTCATATATTATTCTTTTGAATCACCTTGATTGTCCTATTTATAACATTCACTTATTTTATATATTAAATTATTTTATCAAATAATACTAATTCACAATTTGCAAATATGACACAATATGTCAAATCTCCATCATTACCAATAGTATTATCAAAAATTACTTCATAATTTTGCAATCCACCCAAATATTGGTGATTTCTCTTTGGTTTTTCATTTTTCTATAAAGTTTATAATGTAGGATTTTGTATAACAATTGATGAAACATCCCCATTTGCAATAGAGACTATAGCTTTGAGTTTTTTGTTATCCCAAAATAGTAATTAAACATTTAAAAAATTATTTTGTTCCTAAACATCATAATTTCAAATTTTATCTTTAACAAAGGTCATATCTTTACTCATAATCAGTTTCTTTATCATAAGATTGAATAATTTATATCTAATTTTTATGTAGCTAAAATTGATTGTTTTTACTTCTTGATCATCTAACCTTGTTCTTGTCTTTACTAAAACATAGATATAAACAATATAACCAAATATTTTAAGATGTTTTACACTGGGCTTAAAACTATTTCATGCTTCTTTAGAGGTGTCATTTGAAATGCTTATTGTTGGATATTTGTTCAATAAATAAACAGAACATAAAATAGCTTTTTCCCAAAAGGGATTAGGTAATCCTTTGGCCTTTAACAAATTTCTCACCATATTCATAATTAATCTATTTTTCCTTTTACTTATCGCCTTCATTAGTTCATAAAATTTTAATATAATACTCATTATGTTTTTCAATATAAGCGTTGAACTTCTTAAAATAATCAAACATATCAAACTTCTTTTGCATGCAATAAACTCATTTCTTTTTGGTAAAATCATTAATGAAGATAATAAAATACCTATTGTTATTATTTGGTGGAACATGCATTAGGTTACAAACATGAGAGTGGACAAACTAAAGTAGCTACCTTACACTTTAATTTCTTATTATAAAGGGTTATCTACTCTATTTTGCAAAAATACATACTTCACAAATTTTATTAAGATGATGTATCTTAGGCAAGTCTATCACAATGTTTCCTTGTACAAACATTCTTAAATTGCAAAAATTCAAATAAACCAAATGAATAAAATGTAGATGCAACAATTGAGACTCTTTTTTTTATAACAGTAGTAAGACAAATAAAAATATTAGTGACAATATCAAATTAAAATATCTGGTTCATTGTTAAAAAAGATTTGAGAATAAGTATATCTTTTCCATTAATAATTCAAGGATAATTATTATATAATTGTATGTTATACTATTTTTCAAATAATTGGCCTAAGTTAAGTAGATTGCTCTTTCATGTTCAACATATAAAATACATCTGAGATGTAATTATGATCTTTATTTTTTAAATTAATGAGAATTTGCTCCTTTCCCATCATTAGAATACTACTATCATCAAAAAAAACTTAATTATGGAGTAGATTGACTTATTAAGATCAATAAAAAGCTCTTTCTTTTTGCACATGTGATTAGTACAACTAGTATCAAAGATCCATGTATTGTAATTTGGCATTTCAGTGGTTGTAATAACCATCATAATGGCTTGATCTCCATCATATGCATCTCCTTCTTATACATAATAAGGTGTTTAATTATGCTTCTTAGACTTGCACTTATTAGTATAATGATTATGATTATGGCATAAGTGACACTCAACATTTGATTTGTCATACCTTCCTTTGCCACAACCTTTTCAACCTTGACCTTAACCTCTTTTTGTTTGCTTTTATCTTTTTTAGTTATTGTATTAATTGTCTCCATCTTTATAATTATTATAATAACCTTCTTAATGTCAATTTTTGAAGTAGTTACCACCATGTCCTTGTCCTTTATCATAAGAAGAACCTTACTTTTACTTTGATTGATCACTCTAATCGTTCTTGGTAGGAGCTTAACTTTAGAGTGTTTGCTTTACTAACTTCTTAATGCACTTCTTATTCATGCACTATTTATAAGCTTATAATGTACCCATTAGTACATCAACTAACATATAGGACAAATCACATGTTTCCTTTACTATAACCATGATATGCTCATATTATAGTGTGAGTGTTCGTAAGATCTTTTATATTTCTACCCAATCATTTAGTTATTTTTCATAGATTCTCATTTGATTTATTAAGACAAGAATTTTACTTATATAAATTGAAATAGTTTATAAAGATTCTATTTATAAAAACTTAAACTAACATTGTAACATTTGGAGTTTCACTTTTTTAACTTTATTTGTACCTTAAAATGACATTGATAAGTTATCTTATATCTACTTTAATAAGATTACTCTTATAATCTTTTAAAAAATTTCATCATTCACTTATATTAGATGAAAAAGAACGTCTTTTAATCATTTTTTTATTTGTAACTCTTAGTAAATAGTTCTTTATGCTTTTATTGCATCAATTGTAATTTTGCAACTTCATTATTTATAATACTTAGCAATTAGTTGTAATCAAGCAACACTTTCATCTTTACACATTATGGATTATAATTTTTTTCATCCTAAATAAGAATTAAAACTAAAATCATGTCATTTATATTAAAATTCATCATCATTCAAATTAATGCCAAATTTTTTTTTAATTTAAGTCCTTTCTCTAATTTGCTAGCCCCCTTTTTTGTCTTATTTTTTTTTTCCTTTCTTTCTCTTCTCCTCTCCATATCCCTTTTAACTTCACACCCTTATCATAATTGTTTGTTAGTTATAAAAGAGATAACTAGACATAATTGGTAATAACAGTGAGAGGGATGGACAGTGAACAATGAATGGAGCATGGCTAATGGAGGAGCAAAGTATGGCATTCATATAAATGGTAAGAGGAGATTATGGCAAGTTCATCATTTTTTCAATAATTAATTGGCACATTGGTAATGCAAGGTTGTAAATTAGTGGTCGATAAGTTAGGAAATAGGGATTTTGTGCTTTGATAATGGCTAAAGAAGGTGTCATTAACAATGAAGATGACAACAAGATATTCAATTTTCTTTAGATATATTGCATTTTAACAACCTTTTAGGTGTGTAAGGGCCAAATTTGGATTAGTCATCTAATGGTGTAGAAGATAATCTTTAGTGATAAAATAATTACTTCTGGTAGTGCATGCAATGGTGCATAGTAGTCAATAGTAGTACTTTTGTAACAACAAACAGTGACTATAATGACTTTTTTAGCTTTAGCAACTTATATGACGATTCTAGTAACTCCTATGATTGCTCTTGTAAGACTTAATCTCGTTATGAATCTTTAGGAGTTAAAAATTCTTCTTGATGGTGAACTTGGAATAAGCTCATTCTTTTCTTATACTTGTTCCTATTTTTATTAGCTTAATAAGTACAAATCCAATTTCATATAAAATTACTTAATAATAATAATACAAATCTTTAAGCATAGCAAAAGGATACATATGATCCCTTAAATAAAATTCTAAGACCTTATAATATGTTAACTATGCATACTTATTTGTACTTAAGGTAAGATGCTTTGTAAATATAAGAATATAAGGATATGTTTAATTCTTTGAAATTGCACGTTGATAAGCGTTCTCAAATAATTTATCTAATTCTTTTTGTTTTTTTTTTTCAAAAAACTAGTTGGAGCCTTTACTGATGAAATAATTAGCTTAGAAGCTATCATGGGTTCTTTACTCTTCTCACTTATTGCTTATTCCTTGCAAAAGTTTTCAAATTAAGAAATTTGGTAAAAAATTATATGTTTGGTTGATAAACTCAATATCAAAATTAAAAGCAAATAAAATGTCATGCCATTTAGCAAATATTCATTTTGACTTTATATTTTTAGCATCCTTAATAAGCATATCTTATACTACTTTGCAATATATTCTAATAAAAAAATTTTTAATTCATTAAATCACTTTTAAATTTTTGCATACATAAAACAATTGAAAGAATTCCCTTTTTCCAATAAAGTAATTAACTCTAACTCCTTTCTATAATCTTAAGATAAAGTATATTAAGCTTTCTTTCTCATTTATCTTTTTGTTTCAAGATTCCTCCATAACCCTTTTTAAACACATAGGTTTTAACAATTTTAAAAGCATTTAGATGGGTTATAACCAAACAAGGGAGCTCTTTAGCTCTTTGCTTAATCCTTTTAACAGCTTAAGTATTCTCTCTTATCTATTTAGAAGGATTTTTCTTTAACTCTTTAAATAAAGACTTAGCATCAAAGGTTAAATTTTTATAAAATTATGATACACAATTCAAACCTTTTAAAAATCATTGCAATTAATTTTTGTCTCTAATTTAATAAAGGAATTTATAATTAATTTCAATAACCTTATAAATTAGGGCAATGTTCTTATTTTCAATATTATGACCAAGAAATCTAATCTTAGTTTGAAACAATTCCATTTTCCCAACTAAGGCTACTAAACTTGCTCTTTTCATTACTTGTAAAAAAAAATTTAAATGTTTAAAATGTTGTTTGATAAAATTAAAAAATATCAATACATCATTGATATAAATAATAGTAATTGTTGAATAAGTATTAAATATTTCATTCTTTATTTTTTAAAAATTCTAAAAGGGCATTTTTAAATCCAAATAGTATACCATTCCATTCATATTGCCCAAAAGAGACTATAAATGTTGCTTTATATTTGTCTTCTTTAATAATTTGGATTTGCCAATAACCATATTTCATATTAAATTTTAAAAATATTCTACTTTTTAAAGCCTACTTAATAAATCTCTTTTGTTAGGTGTAAAGCATTTGATTCATCTCAAAGCCTTATTTAAAGGCTTGTAATTAATAACTAATTTTGAAATAGTCTATCCTAATTCTATTATGTTTTCTACATAAAATGTAGAAAAGATCATTATACCAAGCTATATGACAATCAAAGCACATAACAAAATACAAACATGATATGCACATTAACTACCACCCAATTTGATAATTAAGTATCCAATAGTCACGTCATGATCCAAAGATGCTTACGAAGGTTCATTTATATCAAAATATAACATTTATAAACAAACAAATTTTTCATTATCTTATTTTTAGAAGGTTCATTTAAATTATAAAAAACATTTCCTTTAATCATTATCAAACATCTTTAAAATAAGCCACTAAGGGATTTTAATCTCATAATGTCATCCTAACCATGAACTAATAAATAACCATTACATACCTAACTCAAAGGGAGCCAAAAGTCAAACTTTTCTTAAAGTTAACCAAAACTACTCTAGGGTTTCTAATGATATCAAAAATTCTATAAACCAGCCAATCAAATCATAATAAAATAAAAGTCAATCATATATACATACATATAAACTAATTTTGACAAGTAACTTTTCTTTCCTTAAGGGCTTCTATTTTTTTTTTTAGAAACAATTGTTGAGCCAATTTATCATTAGTTAACTAGATTTCCATAATTGATTTCTTCTTAATTAAATAGTAGTTAAGCAATAAGATAAATATATATGCATATCTCCAACTGGTGCATGACCATCAGGGACAAGAAGATTGGTGTCTAGCTTAATTGGCAAATTGCTTAAAACTACTTTAATACTTTAGGACAGTTGATGTTTGACAAATTTTTCTAAGCTCTTCATAAATGTTGTGATATTTTGAAGGCCTAAAATGCATAATAAAACCTTTGGTGAAATTAGCTTAAGTTGAAACTCTAAGAGAAGTTTCAAGCCAATCATACCATGGAATAGCATCTTCCTTTAATTGAATAAAAGCACTTCCACCTTAGAGTCTTTTGTTAAATGATGAAAATGAAAACATTTTTCAACTTTATTAATGTTGTGATATTATAAAGGCCTAGAATGTATAAGAAGGTCTTTGATGAAATTAGCCTAAGTTAGAACTCTAACACAAGTTTCAAACCAATCATATCATTAAATAATATCACTTTCTAATTAAATAATAGTAATTTCCACCTTAAAGTTTTTTGTTGTACAATGAAAATAAAAATATTTTTTAACTTATCATCTTAGCAAGGAAATTTCACCTGCATGCACAATTATGTATAGTCATGATTGGTAACTTTAGAGAAATCCATTAGTTCATTTTGTTTACTAGTGGATCTTAAAGTAACATCTCTTAACTAGTTTTTTCTTAAAGCAAGGACCATCTATTTGAGCCTTTTAAAATGCATAAGAGATATTGATTTTTCAACATGAGATATTATAATATCAAAATCAAATAAGTTATGTAGAGACATGACATAAGATTACAAATCAATCATGTTAAAATTTTTATTTTGTTATTAGGTGAGAGACATAAATCAAATGATTTTTTTTTTTATTATTATGGTAATAAAAATATAGAACATAAGCAAAATCATTAAGAATATCATTCTAATACTAGATGATGAGAAATTAGAGATTAAAAATAAAAAAATTAGAAAAATAAAAGATAAAAATTAATCTTTTGGAGAGGATCTATTTCAATAATTATTTCAAGAAGTTGACCTCTAATAATTTAAAAGTTTTGATATATTTGATTACTTGAATGAAAATGTCATAAAATATTACATATTTTTTATAGTTTCAAAAGTATGACTTGATAGCTCACCAATACAAAAGTAATTCTACATATTAACTTAAAAATAATAAAAGGTTATTATTAAATCTCATAAATTAAGAAAATTGTATCATTTTGTTAAAAGTAACAATCCTTATTTATCAAAATGTAACTTTCCAATTTTTGGGATTTAATGTAAACATATGAGTTTTATGATCATTTTTGATTGAAGTCTATAGTTTTAATCTAGTAGAGCGGGGTCACTTGAATTATTTATAGTTATTCAAAATTGTACTATTGCATGCCACTTGTTTTTTTTCTTAATGCTTACTTTTTGTCTTAATTAAGAAGTATGTATTGTTTGGCCCTTATACTGCTAGAAATTGACTATTTAATTAGTTTGCATTTTTTGTATCTATTTAATTTTTTTTGTCTTTTTTGAGTTCTAATGAAATGTAAGTTTCCAATCTATGTAAATGCCACCAATTGTGTTTGCCTATATGTTATAATTTAATGCTTATGTGGTTGCAATTTCAAAGCTATGTTCATTTATTGTTTTATTAGACTAATTATTATTGAGTGTAATGGAGGAATCCTTTAATTTAGCCATCTTTAATGGGAAAAGCATTTTGATTCATTTGTTGGTGATTTTTATGCTTTGTGACATCTTTTTAATAATGCTATCAATTGAGTCTAATGTCTTCATTTCTTTGATGAGTTAATAATTTATATTTTAGAGAGTAAAAGCTTTGAGCATTACAACATATGTAAAGTGTGAATTGTAAAGTGTAAAGTATAAAGTGCTAAACCTACTTGCCAACATTATAAATAAGATTTCATACCTAAACTTACTAATAATAGTAATAATGGTAGTAATGATCAATAATAAAAACAAAAGTTGTAACATTAAGAAAAATGAGAGTAATAAAAATACTACTTAACTCATTTATTTGGTTATTAAATGTATCTAGATAATAAATGGATTTAAGATATTTAAAGGAATTAATGTGTTTGTTTTTTATTTGTTTTAATTGATTTTGCATTGTTTCTACACATTTGACTTAGAAATCTATTGGTTAAGTAGGAATATTTTGAAGTTAAGTCAAAGGAGAAGACCAATTAGGTTAATCTAGTTTGCTATTTACAAAATTTGCTAGCACTAAAGATTTACATATTAATTACCTTTTGCATGATTCTATTGTTGATTTTCCTTTTAGAGAAACATGTTAAGCTCATATGTCATTATGCTCGATGGTTTATATAGGGTTACTTAAAAATATTTAATTTCTAAAATTGACCATTTGTTTATTCAATTAAATTCTAGTTTTCTTTCTTTTTGCAATTAATGTATAAGGTAATGGTTTTAGTATTAAACTTCAAAGGGCTTCATTTCATTGTTTAATATCATATCCTTTGATAGAAGTTATTGCAACAACCAATTGCATACTATTTTACATGAGCATTTCATTCCAAACTTTTTTATCTTTGTGCTAAGGCCATTTTAAGAATAATTATCCACTTTTGTTCTGTCATTAAATCATGCATGAAATTTTATTTAGCTATAAAGTCTTTAATACAAGTAAGTTTTATATTTTACCTAAACTTTTGTAATTTGATAGGTTACTAAAAAAATTATGAACAGAAATCAAAATAGAATTATTTATTTTAATTACTACCTATTTATCTTTGTTTATATAAAAGTTAGAAGAAGAAAGAACATTGAGTTTTTTTGACCAACTGAGTAATTTGTAACATTTTTGCATCCAAAATAATACTACAATTTTTTGTCCAATTTGTCATGAATTTGTGCTTAAATGGTTACTTGGCATTATTGAGGTAAGCATAATGGGTCTAAAAAAAGAAATGATTAGTTTGATTGCCTATCTCAATCTTCAATTTCTTATTAACCACTTTATATATTAACTCAAACAACTATTTTTGGTTAATGATTATGTTAGACTATCACCTTAGAAATTATTTCTTGTTGATAACAATTTAAGATTGAATTTATAAAGATGAATGTGGTGCCCCCTACCACATAGAGAGATTTTGCATTGCAGATGAGAGCTAGAGAAAAAAAAGGAAAACATAATGAATAATTTAAAATCTTAGCTTTGGAATTTGACTTATAATGTGGTGAGTAATTTGCTTATAAATGACAAAATATATATATCTTTTCTTTGATATCCATGTGCACAATATAGATATTCAACTTACAATAGTGTTAATTACATTATAAAAAGTAGCTTTTTAGATCTATAAAATGCCATTACTAGTTATGTTTGTTCACATTCTACTTTCCCTTACTTAATTATCCTTTTTTCATTGGGAAGATCATTATAGATAAACTCATATTACACTAATTAATAAACAATTTGCATATCATTAACTTTAAAAACTTTAAATTCCTATCAAACATCACTAAACAATGCATTACCCTTAATAATATCACTTAAGCTCTAGATAATCATCAATTATAGTTGACAAATAAAGCTCCTATAACATCTAAAGTAACTTATACAAGAATTACACCATTTACAAAATAAGTTTTCTTCAAATATTCATTTCTCTTTCATTAGTAATTTGTTCTTCAATTACATGAATATGATAGATAAATTCAAACTTATACACTAGAGTAACTTTTTATATATGTAAAAAATAGACACAAATTTATTCATCATAAATTCTTAACAAACTTTAACAATTGCCAAGTACACATAGTTTTCAATATGACAATTACTTTTTTTTTTATTCAATTTTAAATTTTATCATTATTTTATTTTATAATTTTTTCATGTTATTTTAAAATTATATTCATTATTTTTATTACATAAAAATATTACACTTCAAATATAACTTTTTCAATTTATTACATTAAGAATTGTTTCTTTCAATCCATTTGTCATATGCAAATAATTGACTTTGGTTACCTATTATATCTTTTGAAATAAAATTATATTATAAAAATTACTTATTATTATTATTATTATTTATATTTATTAAGTCTTAATTATTTTATTCCATAAGAAAGAATTCTTCTTCATTCAATAATAAAAATTATATTTTGGTCTTTTCTTGAATGAACAAAAAAAAAATAATTATTCAAAAAGGAACCAACTATTCTTTAAATAAAATAATAAATAATAAGACTATTTCAATGCAATGAAAAAATATTTTTAATCCTTTTTCTTTACATTTTATTTTGCCCTATACGTTTCTTTTTATCTTACCATACTACTTAAAGAAATTGCTAGCATAACTTACAAGCAAAAGTGCAAGCACATAGGAAAGCACATAAAAATAGTAAATCTTGAAATGATTAAAAGGCTTATAAATAAAAGTTTTTATTTAACTACAAGCTTGCATGGCTCTTATTAAGTATAAGGAATATGTTACAAGATTATAAAGAAAGAAAGTAAAAGAACTATCATATAAAACTAAAAGGTGCCCTCAACTAAGATAAGAAGACTTATTTATATTAGAGTTATGTCATAACAAACAAAGCAAGTGATTTCATGGCTTACATCACGGTTGGATGATCATTTACTTTTATAAAGTAGCTTTAATAAAGTAGTTTTGATGATTAAGTCTTTATTAGCCACTTTTACCATTATAGCTCATAAAGATCTTGTGAATCTTGCATAAGGTTGCCTTTCTAATCCTTGTCCCTTGTTTTATTAGTCTTATCTTGATTATTGTTTGATTGAGAAAGAGTAAATATCATTTTTATTAACATTTTTTTTTTTGTAAACCAACTCCATTAATGCTTTAAGCATTTGTTTAAGAGTTTTTGGAAAAGTGGGGTGTACTAGTTTAGTATTGTTAATGTTAGGTTTAATAACCTCTTTTATAGTATAGATGTCATCCTTGAAGAATTCAAATATCTCTTACCACTAAATGTTTATTCTTCTTATAAACCATGACATATGATGAATGTTTTCTCCAAGGATACTAGTTTGTTTGGTCATAATTTGACAATCTCGTGTAATGATCCATGACATATGATACCATGCCACAAACAACACCTTGTCTTTAACCTTAGGATTTTTCTTGTAGAAATATTCATAAACAACTTTGACCACTAATAAAATTAATATGAAGTGTAATCAACATTTTATATACTAAGCCTTAACTAGCTAGTTAGGGAATTTAATCAAGTCATGTGGTAAATAGATTTTAAATAAACTAATTGAATTTCTTTTATTTTTTTTTTCATAAAACATAGGTTTTTCTAATGCCTCAATATAGTTGAAATAATTAAAATTTTTTACTTTCCACCATTCTTTCAATTCTTTATAAGCTAACAAGTCTCCTTGCTAACCTTTTGGTGTTAGAACCTTTCTAATTTTAAATTTAGCATAAGCCCAATCTTTAACACTTTCATAATTAGCTCCCCTTTTTATTGGTTCAATTAGCACCATTCTATTTTAATCAAAATCAATTGGTAATAATAAAAGTCTATCATTATGGTATGAGGATACATATTATCTTTTAAATAAAAGCCTACCATCTCATAAGGTTTAAGTTGTGCATAATTATTTTCAATTGCACATATAAAATCTATAAATTTTGGAATAAAAGGATATATCAAATTTGGATCTCAATTAAAACCATGCTTATAAGCTTTATCTAACAATTTATCAACTTCTTTTTTTCGTTAGGCTAGAAGAATTAGCCATATCTCTAGCCGATAAAATAATTGTCTTAAAAGGGGATGCAAGTCCTTATATCATATGTCCCCTACTCATAAGGTTTATCTCTACAAAAATTCTTAAGTTCTTAAGTTTTTTAATTTTAAAGAGAATTTAAAGATCCTTTTATAAACATTATTTCAAAATAAATGCAGATAGTATGTCTTATTATCTAGCAAATATTTGTTTTGAAACTATATTTTAAACATTTTTAATAAGAATATTTTTTGCAACTTTATAATTGATTCTAATGAGAAATTCTTAATTTAATAAATCACTTTCAAATTATTAAATATATAAAACTATTGATAGAATTTCTTTCTAACTGTGGAGTAATTAAGCTTTTTTTATTATTTAGTTGTTGTTTTAATATTTCTCCATATCCTTTGTCAAATGCATTAATCTCAACTATTTTAAATGCATTAAATAAGAAATCACTAAACAAGGGAGCTCGTTAGCTTTCTAGTTAATTTTCTTAATAGCTTACATATGTTCATCCATCTATTCTTGAGGGTCTTTTTCTAGTCTTTCAAATAATGGTTTAGCATCAAAAGCCATATTTTTGTAAAAATTTGAAATATAATTTAGACTTCCTAAAAATTTTTATTTTTAATTTAATCTTTAATTTCATTAGAAAATTTAGAAGAAAATTCAATTATTTTGTCTATGAAAACTATATTTCCTTCTTTTATAAAGTGACTATGAAATCTAACCTTAGTTTGAAATAATTTCATTTTTTTTTTGTAGAAGCAACAAGGACTACTTTTTTCGTGACATTTAAGAAAATTTATAAGTGCTTGAAATAAATCTTTCTTTTCTCTTAATCCTTTTTTTTTTTTTAGATTAAATCAATTTCTTTATATGGTACAAACATAAATTTAAAGTTGATATGTATTCCTTTATTATTTACTTCTTTAATAAAATATAACATATACAAGAATAAGTTTCTTAATATGACATCTTATAATAGGTTCTTAATCATTACAAAGGAAATTGTAGACAAATGTCTTCATTATATATTGCTACTTGTAAGAGTTTATATAATAACAAGGTTGCTTTTGTCAATAGTGTTTAACACCTTAGTGGTTTTCAAAAAGTATTTTAAAGACACTAATTCTTCATTAATACAATTTATATTTGCGTCTAAATTAATAAGTGCTATAGTTAAAAATATATATTTTTTCCTAACAATAATTGTTATTTTTTTTATGTTATTTATGGGTTATAATTTTATCAATAGGATTAACAAATTAAAGATTGTTAATATCTTCTTTTAAAAAAAAAAAAAAATCTAAAATAGTGTCTTCTTTTTCTAAAGACATTGTTTCTAAGATAATGATCCTATCCCTTTTTTTATTTGTTTTAAGTTCATTAATTTTAGCCTAAGCTCTTATATAAAAGGTTCTTTTTGTTTTATTCTAAAATTAACACCTTTAACTCATTATATTACAACTTTTAGGCTAGAACCATCATTTAAAATAATAATTTTAAAAGTATCTCTCTTATTGGATTTTTCTTCTTTAGCTATATGTAAATTCTTCTTTAATTGTTATCTTTTTTTTTGTTAGATTTGAAATTTTATCTATGAGATCTAGCAACATATTATCTTCTCTAGTTTAAAGTAATAGGCCATTGATTTCACAAAGAGATTTAAAATAATCAAGCTGACCTTGACAATTTTTTTCAAAGTTAAAAGAACCATCTTTTTCAACAACTTCTAATTTTAAATCCTTTTGATTTGTATCACTTTTTGATAAAAAAAAGATATTTATTAATGACTTCTTAAGGTCTTCATCTATTGATAATTCTTGAATTTTTTGTTCTATTTTACACTTATTAGCATAATGTCTTATTTTCCCACATCTATAACAAATAATTATTTTTTTTTCTTTACCTTAAGCCTCTTCTTTTATTTTGTTTTCATTTGATGAGACATCTTCTCTTTAAGTTTATTTATTTTCTTTTTCTTCAAAGGTTTATATCTTTATTTGTTATATTTTCTAATATATATTATGGGTGGATAACCCATTTATTCACAAAAATCTCCTAAAGTTCTTTTCCCTTAAGTTTTTTCATTTTATAATTGTCTATATAGTTTAATTTCATTACAAAATTTAACTCTTTTAGCAATAACCTTAACTACTAATTCTCATAAATATAATTATTATAAATTACTATCCTATAATGATAAGCTTTAAACTTAGTTTTTACAATTTTAGCAACTAGGGTAAGAAGTCCTTATATAAGCTTTTCTTTCAAAAAAATCACTTTAATCATCCTCTTTAGTAAAAACTACTAAGAAAAATACATTTCAATACCACTTAAAGTACAAATCTAGACATCTTCAATTAATAAGTTGTTCATAAGTTTTGATTAGTAGCGAAGAGGTTGTCCTAATAAAATAATTTATTATTGTATATATAAGTGTGTTAATATAATAAGATATGTTTACTCCATCCTTAGTTTTTATCATTATAAAAATTTGATTCATAATAGCACTTAATAAATAAATATTCCACTAACTTTTAAGCTATCCTATAAACTTAATTATTATTATTTTAGCAATTTAAGGGTCATTATTACCCTTTATTTTTGCAACAATTGTGTACATCATCATATAATATAACAGTACTAATATTTGATGTTCTAACATTCTGTTATTGTTTCATTCAACTAAACTAGTTCCATCATATTAAACATAATTATACTCAAGTTACTCTTCTAACAAGAGATTTTTAGATATTAGTCTTGGATAGTACAATTTGTTTAGAGCCTTATCAAAGATCATTTTATTCACTTGATAAGATTCCTTTATATAAGAATTTGTTTTAATAAGAACATATTTTGAAGTTCTTCTATAAAATCATTTTCATCTTTACTTTTAGATTTAATATGTTTCTTTTTTTTTTTTAGAACTAATATGTTTTTATTTTTTTAATTCTATGCCTTTAATTCATTTAATTATTTTGTTTAGAAATATTATAATCTATACCTTTAATTGATGTATGCTTAAATAAAGTTGTTTTTTACATTTTAGGTTTAACCATAGGTTTAGGAATATAATCCTATTTTGAGAAACTTCATCTATTTTTTTTTTTTTTTTGTATTTAATTTAGTTGTTTTCCTATTAATTGGAGAAAAAAATTTGTATAATTATTTTGTTGAATAATGAAATCTATTATTACTTTTCTTTTATATGGGAAGGTTATGACCTTTCCTCCTTGTAGTTTAACAAACAAATTAAAATCAAAAGGGTGAATACTATTAATCCTTCAACCCCTTTTTGTTATATACTTTTGATAAAAGTTTTCCAACATAGTACATTCCTCAACCATATCAAAGTTTGAAAATCTTTTCTTTTGAACTTCATAAACTTTAGCCATATACCTACATATATCAACAACTCCTATTTCCTTTAACATATTTTTTATGTTTACGATATCATAATTCATGTTGACTTTATTAACAGTCATAAAATACATTTTCTTTTTATTTCTTTTTTTGGGGAATAGAATCATTCTCTAATCTTTTCTTTTGTTTCAAAAAGAATAGTAAGCATATAAATGTTTTTATCATCATTTTTATATCCTATATCAAATAAAGTAGGAAATCTAAGCTTATAAGCCCTACTAAAATTTTCTGTTTCAAGTAGTTCATTAACCATAGAATTCAAAGTTGATGGGGGAAAATCCACCATATATAATGGTTAACTAACTTGTTTTCTAAATCTTCTAATCATTTTAAATATGTTAAAAGAATAGAAGAAGTAGAATATCTATTAAAAAGTTTAATGTCTCTTTCATGGTTTAACCTTATAGATCTATTATGAAAAAATTTATTTCAACATCTCTATTGTTGTATTCAATAACTTATTCTAATTGTCTAGCCTGTTATTTAATAGGTTTGCTCTCTTTTTTTGAAGTTCATTTTTCAAGCAAGTCAACTTGAACTTAATTAATAGTTATAAAAATCATAACATTTGCTTTAGATCTATTTGTAAGAAATAAAGTAACAATTCCTTTTTCTTTCAAAGTTTAACCTTATAGATCTATTATGAAAAAAAATTTATTTCAACATCTATATCATTGTATTCAATAACTTCTTTTAATTGTCTAGCCTGTTGTTTAACAGGTTTGCTCTCTTTTTTTTTTAAGTTCATTTTTCAAGTAATTTATCTTAACTAATATAGAAATCATAACATTTGTTTTAGATCTATTAGTAAGAAGTAAAGTAATAGTTCCTTTTTTTAGTTAATCTTGCTAAAATTTCTTTAATTCTCAAAATTATAGTATTCATAACTTTATAGTGTATCCTATAAATAAGGAGTCAATTTTCTAGAGATGCATTATGTCAAATCCTTCAATTTTAATGTCTAAACATAATGTATACATTAGATTAGGGTTTGTTAATGAAAGAGTAAAAGTAAAATTTGGAAAGCATGAAAAATAATTTGGTCCATCATATAAACTCAACTCAATTACTTCTAATATGGAACCATAAAGGCAATTATGTATTTTATTTCTAATATAAATAATTACAAAGTTATTTTCATTAATTATAATTATTTTTATTATTATTATTATTATTACTAAAGTGTAAATCCTTTCATAATCTATCCATTAATACTCATAGTATTATTGTCAATGATTTATCCCTAATGCTCAGAACGCCCAATCATGGCCCAAACAAGCAAATAATAGCAACACGACTTAGGTTTCAACTATAAAATTCAATAAATAATTAACTAGGTTTTGACTCTAATATTAGTTGGAAAAAAACATTCATTATGTGCCATAATTGGTAAGAAAAATAAATATTCCGTGGTGAGAGAAATTCGAATTCTTTGAAGATAGCGGCTACACTACAAGGAGGGTTCTTGAACTTAGCGTCAATAATCCTAAGCCAGTGCGCCCAACTCGCTCAAAAACTACTGAACAAATGCTCAAAGCATTAACGGAATTAGTTTTTTTTTTTTTTTTTAAAAAAAAAAATAGTTAATGGAAATTATGTTCGCTCTTTCCCAACCAAACAACAATTAAAATGAGACTAACAAAACAAAAGGTAAGAATAAGAAAAATGACTCTACACAAGATTCCCAAGATATTTAAAAATTATAAAGATGAAAATAAATTATTTTGTAAAAATAAATGATCATTTTTATGAGATGATCACTTACTACGATAAATTTTTAGCATAAATAAGCCTTCTTAATTTTAGTTTTATATGATAATTCTTTTTTTTATTTTTTCTTATATTTTTGTAATATATATTTTTTTATATTTATTAAATAAAATAATAAATAATAAAATTATTTTTATGTAATAAAAATTTATTAGGGCCGCTTAAAGATTAAAGCACACAAGAATAATAATTTAAATTAAGAGAAAACTAATAAAGAAAGCCAATCAGAGAGGGCAAGCAGGCAAGCGGGAAGCGACAAGCGACAAGGTCTCTCTCTTCCTCCCAAACATCGATGGCGGCTGCGACAACGAGCGTGGTTCCGGCAGGGCGGGGCGCAAGGAGAGCCGCCGCGGAGGACGGTAGATTGGTCTTCGAGACGACGGAGGGCATCGAAATCATATCCACCTTCGCAGAGATGGGCCTCAGGGACGATCTACTCCGCGGACTCTACGAGTATCAGTTCAACAAGCCGTCGGCCATCCAGCAGAGGGCCATTGTGCCCATACTCAAGGGCCGCGACGTAATCGCGCAGGCGCAGTCCGGTACCGGCAAGACCTCTATGATTGCTCTCACTGTCTGCCAGATTGTCGATACATCCAGCCGAGAGTAACTTTCCTTCCACCGCTTTTAATCCTAATTTCAACAATCTCGTGTTGTTCTGCTCCGTTCTGTTGTGTTAATTTGCTAGAATTCTGCTCGTGCTTATGTCGTTTTTCCGAAATTCCACGAAACCCTAATTCGTCAACGATTGCCAAATGTACTGTAGTTTGGGGGCATTAGAATCATATAATATTGATTTAATATTTACAGGGTTCAGGTATTGATATTGTCACCTACGAGGGAGCTGGCTGGTCAGACAGAAAAAGTGATATTGGCAATGGGTAACTACATGAACATACAAGCTCATGCCTGCATTGGAGGCAAAAGTGTGGGAGAGGACATTAGGAAGCTTGAGTATGGAGTTCATGTTGTATCTGGAACACCTGGTAGAGTGTGTGATATGATTAAGAGGAGGACTTTGCGTACTAGAGCCATTAAATTATTAGTTCTTGTGAGTAGATGATTTTCTCCTGCCCCCCTTTTCTCTTATATATGTATTTTTTTAGCTACAGTAGTGCTTGAACAATGGCATGACTTTTTTACTCTTGCTAGTCAGGTTTTGGGATGTCTGCTGGCGTATAATGATTTTTGTTTTGCTTTGTTATTCTAGGATGAATCTGATGAGATGCTAAGCAGAGGGTTCAAAGATCAAATTTATGATGTTTACAGATACCTTCCACCGGATCTTCAGGTTCTCTTTCTCTCTCTCTCTCTCTCTCTGTCTCTCTCACACACACATGTGCTGTGTTCTAGTGGCATCATTTTTGCTTTAACTAATTATTGACTTCATGGATATAGACTGATTTACTTTGCAGAATTCTTTTTCAAGAAATAACAATAATAACAAAAACAAAACATTAATCCTAAATTTAATAATCATTTACATGAATCTTTTATCGTCATTCTATTCTGTTATGAAATAAGCTTGGTGCGAGATATATGTGTTGTTAGTTATTCCTAAACAAAGATTCCCAGGTCAACTTTGATCATCCTCTCTCTCTCTCTTCTCACCATTTACTTGGATTGGATCCCTAGGGCCCAATAAGTTGTTCTAGTTTGATTTTTCCTTTTTTTTTTTTTTTTTTGCTTTGTAGTCCTTTTGTATCCTTTTAATCATGACCCTTTTGTGACATATTAACTAATAGACATTATTTTGTTTGGCCTTCACTTGTCAGTAATGAGTAAGTGGTAACTTTTAATATGTTTCTTAACGTGTTTTGACAAGTTGGAGTAAAGGGAATGGAAATGAGAAAACATAATCAAACAAGCCTTTTTTTTCTTGATTTGAGGCCCAGATAGTTTGGGAAAGGGCATGCAAAACCTGGAATGAGAATGGGAGCATTTTTATTCTGAATCCCAGCTCCTGGTGGCCAAGTGTGGCATAATTGTTGCTTTAGTTGTCTTGCTTTTTAATTGCTTGGCACAAAAACAAATGCATTATATGCTAAATTTGTTCATTTTGTGATTATTATACCATGTTTATTTGAAATGTAAAAGGAGTGCTGGTAGCTGTTAAGATATATTATGAGATGCTATTTATTGCTAAACATCTGGCCCTCACATCAAAGTGAAATTAGTAAAACTTGAAGTTTCTGGAAAGAAACTGTTATTCATGTTTTGGGCAATTATGTTATCGGCTTCAAGTTGCACAGAGTTTGATCTTCTTTGCTGAAGAGTGCCCAAAAATATCACTACACATGAAGTTCTCCTGTTGGTGGAGTCTCACATCTATGTGTGATTTGATTTTGTTTCTGTTTGGCCTGCATGATCTGGCATACTAATAGCTTATTTTTACATGATTTATTTTTTTTCTAAATGTTTAATTTTCTTGCAGGTTGTATTGATTTCTGCAACACTTCCCAATGAAATTTTGGAGATGACAACCAAGTTTATGTCAGAGCCAGTAAAGATTCTAGTGAAACGTGATGAGCTGACTTTGGAGGCAAGTATTTGGTTGAGCAGATAAAATCTTTAAACACCACTGAGTTGGATTCTTAATTGTGCTTTTTTGCTGTGACTTTGTACTGGCAGGGAATCAAACAATTTTTTGTTGCAGTCGAAAGGGAGGAATGGAAATTTGATACTCTATGCGATCTTTATGACACACTTACCATCACCCAAGCTGTTATTTTTTGCAACACAAAGCGGAAGGTAATAAAGTTGGTGTTTTCTTTTACTTTTGAGAGTATTGGGTGCTGCCTGTCCTGCGGTATTATAGGAAATGTTGAACATTCAAAGGTTCTGCAGGATCATGTTGAATGAACTGTATTTTGTTGTTAATATGGTTTTAACATTTGATAACTATTCATCTTTATGAACATTAAGCAGAAATGGCTAATTGTCTGCTCATGCTAAATGAATACATGGGGTTTCTGTTGTATTTTCTTTTGATTGACATATTGGCAAGTTGTGTATGGATTACCTGGGAATTGATTCCATGCATTTGTTTTAGCTGTCTACGTATAGTGAAAACTTAAGACAGAAGATAATATTGTGACAGCAGTAAGAGAAATTAAGAAACTGGTTTCTGGTCATGGTAAAACATTTCAAGAGTGAATGTGATAGGGAAAAATTGCCCTGGTAATCCACATCCGCCTTACCATGTTTCCTCTTTAGGAAATACATCTCAACCTTTGTGCGAGGGTTTTGTACACTGATCTTAATTGGGTACACAATAATAGTTCTTCCTCTGGGAGGCAGGTGGATTGGCTAACTGAGAAGATGCGAAGCAATAATTTCACAGTCTCATCAATGCATGGTGACATGCCCCAGAAGGAGAGAGATGCAATTATGGGGGAGTTCCGGTCGGGGACAACCCGTGTACTGATCACAACTGATGTTTGGGCCCGAGGCCTTGACGTTCAACATGTAAGTTGCCTATGTTCTTTCTTTCCTTTTGTTTAATTTCTCTATAATTAGATATCTTCTATGTGGGTGTTTTGTATGTGTAAAATTCTTCTGCCCAAATAATTAAATGAATTAATTGGATTTTGCTTATTACACTAGACTGCCTGCTTTTGTTGTTAATGGGCTGGCATCAGCACATGGTTATACCTTCGGACTGCAAACCTATTATCTTGCTTTGCAGAGATCAAATTGGCTGCCAGGTTTTATAGACCTGAGTTCACTGAGCATAAATCATATACAAGAGAGAGAATCAACAAAATCTATGCCATTGTCTGCTCTAGTAAAGTAGTGTATATTTAACTAAAGTTTATCTATGAGGGACAAAAGGGATTTTTCCCCTCCTCAAAAGTTATTCTCTCTCCTCCCACTTCACTAACTGAAAAATAATGCAAGTATTAATTGGAGATGCCTTTTTTCTGTGTATAACAATATAAACTTTGAAGCCTCAATCTTATCATGAACTGAGTATCTTATCATCTACTCAAGGTAACCCAGTTGAGTAACCTTGGTTTTTGAGTACCTAGAATTAGTTAATTGTAACCTTGAATCATGCAACTTGTAAAGAGCCCTTGGTGTAATGGTAAGATTACTCCAATAGATTTAAGATGCTGAAAATCTCTCTGTAACAACATGGATAAAACTACATACATCTGACTATGTTCCGGACCTTTAGTGTGGAAGTATTGTGTACTGGGACCCCCTTTTCAATCATGGGGTTTGTAGCATTTGAAGCAGTTATGTCTTTGATAGGTCAACATTCTTTATAGGATTTTCTTAGTGATAAGTAGTTTTTGTCAAAGTACATCCCCAAACAAGCATCTGCTCAAATTTTATGACCTATGAAAATGACAGGGTGACAAAAATCACTGCTATATTATGGGAACAACACAAATTCAGTGGTTGGATTTTTCAAAAAGACTGAAGAAGTCCATGCTTCTTGATACTTTTGGGATATTAAGCCTTTGGTTTGTATAAACATGATGAAACACATTTTATTGATAAAGCCAATAAAATGAAAACTTATTCATACATATTTCATCTTGATTGTATCTTGTGGGGAAAAAGTTTGGACAATGGGTAATTTGTGAGGTCATAACAAAGTGGCACTTGAATAAGACAGATCTTCAAAGCTTGCATGGATACCCCAAACAATGTTCTACCTTTTGGGTATTAACTTAATATGACTGCGGCAAAAAATGTTCTGTGTTGCAAATGCTTGTCTATGCTTGCCCAAGCTTGCCCACCATGTGTCATGGTTTCTTTGGTTTTTTGTTCGCTATTTCTTGACATTGTAAGCTCTCATTGAAATTTTCCTTTGTAACCATTCAATGAATTTTCCACTTCTGGTATATGTTTCTATTACATGTTATGCTTGTTTCCATTTTCAGGTTTCTCTAGTGATCAATTATGACCTTCCAAACAATCGAGAGCTTTACATTCACAGGATTGGCCGTTCTGGTCGTTTTGGACGCAAGGTATTTATTTCACGGAGTATTCATTTTCTGTTATAATCCAACATGTGAATAGACCTCTAATTGAGTAAGTGTATTCTATGATGGGACGGTCTTTCTTCTAGTTACGGGCCCTGTAATGGTGGTTATATTTTGAATGAATATTCACCCTTTTAGAGCAGTTTCTGAACTATTTAGTCTTTTCTAAAAGCCCTTTTTTCCCACTCACGCTTGGTGTAATATTCACATTTGCAACCCTCTTTTCTGCCTTCTGTGGTGTTTAGCACTTTGGGGGCTATCTTGTGCTGGCCGGTTATCAACGGCCTTTTGATTGTTTTGCAGGGCGTAGCAATTAATTTTGTGAAGAGTGATGACATCAAGATTTTAAGAGATATAGAGCAGTATTACAGCACTCAGATTGATGAGATGCCTATGAACGTTGCTGATCTTATATAAGACTTGACACGTCTACTGTTTGCTTGAGGCTACGGTGCAGATTTTTGATTAATGTTTCAGGTACAATTCAACTGCCCCTTTTTACACTAACTGGGCGGTGAACTTGGGGGGGTTTTGTATGACTGGGACATATTAGAGTAGCATTGATTGTGTTGAGATTTGTGATGAAGAGTTCTTTCTCATTAAATTTGTTATATATATATATAATTCAAAATTAAAGCTATGTTAGGATTTCATATTAACATTTCTGCGTTCACAATTCTCGAGCTTTGATAGGTTTCATGGAATTTGCCCTGTGTAAGTGTATCCGGGCAATTATCTTTTGTGGAATTTGTTTGTTTCTTGTTGCTAACTGTTCCATACACCATCAAAGGCATACCTAACAGCTATGTGTGTGATCATGGTTACTGGGGATGGATACAATGTGACATGAGATGGGAACATACAAGCTTTTGGAAAATAGTTGAGAATATATGAGCTTTTAGAAAATTAGGATGTGGCTGTGAAATATATGTTTGGTATATTATACATGTATAATTTGAATATTTTTAATAAATTTAATATTTTTTAACAAATAACATATAAAAGTTATTATATTATTTTATGTTTTCTAAGATTTTGAAAAGGATTTAAAAATAATGTATTTTATCTATGTATAATATAACTATTTAAGACATTATATAGTGTCTAATATAATTATAAGAATAAAAGTTACATGTCAATTATTAATTGTTCACTATTAAATTATTGATTACGGTTTTCATAGGAAAAGAAAATTGTTGTGTATGGGTTTTAATAAACTTGAAATTAGTTTTTTGTGTTTGATATATATATATATATATATATATATATATATATATTTCGTATTTTTTTAATTTTTCATTTTTGTGAAACACATTTTGGTGTATATGGTACACAATTGAGGCGTATCTAACAAGTGATTGTTGTTGTCCACAGGCCTCAGATGCAATTTTCAGTTCATTGCTTTCTTAGGGTCATTCTATATACGAACATACATGCAACCAACACCTTCACTGTTCTTCTGGGTTATGATGTGTATCCTTTCGTGTATTCCGAACTACCATATCATCTTTGTCGCCTGACTAAGGTCATAACCAGGAGAAATCCGGCTTCGATTCCATACTGATTATGCCCTGTGAAAAGGACCGCTCTAATTGAAGCATCAAATTCAGATTGAAAGAGACGAAGATCATGCATGTATGGAGCGCTGACAAACAAGTAACAAGTGTCACTCTGCTCCAATTTTGGCATCTTGAGCAGCATTATCTTTGTTTTAGCCCTCGGTTGTTGAGTCGAGGAATACCTGAAGTGGGTATTTATATGGGTTGAAAGAAGGGAGATCATCGATACTCTATAGACTCTAGGGGCCTAGAAAATGTTGGAATCAGGAGAGGGAATGGGCCTGAACGCTCCTCCCTCTACCAGGGCTACAAATTAACACATCCGAATTAAGATTTTGGTATATTTAAACTTGATTTGTCTTTATAAACGAACCTATTAATGGGGTTTGATGTTAGTATTGTTTTAGTAAGGAGTTGAGCTTGAATTTAACCTACTTTTATTGAGATAAAACCCACCTAATTTTAATGAATATTTTGTTTAATTTTATAATATTAATATAATAATTAAAATTTAATTTTAATGACCTTGTCCACTTGTTCTATTAATTACCTAACAAAATCTTTCATAAGCAAATTCTCTTCTGAAAATAGAAACATTTTAAAAATTAAGAAAGTGTCTAAAAGTAAATTGATTGTGAACAATGCCTTCAATGCAAAATCTATTTTATTAATAATCGAGAAAGGAAACGATGTTTTAAATAAATTCCTCTCTTAAAGATTAACGTCATTGAAAAAGTCATTTAAGTTGTTTCAAACTTCACAGAATGACACTAAAGCCAAGCAAACCCAATCTCTTATACCATATAGCACGAGATAGAAGCATGAAAAGAATAATGTAAAAAACAAACACCTGTTAAGCCTTAATTAAGATTTTTAACTCAACTAAAAAAAACTTAATAACTCTCACAAGACAATTTTATTTGATTAAAAATTCACAAATTAATAAGTTCCATTCTCACGATATGGCTTAAGACCCTTATTTATACTTGATACCAACAGACACTGTTGAGTCGAGAGCATTTAGAGGAGATAAATATAAAAAAAAAACAAAAAAGGAAGAATCAACATAAATTAAAAGACAAACAACAAAATATTAGTTCAAAAATGAAGGGTTTTGGGGGGGGGGGGGGGTGTGTGTTCTGGGGCGTTGGGGGTGGGGAGGAAATACAAAAACAACAAATATCGTGCCTAAAGAATCTGCATATACGCATTGCAAAGAAAAGGGGAAGAATTTACAAAACAGTGTTGATATGAAGTGCTTTTAGCAGCGACGTAGCCATTTGCTTCACCAGCACTTGGCCCCCAGAGCTTTGCCCATCCCTGCGTTCCTCAATCAATTTCTGAAGCTTCTGGGGCAAATCATTCTCCACAATCAGTTGCTTTGGCCGTGGGTGATGCTCGTACACAACCTGACACAATAAATTCCAGGGTGACATTAATAATCAGAGGAGGCAAACATGCCGCTGCTTTCTGATTCAGCTTTCCATGGGCAAATATAAAGTAACATATGATCAATAAGTGCTAAGCCATCACTGTCCCTGAACGTTGATGAAAGGCTTAGTCTTTGGTACATGTGCCTGCTTTTCAAACCATACTGGCTGAAACCATAGTGTATACCGGAACAAGCCATTACTCTAAGCATTGATTTGGCTAAAAGAAAAAAGATTTAGTTTGGTTCAAGATATCTCTAAACTTAATTTTATTTAGTTGAAGAGTACCTCTAAATAACATAGCAAACCATGGCAAACCTTGCACACATGGGGCAGTACCAGGCCAGTTACAGTTGGAACCAGCAGCTCCAGTTAGAGGGAAAGGTTAAACCACAACCGAACCATGTGGGACGATTCAATTATGGTTTAGTTAACCAGCAGTTCTGGTTACAGTTCCAGTTCTAGTTCAACCACCGGTTCTAGTTCTTGTTCCACCACTGGTTCTGGTTTCAATTCCAGGCCAGATCCGGTTCAACCACCGATTTCAGTCCCATTGAACCTTTTTACTTTTTCTTTTGAAAAGAGATATTTGAAAATTTAAAATTTTTCTAAAGAAAAATTTTAATTTATTTTATTTTTAAAATTTTAAATAACCAGTTATTTAATTTTTTTAATTTTTGGTATGAAACACTTGTTAACTTGCGGTTAACCTCTGGTTGGAATAGGAGATTCAACTGCTGGTTCAAAGGTTCCACAATAGTTGAACTGTAACTGGGTGCCCCCCAGTCAGAGCCCCCTAGCCAGTAACAATCTGATACCGGAACCAGCCAGACAATTCAAGCCAGTTACGGATTTTTGCCAGTCCAGTTGTCAGCTAAACAGGGCCAGTGGTCAAGTCTACCAAGAGACTTTCCAAATGATCAGTCCTTCTCTAGCCACTAATTCAAAATATCAAAAATCAAGGACTGGCACCAATCCTTCACAGCCTAAGTACTTTATAGTCCCTGCACTTCAAACCAAATTCCCATTCCCCATGACACTATTCTCTGCACATACTAGAACAGATCTATTACTTGATCCAAAATTTTCAAAAATAATTTATGCCAGCAAGCTATTGCCACCAGTTGGGACGTTCACACGTGCCATCAATTCCATGCATTCACACAGTCCACAACCCTTTATATTCACCTTCCACGTCTTTAATGCCTCAAACTACTTGCAATCACTTCTAATACTATAGAATTTGGCATCATCGTCATCAAAATTCATAACCTAAGTAATTTAGAAGTACAATTCAGGCAAGAACCCACTACCCATAAATTTATGTTCCAAAACACATAATGCAGTATTTCTTCAGTAACTGCCTCTTACAATCCCTCTGAACAGAAAACTAATTTCTTCTAGTACTATATCAAGGTAGGTATGCAGAAACCAGATGATTGAGTGAAAAATGTAAACCAAGGCAGAGGATATGCTAAAGGGAAAAGCCAAAATGATGCCAATGTAAATCATTGAAAAAACAAGACATGCCTGTAACAAAAACCTCTAATTTCTGAGAGAGAAGGGGGGAGGGATAGTTGGTACCACATTATGTACTCCAAAATGAGATTCTGGTCAAAGCACAAATCATTGCCAACATAGACATTCCATAATGGAATGGAACTGAACAAACAAACCCAAAAATACATAGGCAACAATGAACAATAATGGCAGCATGGCAGAAACTGAATTCTCACCTTATTAATTTCAACAAATTAAGTCGAGCTATTGCATCCTGATGGTCCAGCCTTGCAACAAGCAAGGGTGTCAAACCATTCACAGCTAAAGTAGTATTTATCCGTGATGATTTCCTGCATCCAAAACAGCAAAAAAAAAAAATTAAAAAAATAATTAATCCAGAATACATTTCCTGGCCCACAGAAAATCTAATGCTTGATGGCTTAGGTTTAAAACTGGGTCCCAATGGGGAATGCATTGACTCTGAACTGATGCTATAATTAACAAAAGTAGGGAAAGACAAACAAATTAGTAATCCAAAAAGAGGATATCAGATAACTTTTTTGTGATTTTTCACAATGCCTGATTTTATTTTGCTAAGAACTAAACATCTAGTGCGTGTGCGTCTGTGATACACATATCAAAAAGCTCACTAAACCAATACTCACCTACACAAATATGTGACAAACATATGACATGAAACTAAGGAAACACCATGACAGGCATTAAAAAAAAAAAAAAAACCCTTGTCTGATCTTTCAACTCAATTTCCTGGATTAAGTTGTCTATGATCTTCAAACCCAATGTGATGAACGCACCAAGGTTTTTTATTCGATGGGCATCTAAGTAGACTAAAATAATCAATACACTGGCATATGCTTATTGGAACTGAACATTGGCCAGGTAATGAAAAGAATAAAACACAAAGATGAAAAATATCATACATGATAATTTTCAGGAATGGCTCCAATATGTGCACAAATTGTTGCTCAGGACAACATTGGAAAAACTTCACTAATTTCTGAACTGCATCCTTTTTCAATAATGCTTGTTCCACTTTACGACTATCATTGTCATGAGCCAAGCAAACAGCAATAGAATCCAGCGCTGTCACTGACCAAAGCGGGTCATCAAGCAGGCTCAAGTACACATCCAAACCACCATGGGCCCTTATTTGCTCTCTTGAATTCCGTGATGCATGAGCCATGTCACACAGTAGAGGTAATGCAGGCTGTCTTAAAGTTGACTCTGACATAATAAAATTCATCAAGTGTGGAATAATTCCATTTTCAGCAGCCTGTTCCTGTCTCCTCTTATTTATCTTGCAGAGGTTAAATAGTGCATTGAGGACCTTCAAAACGTAAAATTGAGAGAAAAGATTGTGAGAACTAGTTCAAGATCATAGTTAAGCCACTATTCAAGAATCACATACTTGCACGAGATTAGCTGCCCAAAAACTGAGTGAGTCAAATCAAAAGCACAATGTTTGACTGACATTACAACAGAGAAGTATTATGTAGACAATCCTAGAGTAGTAAGCAAATTGTCATACTATTACCAATCACGGAATCAAAGCTTTTCATGCAAAGCAGGTGCTACATTCTCCTTTTACTTCAAGATTAATAAACAGGCTCTACAACCCAATTTTCTATTACCATAGCATATAAAAATATTGAAAAAATCATGAGCCACACTAGAGAAGGAAGAAGTGACGATACAGACACATCACTACAGTTCCAAATGCCAAAGTTGGCCAGTATCATACCATTTAAATATTATTGACCATTACAAGGAAATGAATATACTTTATATTCCGTCACCAACGTAAGGGTACAGCAATGTTGGAATACAAGGTTCATGAAATCTTAGTTGAGAGTACAAAAATATTGCAGTTTTACAATCTGCAAGAATGGTAAAAGAGTCCAAACAATTTCAGATGGTAATGGCAAATAATAAGTGCATGTGATCCATCAGAGAATCACACACGACATGCAGACCATCATGAATATCCCACAAAGAAAACACAATAAAATGAATTCAATTTGCAATAGGATAGATGCAACTAGCAACATTACCATAAAATGTACTATTTAACGTAAGGCAGGTCTACCTCATGATGAATCTGTTCCACAAGAGGCCCATCTTTGAGTTCAAGGTTTGGAATCAAGTACTTAATTGCATCTGCTCGCTGAAGATTTTCTAAGCAGTTTGGCTCAGTTGACAGATGATTGATGCACTCAAGTATCTGTAAAATGTCAAAACAGCAGCAATATTAGATAGCATAGAGCAAAATAGACTTCCACTAACCAAGCTATCATCAAAATGATTGCAGGCATTCTGTTACAAACCTTCAACAGAATAAGGGGCTCAACTCTATTGAACATCTGAAAAAGACGGCTAAGAAAGCTCTGGCTACACATATAGGATTTCACAATAGCATCGGCTTTCGAAAATTCAAGCAGAAGGTTTGCCACCTTTTCCAAGTATTCCCTTGCAGCATCAGCATTCATCGTGGATACCATGTGCGAAAGTAACCCAGATGAGGTTGCACTCCCTGGTCTAGCATTTAAAACACCTGAACCAGACAGTACACCAGATGCTGTTTGAGATGCAACACCAGATTTCAAAGCTGCTCCATCATTGGATGTCAGTGGTCCAAGCTTCTTGCTTAGAGTTTTGTGTGAAATTCTGGCTGCAGAATCTTGATTTCCATTTACTTTTCCACGCCCAGATACCTCTGGTGAAAACCATAGAGATATCAATCACAATTATTCAGAGAAAAGAAGCATGAAAAATTGGAAATATTGGGCAGCAGTGCTAGTAAGAATTACAATGGAGCATAGCAGAGTAACATAAGATGTACAAAGCATATTGACTAGTGGTTCAGTGTGATGAGAGTAGGTAGAAGGTGGAAGGAACAGTGAGGAGATAAAAACTAGCTGAAGAGTAGGAGATTAAAGAGAAGGCTTAAGTACTAAAAAAACCATAAAATGAACTTCAAACCCTATTTGTAGGTACTAATGTGAAGAACCTTCCCAAGGGAAAAATAGTGTATGAATCCAACCAATACCTGCAAATTCAGCCATCAGAAAATCAAATTCACCACTTGTTTTCTTTTCTTGGGATGCATGTAGCAAGGGCAATATGCTTTCATGTCTCTCCAACCCTGAGAAGTGGCGAACATGCTCTAAATGGCCAGAAAAATGCTTTGATGGAGGTTCCTTGTCCAACAAGCTTAGAAGAGGCTGAACTTGCTCAGCCTGAGAATGTCCTGTAGTTGAAAGACCATTTGATGCACATTCTATCAGCTTTGGCAGCCTATCTGTAGATGCTCTGTTAGACTGATTAGCAACTCGTTGCTGTCTGAGTTCAGTTTCCACCAGAGCTGGATCAATTTTCCACCTCTCTAAGTTCTCTTGCTCCTTTGAAACAGCTGCTGAATGCTCCTTAGCAGTTACAGGTGCAGATTTCTCTAAAGCCACAGGGTCTGCCAACTTAGAGATGCCAGAATTTTCCAGTGCTGCATTGCGAGACTGAAGTCTATCAGCATCAACATATTGACCATCAGGCTGAATGACATCCAATCTCCGAGAATATGAAGTTGATGCATGTGAAGATTTTTGTCCAGTTGACAAAGAATGATCCATCATTCCATGCCTGACCTTAAGAATATCAGGCTGATCAAATGGAGAAAGTGGTCTCTCAGACTGAGTGAATAAAGGATGGTTAGATTCCAATGGACCAGAACGTGGTCGCTGTGCTGAGCTATCGAGTGGCAATCCTGTTCCAACAGATATAGAAGCTAACCTAGTTGTCTCATTCAAACTATAAAGAGTGTTGATAAGCCTAAGCAATATTCCATATTTAGCAGCTATGCGACAAAAATCATTTCTAGGGGTTGAAGTCTGAAGCTTAAAGACCTGCCACATGCCATCAATAGCCAGGTGAACCATTTCCCTGGAAGTGAGGAGCTGAATCAGTTCACTAAGGAAGAAAGAAAGAACACAGGGATAAAATCACAGCAGATTTAACATGATAATGGATGCTGCCATATTTGTGCATTTTTAACTGAGACCCAAATTCAAACTTCATGAGAAACAGTCATTATAGGCAAATTGAAGCACCAAAGAAATTTTTTTTCTTCCAATAACAAAAAGAACACTAAGAGAGGACCTATTGACACATGATTAACAATCCATCCTTTAGGGGGAAAACCCTATCAGAGCAAGATAAGATCAAAGTTTAATAATTTCTCATGTCATTATTTGTTATGTTGGGGTTGCAAGGTATTCAGAGTGTGAGTGTGGACAAAGCATGTTTGCATGTTTCAACATTTCCCTTTTTTTTTTTTTTTCTTTCCTTTTTGAATTCAAAAATAGTCAACGGTTAGCTATTAGACGTTAGCAAGGAGGGGGATGTGTGGGTCTGAACACACTATAAAGGGTGTTTTGCACCTCATTTTATTTCCCACTTTGGGAGGTGAGGGGTCTGTTTCTCTAACCTTCCCCAAGCAACACAGGCCTAGTGACCACTTTGGTGAGCCAAGTGATTGTTTCCACATTTCATTAATCAACTACATTCAGACCATTCTCCTTGGTGTCACATTCCTACACTGCAATATGCAACCCATAGGTCTACAAAAAGCATGCAAATACGTGACTTTATTTATTAATAAAAGCTGTCAAAGAGTATTATATCTATTGTTCTTTGGCCCCATACAACTTAAACTTTTAGGGTTGTTAGAATGGATAGTTTGGTGTGTGTATGTGTGTGTGTAGATATATATATATATGGTTTGTATAGACTAAGGATTGACCCCTAGACCTGAAACTAAGAGTTTAAGTGACTAATATTACATATATACCAATATTACATGAGACTACCAATTTGTAGATTCTCTAATATACACAAATACTGATTTTCAATTGGGTTGAACTGTTCCACACATTTGAAAGTATGCACTATTTTGCACTCTATAAGAGCTCACTCAAGCTTGTTTATTTACCTAAATGAGCACAGTCAAGCCCAGCTTTAAAACTCACTTAATAAATAAGTCAAGCTCAAACAAAAACAAATTTAGTTCATTTAGGCTCATTAACAACTCATTGAAAAGGAAATTCTTAGTCATTAAGAAAACTCGTTTAGTGTGTAATTAGAATAAACTTGGCAAGCTAGTTTCAAATTATGTAGTATATATTTATAATTATATACTAAAATTAAATGTCTTTTTTTTTTTGTCTTTTAGTTGGTTATTTGTATAGAGTATACATGTTTATATCATTTTAGTTATCATTATAACAATAGATTTTCTTAATTTGAATTGTTTATGATAATATTATAAAGTTAAACAAGCTATTTATAAAAAGCTCACAACCTCAACTCAATAAAGGCTTGATTCATTAAAACTTATTAGCCAAACAAGCCATAATTTAAGCAAGGGTGCACTCCGATCTGCTTGTTTGCCAGACAATACCGACACTAGGCCTCAATTTCAGACTTGTTTATTAAACGAGGCAAACCTGAACATGGCAAAGCTCAACTTAGCTCAGCCCATTTGTTGTGCAAATTGCACAAGAATCTATGTACCATTTCATCCTTCCAACCAATTGATACTTTTTTATTCCATTAATAAAGGCTAGGATTAATTACTCCAAATACCCTGAACTGAAAAGTTACAATTCAAATGCTAACCTTTCCAACTCATTTCAATTCAAGGATTTATCAAGTTTTTGGTACTTTCAGTATAAACATTATAGAACACAACTTACAGAATGATCTTATTAACCCTTTGTGGCTTTGCTGCCTCTCAAAGTCAGTCATCTCTTACTCACTTTGAATAGCATTTTTCATGGTTTTCATATGGAAAAAATAAAAAAGAACCATGGCATCCTTGAATTGAAATGACTTGGAAAAATTGCAGCTGAATTGTAACATTTTAAATATTTGGAATTAAGCTGTCCTTGAACCAAAGTTCAGGATTTTTAATGGAAGAAATCTTAAAGGATTAAAGATACTGATATTGTAGAACACAACTTTTCATTTAACCACAGGAAAAAAAAAAATTACAAACCTGTACACTGTGTAATCGGCCTCTAGAAAACCCACCAAAATAGGAATTCCACGGCAAGCAATAAACATTTGCAATGTCAAGGGGCTGCAACAAAAAGCTACCTCATTGTCAGTCCTGACTGCATATTTTCTGAAGAAGATCAAACCACACATTTACAACACAAAAGAGAATGTCTCCACCTTGACTGACAAAGTTTCTGCAGGAAATAAGCTGCCTCCATGCGGACTTCACGAGGTCGATCAGGCCCAGCAAAGCTCATGATCTCAGGGATCTATCATGTAATGTTAACAATAAATATAACTAGCCAAGTAATATTCAATTCATGCCTTTGTTTTTTTCACTGGGAATTTGGGGAAGATGGTCAGAGACACATATATACAAGTTAAAACCCATTGCCACAGCTTCAACCAGGACCCAGTAAAAGTTAAGACCGTATTCTTTTTAGCCATAAAAGTTATTAATCAAGCTTGGATTTCAAACTATCTAACGGAAAAAGACCAAACTAGAGTAAGATCAAACCTCACCTCAGTGGTAGATTAGCCAATAAGACTAAGGATTATGTAAGTTTTTGAATTTCACATTATCATGTGTTGCACCAGAGCAAACCAACATTTGTATAAAGCTATGCAGAAAACCTGTTCTAGTGAAATTTAATGCTTTTTAGGACTCTTTACAATCTTGTGCCTAAACCCAGCTTGCTCAATTGTTTATGCACTATGATAACCAAGTCCAACATAACTTAAATATCTGGAGTTCAAAATTAGTTATGAAGATCTGACCAGACTGAGGTTCGTATGTCTCTGCCTCAGCTCATTGGGAGCTAGACCTAGCAACTGAATATTAAAAACCCAAATTCATACATCACCTTATCGTGAACTAGTGGTTGCAGGTTTAAGTCAAGAAAACAAACTCTTTGGGAAGGCTACGTACGTCTGATTCTTCCCTAGACCCACTAATGTGGGAGCCTTGTGCGCTGAGACACCCTTTTAAGTGACTGATAGTATTTGTCTCTGTGTGCATGTGTGTGTGTGTGTGTGTGTGTGTGTGTGTGGCACACGTGTATGCGTAACACACAGAGGAGAATGCAGGTGTAATTGGATATCTTGTAATCAATCCATTAATGAGATGGAAATTAAATTTGATCTGATCTAACCAGAGATTTTTTTGGAAATATACAACATATTTAGCTTCTGGAACATACTTGGCATAAACAAATCATCATGCAATAATTAAAGCATAACAAAACAACTTACCAGGCCAATGAGACAAGCATTTTCCTGGAAATTGACATTATCTTTCACAATCTGATTTATAAGTTTAAGCACAGAACATATGACCTACAATATAGCAGAAAAATCACAGCCCGCTAATTAGCAGCTATAAGCATAGCTTAAACTGACAGAATAAGAGCCACACAACACTTTTCTTATCAGACATAGTCATACATACTTGAGTGTTAGGCATGATGTCAAGTAACTCCATTAGAGGAAGCAAGCCATGCTGCGTAACAAAAACCGTTTTCTGCTCTGGCCGCTGGTGAAAGATAGTGATAAGCTTCTGACATGCAGATGCAATCGCATCTTCTGATTCCTCGGGTCTTAATGTCCCAACCAATCTGCCAAACTCAACAGCCTACACAGTAAGATAATATGGTTGGCAATGCCATGTTTGGCCACGTTGGAAGGGGGAGGGGAGCAGATGGGCCAGAGAGAGGGTTGGTATTGTTCAGTGTGAAAAAATAACCAAAAGCATCAAAAGAATATATTAACCTAGGTGGTGTGAAAAATCAAAATCAACCGCATAGGATGAACTATAATTCCACCAAAAAACAAGACCACAGGAATTACAGACCAAGGTCAATATACTTAAGAAAATAAAGATAAAAGCACTAAACAGAACAATATGAAGCAAGTTTACTAAGGGGCATCAAATCAAGCAATAAAACCTAGAAAAGGAAGAGGATTTGAAAGAGACGTGGTTGAACAAAAATATTCATGACTACACTGGATGCATATTAGAATTTCAAACTATATGTCAGCATTATCATTTCAAACTGAGATTGCAATTAAAACATCATAGTATGGAAATAGAAATGCATAAAATGAATAAATTGACTTGCACCTTGATATTATATTCATTCACAAATATAGGTAACAAAAAACTTTTGTCTAAGGACTGTAGTTGTAAAAACAAGTAAATCCTGGAAAATAATTTTGAAGGTGACACTTCCACTTCTAAAGAAGATGTCCCAAAAAAAGTAAGTGAAAATGTGGAGGGAGATAAAATTTAACCCAAAAAAGGGAGAGAGAGAGAGAGAGAGAGAGAGAGAGAGAGAGAGAGAGAGAGAGAAGCACATAGTCAACAAACTCAAACAAAGCAACAGACCAATGCAAGCATGGAAATGCAGTTTCTGGAAATCATAGCTCCCATATGTACATAAAACATAACTAAGATATTATCAATCAACAGGAAAATAAACCAATAATGCAAAATACAGAGCCATGCTCTGGACTACCTATCAGCACTCAAGTCTCATATATAAGCCGAGTAACATATATTTCTCTCAGAATGCTCATTCCAGACATTAGAAATGGATGATAAAAATAGCAATAAATTTACAGTCAAGGAGAAACAATATAAGATGCTCATCCAAATAACACTTATGAAAACATGTTACTATTCCAAAACATAGATTCCACAAGGCTGCTAATCCTTGGT
Organism: Rhizophora mangle; assembly: GCA_037832345.1. Lineage (NCBI taxonomy): Eukaryota > Viridiplantae > Streptophyta > Magnoliopsida > Malpighiales > Rhizophoraceae > Rhizophora > Rhizophora mangle. The sequence goes on along the minus strand of JBAPLJ010002025.1, from coordinate 3,577,455 downwards.
TATTTTGAGTACCTGTAGGGGGAACAGATTTTCTGCAGGCAGTCTTTCATCAAAATCCTGGAATATGAATATTACAAGAGAAAAAGAAGTACCATCAGGGATCAATAATATCCATTATAGGGGGGGAAAAAATGCAAGGGTTTTGAACAACCCCACTACATAAAGAATATTTTGCATGGATCCTTATCATGTAACCAGGTTTCAAGAATACTTTCAGTTTTTCAATTCGTTTCAGTTGCTTCAGAAATTTTTCATTCAGAGTTTGCTTTCCAGAACATCTGAAGTGGGTTTGAATAGTTCTTCAAACCAACAAGAATATTAGAGGCTTACTTAAAGCTCTGGGTATTCTCTTCATGAAACTAAGAAAGGTGAAAGGTCCACTTCTGTGACAAATTCAGTTGTTACATGATGTCCACAACAGCCACTTTTGCAATACTAGAACCACTAGCATGGTCATTACCACAGTTTACAAACATGAAAAGGACAAATATTTAAAACACGGCAAACCATCAAAATGTGGACATTACATACCAAGCCATCAAGATCAATCACATCATCCTTCAAAACACCGACTATTAGGCGAAAGAGGTCTCCACCACCATTTGTCTGCCCCATTTCATTCTCCATTTTTAGAGCAATGGTGGCCCTCAATTTTGTGGCAAGGTCATTTTTCCCAGCATCACCATCCAGTGCACTGGTTTGGTTCACATGTGAAGTAGATGTTGAAGCTTCAGTTGCTCGATTTTCTTGGTTGTTATCGAAGGGATGAAATAAATCATCTAGTGAAGCATCTCCTGGAGTGTCACTGAATCTACTAAGCTCGACCTCTCCCAGAGTCAAAGATGTCTTCAAAGCCTTTAAAATTCCAGTCACACATCACCATGAGATTATTCATGTTGCCATAAAGGGGAGTGCAAAGAGAGAATGAAGGAAGAAAGCAGAGGATGTGCTGGTGGTACTTGAGGAAATACTAGACAACAAGAAATTAATGAGTTAGCCTGGAGAAAAAAATTGAAAATATTCAGAAATTGGCTCAGGCATTAGAGTCAAAGATAGATGATTCTTAGTATGTCTTACAAGGAACAGATGAGATAAGGAAAGAATGCAATACTTGTAGAATCCAACAACTGATCAAGCAGGATTTGAATACCAAGGTATTACTTGAATAAATGATGGGTACATTATAACAGGATAGGCATTAACTAGAACTTTTCTATCTAAGTTCAAACACAATTACTTTAGAAAAATTGACCCTGTAATGGAAAAGCAGCCAAATTTGCCCAATTAGAGCATAACCTCAGTTATACTTCAAGCACTTAAAGCATACCAGGAAATGGAAGTCAAATGGCACAAAGAACCACCTCTATTATTTTAACATTCTAAAGACACAAGACAGTAGCAGCTCAGGGAGCAAAGTTTCTAGAAGTTGGCATCACTGCTTTCAATTTGTTTATATTTGGTTACATTGACAATTCTTTTTAACAAGTTGCTTACACTATTTTACTTTACCAAGAGAAAGGCTAGCCCAGAAGGAAAGAGTTAGCAGAAAGAAACTAACATTAAGTCTGACCATTTTACCTTTTGAGAGCTGTTATCTGGGCTTGGGACAAAACCAAATGGTTTACTTTCAGAATGGATTGAACTTCTTTTTATTCCAAGATTTCTATCTGCACTATTCTTTCTTGCGTTGGGAGATTTCACTTTACCATTCATTAGAATGTCATCTTGCTCATGCATATTTGCTAACCCAGGAAGAGGAGAAGAGCGAGTTGCTACTTTAGTGCCAGAGATTTGATCAGAAGTAGTCTGTAGAAATGATGTTTCGTGGATAGCTAAAGTGGGAACTTGATCCAACTGAAGATCATCTTCTAATTTATCACTGCCTTCCTCAACAATATCACAATTTAAAAGATGTTCCTTACTGGATTTGTTGACATCAACAACCTCCTCTGGTAACTCCTTTGTAGAGTCCTGAACATAAAAGATTTAAAATGACCTTATGTTCAAAACTAGGATCATGAAGATGCATTTCAAATCAACAAATAGAAACTAGGGCTTTTACATGGAACTCAAAAATGTAGGCAGCAAAATAGAGGCATAAAATAATGTCAAGGCAAATTCAAACTTCCACATGAATCACTATCTTACTACATCAGTTCATGGGATGACTTCATGTTTTATACTAGTGAACCAATGACTATCAAAATGCACTACAAGAGCTCTACTAATGAAATTGAAGGGAAAAACCATATAAAAGGAACAAACCAACAATATGAAACTCCAAAATGAAGTCAAGTTTCCTAGGTACTGTGATTTCGGCTCAAAAGATCAGAGATGAGACTCACAGTTTCAAAGGCAGCAACAGATGCTCCAGATTTTTCTGCAGAACCATTCAGACCAACACGCTGGCTATCTCCATTTAAACTATTTGCATCAGCTGTAATATCTTCCTGTATGCTTCTATTAAATAGAGAAAATAAATAAAATCATGAATATCAAACATTTAATGGACTGAGGATCAATTCAAATTGCAAAAATCATGTAAATACTTTACATGAATTCCCAACACTAACTAAGCATTGAGCCAACAAACTAATAAAGAACACTTGAGCAATAATGAATGAACACTTAGCCTCCCAGGTTGTTATTGCTCTCAGACCAGAAGACAAAATTCCCATAATATAAAACTTGCATCAATACTCAAAATCACCAATGCAGTAAAATAAAACAAAACCTAAAAAACTTGGCTTTGATACACCCTTAATAATGTTCTAAAAAGAGTTGCATATAGAAAAAATTATTAAAGATAGGACAGAAAATACTCAAAAGCCCCTGTGCTAGAAATATTTATTAAGTTAATACTCGTTTATTTTACTCAACTTGCCATGTCATGGACAATGTGGAACACTGTATTGTTTTCTTTGGCCAACTAGGATTGACCCTGTCATTTAGCAGAAATAGGATAAAAATACACCATTTACAGTGCAGTGTTCTCAATAGAAGAAGTGCAGGGACTACAATTGCATTTCATCAAAGTAAGGTGACCAAGAGCAAATCAAAAAGTAATCCTGCTTCAAAATGCTTTATCCTTGAGGATAATTAATGCTTATTGAAGATAAAATGTATATAGAAATAATATGTGGGGCAAAAATAAATTAAATCTCACCTTATCGACCCATTATGACGAAAGGAATTCAATGCACGCCTTGAATTTTGAATCCAGGGATGTGAAAGAAGTGTCTTTGCATCAGGCCTTTGCCTAGCATCCTATTGTGAGCAATGAAATATCACATAACAACAAATTTTGTTGTGAGCATCAAACAGATGAAATTGCACAACTCACACCTTGAAAAATCTAAGCAATCATAGTGCAAACTACATCGGCTTCTAAGGAAAAATTGAGCAGGCCACATCTGATTAGACTGATTTATCTGAAAAGCCTAATGGGTGGTCTCACACACTGGTAAAGTTTCAAGGGGATAATTCATTAAACATTTGATCAGTTTAAATTAAGTTGTGCCATATGCTAGCAGAGCCGAGTAGGGGTGAAGGGATGCAAAAACAATTCTAGAAAAGTTAAATACAAGATATTGTCCTGATTTATAATGATTACTGGCCTCTCTACTCAACAGCTTAAGTTTTTGGAATGGTTATGACGTTGCACAACATATATGAAATTAAAACATGGGAAAATTCAGTTGCTCCTTCTTCAGGGAAAGCTAAAAGCTAAAATTACAGACCGAGAGATATTCTATGTTTGGTGATTAAATGCTACATATAAAGCCTCCAGTACATGAAACTAAGTCAAGGACCTGGCTAGCTAAAGGAATTAGTAAGAATGCGTCTACAATAACCTTCAAATTTGCCATTTCAGTCTCTAATGGTACTGCTAACTTCTTGCTTTCAAGCTGCAATACCAAACAACAGCCCCATTCCACTCATTACATATCATGTGATTGTAGCATGTCATATTCATTCTCATCCATACATTCATTTTTGAAAAGCAGGTAGCTCCTAAACACAATGACTACAAGCTGGACAACCTCCTCTTACATTAGGTTTTTTGCCGCATAAGAATTCATTTTTGAATTCTTTGTTGTGGAAAGGTGAGCATTCCCATTTAGAACTCACCAGGCAGGTAGCTCCTAAACATGATAACTACTAGCTGAAGAAGCTATTTTTACATTAGTATTTCCACATAAGAAAGCCAAAAGAAAAAAAAAAAATACTGTAGCTTAAATTAATAATAAACAAACATTGAACAATGAATTAGGCCATGTCTTTATATATAATTTAATTCAGTTACCAATTATGTTGAAAACCTTGAGAACATGCAAAACAATATTACCTTCTTAAAACACTGCCGCAAGAAGTCAGAAATGTCAGCAGATAGGCTATCAGGTAATGGAGGATGATCATCCTGAAAGAAATGGGAGGGAAAAAGGCATTTATCAGTATGGCTATGTAAAGCAAACAATGCACATTTGCAAGTATATTGAATCATCTGTTGAAAATTTTGCTCTCAAAATGAATTGCACCAAACAAAATAAAATAAAAAGCAGAAGCAAATGTAATTGGAAAGAAAGCAAAATTAAGCTCTCTAAGCACCAATGATATCATACTGAGCACAATTAAGAAACATGAAACTATATCTTAAGAACAAAGTTTGGCAAAGAAAAAAGGTAAGTGTAAACAATGCTTATTGTAAAAACTACCAGAACAATGGAGTGAAACAGCATATTACCTGAACAATGCGAAATAGTGCTGGCATAGGCTGCAAATCGTAGTAGGGTGGCACACATGTAAGAAGTTCAATCACAGTGCAGCCAACACTCCAGATGTCAGAAGAGGCACAAACCCCTGACATTTCAATAACCTGAAAAATAAATCAGTTTCAAATGAAATAGGCTTTCAAGGTAGAAGTGGCACAAACCCCTAACAAAACTACTACTGTGCACACAAACACAACCACAGCAATTTAGCTATTTAACTTCTTTTGTGCCAGAAGTTCAGTTGCTTTACATGCAGAAATGTTTTAAGAAACTGAAATTTATTTTGCAACAAAGTAGGAAACTTTGCTGATGTACTCAAGCATATAATTGAGAAGCTAAGTATCCCAAGAACTTCCCAATGAAAACCAAGGGCCAACAGCTACCAATGCATCTTTGGCCCCACCAAAATCTGCCAGTGAGGCCTTAAAAAATAAATAAATTATTGTTCTTTCTACAATCAAATTAAGCTAAATAATTAAAACTAAGAATATCAAAATTGTGAGAACTTTTCCCAATTGTATCCTCCTGCATGTAACAATATCCACTGAAAAGAAAGTGAAATTGCTTACTGTAACTAAGAGCAATTAGTTTTATAAAGTTTTGTATGATTTTGGAAAACTACCATAGTTCCCAGGCTTTCCAAATCTGTTTAGAGAGGACAAAACTCAGGTTCATACTTGTCAAGTGCATAACATCTGATGTTGATAACCTAATTTATAACATCTATGTGTTTCACCACCTTGCCTATGAAGTTTCATAAAGAGTCTTAAGGATCGGTTCATCCCCCCTTGTCTGCACTGACTCGCTTTCTCATTCCAGTCTGCTTTAGCCATGTTCTAATGGGGCCTATCATAATGTTTCAGCCCTTTCCGTGCTTGGCATAGTTCTATTGGGCCATACAATAATGGGGCAAAATACGCTTGTTCATCCTGTTAGTCAATTCAACTTCAACAATGCCACAGACTATCAAGTTGGCCTAATTGTTTTCAACAGCCTAGTCATAATTTTTCATAGCTTAAGTGTGTTTCACTAGCACTTCTGTATCAGGATAAAGTCCAATATGGAGAAAATACAAAGACCAAGTCTAGTAATGTCTATAGACTTGCCCATCTAATAGATTAAGACTTTAGTATGAAGTTGAATATGAAGTTTCAAAATAATACTGTTCAACAAGTCAGGTTATTTAAAGGACAGAATTCTTGTTTTCTTACTTTACAAATTTTGTTTCAAATTTACCAGCTAAGGAAGTTCTCTTCACCTTTCTAGGTTGATTAAATTAATTGAAAAAATGGAAATTAAAGATGAAAAATTGGCATGTTTATACTTTTAAGAAATATTTTTTAAGTTTTCAAATTCTAGTTTTTTTCCCCTGTTTTCATTTCCATTTCTTAAAAAAAAAAAAAAAAAAAAAATTGTCTACTTATCAGAAAATCCATCAGAAAAGAGGGCTTCCTATTCTTATATTTCAAACAAGAAAAAGCAGAAAGCAATACAAGTAGTTTTCTGAATTCTTTACAAAATCAAAAAAAAACTAGAAAACCAGGATTTCTAGAAAAATACTTTCATTTTTTTAGTAAGCTAGTTTTCCACTCATTTCTACTTTCTAGAAAAGTCTGAAAAATTGGAAAATTTTTCTTAAAGTAAACACGCCTTCAGAAAAATGTACCCTAGCCAGTTAGGGGTCAACCCAATCAATACTGCAGAGGTCTAGGACAAATGCCACACAGCCATGAACAGTTACTGTCAAGAAAGGATCAATGGCGTACAATTCATTCCATGGGACAAGACCTGCTAAACACTTTAAAAACAAAAATAAAATTCTGTGAAAGAGACCACAATCAACCAAAAAAAAAAAAGGCTATACTATACTACAGAAAAACATATGAACTTAGTACCTCAGGGGCCATCCAATATGGTGTTCCAACAACTGAATGTGTGTTAACATCAGCCTCAGTTAATTTTGTTGCAACCCCAAAATCAGCAAGTTTTACAAGGCCCTGACACATTAGTCATCCAATTAGTTCACAGGCTTTGCCATAAAACAGAGAGTATACCAACACACTACAGCATGAAGATAGAAACCCCAGCAATGGTTAGGAACCACTATTTAAGTTTGGTATGAAGATATAATTCAAATTGAATCGTCCAATTTCCTTTTACTCAATTGAATTATCTAAGGATAATAAAATCCCTTCTTTTTAATTTTTTTTCAAATTCTTTAGAATTGAAAAATGAAGTAATGCAGGCCTTGGAAACTAAGAATACTCTATTTTTGTCTATGTTTTGTACCCTACCACCAGCCCTCATGTCTCCATAATATAAGTCTATGCTCTGTGTTCATAATCTAAAACTGACTACCCAATGTAGAAAGAGTTTCTAATTCAGCATATGTTGAGTGATAATGCATAAAAGTGCCACTAAAATCTCTTCTAGTAATGAGACAAACCAACACTATCCTTCTAATGCCAGCTCTTTATATTCAAAACATAAAAGCCAATATAGCCAATATAGCCAATAAACTATGACTAACAAAAACCCTGATTGCTTTGATTATTTGCTTTCTTTTTGTGAACTATTTAAGAATTTTGAAACCTTCAAATGAATTTATGGTATCTCCCAAAACAAAAATGTAGAGCAAACTTTAGATCTTGTGCAGAAAGCCACTTACAAATTTCTTTAGTTTGTTTACAAAGAAACAGTTAAACAACCCATGATGCCAAATAAGTGTTGTCGATGTGCATTTCGTGAATCAGAGTTGTACATGATACCAAAAACTCACGTAAAATACAACAGTTGAATAAATTTTTCTGATTGTAGCAATTATAGAAAGTGTATTTAATTTTTGATTTTGGGTTTTCAGTATTCTCTTCTAATTGTGCTTTCTTCTTTTCAATGAGTAGCACTTTTTAATGAAAGTAGCACTCTATAAGATCATGGTCAAGAAAAAAAAAAACAAGGAAGCACAGAAAGAACAAGCCATGAAAACTCATGCATTATTATTATTGAACTTCAAGCAATAATAATGTTCACTTTTCAACACAATGAATATTTGCAATCCATGAAGCAAACTTTTAGTTTTTCTTCAGTCTGATAGCATTCAAATTTTCAGCTTTTATCCTACTGTTTAACCCTCAGTGACTCACATATACTTCAAGATACAATACCTAAAGGGCTTAAGTGAAATTGGCACTTAACACCAAACCAATGAATAAAATAGAATCTGATTATCATCATAAAGCACCACTCTAGCCACCAATTCCAGAAGCTTGCTACCATCAATTCAAGAGAGAATATCTCAGAAGTTCACTTTGTAATTTCCACAGCAATAAGAGGCAAACAACAGTCAAACATTAACACAATGTCTATGAGATGTTTCAAAAAACATTACATATGGCAGCTTCATGGTAAATCCGCTGTAAGGAGATCTAAATCATGCTATTGCCTTCAAACCGCCAAAATATAAGTGTTAAAAAACCTCAAATTATAAATTGAGCGGCATGATATAAGTTAATGATTGTGCCCAAGTTGAATGAAAAGGAAAACTTGCCATGGAACCAGCAATAGACAAAAGAAATGTTTAGGACACTTGTGAGATGCTTTACATTTTCTCAACTAAAGAGACTGAATTACAGATTTAGACCACTGTCAACACTTTCAAAAGTAATAGGATAAGTGATAGGACTGATTGAATCTTAGATTTGATTGGATCAAAGTATCCTAAATTAATGTATCAGAAAACAAGATAGTTAGCTCTTGACGATTGATTGTAGCCATCTTCTCAGCAGCTAGCTCTCCTCTCCCCCACCCTTTCTCTCCCTTCTATCCACCCTTGTCACATGGAATGGATTGAATGGAACATCAGTAAAAGGAAATAAACAGGTGTATTACCTCTTTGGTGGTCAATATATTTGCACCCTTGATATCCCGATGTATGACACCTTGTTCATGAAGATAAACCAAACCTTCCAAAACCTATCATAATTAACCATCCATGAACAAATTTTACAAAAGAACTTAATGCCCAATAGGCAATTAATTGCAAGGGCATTGAGTAGCACCTGAGCAATATAAACAGCCACCAAAGACTCAGGGAAAGGACCAAATTTGTTTGGCTTAATAATGTTCGCAAGAGATCCATTCTCCACATACCTAAGTCAACAGAAAACAACAATTACGACACTTTTAGGCATAAATTCTGAGTAGCACACTGTGTATCAATCCATTTTCTCACTTACTCAAGAATGATGAAAAGATGAGACTTCGTCTTCAAGGATCCTAGATATTTTACAATGTTTTTATGATTCAAATTCTGAAAAGTATCACATCAAAAATGCAAAAGTAACAGATTAGCAACAAACATTCTTCCAAATGCAATTCATTAGGACAGAGCACAACAGATGCAAGGATGGAGATGCCAATGTTTTTTTTTTTTTTTTTCAAACATTGGATTACTACAAAAATGACTCGGGTTATGGCTAAAGAAATCTTCTCCAAAATCCAAGCATTTTAAGGGTAAAAGGTTACCAGCCCAAAGTCTAAATCTGAAACAACCAGTGGCAACAAAATTACAATCCAAAAAAAATTTAATCAGCATGACTGCATTCATATGTTTGACTTGTTGCAAATGCAACAGTGTTTGACAAACAACTGAATTGTCAGCAAAAAGACAAACATGGAACCAAAATGACCAAACTTAAACTCTAGTGGACCAAAGTGTTTTTAGCATCCAACCCATGAACAGTTTTGTAATTATTCCTTTTGCTTTTTTGGATGGGGATTCCTAGTAGAGTGTCTTGCTCTTCAGCATTTTGAGATGAAGTGACACTTATAAGGCTCAAATATATACTATGTCATCTAATACCAAAGACTAACACCATTGTGCCAAAGAAGAGCCTTTTAAACACATGGATGGAAATGCTAACAAAGTACCAATGCATCAATATCAAGAATATAATGAAGAAGTTTCCTTTTCTCTGGGTAAAGAAAACCAATAGACAAACAAGGAAACAAAACTGATGATTCAAATACAGTATACTGAGAATCCTCATTAAGTTTAACCAACAGCCATAATTTGCAGAACATGCACCAACTTTCATTTTGATGATCCAAAGATGAATGTCGCTTAATCATGATGTGAGAGAAAACAACCCCAGAATTAACTAAAGTAAAAAGGAAGACGCTACCTTCAATAGGTCAATCTCTTGCTAGAACAACAGTGCAGCCAACCCAAGATACAAAGGAAAAGATCAACTGTTAGCCAAAGAAAGTGTACAAAGATATTATAAAAATCAAATAAAAAATAGAAAATCCAATGCTTACATTTAATAAATATTTTAGCAAACCTAAGCATAAAATTCACAACTTAAAAATGTGAGCTTGCAATGACTATGAAGCCCAATTATAGCAATATGTTTAGCAAGACAACAGCAGGTCTAGCAATTGCTTCTTATCCCTAAGCCAAAGAAGTGAAAAGATTAAACGACACCAAAATAGGACATCTAAGCTAAATTGGCCTGCCCAAATTGCAAAAATGTTTGAATCAATAAAAGCAAAACCAAGATTTATGAACAAAAAAATTAAAAACCATGAAAATTTAAACAAAAGGATGATTCCATCTGTCACATTCCCCGCTAAGAGCCAAGATATAATGAGATGTAACAGGTCAATCTCGAAATATAATAGCTAATGTTTCAGTGCTCGAAAATAATATTTTGCCAATCTAAAAAGCCCACAGAAATGAAGGCCTCATAGAGAGACAGTGAAAGTATTTTACTGATTGCGGCATCTGCCTCCATGCTCATAGTCAATATTGGTAAAATTCAAACATTAATTCTTTCTGATTGCACCAAATAAAATGAGCTAGTTTCACTGGTGTGTAAATAATTCTCTTGTAAGCCTGCAGTATCTTTCTTTGTCTCAGGAAGTTTGGATATGTAAAACAAAGCAACCAAGAGACTATTTCCCATGATGACACCCAATGTCTTGAGCATAAATATGCAAAAGTTTATAAAAAGCATTTTACACAAAATAATCAACACAAAAGAATAAGTATTTGTTTTAGGTTAATTGAAATGAACATAAGGTACCAGCTTCACACATTGCTTCAGCAACCATATGCAACATCCTAACCTGCACACTAAGGGCAAGCCCGCAATCTAGTGTGTTTAGTTGATCTGCCAAGATTGTACCCAACCAGCCAGCCCACAATATTATTTCAACTCAACTGATTCAGAATTTAGCCTTGGAAATTTTCCCCTTTTTCCCATGAGATAATAACTTTGGTGGTTTACACCCGTCTCATTAAAGGAAAAACATGAAAAAAAAAATCTCAAATTCAATACAAATTTAAACTTATTCTTTTCTCAACATCCACAGAGATGGTGGAAGAGGAGTAGCCATTAAAAGATGATGTAAAAAGCTCACATACTATCATCAAATTCAATTAGTGAGCAGAAAAATTAGGAGCAGAGACATAGAAGCAAACCATGATAATGTTAAGGTCCTCTTGAGCAATGTTCTCCAAAGAAACTTGTTTAATTGCAACAAAATCACCATTCTCCAAATCCAAGCCTTTGTAAACTCGACCATATGCTCCTTTGCCAATCTCATCCCCAAGCATCTACACGAAATCATCCCAAACAAACCCAATATCACAACTTTCAGAATTCAATAATTCATGCCATACGGAAAACAGGGTAATATGCAACAGAAAATAAAAACCCATGATTCTCCTCAGAATTCAATAATTCATGCCATATGGAAAACAGGGTAACATGCAACAGAAAATAAAAACCCATAATTCTCCTACTGATTTGCACTAAAAACATGATCATTGGAAAGGGCAAAAAAGAACCAATTTCGCACAATCAGCTGTGCTCAAAAATTAATTTGTTGGTTTCTCAGTGGCATAGAAAGCACGAGTCTATCATATTTAAAAAGGATAGGAATTACAGGCTTCATCAAACATCAGCTCACAGCACCAAGTGACTTTCAACCACTTGGGCCAGATCTTGAATCAAACCTAACCATAGTACTTGCTACTTACTCTAATTGAGCTGCACTACTGTTCAGCAAAAGAAGAAGAAGAAGAAGAAGAAGAAGAAGAAGAAGAGAATACACACAGACATTAGCTCTCCAGAAGAGTAATCAAAGCTACGAAGCAAACTAAACTTGCACTGCCGAGATCATTTATTAAGAAAATGTGCAACAAAAAGAGGGAAAAAAAAGAACAAAAATAGCTGCTGAAATGAAGTTGTTTACACACAAAACAGACTAAGTAAGTGTCAAAAGTAGCAAGAAAAAAAAACCAAAAAAACCAAAAAAAAAAAAAAGGACACAAAAGGATAATTGAACTTCAAAAGGCTGATAAACCAAAACCAGAATCAGCATTGGCCTAAAACCACAACAGAGTAATATTCCATTGTTTAAATTTCCTACTGAAAACCAAAAGGGAACTTCGATCCAATTAGCGCCAAAAACAAAACGAAAACCCTAACCCACCGTAGACAATTCTGTGCATAGAAATTTGAAAAACACGAGAAAAAGAAAAAGTTTCCCTTCGCCATCTCCGATTTTCCTCAGCAACAATAACAGCAGAGACAACATCGGAGAATAAAATCGCGAGCAAAAATGGAAGATAAGAACTAGAATCTAACGGAAAATCGGTGGAGGGAGGCTCACGTATTTGTTGTCGAGAGTCTTGGATTTGTGGAAGTGCGACGATGTCGTCTGACGAGACATCTCTTCCCGTCGTGATGCGACTAAGAAACCCTAGAAACCGGACATATTCAGAGAATGAAGGAATCGAAGTGCCGGATTCGGCAACGAAAACCGAAGTACCGACGAGGTAAACGGTGAGTAGTTGGATGTAATGAAAATTACGCCTTCTTGCCGGGGGATGCTTATATGTCGACAAATAACAATGACGTGTTCTGATGCGGACAGGTTTGTAATTAAAAATTTAAATTTTTTACCTTTAAACTTTAAGTCTTCAATTTTTATTTAAAAATAAAAAATTTATTAAAATACAATAAATATTAATTTAATTATTATAATTATAATTTATCTCATTAATTATTAATTTATCATTTATTATTATTATTATTATTATTATTATTATTATTATTATTATTATTATTATTATTAAATTTTAATTTATCATTAAATATTAATTATTTTAACTTAACTATTATCTATAATCAGTTTAAAAAAATTAATGATTATATCAATCTAATTAGATACAAATTCTAAAATTAAAAAAAAAAATAATGAGTTCACTTAATATTAATATAAAATAAAAAATTATTTAAATATTTTTAAAATTTTTTTCCTTTTTAAAATTTATAATGTAGAGTTTTTAATTATATTTAACTTTTGTAACTTATCATCATTTTTTAAAATATTTTATAATTGATGATTTAGAATATGAGGGTAATTTGAAAAAATTGCATTAGAGATACTAAATTATGTTTTAATTACAAAATACATATTAAATTAATAAGAAGTATAGATTATATATTATATTATTTATATAATATCAAAAAACATATTTTATTAATTAATTATTACAAAATATTTAATTTAATAACAAAAATATTATTATAATGATTTAAAACATCATTGATTTTTAGACAATTAAAGTAAGTTTTAGTCACAATTGCTATCTTAGTAATGTTTAACTTCTATCTTGAATTTACTATTGAAACAAGTGCTTCTAACTGTAGCATGGGAGCAATTTCGACCTAGCAAAAACATCCAATTACATATATATGTATGACTTTCTCTCATCATCGCCACATATTATTATTAGTTTACAAAAGAGAAATGCTAGTAATTATCCTTGCCATTTCAAAATGGCATCATGATTAGTAGAACCATTACTTTAATATTCAAATTAACCATCACAACTTGAAATATTTGCTAAATCAAAAGCTTACATCACATGGACAATTTAAATGGTTTTCAAACTTATTGGGTTATGACTACGAAAGCATCTATCACCATGGGAAAGAAAAAATAGTAGTAGATGCTTTATCTCGCATATGCTACAATCAATTATTATTAACTATTACTTTTATTATGTCTTCTTCTTTATTAGATGCCATTAAAAATTGATGGACCATAAATTTCTATTTGTCACCTATTATGAATGCTCTACAACAAGGACAAGATATAATTGGTCATTAGGTTCTAGAATACAAGTTATTAAAGTGGCAAGGGTGTTTAGTGGTTGGCATCGAAAATGTCCTTAGAAGAACCATAATTGACACTTGGCACACAAGAATTAATGGGGGTCATGCTAAAATATTTCATACCATTAAGAAAGGTGTCTTTTTTTTTCCTTTAAAATGGACTCTTTAAGGATATGTGTAACTTTATTTGTGAATATGATACTTGTCAATATTACAAATATGACAATGCTACTTCTCTAGGCTTATTGCAACCTTTACTAGTACTAGAGGGGGTATGGAAGTGCATCATAATGAATTTTGTGGAAGGCTTAGTTTATAGTATTAACGAGGATGTAATTCTGGTGATGGTGGATCCTCTAACTAAGTATGACTATTTTATGACTTTTTTGCATCCCTTCACCCCAATCTTATGGCTTAAATCTTCCTTAAAAATGTATTCAAACTACATAGTTTGTCAAAGTAGTCATAAGTGACAAGGACACTTTCTTTTAGTACTTTTTTAGCTATAATACATGTAATTAAGTTTCTCTACCACATATTATCCTCAAATTGATGGACAATCTAAAGTCATGATTAGATGCCTTAAAACTTATTTATGATATGCCATCAATGCTTATCCTTATTATTGGCATCAATGGTCCCTGTTAGCAAAATAGTGGTATATGATGCATTACCATCTAATATACTTATGACACCCTTTAAGGCGTTATATGGTTATCCACCACCTCTACACCTTCCATACATTCTCAATGATGCTTTAATAGCCTTTGTCAATACGTAACTCTGTCTTAGAGAGACCATCATCAGATTGCTTCAATATTATTTAACTAAGGCCTAAAAGCACATGAAGCAACAAGCAAATTCTTGTTACTCAAATCAAGAATTCTAAGAGGTGGACCTTATGTTATTGAAACTTCAACCTTACCATTAACATTCTTTGATGCAACACTCCTCTCATAGTTGAGTCCAAAGTTTTATGACCTTTATAATGTGGTAGCCAAGGTTACAAAGGTGGCACACTGCTTAGAGCTTCCTAATGCTACCAAGATTTATCTTGTATTTCATATGTCCTAATTGAAGGTTAAGGTGGGACCTAGCCAAGTTATTAGCACTGAACTTCCCTTTGAGGTGCTAGACTTTCTTACTATTGCAATTCCTATAATGATTCTTAAATGCAAAATGGTGAAAGGGGTAATTAGGCAACTACTCAAGTTCTAGTGCAATGGTCTTTTAAAATTTCTCTAACATGGGAATATTTTAATGATCTTCAAAAGGGGTTTCCTACTTGCCCCCTTAAGGACAAGGGTACTTAAAAGGAGGACTTTAATGCAAAATGACTTAACATTGAGATACGTGGGAGTAAGCTAGAAGGGCTAGCAGTTGGGGTTTTCAATTGTCATGAAAGTTGAAATTTGAATATGTTATTACATTATACTAGTTTATTAGGTTGGCTTAAGAATGGGAATATGAAAGTGAATTGTGTAAAATCTCAATTATCAATATTACTCTTATTTCAATTCTCTCAAATAATAATACTTTATTCCTTCTCTCTTTTTGAATTTCCACCTTCTCCATAAGTTAATCTTATTAATAATTGATTATCTATTTAAATTTAGTTCCTTATTGGGTCCCTTTTAAAATCTATCCATGCATTGACAAATTGGGACCTACTTAAATGGTTTAAATACAAGTGTTTTTTACCCTTTAATTTTAACTTAAATTGATTCACAATTTTTTTAATTAGATCAATTAGTCTAGCTTGATTTAAAAATTAGGCTAATAGGGATATATCTTTATTAATAATCCACTTAATGATTTCATAGGTCCCCCTTTAATGGTGAAGGAACTCTACCTCTACTCAAGATATATATCTCTTGAAGGGTTCCCTTATTCACTCTTTTTTAATTAATTTCTTGTTTACACATGTCTAACTTCTTCAACCAAACCCAAATTCAAAGCTACTCACCATCAATGGAAATAAGAGATGAACTTCCTATGTAATTAAATTTGTATTACCCATAAGGTTTGTCATAACTAATATTGTAATGCAAATAATACTAGGAACTTCTTTGAGGAGGCAGGTTGTGATTAACATAAAAGGTCTTATATGAGCTTTTAACTGATTACTATGATACATGAAATGGATAATTTGCTAAATTATAAAAGTAGATTGTAAGTGACTTTCCTTCCTTACCTTTACAGCTATTTAAAATGATTCAAAGAATTTATAGGCTAACTTCTAAGAGGAATAAAGTCTATGAGTTTTGTTTAATGTTAGGCAAGAGTTAAGGAGCACAGAATTCTCCTCGTCAAACTAAAAGGTTTGAATGGGTTTTAGTCTGCTTATTGTTTCATCCAATACCAAGCTTATTATGGAAACTATTAAAGGAAATGGATGGAAGTCTCATGTAGATGAATATATTAGCCCACAAGAGCAACTTTAAATCCATAAGAACACGTGGAAGATGGATTAATAACATATAACCATAAAGCACATCAAATAGTGTTATTCAATGATGGATCAAAGAACATTAGTCAATGTGAAGGGGGCAATGATGCTTCTAATTAATAATAAAATATTTCAAAAAATTATAAAATTATGAATATTATTTTTTTCATAAACTTTTTAGTGAAACAATTATAAAAATCTTTAATAAGTGTGCTATAATAAACTAATTTATAAGCCCAAATGGTATACACATTTTTTCATTTATGTCACAATATGTGAATTTTAACCTAAGAACCACAATATAAATGATTTATTGAATATAATAGTAAAAAAAAAGAATGATGTCTAACTAACTAATTAGTCACAATTTTTAACCTTGTTATAATAAAAATATTTTTTTTATCTCAAATTATTAATAGTTTAATAACATCCTTTCTTGGTTTAATATGATTTTTTATATATGAGTCATTTCTAGTATATAAGGTTATTTCTTTTGTTATAATTAAATTATATATGATTTTTTATATTTTGCAAATAAAAAGATTATTTGAAAAACTATAATTTGTGACCTTTTTAATCATAAAGAATTGTTGTTATTATTTGGATAAACATGTCCTTACAAAATTTACATATTCAATAAAAATATGTGTTCATTTATACACTTGATAAAAATATTATGTGTAGATAATTTTATATATAATAATCATTTAAATAATTATTAAACTTATGGATATGATAAATAACAACACTTTCATTTATTTTATCCAAAAAAGTAAGAATAAATTTATTTTAATTGTGTAAAAGTTTAAATTAAATTTATTGGAGGATGATGTAGGAAGAAAGTGTGAAAAATGAGTATATCAAAGGTTAGTACTTGATTGAATCTTTATAGGTTTTCTAGAATCCCTTAGAGAAAAGATAACAACTCAAAAGAAAATTTTTATAACAATTATATAATGATTGATAAAGGCTAATTTATTAGAATGGTATAGTTATTAGGTTTACACACATATTTATAGTTAAAACTATTTAACTAACTAGAAAATACTTTAAACTGAATGAAAAAATATACTTTATGACTAACTAGGAAAATAATCTAATTAAATATGAAAACACCTTAAAAAAATTATTAAATATTTCACATACTTCATAAATAGTTTAATTAAAATTCTTAATTAAACTAAAATAATGTAAAATATGTAAATAAATTACAAAGTAAGAATTATAACATAATTTGTAAGATGGTAAAGAATAGTCTTTGTAACGTATCCTACTTTAATATCCTTCACTTGAAAGAGACTCACCTTCAAATTGGCCATAATGAACTAATGTACTATATGTCACAAGAATAAATACTTAAAATAAATTAGTGTTTTTAATTGGAACTAACAATTTCTTTTGTGAACCATCATGTGAGCAATAATGTTAACCAATAATGATGTCCAACCAAAATTTTCCTCTACTTCATTTTGCACTTCAAGATAATCAACAAATATTATATGTAAAAGATTAATAAAATCTTATAACCTGTAGGTTATAAGACATCCCTTAACTTGATAAAATCTATAGATGATACTATAATTGCTTGTTCTTTATTAAAATCTCCATTAATATAAAAGGAATCAACTGACTTAACCGTTTTATGGTTGTTAATTAACATTTCCTCTTCTTTTTGACACATGCCCTCTTGATAAATAATTAGTACTTGACTAATAATTTTAGTGTAAGGACAAAGTAACACATTTTTAGATTTTAAACTTATTTCCCCAATATAAGTGAATAGAATAAAAAATTTTAATTATCTTTTAGTCTAGTCAAAAATCAAATCAAACTTATCATTACCATAAAATTCAAGCATTAATAAATTTCTCATATTTACCCATAAAAGAATTCTTGGCTTGCTAGATCTAAATGAATATTATTGAACATCATTCCACCAATTAATCACTTTTTTTTGAAATTTGGAATATGTAAGAGTTATCTCTCCTCTTCTTAAATATCATTGTATTTGAAATAGACATTAAATTTTGCTAACCATCTCACAATATCTTCAATAAAAAAATCTTCATTAAAAAAATATTATGGAAATTAGAAAAATGCCTACAATCAAATTAACTATGAGCAACATCTCCAATACAAGATCTATTGTATTCATGATTTTGTAATATTATTCTCGATATAGACTTCCCTTTATGATCATTATTGTTGAAAAGATTGCTTTGGACTTTATAAGATGACATTAACACAAAGTTACACTTGTTTTGATACCAACTAACGTAGGGCGAAAGTGTGAGAAACAAGAAGATCAAAGGTCAACACTTAATTAAGTCTTAGAAGGAATTTTATAATTCACCAAAGAAAAGATAACAACTCAAATGATAATTTTTATATGATTTACATGATAACTAATAAATGATAATTTATTAGGGTGGTTTAACCCTTAATCTTATACTCATATTTATAGCTAAAGTTATTTGACTAATTAGGAAAATACTTTAATCTAAATGAGAAATCATTTAATAGCTAATAAGAAAAATAATTTAATTAGATAGAAAAACACTTAAGAGAAAAAAAAAAGAATTTCTAAATAGTTCACATACTTCTTAAATAATTTAATCAAAATTTTTAATTAGATTAAAATAATGTAAAATAAGGAAATAAATTACAAAATAATTTTTAGGATAGTACATAATAATTTTTGTAATGTATCTTATTTTAAAGGAACTATAAAAAAACTATTAATAACTCTAACAATTTATACTAATTGAAATTAATCAATCAAATAATTTTATATGCCTTTTATATGATTTTTTTTTTTTGGCAAAGGTGACTATTGATTACTCTTCATGGCTAAGCTTTTTTATTATCTCAATGAAGATAGTTTATTCTAAGGCTATCTTTAAGATTGATTATAATTTGGCTAGCATGATTGCTTGGGAAATTTTTGCCTTGAAGACCCTTTCCACTGTGAAGTTGGCGCCCACTTTTTTTAATATTATTTAAAAATCTCAAACTTTTTACCCATATTTTGCCATATTTTCCACTTGACCTTCAAATTTCTACTTTAAGGACCCTTTCCACTCAATATTGAGTTGTTCTACCACTAATTATAAGTCACTTTAATCTTGAAATTTCTTAATATGCAACTCTTTCTTAAGTTTAAGCCCAAGATCAAAGTTTTGTGCCTTATTTCATTGTTAGATGTGCAAGACTCAAACTTTAAAGTATATTTAAAAGTTACCTTGCCTAGTTTTGTGATGAACAATCTTGCACTACTTCCATCTTTGTTCAAGGAGCCATTAACATGCAACGATTATGAGTCAGAAGGCTCATGGATGTCAAAGATTATGCACTCATTGACAAAGTTTATCTATGCTTTGGCTTTCAAAGTTTTACAAAGTTGGAATTATATGTCCAATTTTCTAACCTCAACTAACCATTAGATTAGTTTGTTGACAAATTTCAATATTTATAGTACCAATCTAAATGGTTGGCTATTAAAGACAACAATGGATTATGCTTGACATTATGTAGTGAGGACCAAAGCAAACATTAGCTTAACAAGCTTAGGAATTCAAAGCTCTGTTTCTTATTAAACTTTGCTCATATAGTATATTGGGCATTATACCTAATTCTTCTTGCAGACTAGCACCAAACTTACTAGTTTGCTCAGTAGCAGGAGTGAAAAAAATAAAACGGTACTTCATCTATCACTAAATTGCTTGCTTGCATTACTGTCCACTAGAAAGTTGCAAGCTTTAAAAGGATTTGAAAGAAAGAGGGTTATTTGTTCCTTGATTAACAAATGAACTAGGTTAGGTTTACACACATCCTTATCAGGACTTCAACATACTTAGTGCTATTTAGATATGGTAGTTATTAGATCCCTTTTATTTTTTTGGATTTGTCCTTATCCCTTTATTTGACAATTGGAAATGATAAGTATGTTATGTGCATTATATTTATTTTTGTATATTTAAATCTTTTTAGTGTATTATCTTCTTAAGTGTACCTATTTAAGTTGATTTTATATTTTAGGAAAAGACAAAATGGATTAGAGCAATTTGGAAGCTTAAGGATGCAAGTTTGAGAAAATCTAACCACTATAAGTTATTTTGGGAATTTTATATTCTAAACATTGTTAAATTTGAGGCTTTCATGAAAATTAAAATAGACATCTTGAGCTTTTTAGAATGGGATTATTTGTAAAGATCCAAAAAGAAATGGGTCATGAATTAGTGTCCTTAATCTAGCTTATTGGCTGGTCAAAGCGATTCTAATTCAATTAAGAGTTATTTTCTAAATAAACTATATTGGTTCTAAAAAAGAAGTGTCCATCCATTTTTGGGTTAATTTTACTGCCCTTTAGAGCTGTAAATAGACGTGTTAGGGTACCAAAAACATAAACATATGCAAATGTCTCTTTCCTTTCTTCTTGCACTCATATATGATATACAAGGTTAGAGTTTTTTTTTTTGGTTATAATGATTAAAGTCATTGAAAGAAGCATTATGAGACTTATTAGTTTTTATTTCTAATCTAATTCTTTACTTTGAATTCTCATGTTTTTCTATTATTATTGTTTATAATTATATCTTTTTGATTGCCACGATGTATATTAGATGATTATACTTTATAATCTAATGTTAATTTAGAATTCAAGCCCATAATTACTTGATAATTCTAACATTAAGTAGCAAATAAAAATTGATAATTATGGTAAACCCTTTGTCTTATTTTTTTGGGGAACATGATCTAAAATTTAACAAATCAACTTGTGAACTTACTATTTAAATTTAACTATCTTCCTTAACATATTGTTATTAATAAATTATATCTAAAGGGGTTATCTTAAATAGTTTAACTAATAACATATTAATTGAAGAGATTATTTTAATTAACAATGAATTAAGAAAATATTTAAAATAATAGAGCTTATTATTAGTCTATGTTGAATATTCAATCAAAAAATTGAAAATCTTCAATGTCAACATTAAATGTATGAATCCAATGATATAAATATCTTTATTACTGAAGGTGTCTTCATTTATTAATTTTATTTGTAATTAGATTTTTTTATTTAACTTTTATTAGTTTAATCATAACTAAATTCCTTATCCTTTGCTTTTTTTATTTGTGTAAACTTAATAGGACTAAGATCACTAATCAATTGTGTATTCAAAACTCAATTTTAGTGGATTTAACCTCTACTCACGTTAATTACAAACTTGTTAATTGAGTGATTTAGAAAAAATTTGGTGTATTCATCACACATTACGAACCTTAAAAATTTCCTTACCTAACTTTGAAGGCACATGTAGAGGAGTTGATCTTCATCTCATACTTGGTGAAAATTCATATATCCATAAAAGTTAAGGGCTTATGACCTAAAGTGTTATTTACCAATGATATAATGAATAATTATCTTTTAGGTTGATCTTATCCAAGTCAATAAGGTTGACATACATTTGCCATCTCCCATTAGATTTCTTTAATTTTACCATATTGGTGAGCTACTCAAAGTAGAGGATTTCATAAATAAATATTGTTTAAAATAACTTGTTCACTTCCACTTTTATAGTAAAGTGCCTTTTGGGGTAAAAATTTCATTTCTTTTGTTTAACCAACCAATGCTTGTTGTTAATGCTAAACTACTAAGCTACTACTATTAAATTTATGTTGAGCATATCTATGAAAATCTAGGAAAAGTGGTAAGATACTAAAAATTTAATGCCTTACTTTTGATTATTCAAGAATAGATAATGTGAGTAATAATTGATTCTACAAAAAATGTAATTAATTCACTATTGATTAACAAAAAATTAAAGTCATTAATGTAATTAAGGGAAAATTTTAAATTTTGATTTTGTAACAAATAAAACAAACAAATCAATCAAACAAAATAAATTATAAAAAGTTCAGTTTTAGATTCATTTGCAACTATAATATTTAATGATTTCAATGACCCACGACATTGTCTCAATTTTAATGGAACTATCAACCCTAAGTAACAACAAGCTTTGTTACTTGAATTTTTTCTTAGATATTCATTATGTAAAATAAGTTCTTCACTTAAATTCTAATTAATGTACCCTTAGATTAAACTTTCTAAAGTAATATATTGAGAGCCTTAAGAATTAGAAAAATAGGTTAATACAATTAATAATCATATAAGCCTAGATCATTTAACCTACGTTAAGTTATTTATAACAATAAAATGAAAATTTGTCCATAATTCCTTATTATTATTTGTTACTTAGTGACTAGGAGAAGGATAAAAATAGATCATAATTTTGAATTCTAGCAATTGATATTCGTTTAATTAATTCAACAAGTCTAACCAAATTAATTAAACAAAAAATCATTTAACTACTAAATTAGAATAACTCAAATAATTTCATAAGAAAAGAAAACAACATATTATAATGATGTATACCATTAAAATATCAAGAGTTTTAAAATCCCTTAAAACTATCAAAGAACCTAATTACTTATGCTAAAAAATTAAATTCCTTCTAAAGTGATTATTTAGTTTTCTATTTGCATCTTTTCTACTTTCAAAAGATGGTTATTTATATTCTGAAGAATGTACATAATAGCCATTAACAAACCCTAAAAATTCTAAAAAAATCTCCTAAAATCTCAAAGACACCTTGATCCTATTTTCTTAATCTTCTCAAAATTCTTATATTAGCTTTCAAATTGATTTTGAACTAGATATAGTTGTAATTAGGGTTTAAGTTATCCATGAAAGTTATAGCCCTCCTCTTCAACTTTCCAATGCATTAAGTCTTGTGTAAAACATACCCAAAATTACAAAGCATATTCTAATAAATTCAAATAGGTATAAAACTCATTGAAAATAAATAAATGTAAAAGGGAATAAATATAATAAATTGTAATTCATCAAATTCCCCAATGCTTCACTTTTACATGTCCTCAAGCAAAATAAAGTCAACTCAAAAGAGTAATAAATCATACATTAATTATACTTAGAACACCATTGCAATGCATAAGCTCATTACATTTAATTCTTAACCAACATACACACATAACTCAAAAATACAACAATGCTAAATAAAATAACAATAAGCATATTTGTCTATCTTCCTCTCTATCCATAATTGCCCTTAATTAGTTAATATAAGTCTTGTAATTATCATAATCAAGTCATGTATAATTTGCTTATCAACTATTCCTTTCTACTAGTATAAACTAGGTAGCAACTATGGTGTCCCTTATTAAAACTAAAAAGTGAAATAGAGAACAAATATTCTTCCTTAAGACAAATTTAAAAATTAGCAAACATCTATCAAAGCGTTTTTCATACTCATGCTTAAGTCATCATTTGACATAAATGTTAACAATTTTGGTGAAGTACCCTAGTAACAAGGCAACTTTAACAACAATGTAGGATTAAATTTTGCAATTTTTTATTTTTTAGTTTTTTGCTTTAACACCATATTACTTAAACCTAAGTTTAGAACTAACTTAAAAAGAATTGTTTCAAGACAAACCATACACTTTTCAACCATGTTTTGTCACAAAACTTACACAACTTCTCAAAAAGTATTATTTTAATTGAGTATTAAAAAATCAAGCACACTTATCCTTATTTTACAAGACATTACTAATATCCTAAGTTAGATAATATATAATAAAAATAATCAAATTTAGTACTTATACATCATAAAGCATTTTAAAGTATAACTAATGTATGATCACTATTTTATGAAAACTAACAAAAATCCTACCTAAACTTCTCCCCAACACTTAAAACTTACTTTATCCCTAATGTAAAGCCAAATTTAATGAAAAGTTATTTGAAACATAAATAAGAAGAAAGAATAAAGAAATTAAATTTAATTTATTCTTGGGTAGTCGCATAAATAATGCATATGTTTAATGTTGTTAATTCAATGACATGCTTCCTTAATCCACATATTGGATCCTCCAACTCCATCATCTTGACATTTTGCACTTAAAAATCTTCATAAAAAATTTTAATTCTATGGCCATTCACATTAAATACCTTGTCCATTTTTAAACTCTTTATTTCAACTAGACTATGACCAAAAAGCAATAATAATAACAAAAGGTTTAACCCATCAAGAGTATAACTTACTTAAAAGTAATTTAAGCCTTAAATAGTTTTCATCTAACAAAAAAGTTATTCCTCGAAATCTTTTAATCATGAAAGGCCTTTGTAATAGTGCTTCAAATGTCCTATCGTCAGAATGGATGCCTTTGTCACTAATCGCAGTCTTTGACATCCCAAACCTTATAAAAAATGTTAGTTTTTATAAAATATGCAATAACTTTAGATTCATTATTCTTGGTGACTTTAGTTTCCACCCATTTCAAAACATAATTGATAACCAAAAGAATATAAATATTATCCAAAGAAACTAGGAATAGTCTCTTTAAATCAATGCTTTAAACATAAAAATCTCAACAATCAAAATCAAGGTTTATGGCATTGATATTTATGAGATATATTACCTACCCATTAACAATTCTCACAAGACTTATAAAACACATGTACCATTAAATAAAATTGGTTAATAAAGTCCATAATTTAAAATCTTATGAGTTTCCTCTTAAGTTCAAAATGACCCCACAAGTATAAAATAGTAGAATGTTCAAATAGATAAAAATTCACCTTTAGGCATACATTTTCTTATTGCATGATTAGCATAAAATCTCCATAAATATGAATCAACCTATATAATATTTCACATCATCCTTAAGCTTATCGTTTTAGGCTTTAAAAAGTTATCAAATGCTTCTATACCAACTAAGTAATTAATAATGTGTGTATGCTAGGGTAAGGCTTTATTAATAGAAAATAATTGCTCATTTGGAAAGGATTCTTACAATGGTAACACATCCTCCTTATACATCAATATGCTCAAATAATCTATCATAAAAATCTTTGCTCCTTTCTTATCTTTAATCTTTAAAGTAAACTCTTATAATAATAAAATTCACCTAATAAGTCACAATGGTAAACTCTGGCAATAATAAAATTGATCTAATAAGTGACTTTAATTATAAGCAATTAAGATTAAATTTTTTCTAAAGTAAAAAACAATAGATAAAATTTCCTTTTCAATTGTGGTATAAGTGATTTAGGTTACATTTAAAGTCTTTGAGGCATGATGAATGGTATCGATGGTCTTGCTAACTTTTTGTCCTAAAATAACTCTCACAACATAATTACTTACATCATATATAATCTTTAATGGTAGCACCTAATTTAGTGGTTGCATTACTAGTGCTGACATCAAAAGCTTCTTTAACTTGTCAAATGTATCCTTACACTCTTTATCAAACCAAAATAGCACATCTTTTGTCAACAATTTACATAAGGGAAAAGTTATCTTTGAAAAATTTTGGATAAATCTATGGTAAAAACCTCAATGGTCAAGAAAAAATTAAACTTCATACAAATTTGTGACGTAAGGTAAAGTAGAAATAATATCTATCTTAGATTTATCTACTTTTTCCCTTAGTTAAATTACATGTCTTAAAACTATATCTTACTCTACTATGAGATAACATTTTTCCCAATTTAGAACCATGTTAGTATCTAAACATCACTTTAAGATCAATGTAAGGTTATCTAAGCATTTATTAAAAGAATCACCCTAAACACTAAATTCATCCATAAATACTTTTATTATGTTCTTTATATAATCAAAAAAATATGCTAGTAATATATCTCTGGAATGTAGCTAAAGCATTGCAAAATATTACAAAGATAAGCAAATGCACTAAATGGACATGCAAAAGTCATTTTCTCCTGATCATTTAATGCAATTAAGATCTAGTTATGACCTAAAAAGGCACCAAGAAAGTAATAATGAGTATGACTAACTAATCTTTCTAACATCTTATTAGCAAAAAGAAGAGGGAAATGGTCTTTATGAATGGCAAAGTTCAACTTCTTGTAATCAAGACACACTCTCCATTCTATTTGCATAAGTGAAGGTAGTAACTCATAATTATCATTTGGAACTATTATGACACTAGATTTCTTTGAGACCACTTGCACTAGATTCACATACTTGTTGTTTGAGATTGGATATATGATGCCAACATTAAGGAGCATTAGAATCTCCTTTTTCACTATCTCCATCATTAAGGTATTTAACCAACAATAAGCATCTCTAGTTAATTTGACTCCTTCCAATAATATTCAACATATTTTTGTAGTTGTCATTAAGAGACCAAAAATTTAATACCTTATTCCTGATTGTTTGGTAGTAGATAATGCGAGTAAGAGTACGTCACATAAGAAGTGCAATCAATTCACTATTGATTAACTAAAAAGTAAAGACATTAGCATATGAGGAAAAATTGATTTTTGATTTTGTAACAAATAAAATAAACAAATTGATCAAATAAAATAAATTATAGAAAAATTAAATACTAAAAGTCCAATTTCTAATCATTTGCAACAATAATATTTAATAATTTGGATCTCTTACAATATTATCTCAATTTTAATGGAACTATTAACCCTTATTACAACAAATTCTATTACTCAAATATTTCCTTAGATTTCATTAAGCAAACAAGCTTTTTACTTAGATTTTAACCATTACACCAATAAAATAAACTCTATATAGTAATATACTAGGAGTCTTATGAACTGGAAAAATAGGTTAACATAAGTAATAATCACACTACCTTGGATCATTTAACCTGTATTAAGTTATTTATAATAATAAGATGAAAATAATATCATATTGTTATTTGCTATTCTTTTGAGTAATATACTAGAAGTCTTATAAACTAAAAAATCAAGTTAATATAAGCAATAATCACATTAGCTTAGATCATTTAATCTATGTTGATTTATTTATAACAATAAGATGAAAATAATCTCCTATTATTATTCGTTATTTAGTGATTAGGAAAAGGATAAAAGTAGATCACAATTTTTAACTCAAGCAATTGATATTAATTTAATCAATTCAATAAGCCTAACCAAATTACATGAATAAACAATCATTTAACTATTAAATTAGAATAATTCAAATAAGTCCATAAGAAAAGAGAAGAACATACTAGAATAATCTATATTATTGAAATATCAAAAGTTTTGAAATCTCATAAAATTATGAAATACATGCTAAAAGAATGAATTTCTTTTAGAGTGATTATTTGATTCTTTATTTGTATCATAAAGAATGTACATAATAGTCATCAAAAAGCCCTAATAAAAAAAAATTTAAAATCTCAATGACAACCTCATCTCATTTCCTTAATCTTCTAAAAATTCCTATACTAGCTTTTAAGCTACTTTTGGACTAGATACAATCAAACTTCTTCATAAAAATTGTTATCCTTTTGTTTAACTTTCTAATGCATCAAGTCTTGCTTAAAACATATTTAATGTCACAAAACATATTTAATTAGCTCATATAAGTATAAAACTCATTAAAAATAGCTAAATGTAAAAAGGAATAAATATAATAAATTCTCAGTCATCATGAAGGTGTTGAGATGAGAATGTAAGAATTATATAAGAAAGCAAGAATTATGGAAGATCAACTAAAATGAATTACTAGCTTAAACACATAAAAAATGTTACAACATAAATCCAAAAAGAAGTAAAGATGCAAAAATGCATCCATGGAAGGAGAACTAAACACCTCACTTTGCTTTCCTTCTAACTTCTCAACAATTTAGGTAATTTTAATTACTTGTTAGATAGGATAAGGTTGATAGCATGCAACCTTAGTGTTCCCAAAATCATGTTATATGATTAGGAGAGGTTCACCACAAAAAAAAAAAGGTATGCATAAACCAACCTTAATGTCATGCTTATGGTGACTAGTAATTCAATGAAACCTTTAGGGATAACAAACTTGCCCATAAAGTCATAGAGGTAGTTTATTTTCTTTAGCTTCTCTCTTTGCATGATTGAAGAAAATGTCCACCAAACTATTAATGTCCATTGGTTCTTATTTGTTACTAAATGCGTCCAATATCACTAATATCACTATAATGTATTCATTGGGTTTACTCCATTCCCTTTAAATCTATATTTATAAAGATGATAAGGGTGTCGTCATCATCTCAAGGTTGCTTGCTTATTTAGGACCATTAAACGTAGGACTTCCTCAACAAATGGCTCTTTCCCTCAAGTAAGGGACCTTTAATAAGCATTTGGATAACCCTTTTAAGTTAGTCCTAGTTCTAGCTTAAGTTGGGCTACCCTATATGGAATTCTTAGCTAAGTTAAGCATCATACTCCCTCTTTGGTGCTTTACTTTTACTCCTTTGGATTGATTCACTTTTTGAGTAGTCTATGTGATCCACTTGGTGGATGTACTTGTCTAGCTACCCTTTGTGAATCAATTTTTTTTTAATCTTTTTTTTTTCAACTTTTGGCACTTATCAATTGTGTGGCCATGATCTTGGAGGTACTTGTGATACTTGCTTTTGTCTCACTTTTGTAGAGGAGTTTTCAACTTGTTAGGTTACTTTATAAGGCCTTTTCCTTGGACTTCCATCAGGATCTAAGATCTTCACACTGTAAGGGAGGTGTAATAGGTTTATCTGGAGATACTTAGATTGGTACTTCTTCGTTAGCTCAAGGAGCAAGAACTTCTACTCCTTTTCCATCTCCTACTAGATCTTCAACCTACTTGTCTACCTTATCCTTTAATGCCTAGAGTTTCTCAATCTCTTTCTTATGTTACTCGCCTTCTTGACATTGATGAAATTTTTTGCTTGTCCCATCAAGTGCATAAAATTTTTTGCAAACTTTCTGTTAGGAAAAAAAAGAATAAGGACTTAACAAGTTTGCTAGAGAATATAATTATTTAGTAATAAATGACTCACAATTTGATGAGTTTTATGCATTTTTCATTGATTTTTATCAATATTTGAAATGATTTAAAGAATGAAACAATTTATATGATAAGTATATTTATGTAATTGAGACAATAAACATTATAACATGATTTTCTTTAATAAAAATGTTAATTGAAAGATATTCATACACATCTTTCTATCTTATTACTAAATTTTGATAGTTCCCCTTATTTAAAACAACTATATACAACTATAAGGTAACTTATATATTCATGAGATATGATAATAATGTTCTATTATCCTAATTTATAAGATTTTGTTATTATCTAGATTTGTTTAGTCTTTCTTATTTTAAAGCTAATAATGTATATTAAAATAATAATATAACTTTATTATGATTTAAGATAATAAAAATATAAAAAATTCTCCTAAAGTTGTCACCCCTATGCACTTTTTGTGAAATAATTAAAATGAACAAATTTTTAATCATAAATTTTGTTTGTTGAGATTATCTAGAGATACATAAAATTTTGAATTAAAAATAGATTGTTGATTTAGCACCAAAAAACTAACTATAATGGCTTAATATTTTTAGTTATCTCCTCTGATTTGTATTCTAACAAAGGTTTGTAGGGTATTCCTTCTCTCCTTCAAGATTAAAGCTTTCATTTTGCTTAAAACTCATACATTAAGTTATCTCTTATTTGTGCTTTTATAAACTAAAATTTAATGAATTGGATTATTATCTTTAATAAATAAGGATCAAAGGATGTGTCATCATTGACAAAATTTTTATTATCTAGTAACATTGAATATTTATGGTTGTAAACAAGTCGACACATTTGCTAAGAGCTTGGTAACTTGCTTTTTGAAAGCTCATTTAAAGTCTAATATCAAAGCTCCTTTGAACTTATGAATAACTTGTTTAAAAATTATTATAAAACAAAACAAATTCTTCATGAAAAACTTAAGATTTAATTCAACAAAATATAAACTTGTATTGATTTAACTCCTTAATTAAATAATATTATTTAAACAAACAAAATGTGGTTCATTAATAATATCCTTAAGCATTGGCATAACTTTTTGTGTCAAACATAATTAAAAACCAAAATGCAAATGATAATCTCCAAACCTAATTCCTTGAACAAATAAATAATACAAAAAATACAATTACAATTTTATCCATATTATACCTAAAGGTTTGTAATGTCTAGTTTACCTATTTTTCATACAAATAGTTATGTAAAATGATTTATAGTCATTTGATGTCATTAAACATTGTCAAGGCTTAAGCATTTATTCTTAGCCTCTTTATAAGTTGTGAAATTGAATCACAATAATCTACGTAGGTTTTTCACAAGCTTCACTTTGTTATGTCCATTACTCTGAACTCAAGTCTTGTTACAACCACTTATTTCATTTCTTCTTCATTAGCATTCTACTCTTCACCTTGATACTATCAGCTAGTCCAAATAGCTCAATATTAGATGTTATTAACAAAAAAGAGGTGTACATTTTAGGGAAGAGAAAATAGTTACATCACCATACAACATCATTAGAATTAAAGAAGTTTTATCTAAATAGATTTATTTGTGGGTTGTCTCATTAGACAATTTAAACTAATAAAGGTAATGTTAAAGGACCATTTTTAAGATAAGAAAGGAAATTAGTTTCCACTTAAAAAGTTTATAATGATAACGTTGACTTTTTCACTTTTGTATATATTTATGTTAAAAAAAATGAAGGTTATCACAATAATAACAATGACTAGCTAGTTACTTGTTGTAAGACTTATAAAATCACCTTATGTAATCCATTTGTTTAATGTAAGTATCATCAATGCATCATTGGACAGATTTGTAGTACTATAATTGCATGTTATAGTAGATCAAATAAAAGGGGACAATCCTCTATTCATGACCTCAAATGTCGATGCCAAAGCCATGCCCTCATTAGCATATAATGTGTTAATTCCTTAGTTAAATAAAAGCAAATGATCACTCTCAAATTTCACTAGCTTTAAGAAGTTAAATATGAGATTTAAATTTAATACATGAAACATAACTCTAAATATGTCATATCTATGATGAATGGAAAGGAAGTAGATTTTTGTGCAATAAAACAAATTTAGAAATTTACAAAATGACAAAACACATACAAACATGTAAGGACTATTTTCTTATGATCTTGCTAGAGCCCTTAAATGCTTAACATTCTTGTTACGATCTTGATACTTCTATAATTGAAATATCACCAAACCTTATCAAAATCTATAAAAATTTGAAATATAAGTGACTTATCTAGCTTTTAATAAGAAAAATATAGCAATTAGGACTAGTTAGGTTAAGAAATATGACATAAAATATTGGTTTATTGATGGTACATTGAGGTGAAATAAGATCCCTTTTGCTTTTTCCGTAGAGGGCCTAAAGTAGTAATTACCACTCTAACACTTTTATTTGATCTCCTTTAGCTAACTTCTTTGGCACACCATTTTAAATGACAACTTTGTTTGTTGTTTCATTCATGCTGAAAACTATAGATGATATTTTTTATGTAGAAACCAATACTAAAATCAAAACATTTATTAGATAGAAGCTTAGAAAAGCTAAATTAAAATTATGCCAAAAAAGGGAACATTAAATCAACAAATATTAAGCACCTTTTTCTCAACAACTTTTAAAATAGCTTAATAGATTATAGCTATATCTAAGCCAACATTAACATTAAAGGTGTAACAGGCCTTTCCATTGGCAATAGCAACTTTAACACTCTTAAACAAAATTTTGACAACCCTTTGTACATTTCCTTCAACAATCTTCTTTTATGCCTTCCTGATTTCATTTTGGCAATGAAGGAATTTAAAATTATCTAGAAACAAAGGCAATTCATCTTAAAAATAAGGTTTTCATAAATGATGAAACATAGGTTCATTAGATTCCTTTTGTTAAGCCTTTATTGTCATACCTATAACATAGAAATCTTAGCCCTAATATTAGCTTTCTTGGCTATAAAAATGTTGCTACTTTTTACTAGATGAGAAGCAAATATTAACTGATGATAGATATAATGGTCACCTTTATGGAATTTATAGTTGCAATATTCTTAAGAAACTTAAAAACCCTTAACAGCTCATCCATCCCTTAAGGACAACTTTGAAAAAGAAAAATCTACTCCATTGTCCTTACAATTTAAGAAGCCATGACTAGTACAAAGTAGAAAAAAACCATATCAATAACTTTATTTAAAGTACAATTGAGGCACATTGGGCATAACTAACAACCATCCTCTACTAGATTGTTTAAAGAATTCTACCACAAGGGTCAAAAAACTTTGCTTATGAAAACCTCATAACTTCTTTAAGAAATGAAGGGCTAAAATAACAAACTAAACAACCAACATGAAGTGAAGTAAACTTAAATGTGTAGACAATGTTGCTTAAACTTGATATTACATTGCAGATTAAGATATTATGGAAGAGTATGAGATAAAGAAAAGGTAGCTAAAGAGATGTACAATTAGACATGATGCTCAATTAAGCCTTTGAAATTCATTTACTCCTTCTAGTCATGATATCATAAAATAACATAATAAAAAAAATAAAGAACCATGCATGATTCAACCATGAATGAAATAAACTTATAGAACAAAATGAGAGATACTTAAGGAAGGTGGAAACAATAGGATATTTTATAAACTAAAACTAAGGTGAGATGAAAATGTCTTAAAGCATGCCATGTAAGGCAAATGCATTCATAAATAAATTGAATTTTTCTAGCAATCTTCCTTTTGTATTTATTGCCTTGTCAACTTCTTACTTAAGCAAGTGTGCCAATTCAATTACTTTAAAAATACTACAATTATCATAGTAGTTATCTTATGAATTCCTTTTACAATTCCCTTCTTAAATCAAAGAGCAAATGTCTTTTCTTTCTTTATGTTTGTAACATATGTACTTAGAGATTTTAGGTAAAAAAATAACAAATAAACAAAGGATCAACATAAGATAGTAAAAGAAGAGAATGGGAAAACATGGTACATATAAGAAATTAATCTCCACAAAGTTCTCCTAAGATTAATATCCATTCTTCATTTTCTTGATCTCTAAGGAGGTCCTTAATGTTTTTACCAATTGATAATACTATCACTAGGTTAGGATAAAACTACATCAATCACAAATAAACATTAACATCACACTACATGTGTAAACCATGCCATGACAAGAGAAATTTGTAAGACCTTACTTCTCTAAAAGCAACTCTTATACCATTTATATACTTAGTTGCAGCAAAGGATAATTCTTTTGTAAACACATCTAATTCATCCTTAATTTTCACATTTAAATTTGATTCATTTTTTTCTCAAAAGATTGGGATCCATTGGCTTTCCTTTAAAGAATGCAATGGAATGTTAAAAGTAATTTCACAAACAAAAATCAACCAAATTCAATAAAATTTTTCCCAGTTATTTTGCCAAAACCAATCTCAACCAAAATAAACAAATTAATGAGAAAAATAAAATTTTAACTTTTTAGGAAGAACAATTGGCCCTTTTGGTCAACATGATTACCAATAACACCTTAAATTTATAAAAATAACATTAGGAAATGCATTGAATTCAGTCTTACAATATCAAAAATTGTAATTCATGTAGAAATTCCATAAGAGATAACTTGAGAGCAAAATTCAACATATGTGTATAAGAACGATTAGGGACAATAAGCTTACAATAGTCATAAGTAACTTGCACTAGCCATTAAACAATGAAATGTGTTACAAAGCACATAAGGTCAATTGAAAAATCACATGAAATTTATTATAACATGAGTTGTTATTTATACCTTACAAATTACTCTATCTCCTATAGAAAATCTTTTGGTACCTCCATTAACATAGATAATTTGAAGAGATAATCCTTAAAAAATATGGACATTAATAGAAACTAAAAGAAACCTCAAGTAATCTAATATTAAAAATTTATAACCAGGAACTAGAGCCAATGAATCACATTGCAAATCAATAAATCAAACTCACTTTTACATGAAGCCCTTGTACATATCTTAGATCATGTTGGAAGGCATATTAAGCTAATATACTAACCAGTGTCATTACCTAACCACCTTGTTTAGCGTAGAAGCTTGTTGACTCTAAAACCACATTAACTTCATTGTTAGTAGTGACACTTTCAAAGAACTTAGAACTAGTTTATATAGTTTTTATGACATTCTCACAATCCTAAAATGGCTTCTTAAAAAAAAAGTATGAATAGGAAAAGAAAACATTCAATGGGAAAGTTAACATCAAACAAATATTATCTAATTACTTGGCATACTATGATAGGAAGTGTAGGACAAATATCATACAAACAAGGAAATATAAGGTTTCTTGTACTCTAATTTTAATTAATGTATTCATTTACTTTGAGCAACATAAGAGAAGCATAAGAGTTCATGGAATAAAAAAATTTAATTAGATTTAGTTTCAATAGTTTAATCTTCACACTAGTATAATTATCCAATTTGATATCCCAAAATTAACAAATAAATTTTTCACAATTTCTTTGCAATTTTTCACTTTTATTTTGGGTTTGGTATTAAGGAAGGGAGTAAGGGAGATAGGAGAAACTTTAAATTAATATGAATAGATTATTTTGCAATGACATGGCCACTTAGTTGCTAAGACATAGAGAAGTGATTGTAAATGACCAAGTGAGAAAATATAATTTAATTTTCTAAATGACCATAAGTATAGTTCATCATCCAATTTCCATTGTGAAGGGATGATAATTTCTTACCAATAGTAACATATCATTTTATTGAGTTATTGGTAAGTTACTCACTCTTTTGAAAGAAAAAAAAAAACATGTTATATGCTTGACCATTAGCTCATGCCATTGAGCCTTATGAATTAGGGAAAAGAAAATGTAATAAAAAGTTTGTCCAATTATCGTTGACATTAATTATATTGACTTTGGTCCAAAAATTTATCCCATACTATTTAAATTGTTTATAGACATTTAAAACTAAATGCTAAAGAAAACAAAAGTAATAATAATAATAATAATAATAAGGCAGAAGGACAAGGAAATTTAAATTATATATAACTAGCTATAAGAATTCCATCCAACTATCCATAGATGTAAGTTAATAGCACATTAACTTATTTACTACCCATAACATAAAGCTTAGCATGTTTGTGGGACATAGAAACAAAGGCCATTGATATACATTCCTCCCTTTAAGCTCTAAACATGATGCAATTACCTAATTAATTCAGATCCTTAACATTCAAAAATCTCAAAATCACAATCACTATAAAAAAAAATGGGCTAAGGCAATAGATCAAAACTGTTGCCTTTGATTTGAAAATTATTGCATAAAGTATAATGTAGTTGTTTTAAGTCCGTTAAATTTGTGAACACTGCAATAGATTTAACGTAATGGTTTTCTTTTTCTATAATAACACATATGAAATCATTGTCTAAAGGTGGTTTAAATAGTGGTTTTAAATGATTATTGAAGTGATTTTTATAATCTTTATGCAATAGTTACGAAATGTATATATAACAATTTTTCCACATTTAATAACAGTATTTAGAGGAATAAGCAACAATCATTAGGGAAATATGTAACAATTTTTGATTACAATAAGCAAATATTTTTTGATACAATTCACAACAATTTTAAGTAGAATATATAGTAAGTTTTTAGTAGAATACACATTGATTTTTTAAAAGAATACTTAGCAACCTTTTTGGTAGAATATGTAATGATTTTTTTTGTAAAATATGTAGTAGTTTTTTAATAGAATATACAATAATTTTTAGTAGAATACCTAGTGATTTTTTTAATGGAATATGTAACAATTTTCTTTTTTGTAGAACACATAGTAATTTTTTAATAAAATATGTAGCAACTTTTTAGCAAAAGTAGAAACATTTTTTTTTAGTAGAATATGCATCTATTTTTTAGTAGAATATGTAATGATTTTTTAGTATAATACGTAATAATTTTTAGCATAATAAGCAATAGTGCCACTTAGAATGTGCATCACATAAATGTACAAATATTGTTACAAATGTAATTAAACTAAACAATGCAAATAATAACTAATATTTAGTATACCTCGCATAATATCAATGCATAATTAGAAATTCTAAATGGTTGTGTGCACAAGTTACAAAGTCCTTAACCTTGAGAGGAAGTATCATTTTACAAAAGATAAATAAAATTTTTGATTTAAATTTAAAAATATTTAAAATAAAATGAAAAACTAAAAATAGGTAAAAATGATAAATAAATTTCACAGCAATAAAGATTGAGATTAGTACATATTTAGTTTTAGTTTTTTTCTTTTTTACTTATAAATTTTAATTGTGGCATTAGTAGAATAATTTGGAATAACACATGAAGTCACACTTAATGGATTTCAAATTTCCACTAGCAAAATGTTATGAGAATTAAATGTTTTTTAAAGTAATAACTTGATTGTTGAATTCTTATGTTAATTAGGAAAGTAAAAGGAGTATGGATGAAATAAAGTAACTAGACCTTGCCATTATGCTTTGCTGAAATTAGCCTATATCATTCGTGATTCATACATCTATTTCCTATCTCTTTTCTATGTGAAGCAAAAACAACAATATAGAAAAAAAACTTATAAAAACTTTTACTTAATGCCTTTTTATTTTATCCAATATTGTAAGTTTCCTTCATTCTACTATAAACTTATATTAGAAATATTTTCATTACTATAAATCAGTTTCAAAGACTGTCTTATTATAGATGGTCATATAGGGTAAGAATACAAAGGTGCATCATTTAAAGTGGTCTGTCTTAATGTTTTTATAGTTGCTAATATACAAAACTAAAAATGAGAAAAAAAGGAGGAATACCTAAATGTATGAATTGTATGTGCTTGTCGAGGATGAATAGGTCCTTTGATGTAAATCTAAATCAGGTGCACAAAAGGCATCATTTAAGGGAAAAATAATTACTGTGTTTAAAGAAGGTATGACAAAATTAATGTTTAGCTCTCAATTTTGTTACTATAATTTTTGGAATATTGTGTAAAAATAGTGGGCTATTGCTATAGTTTGCAATTCCATCCATTTTTGCAACTCTTATGTCTATGCTTTAAGCTTTTTTGCATCTCAACCTACAATTTTTCCTCAATAGACTACATAAAGTCTTTTGGAACCTTAATAGTATCACCAATAATTGATTTCTCTTTCAAACTAGTGCGGTTCACACCTCTCCATATAGCCTCACCTTCATAGAGTACTTTTCTCCCATAATTATGGTAAAGGCATCTACATGACTTTGACTACTTATTCCTTCCCTTTAAGTTAAGCTCCTCAATCCAATTTTGGATCAAAGTAAGTCAAGTTATATGTGAAAAAATGTAACATAACCTTAGGTCATACACGAATAAAATAGATAAAAAAAAAAGAATTGTTTATAATTTGCTCAAATGTTTGATCTAATAGCTTATATTCTTGGTCAACTCTTCGTTTGCAAGTAGTCTTAAATATTTCAAGTCAAGAAAGGGAGTTTGTACTAGGACTTTTTAGTTTTCTAATGCAAATTTAAATAATAAAATGCAATAAAATAAATTTAAATAAAGTAAATTAAAGTTAAATACTAGTACCACATTGTAAAAATGTACCAAATTATAGTTAGATATTCACCATAAGATAAATATATCACATATAAAATTTGAATATATTAGTAGTGTTTTTGTGATATATCACATATAAAACTTAAATATATTAGTAGTGTTTTTGTAATTACTAATTGTTCTTGAATCCTAAGAAAACTCTTTTTGCCTATAATGTGCATTATTAAGGCCATGAAGACATTTAAGAAAATATAATTTAATTGTAAATTAAAGCCTCGAGAAGGTTTTACAATCAGGATATAATACTTATTGTGCTTCCTCATTCTCTCACATCCCTAAAGGTGTCATTTAATAGCCGATCAATATCATCATTATTATCAATCTTAATTTCATTATCATTTATCACCTCACTTGATTATCGTCCCTTACCATGGAAAACTCATAACTTGTAATCTCATAAGAACCTTTAAACAACTAAATGTTTATAAACCATAGCTCTACAGTGCCAATAATGACAATAACATTTTTTTATGAAGGTAAGATATTTCATATCCTTCTAAAGACATAACAAAAGTCTTATTTAAGAAATCTTTAACCCCATTTAAATATTGATTACTCAGACTATCAAAATTCATCAATCTTCTATTATACATGTTGATCAAGTAATCTTCAGTCAAATAAAGCAGAATAAGAAAATGAAAGTATAAATAAGAAAAAAAAAGAATAAGAAAAGAATTTTACAAAGTATATTTGTTAAATTCTGCTTAAATGGAAATCAAATTAAAAACAAAAAAGAACACTAAAGATTAGGGCAATGATTAATAAGAAGAAAAGCAATTTCATTTTGGCTAGTGGTGAAAGTAGTGCAAGTAAAACTCAAACATGGAAAATGCTTATGACATACCTTCCATATTGGCCCCCTTCCCCTGCCTTATTAGCAAGTTCTTCTAATTTTTATTCAATTTCATCATTTATTGTACTTTTTACTTTTTGAACTCAAAAGAAATTTTCATAGTCTTTTTACTTTACCAAAACCTTATCTTTTGAGTTTTTAAACCATATTCTTTTTGTATATTTTTTTTACTTATCAAAAGACCCTTTTTTTTTTTTAGATTCTTCTCAAATGTTATTTAGATTTTGTATTTGTTTATGAGCATGCATATCCAATTTAGCAATGTCTCCTAGAGTCAACCATGTTATGCATACATTCTTTTATCTTGTAACACATTTTGACAAAAGAAAAAAAGATTTCTTACTGGGTTGATCCATATCTTTATAGCACATTTTGTTAAAGCAAAATGCATATCCAATTTTACTAAGTAAAAGTAATAACCTCAACTAAATTAAAAGAACTTGGCTAGAATAATTTCAATAGATAAAGCCCTCTTCAATTACATCTTATGTTGCAAAATAATTATGAAAATAATTATGAACACCCAAAAAGATCACACACTTAGAAATTGAAGAAGAACCTAAGTACCCAGAGACAAAAATGATCTATTGCATTAACAACTAAGAACACAAGATGACAATATGAAGGCAACGGTGGTGGTGGCCAAAAGAGCATTGTTATCAATTAAGGGCTTAAGCCTTAAAGCTCTTTGAACTTTAAAGCCTTGGGCAATCCATGTAAGAGTTAAATGACACACGTAATGAAGTTCCCAAGGAATTAGAGGTTCCTTATGTTGGCTGATAAGGAAATTAATAAAATTAAAATGATAAAATTCGACAACCATAAGCAAGCACAGGGCAAGTAAACAAGAGGTGAGGAGCAGTAAGAAGAGGAGGAGGAGGATGACGACAACAATGGCTAGGATTAGGTGGAGTAGAGTGATAGAGAAGTATTATTTTGTCAATATTAGGTAAGAGGAAATGGCTAGGATGACAATATGAGGTTAAATAAGGTGTCATAAATGGAATTAAATTTGAATTAATGGGTTTACAATGTAAGGGTTTTTTTGTTAAAAAAAAAACCCTTATTCCAACATTTAAAAAGGAATAAGTAACAATTTAAAATTGTTATTTTACCTTTTTCTTTTGAAAAAAAAGATAATGATTTTAAATTACTACCTTATACCTTTCCTATAAATAAATAAATAAATAAAATAAAAACTAAGTTAATGGTTTCTAACTACTATCTTATCCTTTTTTTTTTTTTTGAAAAAAAAGACATAAATTGTTATTTAAATATTTATAATTACTACAATATAACCGTTACATAAAATTTACTATTGTTATACATTAGTAGAATATATTTACACTATACTTATAACACTTATCTTACAAGTTTTTAGTAGCAATTTTTAACAAAAAGGGAGTGCAATATTTGTTTTCAAGCCCATAGCCCAACACATTAGTTTTATTTACAAGTCCACTACTTTAAGGAAAAAGTCCAAAGGCCCATTATAACAAAGTCTATGTTGTCACATAAGACAATAGAATCATTAGCCTTTAAAAAGCCCAATCTTCAAATTTAGTCAACTTTGGATAGCCCACTAAATCCAACATTAAGTGCCAAACAAGGTTAAACATTTTAATTTCTACAAGAAGCAATTCATGGTAGCAACTTTAGCAAGCTTAGAAGGCTTCCAAAACCATTTTAAAGCCCAATGGCCTAAATCCAATGCCAAACATGTAGATCAATTGCTCATAAAATATTAAATATGTAACGAAATAATAGAGAAATCATAGCCATCATATGAGATCAAGAGAGAAAAGGAAGTTCCCCAAGATTTATCAAATCCAAGGGAAACTAATCAATGAGATGACTCCTATAAAAAGAGGGGAGTCCCCCCACCCTATTAGAAGGGACAATGGATGCATAGAAGAAAGGGCTAACACACTAAAGAGAGAAACACAAAAAGGAAACCAAGAAACAAAAAAAAAGTTGTATGCCCTTTATTAGTATTTAATTTCCTTTTCAAATAAAAGTTAAGAAGAAAAGGCATAAACAAGCAAGAAAAGGACAGGAAAACAAGGAATATACAATAAATATGTCAAAAAGAAATAGCACACAAAATAAGCATTTATTTTAGCAAGCAAAAGTCAAGGTAGGTCCTCTTCAAGAACACAACTTTGTAAAATACAAGGTTGGCCTCTCTTACACTGAAAGTTAATCATACAAGTATTTTTCATTTATGGTACTCTCTTCTACTTTTTCTCTACCACCCAAAAGGGACCCTCCAAGATGTAGATTTAATGTTAAAAGGATGACTTATTCTAATAAATCTTCCTAATTTTCCTAGAAATGGTTAAAAAAACCTTTCTTAGTAAGCTAGTAACTAATCAAAGTATAGAAATCTTTAGCTAGTTAATTTCATAATTTTGATCTTATTCAACATTAGCTATTAACTAAAATCAATTTAAATTTTATTCTAAGAATGGTGGGGAACCCTCTTTTAGAAGAATTAGTAACCAACTAAAGTATGAAATCAACAACTTAATTAATATCCATAATCAAGAATATACATTATTATGCATTTAACTACCAAATGTACTTCTCATAGATTATTTCACTCACCAATATCATTTCCATTTATGTCACACCTTACTAGGATAATATTTGGCAAATCAACCTAACTTAAATAAACCTTAAACCAATCATTTTAGTAAAAAAAAAAAAAAAAGCATAAACTTAGTAAATAGGAAACATAAAAAAAAAAAAAAAAAATAAAAGAAGGCACTTATCTTGAAGCATTCCATTTCTTGAAGATAGGATCATTTCCTACCCCTATTCACATCTTTCTCTCCTACCAAAGAAGAAAGCACTTATTCTATTTTTTTTTCCTAATTTTAATCTTTATCAATTATATATATAATAAAGAAAAGAGACATTTAACCAAAAATCAAACTCAATATTTGAAGTGAAATAAACCTTTTCATAAATCATCCAAGGAACACTTGAATGGGCAAATAAATGGTCAAAACATCAACTCTAAATAAACCTTATGTTTTAAATCTTTCTACTAATTAAACTTTTTGATAAAAAGTTAACTTTGATTCTCAAAAAAATATAAAATCTTTTGAATCAATCAAAATCTTATAATTTTTCCTTCAAAAATAAAAAAGTTAATGTGAAAGATCATAATGGAAAAGTATTTAAATACCTTCAAATATTTTTCAAAAAGTCTCATTTCTATTGTTGATGCGAATGATCATTATAAAAAGTATTAGAATACCTTTAAAAAGTTTTCAAAAAGTCTTATTCCTATTGTTGGTGTGAAAGATCATTGTAAAAGATATTCAAATAATGTCAAAAGAAATTCATATCAATTACTAGTGCAAGGGATCATCATAAAAATTATTTTAAACCCATTTCAATGTAAGGAATCATTGTTAAAAGTATCCTAAAACTTCTTGCTAGACCTTATTTCAAAGTAAGGGATCATTGTTAAAATCATCCCTTAACTTTAACAAATTTCCAATTGGTGCATAAGGTCCCTATAAAAAAGTCCCCTCTTTTAAACTCCATTCAAATCCAAATTCCTTATTATCCTAATGTGTAATCACTCTTAAACTAAGATGAATTTTGGTAAAGCAAATTGAGTCTTGTCAATTTAAAAGATAAGGCAGACTTTAAAGCTAACAGTTTATGGTATTCTAGTTACACTTAAAATGATTGATGACAACTTTGAATCAATTAGCAAAAAGGCTGGGGTTACAAAAAATCTAGACAAACGTATCCCTTATATGTTTGCTTTGCT
This sequence comes from Rhizophora mangle, assembly GCA_037832345.1. Taxonomy (NCBI): domain Eukaryota; kingdom Viridiplantae; phylum Streptophyta; class Magnoliopsida; order Malpighiales; family Rhizophoraceae; genus Rhizophora; species Rhizophora mangle. Next base: position 3,534,888 of record JBAPLJ010002025.1, on the reverse strand, counting down.
ACCCTTTTGAGAGTGCATTATGACATTTATAAATATGGAAAGAAAGAAATAAGAAAAATTGATAATAACATGCTTGCCCTAAGGTTGGTCCTTTAGTATCATAGGCTCAAGTCCTCCCAAGGCATCTACCTATAGAGGCATCTCCACTACTTAGGTGGAAATTTCCAAGTCCACATTGGTTAATAGCTTACAATCCAATGCTTCACGCATACTTAAAGGGTATGGTAGGGCTATTCTCCACTATTAGTTGGTTCCCCACAAGCCTTTAAAATTTGCTTTGAGACTCTCTCATCACTTTTAGACTCCCCAAATGTGTCAAAATGGCATTCTTTATGCATGTCATTTGGTGATTACTAGCATTAGGCTTAAGAGTGTTAACACCAATGATTTCATAGTGATCTTTAGGTGGCTTAGGCTCTCACATTCTTATTGATACTCCATACACCAACTATTATAATAGTCCTTTATCCTAGATCTTTCTATGAGCATCATGTAACACCTTAATCCATAGACTAGCTCTTAGTTGAAAAAGTGACATCATTATTGGTTGAATGGCAAATCCCTTCACTAGCTTGCCAGGAACGACCATGTCTAAGCCCTAAAGCAAGGCTACAAAATGAGAATTGTCATCCTTATATGCTTCTTCATTATATTTCTTCCTTACATCTCCTTAAGCTTGTCTTCCTTTTTCATGATGCCCCCTTCTAGTTACCTTGTTGTACTAATATCTAAGGCTTGTAGGCCAATTCCTGCTCTAGTTTCCTCCTTTCACTCTCACCTGGCACCAAAGCCTCAATAGTCTCTACCAAAACATCATCCTTACATGCCTCTATCTTATGTCCATACTTCCCACATTAAAAATAAACTAAGTGAATCCCCTCATACTTGATGCACCAAACCTTACCCTTAAGCTCATAGTAGGTAACTAATGGAGTTGTGAGGTATATTTTAACTCATATATAAGCATAGTTACCCCAAAAGACCTCCTCAATTGTCCTATCAATCTTCATTGTTCATCTCTCACCTAGTCACTAATATTTTTCAACATTATCAAGTTGTAGTACTTCATGACAAATGAAGCAAATGAATTCACGTAGCAACCTTATCGATTCCCTTGCTCTTTAGATTGAAATCCTACTACCACTTTGTCACCATTAAGTAATGGCCAACTAGGACACAAGGACCTCCATAAAGGATGAAGTTATAGTCCTCCATGTATTCTAGCTTAACAAAAAGGAATTTATATTAATCAACTATAATTTACTAATTGAATTCCAAAGTTGCATCAAAGAATGATAAAGATATGTATAACCTAGATTGCATTCTAAAAGCTTAATTATCAAAGCCAATTTCTACTGCTATCTTATAGCCACCTTTTTTAGTTGTCATGAAAACAATCTTAGGGCAATTTTGACTATCCAAGATATGATCATCTTCAAACTACAAGCCTTCTTTATCATCCATGGCTTGGTCCATCTCTTCCTAACACAAGCATACTCTTCTTATGAGTAAAAACACATCTTTATCTGAAACACTCTCACTTCCAACTTAACCCCTCTCTCCAATTCTTATTGCTTGTGGAACTTCATTCTCATCAAAACCAAAGCCAATCTTCACCTTTTTATTACTCCTAATTAACTTACCAATTACTTTTGTGGTTCTCAAAAAATCATCATGTAAAGAGTTTATGTCCATTTTTTTCTAACTATTTTTTTCCTTTTAGGTGCATTGTACATTTTAGGCTTGATCTACTAAGCCTACAAGCTAAAGGCCTCTTTGAATGGCTTAATGATGCTATTATGTCAAATGAGCTTATTAAGGACCCTAAAGGTCTACCACTAGGGTCTAGCTATTTTTGGCCTTAAGTTGATGTTCATTCTATGGAGCTTAGGACTTGCTTAAGGACTTGATTATGATTTAGAAGCCCTTTTACAAAGCTACCAAAAAGTGTAGGTCTTATTGATGGGTTTACTAACTTTTTTTTATATACATATTTTTTTCTTTTCATTATGCTTTAAGGCCAATGAAAATGTCTAAGTCAAAGCCTATTCTATAACTTCTTTTTTGAAAATAAAAAAAAAAGAGTTAATTAGTATTGATTAAGATTTAAATTCAAATTTTTTAACCCTCAAAATAGTTTTAATATCATTAAAGTAAAATTTATTAGTACCTATTCCATAATTTGATTGAAGGTACATCCCATTTAGCAATCAACTCATGAAATTGAATGCCACGATGAGAAAGCCCTTAGTGATTTGGAAACAACAAACCCAACTTTCAACATATGGGAGAGAATTTAGTAATTAATTGTCAATCAAAAATAAACTTGCAATCACTGAATGTTATAATTTAAAGGTAAAAATAGTCATTCATCATCATGTCAAATACCAAATTTAAATTTTTGTTTAATTGTTTAGTGAATTTAAAATATACTCATGAAATTTACTCTTGGTATGCAATTCTTTATTCTTTCAATGATATGCAATTCTCATGGGCGGGCGAACTTTTGATGCCACCTTCACTTTTTCATTTTTCTTGAGGAAAAAAAAAATAAACAAAAAGTTTAAAACAATCACTGTGATTTCTAGCACAAATTTGATATCTCAACTCGGAGGACTCCAGCATCACAGATCAAATCAAATTAGTTCGGTGTTTTTATCGTCGAAAAAGAAGCAAAGACCATTTTCACGAATATAACATGAGCGCCCGCAGGTCAGCCTGCAAATTAGTGAGTGAAGAAAACAATCCATCTGCAGCAGAATTAGGCCTCAGCCTCGGGTGAAAGCCAGCTTCCACTGAGTCAACAAAGTAACAAGAAACCGATGTTCATAGAACAAGGGGACCATGGAGGCCATATTATAAATTCCTCAAGCATTACGATTGCAAGCATCCATTATCCCATTTAACCTTTCAAAAGGACTTTAATCCAACCCGTCAAAATCTCAAAATAGTTGAGCCATTACACCATATCACCAACTTGAAAAAACAAATAAGATATGAAGAAAACTCCCAGACAGACATACGCACAAAGGCAAAGGTGAGATGCTAAAAGGAGGAAATCCTACTCAAGTTATTGCAAGTTCATCACTCCACTGGCTGATCAATCTCTGCATATGCACTCTCCAGGTGGGCTTGCTCAGCATCCTGAACCTCCTTCTCAGTCTTCCTCCCTTTCTTGCACTTGTAGTAAACAGTCATGAACGTTCCCACGGCTCCATACCTCCTCCTGCAGCGCTCATAGAGCCCAACATCAAACATCCTCCAGAAATTCTTCTCACTCAGCTCAGATACTGCATACTGTGGCTGGAAGCCATGGTTTTCAATCAACCAGTTCTCCATTCTGCGCACTGCCTCAGCACCATCATACTCTTCACCCCTGAAGATGGGTCCAGGCGTATAATACACACCAACGTCTGTATACATCTGAGCATAGGGTGTGTCTCCCTGTTTGAGTTGATGCTCAAAACCTGGCTCAGGATAAACCATAGTTTTGACAGGGAGCTTGAACAATCGGTGTGGGCAGAGCCAAATGGGATATACCTAGAAAACAAGCAATTGTCAGTTTTAACCACCCTGTGCCCTTAAAAGTTTCACATGGAAACAATTGCCTCTTCCACTGGAAGCAACATGCAGTGACCAACAGAATTCATGATCGCCTAAGCCCTGCTGCTCAAGTAACCTTTAGCAAATACAGTAGTGTACCTGTTGAGAACATGTTCTAAGATCAACTACATACAACCATGTCATCCTAATTCAACTTCATCTATCCTGAACTTTTGACAACAGGACAAAAGGCATTTAATTTTCATTCCCTCTAAATCAACTTCCTGCTAAGTGACTTGTGAAAACAAAGAAAAAAAATTAAAGAAAACATTAAAATGGGAAAAAAACATGTAGAATGATAGTGAGGCAGAGTGACTTTACCTCCATTTCCCGATGAACCCACTCTATGGCATCTCCAACCTTATAAAGAGGAACAAGCATGTCCTGAATGACATGCTTCTCATGATAATAGTTTCTGATTGCTTCACCCTGAGTTGCTTTGAGCAAGGAAACCTTGGGGGGCATCATCCAGCCCAACAGGAACCTAAACCACCATTGATCCGCAAATGGAAGTATAAGCTTTCCCTCCCAGTACAAACACCTTGTGTGCCTGTGGTAATATTCCCTTGTGGGTATGTACTCGACAAATTCACCTCTCTTCAAAGCTGTCTGTGCATGCTGGTAGAACCAGGGCTTAAACCACCAACCCACGCTGTTAATTACATTACCTTTTTTCTTGGCCTCCTCTTTTGAGGCGTATCGCCCTGTCATCATAACACCTTCAGTTGGAGAATATATCATGGCCTCTACGAAATCTGGGACATTCTCTGGATTATCTTGGTCTCCATCTCTCGGTGCAAATGAGTCCATATAAGCCTGTGCCAGATCTTTTAGATTACCCACTGCAGGTTTGTATGTCAGCCTCATGTATTCTTTAACTGGTATAAGCTTAACTTCAGCAGCGACAAGAAGACCAAGTGTTCCCTGAGACCAAGGGATGGCATAGAAAAGATCAGCATACTCATTGTCCTTGGTAGCTCTGACAACCTGGCCATCTGCAAGAACAATCTCATAAGCCACAACAGTATCAGAAAACAAGCCATATATGTGAGAGCTTCCCTCAATCCCATAGCCATTGATAAGCCCACCAACAGTAAGATCATCGAGCTCAGCAACCACAGCAAGGGAAAGGTTCATTGGGACAGTGGCTCTGGTGATCTGCCCCATATTGACAAGTGGCTCAACTTTTGCAGTCATTTTTGCTTTATCGATTTCAAGGATATTACGGAAAGCTGATAAATCAACTTCAAAGTGCCTAGCCCTCTTATAGTCAACATTGCGCATACCAACAGCAATCCAGGGTTTACGGGCTGTGCACACAAGACCATCCTTTGATGGGTTCCTTTCCTTAAGTCGCTTCACAACTTTCTTGACATTTTCTTCATGCTCTTTTTGACGCTGCTTGTAAGACTTCATGTCAGATCTGACATCCCCCAAATAAATGAGAAAATAAATGCTGAAGGAGATTGGGAGGACAACAAAAATAACTAGTATCCATCGGAACTGAACCAGATAGTCCACCCACACCTTCTTCCTCTTTGGACGTAGTGGGGCCTCAAGATCTGACATGTTGCTGAGAGAATATGCCTTTCAACTGTACAATAGAGATAAATTAAACAGATGGTTCAGGTATCAAAGTTTTCAAAACATAAAAAAGGTGAGTTTAATAAGGGATAAGGAAAAGATTAAAAATATGCTTTTCACAAGGCATTGCAGTTATGAAGGAGCCGGAACACTACAAGATAGACAGAGAACAAATAAAATCATCAATATAAAGGATCATGAAGACAACTTCATATTTCATCAGACTTAATATATTAAAGGAGGGTCATAGTGCACAGGGTTCCAACATTTTGGGGTCTAAATAATTCAGCCCACCCTTGTCTTTCATAAAGAGGTTGTCTATGTGACTTGAACTTATGACCTCTAGGTCAAAATGGAATAACCTCTACATTAAGCCAAGGCTTGCCCAACATTGGCCTTAATACATTTACTGTTGGTGTGAACATTTACCATCCAAAAACAAACATGTCTTGGAACATTTCAAACTTAATCATCACAATGGGGAAAGCGAATGCAATTGGTAGAGAATTAGCGGTCCCAAAACCTTCATCACTAGGAAAAAAAAAAGGACATAAAGTCATGAGAGGCCTTAGGTAAGCCTAAAAGGAGGCAACATAAAGGCTAGAGTGGGCACAGTTGAATCAAATTGAATAAACTAGGAGAGCATGCTGAAATTGAAAATAGTGAGCCCTAATAGGACAGACTAAAACACAGAATTTAACACCAGCAAGGCCCTCTGGGCAAAGAAAAACTCACACTGAATTGACACACACACATTGTTCAGAAATTTCACGGATCAAAAATCATGTGCCTTGACATAGAGCATAGACAAACAATTGCACTGACCTGACAAGATCCTATACTTGTCCACTGCCTTAGATAACTATTATGTTCTGTTTGCCCAAACAGTAAACTAGAGGAGACTAGAAAAGAATGATATATTTAAGTTGCTTATGTCTCCAACAAAAAACACTAGCAAGCCCAAGAGGTCTTATAATTAATAGGGAAAGTTATTTTTTTCCCATTTTCTTTCCTGCATTGTACACAACTAATGACAAAGAATAAAGAAAGATAATTTCTCTTATTTAGAAATTTATTATCATCTTACATTTACAATGATATTATATTATTAGGAATATTATATTCTACTATTTAAAAATATTATACTATTTGGCATAGGTATAATCTTATTTCTTAGTTAATTTTATTATTTTCTATTTAGTAATTAGCTATCTCTACAAAGATAGCTTATTGTTAGAGACACTGCTTATGATAATTGATATTGTGGTTTTTTATGAGTATCATTCTTGCTTGTTTTTGGGTGGATTCTTGCGTGTTATGGGTAGATTCCAGTTGCTTTTCTATCTTTCCAGTAGATTCCAAAGTAAATCTTCCACAATGTTAGGTATAGTTTCAAAAATGAAAACAAAAAATCCAGATCAGTAACAAATTGAAACAGCTCTTAGCAACATAAGCCTTCTTCTGAATTCAGAGTCACTGGTCTTGCTCCTAGGTAATCCACCGCAGCAAATGTCATTGATTTTCATTGGTCAAAGATCACGTTAAACAATGTTCACCAATCTAATCATCGGATCTAAGCATTTCCTCTATCCAACCACGACCAGTTGTTAAAGGAAGAATACGATGAAAAAGAAGATAATTAAGAAATCAGTAGCCCAACACCAACTGGTCTAGCATACATTTACAAGCGTCTTTTAACTCAAGAGGCTTAGCTTAAGGGGTTGCTAACACAAGCCATCTCTGCAAAGCATCCTAAGAGGGTTTTCCCATGTAGAATACCTAGATATTCAATATACAAAATCTCCTTACAATCTTAATAACCAAAAAAATAAAAAAATTAAATTAAATTAAATTAAAACACCATAGCCAAAGGCATAGACTTTATTTCATTTACCGCCGCAGCCTAACCATAGAAGTCTAAGCTAAAGAAAGAAAAAGTGGCTGCAATTAAAACAGGTTCACCGGCAGTGGCACCGCCGCCCCTCCTCCCCTTCTTCTATTTTTACTCCCTGTTTCTACACATTGTTGGTTAATTTAGAGTCTTCACAAGAAACGAGTAAAATAGGAAAAAAAAAAAAAAAAAAGAGAGTAATTAAAAAAAGAGATGGTGGGAGAGAGAGAGAGAGAGAGAGAGAGAGAAGATCTACCAGGCGAAAGAGAGACAAGAAATCCAACCAAAAAGAGAGTAATTAAAAAAAAAAAAGAAAAACCATTTCCAGCATTTACTCAGAAACCAAACAGGTACCCTTACCTTAAGCATTACACTATCCGTGTACAAACAGTGGCAGTCACAGACAGAACAAAAACACATTAAAGGGAAAAAGAACGAATAAAAAAAAAAGGCCACCGGTATCTTGAAGCCTCAGCAGTCAGCACAAATATATATTAAAAAAGAAAAAAGAAAAAAGAACAAAATGTGGGTATCAAAACAACAGACAGAGCTACACTAAAAAGAGTGAACTCACCCGTTCGCTTCCTCAAGTGTCGAAGCAGCCAAACATAAAATGGAAAGTGAATAATACAAAGAAAACAAAGCAGCGAATAAAGAAACTAAAACCAAAGAGGGAGACGAGCGGGGAGGGGAAAGAGAAAGGGAGAGAGAGTTGCTTAAGAGCAAATTGGGTGTCAAAAATCTGGAGATCCAGACTGGAATTTAAGCGAGAGACAGAGGCAGAAAGCGGCTCAGTGACTCTGAGCTGTGTGCCAGAGTAGGGGAGCCATAAGAGTACGACCGACTTCACATGCTGCCTTCCTTAAACCCTCTGAGTCTTTATATTACGGTTGACATTTCAGGATTCACTGAATGTGTTACTGTATAGTTAAAAAAATTTTAATTAAAAAATTATAATTTTAATATTTTAAAATTTTAAATTAAAATAAAATATTTAAATTATAAATTTATTATTTTTTTCAACTTTTTGTATATAAATAAAAAAATACATATCTTAATTAATAAAATAAAATAAACTTTTGTATCTTATATTATATTTATTTATCATTATTTTATAATAATATAAATATATAAATTATATAATTAAAAATTTTTTAATAAAAAATAAATAATATATTAATATAAAAAAATTTATAAATTTAATATTTAAAAATTTTAAATTAAAATATTATATTAAATTTATAAATTTATTATTTATTTAATTTTTTTTTAATTTTTTATATATAAACAAAAAATATATATATATGTCTCAATTAATAAATAAAATAAAATTTTATATTAATTATATATTTATTAATTATTATTTAAATATTTTTATTTTTAAGTAAATTTTTTTTTTTTTAATATAAAATTTTATTTATTTAAAAAATATTAATAAATAAATAAAAAAATTATTACAATAAAAATAATATTATTATATTTTAATTTTAATTAATAATATATAATTTTATTTTTATAATATATAAAAATATATATATATATATATATTTATTTATTTATTAATTTATATAAAAAATAATTAAAATTTTAAAAATTATATCAAATTAATCAGTTAAATTAATAAAATTAAAAATTAAATTATAATTTAATTTAATTTAATTTATTTTAAAAATTATTAATTATTGAATAATAAATTAATAATAATATTTTTAATTTTATTAATTTAAAATTTTTTAAAAATAATTTTTTATATTTTAATTTTTTAAAAAAAATAAAAAATTATATTATTAAAATTTTTTTATATATTTAATATTAAATATTAATTAAAATTAAATATTATTTAATAAATAATTAAATTTTTAAAACCTTGCAAATGGAATCTTTTGTTATTGCAAATATTGGATGATTTGTAAGGACGCTCCTCCCAATTAAGTAATGCCAGTATTTTATATTAATTCGGGAATAAAATAATAAAGGAGTGATTTATTTTCAAGGTTAGGCGTTACTTTATTTGAGTGTAGAGAAAAGCCGACAAAAGTTCTTGGCGTTATCGAGGACGGATCGCACTGGGAGCTATTTTTGAGACGCAATTCGCTGTCAGTCACGTTCTCTGCCCCCCTCCCCGAGCGAAATTAAACCAGACAACGTGACCCCTGATCCCCTTTTTTTTTTTTTAAAAAAAAATATATATATATATATATATTTATTGTTTTGTTAAGTGACTCTGCGTCGGCAACACATTATTCTTTATTCAAATGTTGATTTTATTTTTATTTTTTTATTCCCTTTGGTAACTCTATTCAAATGTTGTTATTTTGGGGTTAATTTGTATTTGATAAGTAGTACTGTTTTCCTTTGTTTTTGCTGCGTCAAACCGACACCCACCCCACAAAAACTGGAATAGAACCATTAATTACAACCCCAAATGACCAAAAAAAAAAAAAATTCAAAACAAAAATTGTATAGAACAAATTTTTCATGATAAAAAAACTGTAATTTTTTAATTGTTGTGAAGTATTTTGAATTGTTTTCTTTCTATACCAAATCCTCTCTATCTCTAAATAATAAATGTGACATGTAATAATTAAATATTTTACAATTTTATTTTTAAATACTCTTTTACCTTATATAAAAATAATGATATTGATAATAAAATAAATATATTTCTATTACATATTTTATAATACACATATGTAGAGGAAAAATTAGAAATTTACCTAAATTTTCTTTATTTTTTAAAAATAAGGAATATTATTGATGATAATTTTTTTAATTAAAAATATTTATTGCATAAGATATATTTACTTTTTTTTTTTTTTTATCTTTACACTTAGTAGTAAAGATATTTAATTTATAATCTAAAAAGTCTTAGGTATTAATTCTGACAAAAATAATAGATAAATTTTATATAAAAAAATAGAGCTATTTTTATTGTACAATTTAAAGTTTAATTGGCTTCCTAATAAATTTAAAAAAAAACCGTTTTTTGTTTGAAAGGGAAAAAAATTTTCCCAAGGCATAAAGATGAAAGGTTTTCTTTTTTTTTGTTTTCTTTTTCTAGAAAAAAAATACTTCTATTTAAATTGACATACCTTTTACTCAAAAACAAAAAAATGGCATACCTAATTAAACTTATATTCTAAAGATTTTAGATTTTAATTTTCTTCTAAAAGAATGAACAAAATTTATAAAAATGATAAGAGCTATTCATATCATAAGTTATAGTTTACTTGATTTTTTACTAAATAAATAAATAATATGAAACATCTCTTTTGAAAGGGAAAAAGATTTTCCAAAAGCATAAAGATGAAATTTTTTTTTTCTTTTTAGAATAGAAAATAATATGTCTATTTAAATTGACATATCTCTTGCTCAAAAGCAAAAAATGGCTTACTTAATTACTTATAATACTGTTCAACTCCATAATAAATTTCAAAATTAATGATCACATTTTAATCAAGAGCCTTTACATTTTCCATATGTATGGATAATGTTTTACCATACATAATTTTTGTGACATTTAGTTTGTGTTTTTGGTTAATATTTTTTAGAAGGGTTGTATGGTTGTTGGAATATGAAATAAAAAAAATTCTTAGACAAAAAAATATTCATATCCTTATTAATTTTTTTTAACTATTATTTTTAGGGTTTGCTGTGAAGTTTTCAAACAAACAATAAACAATGGAGCAAAATGATGTGAGATTTTTTGAATTACTATTTTGTGTGTTATTTTTCCTTCATTTATAATTTTTCTGTCAATTGCTTCATTTGTAAGTTCTTATAAACTTTAGTTTTCAACTGAATTTGCACCAGAAAAATAAAAAATAAAAATTGTATGTGAAACTCTAGATGCCAAATTCACAAAATTTAACTTCAAAAAATACTAACAAATTTTTACTCTATAATTTATTTTCTTATTTTTTCTCATGTATATGGTAAAAAATATTATCTATACCAACCTAATTAGTATTAATCTATAGATATTAATTAATTTTCTTTATGCACATATGTACATATTTTTTTTATTTATATTGCAACACTTAAATTTTGAGATTACAATGTATTTTTCAAATGTTTTTAAATTTTAATTACTTCAATTATTTTAATATTTATATAATTAAATAATTTTGATTTCATGCAAGTGTGTAAGCTAGTTCTAAATGTGGGTTCTATGTTTTTTTTTTAAAAAGGGTAATATTCCTTTTGTGTTTCTCTCTCTACAAATGTCTTTCAACAGTCTAATAATCGTTCTTACATTTATTAGCTTTTAATTAATACTGATCTCTTCACTTAAAAGAAATTATATATATAAAATTGAAATGAAAAGATCAATCTATTATACATATTGATTTAATAAATTTTTATCATCTCGTAGTTTAAAAAAAATTGTTATCTATAAACTTTTAATTTCATTATTTTCATAAAATATCTTATATTTTTATATTAAATAAAATAATTTAAAATTTAGAATTTGTTTAATATTTTTTTATTTTTGATTTATTTTAATGTAAATATTAGAAATTACATTTGGTAATTATTATCTTATTTTTATTTTTTAAAAATATTAAATTTAAAAAATTTTGTCATTTTCAAATTAATAATAATAATAATAATAATAACAAATAACAACAACTCATATTTTTAATTTTTAATATTATATGTCATTTTCAATATTTTTTACACCATTTATTTCTATTTTAAATATTTTATCTTTCTCTCTCTAGTTTATTTTTATTTCTCAATCCCATCATTTTCCCGTCACTTGTATTTCTTTTTATTTTGTATTCATGATTATATTTTGACTTTCTCTCTCAACCTTATCTTTCTTTGTTTTGTTTCTCTTTCTTTGCATTGTCTTCCATGTCTCCATTTATCTTCTTATTAGACAAAATTATAATAATATTTATGTATAAATAATTAAATATAAAAAATTATATCATAAATTTTAAAATTTTATATTTTTCACATAATTAAAAAATATCTTAATTTATTTAATACTTATAGAATTTATGTTATAAATTAGTAAAATATGATTTCTCTCCCGTAATCACTTCCTTAACGATGGAAATAACACAAAATATTATTATTATTATTATTATTATTATTATTATTATTATTATTATTTTATTATAAAGTAATACAATTATTGTTGTTAGGAGTGAAAGATGACCAAACTTATATTTATAAATTTTAAAGGTTTTCTTTTATTAAAATGTATTAAAAGTAATATTTGTTGACCTATGAAAAGTTTTTATCATTAGAATCATTACCTTTCTTGCATTTCTCTCTCTAACTTTTGTTCTTTTCTTCACTTTATCTTTTTCTTTTTACTTTGTATTTTATCTTATAAATTTGTCTTTATTTTTATCTTTTTCTCCATATTTTATATTTCTCTTTTTACCTCTTTACTTTTTTTTTTCTCACTCTACCATATTGATCTATTTATGTTTGTCTTCTCTTGACTTTGTTTTTCTTTATCTAACTCTACAAAAAATTTATAGTAATGACTTAATAGGTGATTTTCTTTTTTTTTTTTTTTTTCAAAATTAAAATATGATGTGCCTCACCTATTTATTATTAGTACATTACATATATATAATAATTTTTTAAAAAAAATCTAGTTAAAAATAAAAAATAATTATCATTAATAAAAAAAACAAAGGTAAATAACAAACATTATAGTTAAGATAACAAATAACAAAAATTAATAGCAAAAATGTTAAAAGGTGACCCCCACAACCTGAGTTTGAAGGTGGAGATTGAGAAGTGAACCACAAGTCAAGTTTTGATGAATAAGATAAAGTTAAAGGGAGGGTTGACATAATTAGAAGAAAAAAGTTAGGCGTGAATTAACATGGGGAAGGCAATTGGCTACAAAGATTGCAAAGACAAATAGGGCAGCCGAACTAGAAGAGCCCCACTCAAAACCTGCATGAAAGTGAGCCCCACAATTTGTTGTGTAGAAATGCTCACAAACTAAGCTCTCAGAGCTCTCAAACGTGCAAAGAGAATGGTGAGACCGAGGTAGAGGTGATAGATTTGTAAGGTGACTCATAAATTAAAGTTCTTAAGCTTTATGTAGAGACAAAGTCAAAGTATTATTGAGAAAAAGTAGAGATTGAGTTGTTCACCCGAAAGCAAAAGCTAAATACAACTAAATTAGTTAACAAATTAAAAAAAATTAAAAGTTTGAAAATTAATTAATTTAATTAATTAAATTGAAATTTGAATGAATGGAAAAAATATCTAATGTATGAAAGTAAATTTATATTTAATATATTATATTTTAGATATAGTAATACTTTGTATTTATACTTTTAAATGTAACAAAAAAAAATCATTATTTGAGTTATGTAAAATTTTATTTAAAAAACTTGAAATAATTATAAAAATATTATTATAAATATTTTTAAAAAATTAAATTATTTTTAATTTACTATATATAGCAAATACTTCTAAAAAGATATATATTTGCATTCAACATTTATTTTGGACATGACACTTGCTCAATAATTTTGACATGTGTCGTATACTCTAAAATGTGACAAACAAGAAAATAAAGATAAAAGAAATGATCTTGAGAAGTCTAGCATTGTGGGCCTCAAACACTATCCTCTCCATCATGCACCCTAAACTCAAATTCCCCATGTTGAAAGGAGTGGAGAACTCTACAGTGAACAAAATGAGGCACAAAAACTATATATAGCATAGATCAACGGAAAATGGAAAGCATTGGTGTTGGAGGTAGTAAACCTCTATGCTTAGCTAAAATACACCAACAAGTAAGGCATTCTTACTAAAGGTTAGTTTAAGTCTCCTTTATCCTGCTTGAACCCACAAAGATAATGTAAATTGGAGAAAGACTAAAAGGGACTTGAATGATGACATCACTCATTTTTTACAAGTGCCCAAAAGTCTTTATTTAGGTATCAATAGACATGCCTAGTATTAACCTAAAGATAGCTTCATATGGCTTAAACACAAACACGAAGTGCCTTTCAATTAGGTGAAATAAGAGAAGCATGGATCCTAAGCAATAATTGGCAATCAAAAAAGAGAAACAAGCTCCTTAAAGTCAAATTTATTTAAGAAGTCACTTACCTAAATTAGCTAGTAAATGTGGTCATGGTCATTAAAGCAAAGGAAAAATGATGCATATGTGTGGACTTCATTAATAGCTTCCTACTACATAGAATTGAAAGGTGTTCTTTATAATGAAATAAGAGTTATAGTACTACAAAGTAATATCTTTCAAACTTTAGAATGTGGGGGCTACATATTAACAATTGGTGAACAAGATGTTTAAGAACTAATTAGGCAAAAATGTCTAAATGCATGTCAGTGACATGCTCATTAAGAGTAAGACTGTGGAAAACCACACTACTAACCTCATGGAAATATTAAAACCCTTAACTTTTATGACAAGAAACTTAACCTCATTATGTGTGTAGTCATGGTACAATTTGATAAGTTCTTAGTGTTCTTAGGTAATGAGGGAGAACCTATAAAAATTTAAGCCTTCAAACAACTCCCTTCTCTAAAGACCACAAAGAATATGCAAGTCTTGAATAGAATGTTGGCTCACCTTTATTGATCTATTTCATGCTTAGGTGACAACTAGCTCCCTTTCTTCCAAGTCTTACAAAAAGGCATTGAAGTTATAATGGATAGACGATTATGAGCAAGTTTTCCAACTCTAAGGAGTAAAGTTGCAATACCTAAAGTTTGACAAGTTAACCTTTGTGTAGCTTATGGTAGTAAGGAGATTGTAACCTTACTTTTTATTTCACTACATCTTAATCTTTATTGACCAACCACTCCACTTGGTGTTACATATATTAAAAGGGGCAACCTAACTCTTTTAGTGGTTGGTTGAATTGAGATAGTTAGACTTTCAGTTTTGGTATGCAAGGCACTTAAGGTGCAAGTGTTGGTGGACCTTTTCAATGAATGCATTAGGGCCAAAAGTTGCCAATCAAACTCTTGATCTTGTATATTGATGGATTGTTAAGCAAGGAGGCAAGCAACGTAGACCTAGTCTTTGTAGGACTGAATAAGGTCACACTTGAGTATTTATAAGACTTTAGCTTCCTAACATCTAATAATAAGGCTAAGTACATGGTCTTAATTATTAGACTTAGCATAGCTAAAGCTTTAAGAATCAAAGAGCTAAAGATTTATAGTGAAATGCAACAAGTTGTATGATAAGTGAATAACAAATTTGAAGCAAGAGGGGATAACATGGTTAAGTGCTTGCAAAAGGTTTACATTCTCCATAAAGCACTCACCAAAGAAGGGGTGACCATTATATTAGAAACAATCCCCAAATCAAACAACACCTAGGCATACACTCTAGTAAAATGGCTAACAACCATGGAAGTGTTGCTTGGAAGGGTGATCTTCCATAAGACCTTGGCACGACTAAGCCATGAAGAATTAATTAAGTAGTACTAGATCTCAATGTGACCTTTTCATGAATGGACTTGATTGTTGCTTACGTATAGAGTGGATAATTCTTAGAAGGAAAAGTAAAGATTAGATGCATATGGCTAAAGGTAGTATAATACTTATTGATTGATGTAAAACTATATAAATGATCCCTAAGCATAATCCTACTTAAGTTCCTTGTTAAAGAAAAAGAAAATTATCTCTTCCAAGAAATCCATAAAGACAATCATGCAAACAATGTAGGAAGCAGGGTCTTCTCCAAGAAAGTAATTAAACAATGCTATTACTAGCCCACCTTGAATGTAGACACCTTAAAATTGGTGAAAAAATGTGACATTTATCAATAATTCACTAACTACCAACAAGTCCTTGTCATGTGACTCATGTCCATTCCATCTTTATGGCCATTCGTCTAGTGGGAGATAGAAATCAATAAGATTGAAGTAATCATTGTCAATTACTTTATGAAATTAGTAGAAGTTAAGTTCCTCATTTCAATCATAAAAAAATAGATATAAACCCTCATATGGAAAAATATAGTTTCAAGTTACATTCCCCACTCAATTATCATGGACAATGACAAATAGTTTGATTATGCCAAATTTAGAGACTTTTTCTAACCTTAGGTTATTACTCTTAAGTTTGCCCCAAAAAAAAAAACACCCATAAAGCAACAATTAGGCATAAGTAACCAATTACATAATCATCCAAAGTCTAAAGAAGATATTAGAAAAGGAAAAAGGCTTATGGATAAAAGAACTATTAGGTAGGTTATGGACGTATTGCATGACCCCACATATCATGACAAGGCAATGGTACGAATAGAGATAGATGAGCTAAGTTATAGGCAATAGTAGTTTGACATATGCAACAATGATGAAGTGTTATGGGGAGAGCTTGGCCTTTTAAATGGGACAAATAAATAAGCCTTTATATTGATAACCTTATACCATAAGAAGATGAAAAATACCATAACAAGACAACAATGGAGCATTTATTTCATAAAGGTGACTTAGGGCTACAAAAATTTTTAAGGTTAACAAAAGCAACAAAGAGATAAATAAACTTTCCTCTAATAGGGGGGTCTTATAAGAATGTTAAAGAAGTAATAGCTAAGAGTTATCATTTATAGGAACTAAATAAGACCCCAATCACTAGATGTTAGAACTAAAAAAGACTTGTGACATACTATTAGTGAAACATTTATATAAGGCATGTGAAAGGTGCTCTACCATGTAAACTATAAGTAAAGATTCACATTTTGCCAATAATTTACCACTAACATTCTTGCACCTTGACTCATTATTTCATAAAGAAGCTAGAATCATCTATTATGCCCCACATAAGTATGCTATATAGGCTTTTAACCTAAAGTAAAGATAAAACTGCTCAAAGCAACCATGCAAATGGACCAAGTAAGCCTTTTGCAAAAAATACCTATGCAAGTGTGCCACATAAGATTCTTGCTTGATGTAAATCCAAGATAGCTTAAGGTGCTTTATATGAGTGTGTTTCATATGAGTGTGCTACATAGGCCTCTTTAAAATGAAAAAAAAGGCTTAAGGCACTCCACTTAAGACCATTTAGGCTTTTTGCCTCATGTAAAGGCAAGATTACTTATGACACCACATGTGAGCACACTATATAGAGTTTTAGTTAAGAATGTTTGATGCACCCCATGCTAACTCTTCATACAAACTTTTTGCTTGCATAATGCCAAGATTACCTAGAGTGTGCCACAAAGGCCTCTTACAAAAAATATTGAAGGCACTTCATTTGAGCATGTCATTCAAGCTCCTTGCTTAACTTAAAACTTAAACCACCTACAATGCTTCACCTTAGTCTACCATGTTGGCCTCCTACCAAGAACATTTAAGGTACCTTACATTAGTGTGCCACATAAACTTCTTACTTGACATAATGTCAAGATTACTTAAGGCATTCAATATGAGTACACCACATAAGCCTCATACCAAGAACACATAAAATAGCTAATGTGAGCACACAACACATGCTTTTTGCTTAATGCAAAGTGAAAAACACCATGCTCCTTATGTGAACACACCATATAGGCATTTTACCAAAAACACCTAAGGCACCTCACATAAGTACTCCATATAAGTTTTTTGCTTCACATAAACCTAGGACTACTTAAGGCACCTTATATGAGTGGGCCATATAGGCTTTTTAATCAACATAAAGCCAAGACCACTTAAGTTGTCCCATTTGAATGGACCACACTATCACGAGATGAGTTTATAGACACTCTAAAATCCGTGCAACACTAAACAACTTTGAAGGAAAGTTGCTAGTAAAGAAAGAGCAAAGAGTAATAAAAGAAGAGGCTTGGAGAAAGAAAGGTTGGATTGATTGTTTAATTGCTTGAGTGCTTGGTGTTACAAATGAATGAGGTTTGAGGTATTTATAACCCTTTGTCTTGGATTTAGAATTTTCCTATCCTAAATATCTACATGGCATAGTCTTGGAATATTACATTCTAGAATTATGTACAACTCATAAGGTTCTAAAGAATTTTATGGGTTTAACTACCATGAGATCTCTAGAATCTTCTTGGGTCCTTCGGGCCTTTGGTAATGGGTTTGGACCCTTTGATGGATTGAGTTTTGATTTGTTGGCCCATGAAATTCTCCCCCACTTAATGCTTAATAGTCGATGCACATGCGTAGACTTCCATCTTTCTTCTTTTAAAAGAGTATGAGGGCACCATAAAGAGACTTTGAGGGTCAGATGTAGCTTAAGTCCACAAGTCTTAAAATTGTTTATGTAGCTCTTGTAATTTGGGTGGTGCCATACGATATGGTGCCAAGGTAGATGGTTTGACATTTGGCTCCAATTCAATTTCATGATCCACCTCACATCTAGGTAGTAGTCTCTTTAACAACTCTTATGGCATCACATCCTTAAATTCTTAAAGGACTTGTGCTACTTTAGTGGGTAAGGGGCCTTGAGGTTAACATCCCCATTATTGACTTGTCAAATAGTAGCAAGGTAGTTTGGGTTGGATTTCATACCTCCCTTGAATTGTAAGGCAGATAAGGCTTGATCCTCCAATCGGCGAGCATGTTCAGCAAGGATGGTGCAAGCTTTTCCTCTCTCCAATATTCCAAATGAGTTAGAAGCAGGGAATTAGAAGGCTTGTACTTTATTAAAGAACTTCATGCCAAATACCACTTGGAAATCATTCATGGGGACTACGGAGTAGTCAATGCTTCCATTCCATGCGTTAAGGGTTGTGGGAACACCTTTAGCAATGCTAGCAATTGGTTTTATTGGTGAGTTCACTACTTTAAGGGTTTTGCCCTTACTTGTTAGCTCGAGGCCAAGTCGCTTGGCTTTCTCCATGGAAATGAAGTTATGGGAAGCTCTGGTGTCTATGATGGCTTTAGATTACTTCCTGTTGATGGTGATTTGGATGTATAGTAAACTCTTATGGTTGATATGGGGTTATGTGCTTTTCCCCTTCATGGTTGCCAATCTCAGTTTGACCTTGGTTGCCTTATGAAGGGTCATCTTCAAATTAGCTCATGATGCTATTAAGGGTCTTGCGCTTAGGGCAATCCTTCATCCAATGGGAACCATTGCAAATAAAACATGGTGTTTTTGGTTTAAAAGGATTGGTCTTACCACGATCATGTCTTTCACTATTTGATGAGGCTTTAGCCTTCCCTTTATCCATGGATCCTTGCTCCTTGCATTTGGATTTTCTACCCCACTTTTACCCTGGTTGGATCATGGATTGGGTGTTGTATTCCATGAGAGACTTAACAATGGAAATGGCTTCATCCAAACTTTGCACATTATGTCTTTCAAGTTCAACTTTAGCTCAATCTTTTAATCCATCCATGAAGTAAAAAAGGGAATTTTTGTCAAACATGTCCTTAATCTCAAGGATAAGGGTGGTGAATTCATTGATGTAGTCTTAGATGGTCCTTCCTTGCTTTAAATGTTGAAGATGACTTCAAGCTTCCTTCTTGGCATTGTTTGGGCAGAAATGCTTTTTTAATTCTTGTTTAAAGTCTTCCTAAGTGATAATCGAGCAAATACCTTTGCCAACCTTACCATACTTGTGATGCCACCATAGTTGAGTGGCATCTTGTAGGAATGTGGGTGCAGTGCAAATCCTTACTGTATCATCTCGATCGAACTTGGCTTTGAAGTATTGCTCTAAGCCAAAAAGGAAGTTCTCAACTTCCGTAGCATTACAAGTGTTATTATAGGTAACAGATTTAGGCACTTGGATCATGCCAAAGTTGATGGTGTCAATGGAGCATGACCCATTAACAATGGTTTGCTTGTGCTTATCCCAATCGACACAGACACCATCTATCTCACATCTAAAGTCTTGTAACTCATCTTTGGCAAAGGAACGATCATTACATGCCTCTTGTCAGATGTCACTGAGATCACATTTGAAGGATTGGCTGATCTCTCAAAGGTTGGATTTCACCATGTGGGTGACTTCTCTGAATTCCATCTCCACGTTGTTAATATGGGTGGAGTGCTCCTTAAGGGTTGGTTTTATCCTTAAAAAGTTCTTCTCCAATTTTGCAACATAGAACTCCAAGGCCTTTATTAGAGCGGTCTTGGATTTACCATGCCTTGTGTTGTAGGTGTGTTATTCCTTATGGCTTTGCTCCTCTACATGAATTTTGTTGTCAAAAGTCATCTCTGGTGCTTAACAGTAAAATTTAGCTTTAATACCAACTATCACAAAATGAGTTTACAAACACTCTAAAACTCGTGTGGCACCACACAACTTCAAAGGAAAGTTGCTAGTAAGCCTAGAGAAAGAGCAAAGAGTAATAAGAGAAGAGGCTTGGAGAAAGGAAGGTTAGATTGATTGCTTAAGTGCTTGGTGCTACAAATGAATAAGGCTTGGGGTATTTATAGCCCTTTGCCTTGGATCTAGAATTTTCCTATCCTAGATATCTACATGGCATATTCTTGGAATTTTACATTCTAGAATTATGTACAACTCATATGATTCTAGAGAATTCTATAGGTTCAACTACCATGGAGTTTTTAGAATTTTCTTGGGTCATTTGAACCTTTGGTAATGGGTTTGGACCCTTTGATAGATTAGGTTTTGATTTGTTGGCCTGTCATAACACACACTTTATACCTATATTAAGTTAAGATCACTTAAGGTACCTTATGCGAGCATGTGACATAGGCCTCCTATTAGGCCTTTAAGTTCATTAACATAAATATATAAGAAGTTAATGGTATCTTACACTAATTACTACATTGAGATTGGGTATGGACATTTATACAAGCAAAGATGTGGTAAAAATGTGTGTGACACAACAAGTTAAGGGAGGTTAAGGCATTGACTTCAAGTAGAAAAAGTGTTTGGTCACTGGTGTGTGCACTAGCAACTAAGTGATTGCTTAAACACATTAGCATTTCCTCTTACCAATGACTAGATTCCTTAATACTCTTTGAGAAAGTAATGCATGTCTCTCATCAAAATTAGCCAACTTCAGCATATAAGTTGAGATCTAGGTTGATGTTATAAGGAATTGTTGCAAGTGGCTAACAAGAGCTCTAAGAATTGGGCTAACAATGTAAAGACTTAGAGTGTAGACCGAGTCCATCATTGCACCAAGCACCATGAACAAATGGCAATCATAGGTATTGCTCCCTAAAATCATGCTAATTGTTATAGGTCAAAAATGTAGCAATCAAGCTAATGAGCCTTATCTAAGGTAATTTGTTAACATGGACTCTTCAAAAGTAAGAGAACATAGGCTGTTATAGTGAATGACTAATCGTAAAGTGTCAAACTCTCCTTAAACATAGATGTATGTTTTAGCCACGTGGTGGGAAAATGCTCCTAAGAGTGAGGATTCCCATTAGGCATGCATGTTTTGGCATGCCCTTAGATAGTTAGAGGTGTCAACTACCAAATTTATGTATATATGCATAGTGGCAACTAAGGCTCTGTACAAAATTGTTAAAAGGAACACTTGTGTAAGGCCATCAATAATTCCTTTGTACTTTAGGAGAAAAGCAATAAAGGTTAAGAAATGTACCCTGTATGTATGTTTGTTCCTCTTGGGCAAATTATCTTACTTTATGGGTGCTTGAATTGGTTGAGAGTAAGTGTGACTTAGTGATATCAAAAGATTAAAATTTTGAGTGAAATATTGGCCTTGTGACACCTTTTGCCAAGAACACTTAAGACGCCCTATGTAAGAACACCATATATGCTTCTTACTTGACATAAAACCAAAACTACCTAAAGCACTCTATATAAGCATACCATATAAGCCTTCTATTAAGAACACCTAAAGCACCCCATATGAGTACTTTATATAGTCTTTTTACCCTATGAAAAGTCAAGATTGTCAGATTTACCCCATATAAGTGTAGCATATGAGTCTTTTACTACGTATGCTAATGGCACCCTATGCAATTATGCCATACAGGCTTTTTCTTTTCTTTTTTTTTTCTTGCGTAAAGCCAAGATTGCCTAAGGTGCCCTATATAAGCACATCACATAAGCCTTTTACCTTGAAACAAAGTCAAAATTACCTAAGGAGCCTTATATGACTATGCCAAGCAAGTGTTTTTCCAAGCGCATCTATGGTGCTTTATGAAAGTGTGTCATACAAGCTTTTGGCAAAATTGCCTAAGGCACTTAACACAAGTGAACCATATAGGCTTGCCAAAAACTACCTCAATGCACCTTGCACTCTACACATTCCTTTTGGCAAAATTGCCTAAGGAGTCTTATATAAGCCAAACATGTAGACATCTTATCATTAGGATGAATTGGCAATGGAAAGCATAAACACAACAGGGAAACTAAGTGAAACACATAAAGTAAAGGTGTGAGATAAGGGATTAAGAGCATAAAATGAGGGGTTATAGGCAAATAAATATTTAAACCAAGAATAATTTTATTTATTAAGAACAAATTACAATAAGGTACAATACATGTTACATTATAACTTAAGTGCCTAATTTAAATGTATGATGAAAGGGTCAATGTCATAAGATAATAATATGGATTGAAGGAAGCCTCTAGCATAATAATAGTAATTGATGACATTGTAACGTTACCTATCCAAAACTTAGTGAGGAGGCAAGGAGAGGAGAAATGACTTAACTTAACACACACTCTCCCACCTCAAAGTTTCAAATTCTACACAAGTAAGACCCAAAAATGAACCCTTAACCCTCCTTAAACACTTATATCCAATATAAGAGCCATTCTTGACTTATGTTTCCACTTACCTTAAAAAAATTGCTAAGTGGTACAAATTAAGTCTTGTGCTTGTGATAGGTTAATGGTGCTAAAGGAGTAGAGAAAGTTGGTTACATTCCCTTCAATTTTAGCATTAATGCTGGATTACCTAATGTGGTAATATGTTGGCTAAATGATAAAAAGTAAATTTCCTTAATAGGAAATTTGTAAGAAGTAGATGTTCTTCGTAAGCCATGACTTTACATACGATTGTTAGGTTACTGACCATTAGAAAATTACAACAATAGTAGTTCAGACATAGATTAAGAAAGATTTTGCATAAAATAATGCAATGTAAAAAAGTGAAAGATTGTGTTTGTTAAAAACATTGGTCAGCAAATGGCAAAACCCTAGTCATCTCCCAATGAACCAATATATTTTTTAACTATATAATATGAGACTAACTCCAATAATTCTTGAACCTTGATGACTTATCCTTAATTCTTAAGGATATATGAATGTATGTCTAGTTGGTTAGCCCTAGTCCTAGTTGAGAACTCATACTAGACAACTTTGCACTCTCTGAAATCTCTAGACAATCACCTAGATTTGACTAACTATGACTCATAAAAAACTGATTATCACATAATTAACATGCAATCTAACTAGTTTAAGTACCAGAGTTTACTAACATAAGTAGCAAATCTACACCTCAATCTCATCATAAGCATGACTCAAGTCTCTGATCAATAGCTATCGAGACACTCCTCAACTCACCCAAAACCAATCAGTATTATCACCTAAGGAATCTCGTTAAGTGACCGAATAAGAATAAGGTTAGAAAGAGAAAACCAAAATGCATTCATTCAATGATAAAACATGATCTCCAGGTACATGAGTTCAAAAACTCTAAAGTTAAAATGATTGACACAATCATGGAACAAAGGAAAAGAAATACAAAAATGAGAAGAATCAGTTATTTCTGTTTGTCCTTCCTCCCCCTCTTTTTCTATGTTCGTTCACCCCTCTTTATCTTCCTTGTACTTAATGCTCCCTTGGCCGTTCATGCTTGCCTCTTCAGCTTCCTTGCACTTCAATGCTCCTTTGGCCATTCATGCTTGCCTCTTCATCTTTCTACCTTCTAAAATGGATTATTCCTCAACTTGGACATTAACTCCAAGTGGTTTGGATATGATTCCAGACCTTAAATTTGGATGGTAAAGTATCATGGCCCAAAACATACAAATTAGCCCAATTTCTTACTCCATGAAGGCTTGCTGAATTTCACCCATGCATAACTCCATTCAAATGGCCTTATCTTTTTCTATTTCCTTCACGAGAGTTGTAGCTCATCGAGTTAGCTTTCCAAGGACTCAAATTTGGTAGCTAAACTCCTCCCTGTTTATGAGATATGGCCAAAAAAACTAAGCAGTGCACAGCTGATTTGCTCTGTCTAGGACCCCTCTCATGATCAGAGTTCAATATTTTGCCTTATCTAATTGGTTTAAAATTTGCACATGGTTTCTTGGTGGAACTCATAACTTAGTCTCCTAGCTATCCATAGAAATTGGTTTCGTTAAAAGAAACCTTCTGTAACATAAGAAATAATCAAAGTACCTAAATTGCGCAAAAACTGAATTTTCCCAGATTTTTCTGATAATTAGGCATATGGACAACTAAGTGAGAAGTCATTCAAATTACATCATCTAGACTATCAAACATGTATAAAATATAAAGTATGAGGCAAAATATTATGCAAAACTTGGTTGTTATCAACAAACCTTATTTATAGTCATATATCACCTTTATTATGATGACACATAACCACAAAAATCAAGGAAATTATATAGTTTCCTAAAAAAATAAAACATCCCAATTTGTTAAGCTTAATAATTACTATTTGGTTGAGACAACCCTTTAACTACTTTCCATAAATTAGGGGTGGACCTCTCTAAGAAAAAAGGGAAAAGAAAAAAAGCCAACAAGTATAAAAAGATTTCATTCATTAAAACCACAAAAAAAAAAAATACACTTTATCAATTGTGATGCTCTCATTAGCAAATAAAACAAAAAAAAATAAATGAATAAATAAATACATGCATAAGTTCCTTAATGAAGATAAAACAAAAGTAACATGAAGACCATATGGATAATGTCACATCCATTGATTGATTTAAAGAATAGTAATGATAGCTTACCCCATGTCTAAAGTTGGTAAAAGGTAGACCTCCCTATGATTCATTTTAAGAACCCTTAATAGGTAATAAACTCTGCAATGAATTAACTAGGATATAGTAAGACCTAACTTCCCCACTTTCTTGAGCCATATCCTAATAAGAGAAAGGGAGAATCTCTCATAAAGACCTATCATTAATTAATAGCCTATGAGTCAATTCACCATAAGAAATAATATAAATAATGGAATAACACATACCTTATGTAATGGTGGCTACAATAAAGAGCACTAAAGAAGGCTTTACTTCTACTCCTTTTTGTGCATTGCCCATACCTCCTTCCTCATCACCTACTCCTCCTTTTAAATAGAAGGATAGGGTGGCTAACCTCATATCAACATCTACTTCATTATGTCTCTTGGGTCTTTTTGGGTTGGAAAGGCCTATACTTACTTAACTACTAACTTAACCACATCATATGGCTTGAATAAGTGTGTTGGCCTAATTAATTAGTAATCTAATTTACCACTTTCTGTCATTAAATCAATAAAATTCTCTTAGGACCCATCATCTAGCACCTTAAGGTGTCTAACTAGCCATGGCAAGTGATCTTCCATCCTCCTCTAATCTCCATCCTCTAATGATAAAAACTCTATCATGTAACTTATGGGATTCCAAGTCACACAAGTAGGCAAAGAACTCCAGTTTGAAATTGTAATAAAAAGGCATCTTCCCTTCCATCTCTCTTATCACCTCTTTAAAACAATTATAAGGTTTAAGTTGAAACATCCTTGGGTTTAATGATGACAATCACTCAATCGCATATATGTGGGCTAACATGAGACACTTCAGCTAAAGGAGTTTTTACTACACCTAAAGACCCAAAAGCCTAATCAATTGCCACCAACTTTTAAGTTTTACTTAAGTAGGGCAAGCCTTGTTGAAAATATAAAATTTTTAAAGTTAGGGGTTTATGGGCAAATGTAGGGCAACACAAAATTGCTTCATGAAGAATGTGACATAGTTGTTTAGAGGATAATAAGTCCTCTTTTTGGGTAAGGGAATAATGAGTTCATAGTGGTCTTGGATATGAAACATGCACCTAAATTTTCCTTAGAGGTATCCTCACTTAACTTAAGAAAAGGCCCTCTTATAATAACATTATGGAAGTGGATGTGCATGAGACATAAGGAGGATTAAAGGAAGTTACTATCATATGAGACTCTTTAGAAGTTGAGCATTGACTCAAGATGAAGCAATTATTGGAGGAACCAAACATTGGCAAGAACTAGAACTTATACCTATACCATTAGTCACTTTTATTGCTAGATAATAATAAGGGAGAAAGGTTACTCAAATGATTATAGGTAAAAAAAAAAAATAGAAAAAACAAAATAAGGCAAGGAGTGCCAAAGAACTTTTCTTATAGTTAATGCATGTCATTCATGAGATGACATGTCAAAAGGTAATTGTTAAAAGTAATTGATTATACACCTTAATGAGAGTGCACTTAGCACATTTTACAAAGGTTCATTTTAGGAAGGTCACTCTCCAATAATTCATAAGCCACTACAAGTGTTATAATGTGCATTGTTGTTAGATTCTTAGCCTTGTAGGGGACTAAGTGTACTTTCACATTTGCATGCACTTGAGCCTTGACTTTAAAAATCTCTCAGGTATGCTCCTCTATATTAAGTTAAGTTTGGGCTTGCAATTCTTCAATCATTTTCTCTAGGGCCTTGATGGGACCAAAGGATTACCATGGGAAAGCAAAACATAAACCATATCCGAATCATAGCATACTTCCACTACCTTAAAGAGAGATTTTAGTTCCCATTGTAATTGACTACACTAGACTTTGAAATTTTGTAGTCAACTCTATACTAGTTCTACTTCCTATTAAGCCTTCCACATTATGGCCTAGCCCTCCTCTTATGATTTTTCAAGATTGCTACATAAAGTATTAGCCAACTATTAAGGATATTCTACCCTGGAGCATATTAGTAATACCGTAAGAATTATAGGATGGTGGGAGGCAAAGGAAGGTGAATGTTGATCGTCTTAAAAACCTCAAGCAACATTGCTATGGAACCTTGAGGAGGCCTTCACATCCTCTCTCTCTTAGCAAGAAGATACAATTCATACTTAACTAGGAGCATAGGTTGTATTTCTACCATGTTTGTGCATGATTTACATGGCTTAGAAAACTTAGTGTCACATAATGTACAATCACAAGAAAGCGATATTGGTTAACTAGTTATGACTTGTTTCATACAAACCATGTAAAGATCACCAAAAAAAAAGGCAAAAAAACAAACACCACTTAATAAGGGCACTAAGTAATAAATTAAAGGCACCAACACACTTCCTTAGCTATGGAAAATAGGTGATGTGGGTAAGAATTAGAGACTTGTTTATATTTATGTTAATAAAATTTAAAGTAACAATTATTTCGTTTAGGACAATGATTTGATGAAAAGAAATAAAATAAAAAGAAAAACTAAAAGTCCCTTGTTTGATGAGATATTTGCTATTAACAAGAAGAAATTAATTTTATTCACCATACGCTTAAGTAGAAGAAGGAAGATTGATAAAAATTAGTTGTTACTTCACCACTAAGCAAACAAATTACTTAGATAAAATTAGGGGAAAATGCAAGTTGCCTTTTTAATAATATTCTCCAAAACTCCCTTCTAAAATATTTCTTGATTCCTTAAATGGAGAATAAAGCTAAAAGGTAGCTAATATAGTGAAAAAAAATAGAAAACTTAAGGCTCCTACTAATGAACTACAAAATAGACTATAAAATAAAATGTAAATCATAAGAAATTAGCACATGTGGCTTAGGCTTACTCCCTTATTAATTAAGAGTCCAAACTAACATAAAATAATTAAAATAAGAAGAAATAAGCTAGAAATGAACTCCTACAAGCACTCTAATTGAAGTAGTCTTATTCATGTCTAATCCTCTAAATGAGCTATGTGATCAATGTGGGTTCTAACTACTTTGCTTCAATGTTTAGACATTCCATACATGTTGTATTCTCTTTAAGAAGCAACTTCAAGATTGTTTGAAGATTCTTAGCCCTTAAATGAGTAATGGCCGAAAACTATGAACCACATAAACTTGGGCAGCCCCCATATCACCATAAATCACATCATCTTCTCTAGGTTGAATAGGATTTTCCATCAAATTAGACTTTTTGTTGTCCTCCAAGTAAGGTGATAAATCCTTTTTGTTGAATGTAGCTAATACATTACATTCATCTAGCAAATCAATCCTGTAAGCATTGTCATTCACCCTTTATTAGGCTTCTTTTTGCTTAGAAAACTCTCTTTTAAAAAATGAGTCCACACAAGACCAATTTAAACAAATTGAATTTGTTTTCTCCCTTTATTAGTTGTTTTGTCATAAATTACATTTCATTTATTTATTTATTGTTTGACACTCATATGCAAATTTTTAACTAATTCAGTTTTTTTTTCCTATCCAAACATATTTGGTCACTGGTTAGAAACAATGCTAAATTAAATGGAGTAATGGCATTGAATTCATAGATAATCTCAAAAGAAAAATGTTTAATTACACAATGCACACTTTTATTATATGCAAATTTAACAAAAGCCATGCACTTATTCTAATTCTTCAAATTCTTATTTCTAAGTACAAATAAAGTGTTTGGTTTATCACTTTAACTTGCTTATCCATTTGAGGATGAAAAGCTATGCTAAAGAGCAGTCTTGTGCCAAGCTTCTTCCATAAGGTCTTTCAAAAGTAACATAAGAATTTGATATTCCTTTTAGACACTATACTCTTTGGTATTCTATGTAGTCTCACAATTTCTTGAAAGAACAAATCAATCACATGAGAAGCATCATTGGTTTTGTGACAAGATACAAAATGAGAGATTTTTTAAAACCTATCAACAACCATAATAACCATATCTTTTCCTTTTTGTGTTCTTGGCAACATAAGTATGAAATCATACTTATATTAACCTTATATTATGAAACTAAATAATTGGGAAAGATGATTTGGTCTTGGTAAAATTAGCACTTCTTTAAGTTGCCAAATAATTTCTCTTGTTATAGTATTTCAAAAAATTCCCTAAGGTACTCCACATGCTCCTTATGATTCTTATTATAAATTAAAATGTCATCAAATCAAACCATAACAATTCTGCCAATAAACTTATGAAGCACATGATTTATAATCACATGAAAGCACTCAGTGCATCAAACATGCTAAATGAAATGACCAACCACTTATATAATCCATGTTTTGTCTTGAATGTTGTTTTCCCCCGTCTCCCTCTTTTATCCAAATTTGATTATAATCGTACTTCAAATCTACCTTTAAAAACACTTTAAAGCATGCAACTCATCAAGTATATCATCCAACCTAGGAATGGGATAACGACACTTTACCATTATTTTATTTATCACCTAACTATCCACACACATTCTCATAGTCTCATCCTTCTTTTGGCATTAAAAAGGCTAGTACCAAACAAAGGCTTATTGATTCCCTAACATAATCATTCTCTAACAACTCAATTATTTACTATTACAACTCTTTAGCCTCTTATAGATTACTTATATATGTTGTTTTATTAGGTAAGGTAGCCCCCAACATTTTGTATTCTCCTTAAAAAGCAATTTTAGAGTTTAAAGATTTTTGGCCCTTGAATGAGTAATTGACCTAATACAATGAACCACAAAATATTGGGCAACCCTTATATCACCATGGATCACATCAATAGGCATTGAGGTGACCATTTAAATATGTGATTGTTTGAAAACTCAAAAATGAAATCCCTCAAATAAGACTCAAGCATTAGCAATTGGATTTTTTTTTGGTGGGGGGGTAGAGGCAAGTCATGAGGAGGCCCATAACCAATTAGAAGTCACCTTACGATGAGCACAAAAGATCTTATCATTAGGTTCACACAAGTACTATCAAGCCCCTAGGGACTTTAGAGACTTGCCTCTCAAATTTGTTATAGTAAATAAGGAACCTAGACCTTATATGAAGAAGTGGCTTCACACATATCATATCATCATTAAACCCCACTCACTATAGCTAGCTCAGTAACATATAAATAGACTAGAACGACACTTGCACAAAGTAATAACTTTATTTCTTTTACATACATAAGAACTCTTCATGCCTTTATTAACTTGATTGTCATGGTACGAACATTGTAGTCTACTTTTGGCCCTTAGTTGTATGTTCTTGTGTAAGACATAGCCAAGACCTTTGTAATTAGGCCTCAATATAGATTCAACCTAACTAGACCAAGCCACATATCCTTTATGGTGAACACCTGTCATTAGATTATTTATTGAGTTAATTTTTTTTAATGATAATGTATTTTTCTTATTGCATTTCAAAATATAGGTTGTAAATTGGTATGACGAATAAAATAAAGTATTTGAAATGTAATCTTACCATATATATATATATATATATATTAATAATTATAAACATAAAAATAACAATTATATGTAATAATGTTTAGATTATAAATCCTTTTTAATAGTTAAGTTTAAAATGTTTTGACAAAGTATTTATGGAAAAAATTGGTTATATAGTGATTTTAATTTTAATGATTAAATTACAAGTTTCATAAAATTTATGAATTAATTTTAACTTTTAATGAAATTTATAATTTAATTTCAAATGAAATAAAGTTTAAAGGTTTGATCATAATTTCTAATATTTTAAAATAAAATCAATATGACCGTAGAAAAAAAATCAAAATTTTAAATTTTTTAGTTGATCTCACAATTGAATAAATTTTTTACTAATTGTTAACTAATTTTGGTTTTTTTTGATATTTAACAGTAAATTGAACTAGTAGTTTAACTAAATTTAAATTTAATTGATCTAATTGATTGGTCTCATTTGATTTATAATATACCAACTCAATATACTCTTTATTGAAAATCAAACAACTTTATGCATTACAAATCCCATGACTATAGTAAAATGGGGGGACGTGGGAGGACTTTGTAAAAAGATTAATCAAGCGCGCAAAGGTGGGTAGAGCCGAAGCTTTCATCATAGGTAGGCTCTAATGGGGCCAGTAGGAGTACGAGTTGCAGCCAGATATACTTGACTCACAGGAAAGCCAGCAAGTCAAACTTTCAAGCTTGCAAACGAGGAAGGAGGATTGACTCACCGAGAGGCTTGTAGATGAAATTCTCAAACATGTAAGCACTGCATTAGGTCTCGGAAACTACAACTAAGGCTAAATCTAAGAAAACTAAACAATTGAAAGAAAAGCCTTTAGTACGAGTAGGAGTAAATTTTCTTGTGGAATTGAGATCTTGGGATATTTATTGGTTAATCTCAACTTTGATTTGAGACTATTCCTTACTTTATTTCACAAGTCATAAGTCATGACATGTGTTATTGTTATTATTTTGTGGTTTTAATGGAGGGTTAGAGACCCAAAGAAAACTAAACAACAACCATTCCAGGCAAGATCATACCCCCAATGTTCTCCAACAAGATCTGACAAAGTCCAATAAGGGGCTGGTCCTGGAAAATCAACTGAGGAGTCTGCTTGAGAGTAAAAGTTGCTAGCTAGTCAACCAATCTGTTAGCCTTGCTATAAACATGAGTTAGTTGCACGTCCCAACTGAGCTGTAGAAGGCTTCTACATTCATGAACAATATTGATCAGAGGATGAGATTGTTGAACTCTTTTGGTAACAAAACCCAAAGCCACCCGGAATCAGACTCATGGATGAGTCTCCAAGACCCAAGAGTCGAGGCACAACTTAGGACCTAGAGTATAACCCAGACTTCTGCTGCTAGTTTTGTGGTGAAGCCTACATTCTGCACGAACCCTCCAATCCAGGATCCTTGAGAATCACGAAGAATCCCCTTACAACAGCAGGCCCAGTGTTGTGTTCTATATGAGGAAATTACCAACAAGTACATCCTAGCGAATGATTATAGTTTGATTTTTGAATTCCACATTCCAAGCTGCCAAGTATTCTTCAACCACGGATAGAATAAATTGCACAAAGTAGCTTGCCATGTCTCTTTCCCCAAGGGTAATCACATTCCTCCACCGCAAAGCCCATAAACAGGTAACAGCAAAGGGGGCAGGCCAGTTCTGTAAGAGGCCCTCGCTAAAGTTCTGCCGCAAGTTATCTGTCAACCACATAGTCTCTGTAATTTCGAAAAAGTATGCCTGATGGCATGGAGCAATAATCTGTTTCCACAAGGAAGAAACCTGTATGCAGTCCCACAACAGATGGATAATATTATCCACCCAGGAATAACATAACAGATAAAAGAGAAGATTGGCTAATCCCCTCGTGCCACCTTTCCTTGTTGGTCATCAGTGCACCATGGCTTAGTTTCCAAAGAAAGATCCTGAGACATTCAGGGACAGGGACTCTCCAAATAGTGCCATATTTAAATTGCCCCGAAATGAGTCTGTTGGCCCATTAAGACTCTTATAAGCAGATTTGACTAGGAACTGTCCATCCGGGGTGTGTGCTCATCCAAGACTATCCTCTATATGTTGTTATTAGATAGCCGGTAGGCTTTTAGCTTGGGAAGCACTAGGGAGGCCAACTTACCCTGTTGTACTGCCCAATCCCACGCCTTAGATGGTTTCCAGTAAGAAGCAACAAGCCTCGGCTACTCTTCAGGCCCTGGCACCCCTGTGGCATCGTCCAACAGGAGCTCTGGAAGTAGCCACTAATCAAGCCAAAACCGAGTGCTTCTGTCATTGTGTACCCTGTGCATGAGGCCATTTTCTAAGCAATGTTTAGCGCAAACCATACCCTACCAAGCATGGGAGGCATTCTGTTTATGTTCAAGAAAGGCGACTCCAGTATCTGCCCCGCAATATTTGCCATGTAATAACCAAACCCACAAACTTTGTTTTTTCTGTAAGGCTCTCCAGCCTGACTTTGACACCAAAGCCTAGTTCTTCTCGCTTGTATTTCCTCTTCCTGATCCACGCCTATCCTTCGACTGGCATATAGTGGATCACTGAACTAAGTGAGCTTTCCTTTTGTTCTTTGAATCACCCTATAAAAACTCACCTTAAACTCGGTCAATCTGATCACACACGGATGCTAGTAGCTGAACTGTATGCATAGTATACAACAAGATTGTTGGGCTGACCAACTTGATAAGGGTTAAATGGCCTGTTATAGATAATTGTTGAACCTTTCACCCTACAAGACTAGATTGGACCGATCCAAAATAGCCTTATGTTTATCTTTAGCAACTCTTCCATGGAATACTTGCAATCCCAAATATTTGCCAAGGTCTGTAGTGATACGGAGTCTAGCCACTTGGCTTATTTGGCTTGCCCTGCCCTTCGGAACATTGCTGGATAGAAATATACGGGACTTAGTCAGGATAATCAGCTGACCAGAGCTAGGACAAGGCACATCCATGCACCCTCTAATGTCCTTGAATTGTTGCATACTTGCTTCCACCAGTAAGACCACATCATCTGCAAAGAAAAGATGGGAAAGTACCAATCCTTTCCTTGATATTGACACCGACATCCACTCCCCTTCCTGAACAATTTGTTCAAGTAGATGTGAGAGTTGTTCGATACAAAGCAAAAAGATATGGGGAAATAATGAATCCCCCTGCCATATACCTTAGGATGGTCTAAACCCATCATAGGGTGATCCATTTTAAACAATTCTCATGGTAGCAGATGTAATGCACTCCATTTTAAACCACGTGTATTACTTGATCTTCATACCTCGACCACCAATGCTTCCTATGATTCTTATTAATTCTATTGAGCTATATATAACATATATATATATATATAACAAAAATGGATTTTCCTAAGCAATCAATTGAAGGTATCTATCATTATTATGTGAGTTATCAATGGACTTTCAAACTCAAGATGGATTCATACCCAAAAGAAACTCAAGAAAGATTAATAACCTTGGAAAAACTTCTGTAGTGAGAAAAATAACTTTTTTTATTCATTAATTATTTGTTCACGAGGCTAGCAATAAATTATACCTATTTCAATAGTAGCCATAAAACGATTTTTTTCATGAAGAGTATTATAAACCAGGTGCATCCAAATGATTGCTTAGTTTGGGAGTTTTCATCCTTATAGACCCATTGAGTTAAGAGTCAAAAGATGAGGAAGCATATTGAACATGAAATCGCTTAAATTCACAGAACTAAAGTTGGAACCTCTGAAGAAATTATCAAACAGCTTCAATAATGACAATGCTTGATAAAATATTGAAACTTGTTGAAGAAAATTAGCATATTCTTTCTATGCACTCTCGCACAACTGGTGCACAGGTCTGCATTTACAAAAGAGTGCAGCAGATGAGCATCCTTCAATAACTGAAAGTTTTACTAAGGCAGACAACGTCTACAAAAGGAATCTGCTGCCCACTAACATGAAATAAAATCTAATTATCACTATCTCATGTTTCCCAGTACCGTTCGTGCAATGTGGTCAAATGAACCAAAAGAACTCAATGATCCCAGATAACAAGCTTACATGATTTACAAGAACGGAAGTGAGTCATATCATTATGCCTTCTCTAGTTTCACTGAGCATATCAGTTAACCTGTTGAGAAAAAAGAACTAAAATGCCTTGGGGGCCAACTAGTATCTCGTTAAGGAAGCTTATCAACCCAAACCACACCACAGGAGTTATATCCACTCCTCCAAGCGGTGGTATCACCTTCCGGGTTGGTATAAGAAGGGGTTCTGTGGGAGCATAAGCAATGACAAATGGAAATTCCCCAACCGGAAGCTTTGGATACCAAGACATTACAATCCTTAAAATAAACAGAAAGGCAAAAGCAGAAAGAAATGGTCCTAATATACCAACTGCTAGCTTTGCGGAGGCAGGGTCTATATCTGCCAGCATCGATGTATGGATGAAATCTAATGTAGCGTTTGATGTCTTCATTATGTTGATCTTGGCATTAGTCACGAACACAGAATGTTCATACTGGAGACCCAAAAGAGATGCACATGAAGGCAACTGTCCAATGTTGAGAGAGGATGTACCTCCCACAAAAATACATGCACTACGCCAGGGGACTTGATGCTGCGTACCTGGATCTGCTCTGGTAGGGTACCTGAATGTGTCCTGCCACAACATGAATAGTTAAGAGATGCCCCATAACATGTAATATAGCACGATGGAGTTTGAATTCACTCTCCAAAGGACTGTAGAATACACTCCATTACAGCAAACACAATCACCAAAAGCACCCTTAAAAAACCATAATCATCATAAGCCATGTTTGACAATGTTTGCAATACAATGTTTGACTCTATCTCTCGCCAGGGAAATATTTAATGAAATCCGTGAAGTGTTACCAACTCCCACATGGACTCGTTTAAAATATTGCCCTGAATGACCTTCCTTAACTTATTCAGGACAGTCATGGTGAGTGACATTTGAAGTAAGAAAATTTTCACCAACTTAAAAATATCAACTGGTATGGTATCCCCATAAGCCGCAATGACTATTGGGGGCAAATTGTGTTTAGACTAAACTGCTAAAATTTGGATGCAACCTTCCTCAACAAACAACGCTTTCAGGTTACCAAGGACTCATTGGCCACTCAATCAACTACTATTGCATGAAATTAAGAATTCATAAGAAAATGCAAGAAATCATCCACCACCAACCCCATGAAATCAGGATGTGAAAAGGGGCAATAATCAAAAGGGAAGTGCTGTTCAAAATCGAGACACAGCCATGCTGCTGCCCTGCACTGCTGTAACTTACAGTAATAGATATACGGTAGTTGTCTTTCTTATGAACCAAAGGCCAACCCCAACCTACACCAAAACAAAAAACACACGACATACGTTCATTGTTAAAATAATTAACCACTGACAGATGAAATAATCCCAACAAACAAAGAAAGAGAAGAAGAAAATGGTACCTCCTCCATTCGTATGGGTATGGTTGAAGAGAAGGGAGCACATTACCATTCTTTTGTGTATGTGGGGTGTGGGTGTGTGGGGCTGGGGGCGGCAGGCGCGGAGATGATGAGAGCTGTGTGTGGACTGCAACGAGGAAACCAACTGGATGGGTGCGTTATCCACCTAAAACTAAAAGCTTGACAATTAACAAAGAATGGGTCAGGAGTTCATCTTTTCTTTGGGGTTGGGTCCCATTTGCTAAAATTATCTATTTTATGCCGCTAGTCTCAAGCATAATTTTTAAAATTTAAAACAAATACTAACTCAATTTAAAGTCTAATTCCACAAACTATAAGAATAATTATTGGTTCATAGGTTAGACTAATAAGTTAATATTTTTATATTACATAAAAATATATAAAATGTTATTAAATTAAAATTTAAATATATATTTATAAATATTTTTAATAAAATAATATAATTGTAAATAATTTTTATAAAAAATTAAAAATTTTAACAAAAATTTATCTAATTCACCTATTAGACTATTAAGAAAATTTGTTGAATCCAAATTTTTAAACATTGGTTCATTGATTCAATCATCAGTTTAGTTTAATTTTTAAAAATATAGTTACAAACTAATAATAGAATTATTAATTTGATTTAAGTTTCAAATATAAATGAGA
Source organism: Rhizophora mangle (assembly GCA_037832345.1). Taxonomy (NCBI): domain Eukaryota; kingdom Viridiplantae; phylum Streptophyta; class Magnoliopsida; order Malpighiales; family Rhizophoraceae; genus Rhizophora; species Rhizophora mangle. The sequence continues at coordinate 3,498,374 of JBAPLJ010002025.1, read as the reverse complement.
AAAAAAAAAAAAATATTATTTATTTTATTAGTTTAATTTATTTTTATTGATGAAATTATCTTTAATTAATTGTCTTAATTCGTTCCCTTTTATGAGTTATTAAAAAAAATTTTAAATAATAACAAAAAAATCATGGTGTGTCAAACAAATTAATTTTACAAAAATTTATGAATTATACATTTTAAACAAATTTTAAAATATCCAAAATAATTGTAAGAGTCAAACATATTTTAATATTTTTTAAGATGATTTAAAGGTTATTATTTATTAATAATAATTGTATAATTTAAAATAATTTACATAATTTAAATATACTAATATATTAATTAAGTAAAACAAATTATGAAAAATTTAAAATATTTCTTTTAGAAATGAATTTTATAACTTTTCATCTAATATTCTTAACGTAAAATGATAAATTGACTAATTGAAATAAATTTTGAAAAGTAATTTACTTGTAACAAATAAAAAGTTGATGAAATTGAAATCAATATAACTTATTTAATGAATTATTTAATTTAATGAATTGTTTTTTCATTTATTATATATAGCCATACAAAATGGTATCCCTCCTCGTGACTTGGAAACATTAAATTAGGAAAATCTCGATAATAGTACCTGGCACAACTCTAACTGCAAAAGGACTCCAGCCAGGAATAAAAGTGAAGGTTAAGATACGAATATCTTTTGTGAGTATGGTAAACATGCATAATTCAAAAAGGAAAAAGAAAAAAAAAAAAAAAAACACCAATCTCGAAAAAATATCATGTTATCCAACTATCACAATCATGTCATTGATATGATCAGAAAATAATTACACCCATCAACTAGGGTAGACCATGTAATAACAAAAACAGCATGAACATTGTCTATAGGTTTTTTTTTATTATTATTAATTTTTCAAGTAACTAAGTGTCATGAAATTAATTTTAATCTAAATATGTCTGATAATGTCATAAAAATATATATTAGATTATAGCAAGTTGTACTAAGATATCAATACAATCACACAAAAGTAGCCAAAGCAATGATATCAGTGCTTATACATAAAAAATATTGAGATAGAGGAATGTCTGGGATTTTTGGATAGCAGGAATACACGATAATAGGGTATAACATGAAGATCAAAAAGCCAACAGCTCTCATATAATATAAATATAGTGCAAGAAGCACTTGGAACCTATCTCTCCTACGTTTAGTTACTAAACAATTTTAAATAAATTCTGACAAATAAACTTGGATTCATTAACCAGCATTCAAAAAAAAAACTGAAATTTATATTATATAGTAAATAAACATCATATAACATGCATATACAAGTCACAAGATAACTTAGCATGTTACACATACTTACATTACTCATATTTCATAAACTGGAAAACAAGTTAACTAGTTGTGTTACTAATAATTGTCCATATTTGGAATCCTTTATCATACTTAACAACTTGAAACCAACCTTTGGATAAGTTCATACGCATCTCGCAAGCTTTTGATTGCCATTCTTAACTATTCGAAGGTCTTTATATGCCCCTCTTTATTTTCTCAATAGTTTGATTACAGGTGGGAGAAACACACTGTATCTTCAACCTTCCACCTAGGGCGTACTAGGCTACAAAGCCTAATGAAGCAGTAAGATCATTGGATTACTCTAAGCCAATGTCTATGAATCTCACAATCAGTTTCATCTGTAGGTATATTTTGATTGGTGGTAAGTATATCTACTTTTACCTTACGACCTCAAATACCTAACCATGATTATGAAATTTCTTTTTCTGGAACCTTAAATCATGATGAGATCCTCATTGAAAATTTTTACAAATTTATTGACAATTGGCAAATTTTCAAACTTGTTGAAAAACAGATCTACAAAACTTCCAAATTCAACATCCTTAGAAAAACAAATTACACCATCAAAACTATTGAAAGAGATTGTCACCTGTCTAGATCTATCGAAACTATTAAATTACTTTATCATGATTCTATAAAATATCATCAAAAACATTATAATTATCTGTATCTAGGCATGGTTCAAATAGGTATTAAACCACTTTTTAGATAAGGGCTTGATACATCAATACTTGTTGGATTAAGAGATTGTCAATTGTTAAATTTTGATGATTCTCTCCTTAGCATTATTGAATCGAGTTTTTGCTCTAAACTAGTTTATTTCAACTGTTATCCTGATTTTATTGTTTCTTTACATGATAGAAACATTTTAGATGTTATAACTTTGCAAATCAAAATCCATAACAATCGTTTTATAGAAAGTTATATACCCCTAAGTTTGATGTATAGAATCCAATACAAGGCCATGAAATCTTCATTTCATACGAAGACCCTTCGTGGCTCTAACGACAAAGGCGAAACAATTTTATGGCAAATGGATATAAGAAGATCCAACCTTCAAACCCCAAAATACATCAAATGGCACGAAGTTGAACTCCTAGACACATGGAAAACCAACAATGCCATCATTCCTCAGCCTCCTGTTAATTCCAATCTCAATAGGATTATCTAACATAACGATGGAAGTGTTAGTGACCAAGTCAATCACTATGGAGTTGTGTAGCCTTTTACGTCAACAAAAATGTTGAGTTAGAACGTGGTGTTCCACGCCTAGTAATCAATTACAAACCTTTAAATAACACTTTGGAATGAATCCGATATCTCATTCTTAACCAAAAAGATCTACTTTAAAAACTTGTGCATGCTCATATATTTTCAAAATTTGACATGAAATCTGGATTTTGACAAATTCAAATCCATGAAGATGATCGTTATAAGATTGCATTTACTGTCTCATTTGGTCAATTTGAATGGAATGTCATACCATTTGGACTTTAAAATGCACCTTTTGAATTCCAACGTATTATGAATGACATCTACATATCATGTATGCATTTTATAATAGTATACATAGATGATGTGCTTGTCATTTCTAAAATTATTGAAAAACATATCAAACATTTGCATCATTTCATACATCTAACCAAAAAAGCAGGCTTAACTGTTTATGGATCCAAGATGGATCTCTTCCAAACTAAAATACGATTCCTTGGACATTATATCTCCCAAGGGATTATCACCCCTTTTTCCAAATCTCTCATCTTTGCAGAAAAATTTCTAGACCAACTTACTGACAAAACACAGTTGCGAAGATTCCTTGGAAGTCTCAACCATGTTGTTGATTTCTATCCAAAACTACACCTTATCATTAAATCAGTCCATGAACGCCTATCTAAAAGAAACTCTTCAAAACCCTGGAATGAGGATCTCATGCAGCTTGTCCAAATAATAAAAACCCAAATTCGAACTTTACCTTGTCTACACTTAGTTGATCCTTTGCTACCCAAAATAGTAAAAATCGATGCATTCAATTTAGGGTATAGAGGGATTCTTAAACAAGTAAAGGATTAAAGAGAGCAGTTAGTGAAATTCACTTCCAAACATTAGAATGAGTGTCAACAAAAATATTCCACTATCAAATAGGAAATTTTAACCATTGTTTTATGTATTTCAAAATTTTAAAATGATTAACTAAATCAAAAATTTCTTGTATGCATTGATTGCAAAGCAACCAAATTTGTATTACAAAAAGATGTTCAAAACCTGACTTCTAAACAAATTTTTGCCAGATGGCAAGTCATTTTAAATATTTATAATTTTGATATTGAATACATCAAAGGTTCTTTTAATAGTCTTCCAAATTTTCTTATAAGGGAATATTTATAGGATACAAGCCATGCCACACAAAAAGAAGACCTCCAAAACCAAAATATGGGCTGAGGCTTGCAACCAGCCAAACTCTGATTATGATTCCCAACCAATGGCACAACCACGTAAACAAGCTTTTACCGAATCATCCAACTCTTTTGACCCAAGTTTTAACTAACTTAGCCCAATAGCCAAAAGAACTCTTAAAACTCTTCTTGCAAAACTTAATAAAGATAAATCCACAACCAAATCAAAAAGGAGACCGACTCCACCCTCCTCACCAGAAGCCCTTGAACATCAAAATGCCTTTATCAAAGGCAAACACACCTTCCAAACAAATGATGATTTTACCGTCACAAAAGGAAGTATCACTAGTTCCTCCTTTCCAAATTGATTTTCCAAAACTAGAAGTGGTTATTTCTAAAACCTCTCAAAAGTTTTTCCCACCAACTTATTTTAAAAAATCCGCTTTCCAAAACATTAATGATCCTTGCAAGTATGCAAAAAATATATTTTAAGACTAATTTTACAAACCCTGAGATTTTTGTCGACCCCATAATTTCTATAAAGTCATCTTTGTTGATACATTGGCATAAATTCGGATGTACCACTAGACCGAAGCAATAAAATGTTGAGAATTAGTTCTTACCAATGATTAGATCGAAACATTACAAACTGTCCACATGACATGTTCCTTACTTACCTCTTCTAGAACTTCAATATTTTTTACAGACTTGGGAGTTCTACTTGTCTCCCCTTCATCATAAATTAGGAAAGTAGTCTTTTTATCGGCTCTCTTCATTATTTTACAGAGAACAAATGTCCTCTGCACAAGTTGGAAGTACAAATATACAAGTCAATTGCAACAAGTTGGAAGTACAAAGATACAAGTCAATTGCAATTGCTATCATGTTTAGTTCAGAATTTTAGTGATAAAAAGGAGGTATTGCATGCATACCTGACTATTTGGTGGATTGAAGGCTGCACTAAACTCATGCACGACATATTTGGTGTTCACTCCACGAGGAAAACGTCCCTTGTAGAAAACGAAAATTCGCCTTGTACCTGTCACTCCATTGGGGCGCTGAGTTGTAATTCCACGGGACTCGCCAGTTTCTTTCCATTAGCCAAAACTTTAAATCTTCTGCATAGAAAAAATGGCTCACAGTTCAATAGGCACTTAAAAGCATGAAATTGGTCGCATTGAACATATAATTACTTACCAGGCAAATCCCAAGGCTCCATTGCCGAAGACATCAAGTTCATGGATTTTGCTAACTTGTTGATAGTTACCAAGAATCTTTGGCTTCAAATGACAACTCACCATTTCTTCATCGGTTGGGCAAAATCTATTTTCATCAATACAATACATCTCTGAAGTCATTGGCATGCTCGTCGTTTTTGGACACAACTAATACTGTTTTACAAAGAGGAGTGCGCTAATAGAAAGGGTAGTAAGAGTGAGCTAGTTAAACTCTATTTTGGTAAAGCAAGAAATGAAGGTGAGACACGGATGGCTAGAAGTAGAAGCAGCAGCAAAAGTAATGAAATAGCATTACTGTCGTGAAACATTTTTTGCTAATACATGTCTCATAAATTTTATTTTTTATTTAACCATGTACGGTTTGAAACAGGTGTTTTTTTTTTTTTCATAAAAAAAAAATTCTTTTTAATAAATATTGAAAGAAATGTAATTTTTGTTCACAAATAAAAATCAAATGCAGTTATTAGTATTTTAATTAATGTTAATATCGTAAATAAATAATTATATAATACAAGCAATGCAAGGATCACCAATTCCAAGGCTTAAGCTGGAAATGCCGAGGAAGTTTCTGTCCTTGTAGGCGAGGTTACCTGGGCAACCATCGAGAATGTTCTGGAATACTCTTCCGACGCTCATTTAAGAACTCTTATTACTTGTAAGCCACGAAATGGGGGTATTTTAGTCAAAATGAGTGTGCCCCCTCACTCCTCTGATGACGTAAGTGGAAACAAAACAAAGTAACTTGTGACAATGTCTTGTTCCTTCCCAGAACATTCTCGTTGGACTTGTGGCCAATGACGATTGAGCCCAAATAACCCGTAGAGCAAGGTAACAACCTCACCTTCAAGTTCAGAATTTTCCTTTAAATTTCTAACTCTAGTCTTAGCATTTGTGATCTTCGCGTTGCTTTCTTTATATAATTATATATTTACAACAATTAAAATACCAATAATTACATTTGATTTTCATTTGTAAATAACCAATATTTATCAAAAAAAAAAAAAAAAAAACACCTCTTCCAAACTGATATCGTTAAATGAAAAAGAAAAATTATTAGTCAAAATAATAGATGCATGCATTGGTAAAGAAAACGTTCACAAAAATGTATTAAGGACAATAATGCTACCATGTGACAGAAAAATTGCACGGTAGAAGAGTCCCATGAAGTAATTGAGAATGGACGCCTGCGAACTACATTGATTATAATTACAATACTAATGCACTGGCACTAGTCACTTTTTCCTTTTTTCCTCTTTTTCATTTTGTATTTCACACAACCTTGTCAAGGGGGTTACAGGCGTCTATATGTGAATGTGGTCGGTCAGTCAACAGAAACACACAAGACCCTCCTCCACTCTCCCTCCAGCACAAAGATGCCGGTTTATCTATTTGATTGCTTCTGCTGCTGCTCCTACTTCTAGCCATCTCCGTCTCCTCGTCATTTCTTGCTTTACCAAAATAGAGAATCCCTTCTCTTCCGTTGCAAATCCCCAATCCCTATTTTAGGAGGAGGAACGAAAAGTACCCTTCTTGCCTTGATCTCTTACTTTTTCGAAGAGCCTCACTCTTATTACCTTTTCTATTACTTTACCCTTTGTTCTGTGTTGCATTCCTTGGAAACAGTATTATTTGTACCAAAAAATCGATGAGCATGCCAATGAATTCAGAGATGTATTGGGTTGATGGAAATAGATTTTGTCCAACCGAGGAACAACTGGTGAATTGTTATTTGAAACCAAAGATCCTTGGCAAGGATCAACAAGTTAGCAAAATCCAAGAACTCGATGTCTTCAGCATGGAGCCCTGGAATTTGCCTGGTAAGTAATTATAAGTTCAATGTGACCAATTTCACGCTTTTAAGTGCATATTGAGCTATGATCATCTTGTTTATGCAGAGCATTTAAAGATAACCCCAAATGATTTAGAATGGTACGTCTTTTGTCCTCGCTACTTAAATTCTGGGAGGCCAACGAGGAAATCAAATGTTGGCTACTGGAAAGCTACTGGCAAAACTCGTGAAATTACGACTCAGTTCACCAACGAAGTGAGTGGTAGAAGGAAAATTTTCGTTTTCTACAAGGGACGTTTTCCTAATGGAGTGAACACCAAATATGTCATGCATGAGTTTAGTGCGGCCATCAAACCACCAAATTGTCAGGTATGCTTGCATTACCTGCTTTTTAGCACTACCAGAACTAAACATGGTAGCAGTTGCAATTGACCCGTATCTTTGGATTTCCAACTTGTTCATTGTGCAGAGGACCTTTGTTCTCTGTAAAATAATGAAGAGAGCAGATAAAACGACCACTGTGCCAACTTACGATGAAGGGAAGACAATCGGAACCCTCGAGTCTGTAGCAAACGATGAAGTTCCAGAGGAGGTGAGGAAGGGACATGTCTTGTGGCCAGTTTGTAATATTTCGATCTAATCATTGATAAGAACTAATGCTCAACATTTTTGTGCTTCTTTCTACAGATAGCTCCTGAAGATCCTAATTATCCTAAATTTCTGGCATATCTGAACTCCTTTTCCGACTGTATTGAGCAGGCTTACTAGCCTTAACGATGCACTATATTATTATTAGCTTAACCATGAGAGGGGGAAAGAAAGCTTTGTTCTGCTAGCTTTTATCATACTATTGTTAATTGCAAGGAGTCATATGCAATTGCTCGTTGTCTGTTCAATCTAGCTTTGTTCTGCTAGCTTTTATCATACTATTGTTAATTGTAAGGAGTCATACGCAATTGCTCGTTGTCTGTCCAATCGTTAGTCAAGGCCGTAATTAACAATATTACAGCGTAAATTATGCACCTGGTAGCAAAACATATTTTAAAATACCGTATATTTTAATATTTTTTAAAATGATTTAAAGGTTATTGTTTATTAATAATAATAATATAATTTAAAATAATTTATGTAATTTAAATATATTAATATATTAATTAAAAAATATAAAATATGACAAACTTAAAATATTTCTTTTAATAATGAATTTTATAACCTTTCATCTAATATTACTTAATTTAAAATGATAAAATTACTAATTGAAATAAAATTGTGAAAGTAATTTACTTGTAACAAATTAAAAGTGATGAAATTGAAATTAATAATAATTTGTTTAATGAATTATTCAATTTAGTGATTTTTTTTTTCATTTATTATTTATAGACATACAAAATGGATCCCTCCTCGTGTGCTAAATAGAAGCTGGAAACATTAAACTAGGAAATCTCGCAAAGATATGCTTTCCCTTCTTCTCAAATTAATTGTTGAAATATATATATATATATATATATATATATATATAGTTTTGGATTTTCACATATTTTTTCACATATAGTAATGAAAGACGGTAATAAGGATGGCCGTGCAAAAGAAGCCAACAAAAAGGCAGGAAACTGAATTAGGTGAATGACCTATTAGCTAATGATTGGCAATTTCAGAAGACAGGGTGGAGTTGTCTGCTTCTCGGTGGCCATCATCGGCATAAGTTTAAAGTTTGCCTTTGATGAGCATGAAACTTACGCATACAATTGGTAAGATATCCTCCCCTTTTGCCTTCTGGTGGAAGAAGCCCCATTTGTTCTTTCTGGTGGAACTTGCATATTATATAAATTAGCACACCTAACAGAACAACCTGACTTATGCCCAAGAGCACCTTGAAAGTGTAGCAAAAGGTCAGAAAACAGCATCCTTATTCTCTGAACTAAACACCATGAATTGAACACTGCCGGGAACTCCAGAAAACCCAAAAAATCAAAGCTGGGTTCCCACAACGAGACGGCAACATTATAATAACAAAACCAGGAGACCACAATTCAGCTGCGTCCCAATCTGCTAAAAACCAAGTAGCCCAACATCACCACAAAACAACTCCTCCAAGATGACCCTCTCCAAGGTTACCAAACCTCCAAACCTGAACCAAGTTTAGAAGATGCCCAATATAAACGTCAGCTCCAAAAACTCAATGAGGTATTCCCACGAGCATTTGGTATACAAGTGTCATCTTCAGGGGCAACAGCCAAGTCCATACCCAGTGAATCCCAATAACAATAACTCATGACTGATAATTGAGTCCACGAATAATAAAAAACGCTCAATATCATCGAAACTCAGAAATTATATCTGAAAATTTTGAACACAAACATGATTTTGGCTTTTCCAGGCAAAATAAATCAGAAATTGGAAATAGAATCGTTAACAAAGAGACCCTAAACAATCACGAAGATTGTGTGGGGGACCATATGGATATCGCTGTGCATCACAGTGTAGAAAGTAAAATAAGGAAGAAATTATCAAACATTAGTAGCAGTGGAGAGTCATTAACATCTCAGAAATTAGGATACAAGGGTGCAGAAAAGCTCCTAGAAAAATCTACTACTCTCTAACAAGTCACACTTTAGTACATTACAAATTTTATGCTTAGGTAACAGCAGGAAACCACCCAGAGCTCAGAAGGATAGAAGCTGCTTGCTTGTGGAATAGAACAAGTGAACAATCTATTTGTTCTGTGCTCCGACAGGGTGTATAATTTAGGCTGTAATATTGCTAATTACAGCCTTGTCTAACGATTGAAGAGACAACAATCAATCGCATATAACTCCTTACAATTCTAGCAGAAGTCAAGGATGTAATCCTGCCGATTCCAGCCACTAAAGAGCACATTTGCTAGAACTTCAGGACCGTAAGGATCTACCTGTAGAAAGAAGCACAAAAATGTTGAGCACTAGATCTTCTCAACAATTACAATCTGCGCAGATAACATGTTCCTTTCTTACCTCTCCTGGAACTTCATCGTTTGCTACAGATTTAGGGGTTCCGCTTGTCTCCCCTTCATCATAAGTTGGCACTGTGGCCTTTTTATCGGCTCTTTTCATTATTTTGCAAAGAACAAATGTCCTCTGCACAAGTTGGAAGTCAAAGGATACAAGTTTAGTTCAGAACTTTAGTGGTAAGAAGGAGGTACTGCATGCATACCTGATCATTTGGTGGACTGATGGCTGCACTAAACTCATGCATGACATATTTGGTGTTTACTCCGTTAGGAAAACGTCCCTTGTAGAAAACAAAAATTCTCCTTTTACCCGTCACTCCACTGGGGAGCCGAGTCATAATTTCACGGGACTTGCCAGTTTCTTTCCAGTACCCAACATTTGATTTCCGGTTTGGCCTCCCAGCATTTAAGTAGCGAGGACAAAAGAAATACCATTCTAAATCATTTGGGGTTATCTTTAAATGCTCTGCATAGTCAAAATGGATCACAGTTCAATATGCACTTAAAAGCATGAAATTAGCCATATTAAACTTATAATTACTTACCACCAGGCAAATCCCACGGCTCCATGCTAAAGACATCGAGTTCTTGGATTTGGCTAACTTGGTGATCTGTGCCAAGAATCTTTGGCTTCAAATATAGATTCACCAGTTGTTCCTCTGTTGGACAGAATCTGTTCCCATCTACCCAATCCATCTCTGAAGTCATTGCTATACTCGTCGATTTTTTTGATACAAGTAATACTGTTTGTAAGGAATGCAACGCAGAAAAAAGAGTATACTAATCAAAAAGTAACAAATGTGAGCTACCTAAACTATTTGCAATAATAAGAAAATTTTGGTCAAAATGACAAGAAGGAGACTTTTCATTCCTCTTCCTAAAATAGGAATTGGGGGATTTGCAACCGAAGAGAAGAGATGGCCGTATCTTGGTAAAGCAAGAAATGAAGGGGAGATGGGGATGGCTAGAAGTAGGAGCAGCAGCAGAAGCATGGGGAGAGAGAAAGAGGCATCTTTGCGCTAGTGAAAAAGTGGAGGAGGGGCTTGTGTGTTTTCCATTGCCTGACTGACCACCACGTTCATATATAGATATCAGTAACTTCCTTAAGAAGGATGTATGAAACACAAAATGAAAAGGAGGAACAAAGTGACCAATGCTAGTGCATTGGTATTGTAATTATAAATCCATGTAGCCTGTACACATCCATTCTCAATTACCTAACAAGAAGATCTTGTAGTGTGCAATTTTTCCCTTAGATAATAGCATTACTGTCCCTGATACATTTTTTTGAACATTTATTTCAATACATGCATCCATTATTATTATTATTATTATTATTATTATGACTGCTAATTTTAATTTTTATTCAACGGTGTCCGCTTTGAATAAGTGTTTTTTTTTTTTGTTTGATAAATATTAGAAGAGATGTTATTGTTTTTTGGCAAATAAAAATTAGATGCAATTACTGTTATTTTTATTATTTTTATTGTATTAAATAAATAATTATGTAAGAAAAGCAACGCAAGGACCACTAATGCCAAGGTCAAAGCTAGAAATTTCGAGGTAGTTTAGGGTTTGCGAACTTGCAGTTGAGGTTGTTACCCTGAGATACAAGTTATTTGGGACCCACCATCTTGCCCACAAGTCCTTCGAGAATGTTCTGGAATACCCAGGACGCGCATTTCGGTAAGGACGCGCATCTGAGGACTCTTAGAATTCATCAGTCAAGAAATTGAAATATTTTAATCAAAGATGAGCGTACACGCGTCACTCTGATAAAACATGCAGGCTCTCTTCCCTTGTTGTATCAAGCCGCTGGGCATTATGTCCTAGTATAGAATTGCATGGTTAATTGCGTGGGAAAAACACATTGTGTTCATAAGCCTAACTTCAGCATACTCTGAACCAAAAATTTAGACACAAATAAATAAATATAAATATAATCATAATTATTAATTTACAATTAACAGATTTTTTCATATATAATAACTAATAATTATAATCCAAAAATTTATATCCATATCTATTTATCTGGATCCCTACAAAAAAAAACATAACATTAAATTAGATTAATAGAATTGTTAGGTAGGTGTTAACTAAGGTTCTCCACAACAAAATTAAGGAGTTTTAAGCCAAATTCTTTTAAGATTTCTGAATGGGAACCATTGCTGCTAAGAGCCGTGACCTATCTGCACCGGGAGTCATAAATCCTCCTCTAAGTAGTTTAGCAACAAGTTTTCTATTGAGTGTCCGAGTTAATAACGGTTAGTAGTAAGCAAGGTCTAATTAAATCAAGTTAAAGAACACAGACAGTCAGCCCCTTTCAACCTCATTGTTGAGACTATAAAATTAGTTTGATTAATCTCTTTAGTGCACAGTCCCTTAGTGTAATTCAATTCTTTCGTCATACTAATGTTCTAATTAGACATAGAATGTGGAATTAGTGTCTACTCCATGTTGTTAAATTTTATGAGCTTCTAAATATTCACTAAGTCATTGGTTCCATAAATAAAATTATAATTCCTTATGAATCGTCATTCTACATTGCACAAGGATTTCTTGAATCAATGCTTATTGGGAACAACATTCTTCCATCATCATTTCTAAGTGATAAGTCCTTTATTGATCACTCAAATATCTTCATATAATTCATGATATGCCCAACTTCACCTCGACAGGTGATCCTAAATTAGGACAACTTAGAAGTAAGATTGAAGCATACCAACTCCTATTTAAGATACCTTGGTGATATTAAATCCAAAGATCACTTGTGCAACCATCATATAAGAAATTTCCCAAATACAAAGTACTGGTGCATTTAAGAATTATCATAGTGGGTTAATTAATTGAACTTGTTCAATTAACAAACACCTATATGTTTAAGTATTTCTATACTTTAGTTTATGAGATTGATAACTTTCTTCATAAGAAAGAAACATAACATGTATTAGTCTTACAACTCCATCAATTTCCTATCTTGATAGCACATTGACCAGAAATATTTAGGACTACTATTTTGATGCAATAGATATCTTATACTTATGATCTCATTATAATTATCTTTGCAAAGTACAATTACATGATCCAAATGTTGTCCTTATTAAGCCAAGGATTAGTGGGGACAAAACAATTAAAGTTCACAAGGCCAATGGGTTTTCAAGTGTTTTTAGAAAGGAAGTGCAAGGTTTTAGTGGTCACATATCAATGCTTTAGAGGGTTAAATGAGTCTTGATCAATATAATTTGTAAAGATTCACAATTCATCCATTTGGAAATCCAAGGGCAAGTTTAGTGCCTTAGATAATTACTACAATTTATGCTAATCCTTTATAGGACAACTGACATAAATCCTATAAAGTGTTGCAATGTGTGAAATTGTTATCTCTACACCTTAACTTATTACTGGTAACTTTAATTCTATAAATGCTTTTGAGGAAAAGGCAAGTGGGCTTAACCTTTATGTTACTAAGTAGTTAGCCTTCACTAATCAGATTAATGACCTTACTTTAGTGGATTTTGGATTTATAGGCCCTAAATTAACTTAGACCAAAGATGTCATGAGAAAAACAAAAGTTTCTCATAGGCTAGATAAGGTTTTCTATAATACTTAGTGGTAAAACTCTTGGCTTAATGCTATTGTACATCATTTCCTTAGAAATAAATCATATCCCAATCTCTTGCTGGTTCATATGGTTAATGTGCATGGCACAGGGAATGTTATACAACCCTTTTGGTTCCATACAACCTGGCTTTTACATAAAGGCTTTAATACATGACTTAGAGGAACCTAAGATCCCTTTTTAAAAGAATTTTATGATGAATTGACATTCCTTTTGAAATATTTTCTATCACAAAGAGGCTCCTAGCTTGTATACAAGGCAACCAATCAAGACTAGCTTGGTGTGATACTTGCTAACTTGGAAATTGAACTTTTACATAAGCTAGAGGAAGTATTAAAGCAAAAGCAAGTTCTCAAATTTCAAAAATCTCTAAAAAAAAAAAAATGGATCATTGACTATAATTAGAACACTAAATTTTTTCATACATCTACCATGATCAAATAGTGAAAGAATAAAATTATGGTCAAGAATAATGATGATGAGGAATAGGAAAAAGGTCTTATGGTTCCATAAGTGCGAGTTTGTGAACATTTTTGTAGTTAATATAAGGAATTATGTGAGCATAACATCTCTCTTCATCATAATTGTTTCATGCTAATAAACACAGAATTTGTTCAAGAGCTTGATTTAGCAACAAGGTTAAAAGAGGTAAAAGATGTAACCTTTGGAATTATAGCCTTTAAAGCTTGAGGACCAAATAGCTTCTAGGAAATTTTCTTTCAAAGACTAGGGAGATATGGTTGGTGGATCCCTCTTTGACTTTATGCATAATGGTTTTCAAGATAGGATATTTTCACAAGTAGTGAATAAAGCTCAAATAGTCTTGATATTAAAGCTCAAGTCTCCTAAAAGATTGGTAAATTTTGTAACTTATTAACCTAGGTGGTCTTAAAGATAATTGTTTTATGGCTTAAACCATTTTTACCTAAATGGGTAGAGCCTATGCAAGTAAGTTTTATTCTCAGGAGACAATTCTGATAATATAGTAATCCTTCATGAGATTATTAATTCCCTACATAAATTTCAAAGGAACAAGGGTGGAATGATGCTTAAATTAGATTTGGAGAAGGGACATGATAGGATGAGCTAGAGTTTCATTCAATTAATGCTCCTTGAACTTCATTTCCCTAACAAGTTTATAGAGCTTGTAATAAATGTGTAATGTCCTTGATAAAAGTATTATGGAATGGTGGGTTAATTGATGAGTTCAAACCTATTGAGGTTTATGGTAGGGAGATCCCTAATCCTTATATCTCTTTGTAATTTGCATAAAATGACTATTTCACCTCATAAACTAAAAAGTTGATAAAGGTCGATGGAAGCCAATGAAACTGTCTTAAAATATTGCAAATAAAATTGTTTTTTTTATGGAAATTAATATTAAACAAATTTAAATAATAAAATAAGAGCTTGACTCTTTTGGTGAAAGTTCTATGCAAAGGATTAATATGATGAAATTTTGGTTTTATAAATTAAGAAATGTATCCTTATTAGTGGCTAAAAATTTAAGTAATTTTACAGTTATTAAATTGACCAACCCAAGGAGATATCTAGGAGTCCTTATGTTGCATGGAAGGGCTACTTCAAATACTCATAAAGAGATTCTTAAGAAAGTACAATCCATATTAACTAGATGAAAAGCTAAGTAATTATCTTTTGTAAGGCAACCAACCTTTGTCAAATTGGTGACTTTTGCAATGCCTCTTTACTTTATGTAAACTTCAACATTACTAGTGACAAGATTGATCAACTCCAATAGATTTTTTTTTATAAGGTGACAACAATTCAACTAGAAAGGTGCACCTAATGAATTGGGGAAGAGTGTGCCAAGCTAAGGAAGATTACAAACTAGGGGCAGAAACCTTAAGAAGCTTAACTGTAGCCATAATAGCAACATTGGATTTGCAAATACTATAAGAACCTATTAGCCTATGTTTGCAAGTTCTCAAGGCAAAATATTGTTGAATTAATATATAAGAGCCTTCTTTTCTTATTAGTGAGTTATGTCCCAAACTTGGTAGTCTCATGAAGGCAAAAGACAATTTATTTCAATGCTTGATGTGGAGGGTGGCTAATAAAAGAATTACCTAAGTTGACTAATAAATGGGCTTTTAAATGAAGAGTTTTTAAATAAGGCCACTATTTATATTGATTTTAGTGAATTAAGCTTCACAGTCTTATGCTATTAAGATCAAAATTCAAGTTAGAAGTGGAGAACTTTCAAGGAAATTTGCTAACTTGGATGCTCAGCCACCTTAGCTACATATTAATTAAAAGTAGTCAAGCAAGGAGAAGACCACAAAAGTTGGATGCTTACTTCAAATGGTCAATTCATAGTTAAATTGACTTACAATGTAGTGAATAGTAAGGGTGAAAAAGGTGTGAAACTAGACTTTAAATTGATTTCAAAGCTCTAGGTTCTAAAGGAAATTTTTGTTTTTTTTTTTTTTATGTGGCAATTGTGTCATGGCAAGATACTCACCAATTTAAAGAATATGATTTATGGTGTGGGAAGCTCTAATCTTTGCTCCAATGATGAGCCTTAAGTTAAGAACACTACTCACTTTTTACATGATTTACACCCAAGATGTAGGTAATCTTTTTCCAAAATGAAGTAAATGCATTAATGAAAAGTAATCTTGCATATAACTATGTGACAAGAGTTAATCATAAGTGTTATGTTATTTTACTTGTGGTGTGTTAGAGGATATGGAAGTGGAGGAAAAATCATACTATAAGCTTCCCTTTTTTATACATAAGCCTATATCATTTTAAATAATGTTTAAGAGTTTTTACAAGTGTTGTCAATGGATTTGTTAGACCATGCCCAAGCACATTGAAGTTATACTTTTGTTGGCTAGTGTCTACCATAACTTGGTAAGGTGAAAATTAATTCCAGTGTTATAGTGAAAGGTCATTAGGTTTGGCTAAGGTAGGCAATTTTTTGTGGAATCATTTTAGTCTATAGATAGGTGGATTTATGTAGAATATTTTCTAAGGTATTTTCTTTGTGATGGAGATTTAGGATATTTTTTAAGGTCTCTAATTTGCATGGAAAGAAGAATTCCATAAGGTTATCCTTGAGTTGGACTAAAAAGTGGCATTGGAAGTGGTGCAACAAGGTATGCCATCAACATGTTAGGAAACTTAGTTTACTTGCTATTCAAGCTTTGTTGAAGATTGAAGGATTGCTATTATTGTTGAGCTGCTCAAAATTGCAATAAAAGATGACTTGCAAAATAAGCTTAAAGACTTGATTTTTGTTGTAATCTTTTGGTTGTGTTTTAATGTTCAAAGTTAAGGGAAGGTTGTAAAACTTCAGTTTTGCTTTAGTTACTATGTTAGTAGGAATAGGTAAATCACCATCTTTTTCTACCATTATATTGCTATAATCCACAAGCAAGTTGCTTCTTTAACCTTCTTTACTTGCTTTTTTGTTTAAGTAAAGTTAACCATGCCATGTATAATGATTGTACTTATATTGTAAAGGAGATGAACTTTATAAAAACTAGAAATCATCAATGAAAAGATGACTCTTTTACTCTCTAACTTTTTGGTATATTGTTTAAAAAATTTCAAAACCTTTCCTTCTTTTCTTGCTTTGTTCCTTCATTGGTATCAAAGCATTTAAAGTCACCAAGAGGACCAAAACACAAGAGAAAATAAAAGAGAATTAATTGCAAAAACCAAAAACGTAAACTATCAAAGAAAATTTGAACTTAAAAAATGGCAACTATTAGTTTTTCTACCTCAAAACCTCTTTTATTCTCAAAAAAAAAATAATCATATTTAAGCAATGAAAATGAGAGCATACCTTTAAGCCTTTGACCTCTAGAAGATTGTAAAGGGTTGAGACTAGGATCATGAGATTCTCTAGAAACCCACTATTGCACATATTAGGCATCATTGTAAGGAGACTGTCAAAGTCTTTGAAGCTTTCACTTACATCCATTTTACTATTTTAGATGTAATCTTCACCAAGATTATGGCTTATGATACAATGAAAAAGGCCTAAAATAAGCTTAAGGAGGAGTACTATGACAATGAAAAGACCAAGCATATTTAAGTTCTAAAATTAAGAAGGGAGTTTAAGGCCTTATAAATGAAGGAAATTAAGACTGTGAAGTAGTATACAGATACACTTATAAAGGTTGTAAACCAAATTAGACTCCTTATGGAAAACTTAAGTGACCAAAGGGTAGTTGAAAAGGTCTTTGTATGTCTACCAAAAAGATATAAACCTAAAATGTCTTCTCTAGAAGACTTAAAGGACCTCAGTAATTTCACCCTTATTGAGTTTGTTAATGCCTCACAAGCATTGGAACTCAAAAGGAAAATTAGGTAAAAGGAGAAATAAAAAGCTACATTAGTGGTGAAAGGGAAAGACAAGGGTTAAGCTAGTGCATCCAAAAGTCAATAGATAAAAAAAAGGCATGGAAAAGAATAAGGAAGGTGGAAAAGAATTTGGAAGAAAGAAGATGTTTGGTCTATACAAACATTTCAAGAGAACCAATAACTTGAAGAGGTATTGCCAGTATAAACCAAACATTCAATGCAATATTTACAAAAGGATAGGACACATGGCCAAGATCTACCAACATAAGTTGGCCACACAAGCTGGAGCTCCACATGAAGCCTAGGTTACAAATGAGAAACAATAAGAGAAGTTGTTGTTTGTTACAACATTAGAGTTGCAAAGAATGATTCAAGAACCTAACTAATTGACAATGAAAGCACTCACCATATGGTAAATGATATAACTAAATTTAAAGCACTAGATCAAACTTTTCAATCCAAGGTGAGAATAGGCAATAGAGAGCATCTTAAAGTTAAAGGGAAAGGAGTCGTCACCTTGGAAGCCTCATTAGGTATTAGATGTCTTGCTAATGTACTTTATGTTCTAATGATTGACTAAAACTTGCTTAATGTAGGTCAAGTAATGAAAAAGAACTACATTTTGCTATTTAAAGATGAAAAATGCAAAATTTTTAACTCCAAAGGACATAAATTTCTAATTGTAAGAATCTAAAACAAAAGCTTTGTTGCAAACTAGAATGAAAGTAGTAAATGAACCTATCTTAGTTTGCTAGATGATAATGTCTTATGGCATAAAAGATTAGGATATCTTAATCCCTTTTCCTTGAAGCAAATGCATGATCTAGCTTTAAACATGCCTATAATTCATGCACAAGCTCCAATTGGTAAAATTTGTTAGAGAGGAAAGCAATATTAACTACCTTTTCATCAGACATAGGTTTGAAGAGCCACAAAGAGACTACAACTTATCCACACATATCTTTATAGGCCAATGAGTGCTCCTTCCCTAAAACTAGGTTCTATTGGATTTATTTCTTAAGACTCAAATTTGAAGTCTCAAAGGCATTGTTTAGATTTAAAGCCTAGATTGAAAAACAAGCTTGTTGCAACATCATCACCATTTGGTTAGACAATGGGTATGAATACACAAGAAATAAGTTCAATAAGTGTTTTGTGGATTCTAGCATTCATCATTAACTCATTGTGCCCTATACTATACATTAGAATGTCATCAATGAGAGAAAGAATAAGATGTTAATGGAGATGTCAAGGTGTCTATTGTTTGAAAAGAATATGCCCAAATGCTTTTGGGTTGAGGCTATCAATACTACAAATTACTTGCAGAACAAGCTTCCCTCAAAAACATTGAAAGAAATGACTCCATATGAAGCCTCGTATGGAGTCAAACCTTCTTTCATCATCTTAAAGGTCTTTGGATGCGTTTGCTACATCTTGGTTCTTGAAGCAAAAAGGGATAAACTTGATGACAAAGCTCAAGTTGATGTCTTTCTAAGATACAACATCCAATCAAAGGCCTATAGGGTCTTTAACCTTAAAACTAGGAAGGTGACTATGAGCAAGGGCATAAGGTTCAATAAGGAAGCTAGCTAGGATTGGAATAAAATCCAAACTAATGAAAGGGAGATGACATCCAATTCCAATTTCAGTCCCTTAGTGGTAAAAATAGACACAACATAAAATCAGATAATTAACTTTGATGATGAGCTAGTGAGAGAAGCAAAACCTCTTAGAGATGTTTATGCAAGAGGACATGTTGCAATTTGAAACCAACAAGCTACCTAGAAGCCTCTCAGTCATTTGATTGAAGTAAAGGTATGAAGGAGGAAGTTTAAATGATTCAAAAGAATCAAACCTAGAAGCCAGTGCATAGACCTCAAAATAGACATAGAAGTTGAAATCATTCAAAAGAATCAAATTTGAAAGCTGGTGCACAAACCTCAAAATAGACACATAATTGGGGTCAAGTGGATTTACAAGGTCAAGCTAAATTCAGATGGGACTATCAACAAGCTTAAAGCTAGACTGGTAGCCAAAGGCTTCTCTTAGCAATATGGGACTGATTACACTGTGACTTTTGCCCTTCTTGAAAGGCATGATACTATCAGAGTGCCACTTGCTTTGTCAGCTACAAAGAGGTGGAAAGTATATTAGTTGGATTTAAAATCAACATTCTTAAATTGCGAGTTTGTTGAGCAGATTTATGTGGAGCAACCAGAAGGGTTCATGTTAAGGGAGTGAAGACAAAGTCTATGTGCTGAAGAAGGCCCTTTATGGGCTGAAACAAATTCCTTGAGCCTGGTGCAGCAAAGTAGATGCATATCTGCTCAATTCAGACTTTCCCAAAAGCCAAACTGAGGCCACTTTGTATACTAAGAAAGAGATCAGTTAATGATTATGTCTATCTATGTAGATGTCATCCTGGAAGCAATAAAGCCTTGATTGATGACTTTAAGACTCAAATGAGGGATGCTTTTGATATTACAGACCTTCGTGAGATGAATTTCATTTTGGCAATGGAGGTCTCACAAACTCAGAATGGCATCTTCATTAGTCAGACAAAGTATTTCACTGATTTGCTTACAAAGTATAACATGACCAACTGCAAACCAATTCTAACCCTCTCAATACAAGTGAAACTTTGTAAAGATGATGACTTTGATATAATACATGCAACAAGCCTTCTGTCAAGGTACATCTAGTTTCCTAGTGAAGTTCACTACAATGCAGCAAAAAAAATCCTCAAGTATGTGAAGGGCACATCAAATTTAGGATTTTGGTTTGAAAGAAAAGTTGAAGTGGAGTTGACGGGATTCTCAAATTGTGATTGGGCTAGGTGCTGAAGCTATCTCTTTTTCCTTAGAATTTGGAATGTTTTCTTGGAACTCAAAGAAGCAAGATGTAATTGTATAATCCACTGCATGAGACTATGTAACTACTGCTGCTGTAGTGAACCATGCAGTCAGATTGAGGAAAATGTTGACTGACTAAAGCTAATTCAATTAGAGCCTATTGTAATCCAGGTGGACAATTAGTCAGCAATAACAATCTCAAAAAATCCTGTCTTCTATGTTAGAACAAAGCATTTCAAGACAAAGTTTCATCTGGTTAGAGAAATGCAACAAAGAGGAGTGAAGCTAGTCCATTGCAACTCTCAGAAACAAATGGCTGACATTCCGACTAAAGCTTTACCAATAAGCAAATTTGAGCCTTTGAGGTTTAAGTTGCGCATGAACATTGAAGATTGAAGATTGAAGATTGAAGGACTTGCTACTCTTGTTGTGCTGTTCAGAATTGCAGTAGAGGATGAATTGCATTACAGGCTTAAAGACTTATTTCTTGTTGTAATTTTTTAGTTGTGTTTTAATTTTCAAAGTTAAAAGGAAGGTTGTAATTGTTTTGGTTAGTTTGTTAGTAAGAGTAGATAAATTTCCATCCTTTTCTACTTTTATGTCACTGTAATCCAAAAGCAAGTTGCTTCTTTAACCTTCTGTACTTACTTTTTTGGTTAAGTAAAGTTAACCATACAATATATAAAAATTGTACTTGTATTATAAAGGAGTTGAATTCCATAAAGACTAGGAATCATCAATGAAAAGATGACATTTGCACTCTCCAACTTTTTGGTGTATTGTTCAAATAACTGCAAAACCTTTCCTTTCTCTTTCCTAGCATTGTTCCTTCAGCCCTCAACTCACCCACACGGCAAACTATTTGAAAAATGAAGAGAAATGTTAAGTCAGAACTGGTTCATGCACCTAAATTCATGTATATCAAGAGGGGAATCGCATTGCAGATTGGCCAGTTTCCTTTGCTCTCACCCAAGTAGTTGATCTTTCAATTTTCCAGCAGCCTTCTGGGGTCTCAGCCAGCTATTATCTGAAGACATTGTTGGAGTCGATCTTCCAATATTTGTAACTACTTAACTTAGGGTCTTCCTCTCCCTTTTAATCCAAAAAAAAAAAAAAAAAAAAAAAGAATTACATTGTGAGTGACTGCTATACAGTAAAATTTCCATTTTAGTCCACATAGTGATCTAGACATTTATTCTTCTCTTTAGGTTTGGTCGACAGGTAGCTTCAATCCATTCATTGGGCCATATGGGATCAGGTTTCTTATATCCGAGCATGTCAGAGTGTTTAGAGTTGTTGAGAATGAGAAGCCGAAGGCTTTCAATTTATCCACAACTTTAGGACTAGCCGGGCAACCATAGTACGAGCGAGCTTTGTTTAAGAATTAAAAGGAAAGGTATAGTTGAATCAGAAAACACAACTATGTCTTTGCAAATCCTCCCCCAATTCCCCCCCCCCCCAACTTCCTCTCTTTTGTCTGGACCATATGATATGAGAGTTTGAAAGCTTTGCTTATTAGGAACTAGTTTCGTGGATGCAGATTGCTTGATAAATCTGTTTTTCTCGCCAAGATCGACTTGAAACCAAAATTTATACGTTGAGAATTAAATTGTGATTGCATTCAATAACGAAAATGGAAAGGGACACTAAGGATGAGGAAGTTAATCCTTGCATGCCAGCACAAAGTTCAATTAAAGTCATCACTGAACACTCTTAAACTCTGTAACCTTAAATCGACTATGTGTTCGGAATCTTTACTTGTTCATACGTATGGAAGCACCCAACCCAACACGCCCCACCAATGGCTGGTTCCTTTTGCTCAGCAGCCCTGCAAAAGGTTCAAAAGGCAGTCCTGCAGCATACATCCGATGGCATGAGGCTGACGAGTTATTAATATTCTCTCAAATTTGTAAATGGAATACTAACGACCATAGATGTTGAGAGACACGGACGTCTCACATGGTTGAGTTCTTTAGCTCCAGGAGTCTAGACCACCTTTGATCAACAAAATCTGCATTTTTTGCACCTTGATCCACGGAAACTACAAAATTAAAAAGCTCTTTCGTAATTGGAGGTAAAACAAAACTTTTTTATTTGTGTTCTTGGTAATAAGAAGTTTATTTGGTCATATCTCTCAGAGAAAATTTCCTTGTATACTCACATTGCCATGTGGGTTCAGTTCCTTCACACGACTCTGAGCAAGCATCCTATAAAAAAGAGAAATCTTGTTGAGTGTGATCAAAAAGTTATAGAGATCTTCTAGTTTTGCAAGCGCATTATCCATACCTTAACAGCAGCAGTAAGGCGAATTGTATCTTGCACCAGTGCATCCAGAACTGCTTCACACCCAGGCTTCACATAGATCACCTGCATTCATTATCACAACTAAGTGTCTATGCCCCCCCCACACACACACACAGAGGAAGAGAGTCTAGAGACTTAATGATGGATCATCTCCACCAATTTCAGGTAGGTGAGCTGCAGGATCCTCTCTACTAGATGAAGATGGTAGAACCCAGACATCAAAGCTTGTATCAACCTGTAAAAGGGAGGAGGATGTAAATTTGCTGTAACGGAATCATATGAGCACAAATCCTCCAACAAATAATCAACAATGTCATAGAAAATATACATATGAATCACATTCTTACACGGACACAATTCCAGGATCATTATTTTCCATCATTTGCTTGAACTTACAGGTTTGCTGCTAGGTGGAAAACTGGAAAAATAGAAAATAAACAGCCAAAAAGGTATGCTAACCTCCCTGCAGTATGGTGTAAAGCATTTGCAACATTTGCTACCGAAGGAAGTGATGATCCTTCCATCCACGGAGAGACCAAAGCTGGCATGCTGATCAAAAACGAAATGGAAAATTTTCCAAGATACAACATTGAGTTTCTCTGGTTTCACAGAAGATTATCAAAGCTCAAAACAAGGACTAAAGGAGAAAGAAAGACCCAAAATTCTTCATGACCTTAACAGCTAGTTATTAGGCATTTCTTGATACTACTACCAAATTACATAATTTCGCAAAAATTTAACACTGCGTGAATCATTGGATCTTCAGAGACCATAGCAAAGACAGAAATAGGAGAAGAACAACCACCAAGCATAGAAAAAATTTCCCTTTCTTGAGCATTTTAGTTGATGAAGTTAGCATCATGTCCATCAAAAGTGGGCAAGAAACACAATTGCAAAATTGGAAAATGCAGGTATGACCTTTTGGATGGAAAGGCTGATGGAAACCTTTGCATTTTTGTATTCATCTTCAATCAAGTCTTCCAGCTGAAGGTCTTGAAAGGAGAGTAGATAATCAGAGCTCCAGTTTCCTTGCCACCTGCCATCTGTGGTTGATATTGTGATCAAACGGCGAGGTTTCCTGGAACTTCTTTTGTTTATCTGTCATCCCCAAAACAGTACAATTGCTTGGTGCTTCTTTAGTCATTTTAAATAAGACATGATGCATTGTTCTGTATGTTATGTTAACAGATGATATGAAGTGGACAGCCCATGGAAGGATACAAATTACTACAGATAAAAGGGGCCTTCTCTGCATGTGACAAGTACAACACATATTGGTTATCTGCGGTAGTGTGTCCCTTCCAGAATAAGATTGTATCTTTAAAGGGCGTAAAACCTCCTGATTTCTTGCCAAAGTAGGAATTTATAGTAATCATCACTTGTTGGCCCCAGAGGAGGGAACAAGAGTGTCAAGCTGCATTATCCATCATCAGAATGGAAGGTACCCCCCCAAGAGTCAGGAATAATGTTGCACCCTTTGTAAAGTGCAGATGAAAGGCTCATAATGGGGTTAAGGTCGGAGTCTAAGGACCTCATCAAAGCATGCAAGAGCACCGCCGGTATATGAGTGGGTTGATGATTAGCAACATGCAACAACACTTGAATTATTGATCACTGCAAAAATTAAATGACAGACCGAAAAGTCATAGCTGTGTTCTGGGCGGAGAATTACTGATTATACCAGTCTTAAGTTGTCTCTTCTGGAAGCAGCAATGCTTTTGGATGTCCAAGACAGCAGCTTGGGGATGCGAGGACTTGTGTAATTAGCTACTTTGAAACTGGGAATCCCTTGTAAGCTCCCACCTGACATCTCTCTCTCTCTCTCTCTCTCTCAATCTATATCTGTAACACACGCTGCCTCCCCTGTCCCTGGGGAGTAGATGGTGCTATACGACCTTATCTAGTCAATTGGTAGGCAGTTGGTTCACAACCGCGAGAAAGGATATTTTCCACTTTTGGGTCCACCCAAGGAAAGCACTAGAATCGTGACAAGTCAATCGCATTTGACCTTGCTATCTTTTCTTACCTGTATCATTTATTTCAAGTTCTCTTGTGAATGTTTATTGCTAAATCACCACATCCTTTACCACGCCATTGAACTCGATGCTAGTTTTCATTTGCCTTCGAGAAATTCCAAATTGAATTCACAACCACTCTGAGTTGCTATTTGGCCCAACATAACTGTACAAAGGATTACAAGTAATCTATTTAGTGGGACCAAAGGCTTGGTAAATTACCTTAGGACTTTACGGCAACAACTTAAACGACAGAACTTGTCTTCATAGAAGAAAATAAAGCAAATCATACATGTGGCATGTATCTCAATTTCTGCAGTTACAACACACGCCAACCTGTATTACCTTTCCATTCTTAATGGCAAATCTATACTATCAACATTCTCTCTTAAGCTCCAAGCTCCTTGAGCAATCTCGTCAAATAATTGTTCCCAATTCCAGCTTGAAAAACCCAAGAAAATCCAGTAGTCATCCATCGATCGATTTCCTGACTTGACTTTTTCAATTTCATTGACTGTAGCCAATTGATCGAGAAAGTAGATACCTGGTAAAACTTCAGCAAGTTGATCTTTTGCTGCTCTTCTAGATAATGAAACAAAAGGCCATCCACGTTTTATGAGCGGACCACCAAAATATAATGGAGCCTCTTTAAGCAGTTCATAACCTTCTTCCAGGTCGTGCAGAGAGTCCCATCTGATTGGCTTATTGTATATAAGGCCTTGAAAACCTGTAGTTTGATCAGCCTTTACAATGAGAACCTCTGATTTATCGAATGGTTGCAAGCTAATTTTCTCAGTAGCACTAAGGATTGACCCAACCACTAAACTAGGGGTAGTTTCATAAAAGCCCTTGGATGCCTGATAGTTGCTCAAACTATGTTCCACAGCTTTCTTTGGTAGTCGGTTCTTTAATAGGATTTCATGTGATTTGTCCTTGGCAACTGCAGCAGCTTCTGGAATTGCTGTTTGCAAGGCACTCTTAAATAAATTATGATCTTGGCCCCTTTTTGCAGCCGTGGTCCTCAAAATTCCTTCAAGAATAATGGGAAAGCAAAAAGAAGAAGGGGAGAGACAGAGAATTAAACACCTTGTAATTTACCAAGCAAATGTCAATTGAAAAAGGAAGTGACAGATAGCAGCAATGTAAATAGATGTCTTACTCAAATTCACAACTGAAACATAACAGTCACCAACTGCGTCATAGTTGCTAAAACAATAGGAAGCCAAGCTCTAACAGAATGAAACAGCAACTTATTTCTTTCAACTGAAGGCTAGACAGGGAGTCTGACCAATCCCAAGGAAGACAAACAACACAATGGCAGATGTCCAGACAATCAAGTAGAAATACATGTCCCAAAATTACACCAAAGCTCAACCATTTATGAGTTTGACATGTTCAAAAGAATAGTCCAAAAGGCTCATGAAATTAATCTTTCAAGTCTTAATGATAGGACCCATGCTTCATATTAAAAGCCTCTTATTGCCATAATTTGACCAGTCAAGATGAAAATGCTCCCTGCTATTAGGATATTTGCATATTTCTCTTTTTCTTTGGTACATTGCAAAGTTATTCACATATTTCTTTAATTCATCTGTTACTATGCTATGTGCCCGGAAAAGTTTAAGCATCAAACTTTCCAGAAAACAGAAAATACATGATACTAAGGGCAACAAATTTTGTAAAACAAACATCCTTCATGAGAAAACACCAGAACAAGAAAAATGCAAATAAAAGAGAACAAAAATCACACCCAAAAAAATATAATTAGGGAATTATAAAAAAAAAAAAAAAAAAAAAAAAACTCATAATATCCTATACAGCAATAACAACAAGGCTTTGATTCCAAATTTTATTGTAGTCAGCTACATGAAACTTTTTTCATCATTCCATTTTGTTATGTACTAAGTTTGATGTGAGCTCTAGTTGCTCTAAATGCTTCCTAATAAAAAATTCCAAGTCAACTTATGTCATCCTCTCCTCTCATTTTGCCATCCCCCAGGGTTTGGTTACCCCTCTTAAGATCCCCTCCACTCCATTAAAAGCTTTGCTAGTCCTATTCACCCATATATTGAATCAACAAAGCATGGTCATTTCCCCCATTGATTTACTTCAATCCTCAGCATAACTTTCTGTCTCTGTCACTAAACTAATGTATACACCCATTATCTTTTGGACTGATGGAAGGTCACACAGTTGAGATTTCCATGGTATGGCTCCAATAAATTATCAGAATTTTCTAAATTCCACTTAATAGTACATTTATCATTACTTTCATTCTTGAGAAACCAATACAATTTCCTTTCATTTAGGATTTGACAGATTCATAAGCAAATAGCCAGTTAGCCTCTAGCAAGTAAAAATGCCAATTACAATGACACGCTACTTTTAACAGCTGTCTCCCTTAACTAGTACTCCCCTTGAAAAATGGATTAGCCCAAAAAGAGAAAAAAAAAACTAGCTATGGCGCATTCTTTGCCAAAAGGAGATTACCCTTGTCACTGGCGAGATGCTGACAATTACTCCCATGATCAGCTATAAACCTGATAATATCAGCTACTGCAATGTCTCCTTCATAAGGTACAGCAGTCTTCCTTTCTGCTGGAAATAACAATAGAGCAGGATAAAGTTCCCTCTGCATATGCCACATGTGACAAATAAAAGGTAAATGTCAGAGCTATTAAATGGAAGAAATCAAGGGCTTGTGATATTGCCCATGTAGAATTATCGCTGAATAAGTCTGTTTAGAAAATAGGTTGAGAAGTCCCTCTCTAGTTTTTTGTATATCATACAACAGAAACAACACAAAAAATTGCAGCACATTCTGACACAAGTATATGCAAAGGAAAGGAAACCACAATTTTCCATTCCATTAATCCCATCACCTATTCACAGAATCCAGGATTGACAAATTTTGTTGCATTGAACACATCATTACATCCCAGATTCCTAATACTGCTGTTCAAATTAGGGGAACATTTCCACACTTTAAAGATCCAAATTTTCTTTTCCTTTCCCCTTACGTACAAGTATGAATATCCATGTGTGCTTTTATCTCATCATCGTACATGGCATTATGCAGCACACTCCAAGTCGGGATAAGTCAAAAATTAGTCCTGAACCCTTTTTTGATTTTTTCAATATGGTCCTATTACTTTTTGCTTTTGTCCAATGAGTCAGGAACTTCTTTTTTCATTCCATTTTTGGGATGGAATTTAGTCAATCCGTTAAAAAAAAAAAAAAGGTATTTGACTAAGCGGAACATACACCACAAAAGGTATTTGACTAAACGGAACATGCTCCAAAAAATCCAAATTTCTGTCCAAAAAGACTAGTGTTGTCAAAAGTGCGGTGTTAGGCACCAAGGCCTTGGAGCTTTTTATGCTCAAGTCGAGGAGCATTTGAGGTGCAAGTAAGGCATGCTTTTGATGTAAAGCCAAGAAATTCTGATTTTCAAGTTTTTTTCCTGGTTAAACTCTAATCTTCTCTCCCTGGTCCCATGTTAGCATATCCATTACAATGTCTATCTTGTCCTTTAATTCTCATTAGTTATCCTTATACCTATTAGTTATCTTTCAGTTTTAAAACCCCAATCCCCACTCCTTCCTCTCTGCATATAGTCTTTGTCTCACACCACTCTGCCAGTCCTCGCCTCCAACATACCTAATCCTTTGAACAAATACTGATTGCACCGGTTACATTGAGTGCACTGTTTTGAAGTCCAATCACAGCTATAATTGTATGGGCTACAAAACAGAAAAGAAACGGGAAAAAAAACAAACAAACAAAGATCTGCAGTCTGTTGGCACCAACAAATCATCAATGTTTGTATGCCAATGCAACAATAATGGACTGAACATTAGAGTGCACGATGTCCAAATCAGTGATTTGACTACTACGTTGGGAAATTAACATGATACCAACAGCTATTTAGCAAAAGAGCACTATCACATGGATGTAGGTTACAGAAGTGTAAGTGGGAACACAGATTTTTCAGTAATTCTAATTGGTTACCTTATGTTTGTGGCTCCCTATGGTTTCTTAAGGTTAAACCAAATAGTTTTTCCCTTAGCAAAATACCCAAGACATGACCACATGGAGTTGACACACTTGATAAAACTCATCCATTTGGTTTATCTTGCAATCAATAAAAACATTTTTGTCCTTGTTTGTTAATTTTAAATGAATTATAAGATATATGTCTTGCTTTTACGTTTTTTCTTAACAGTTTTTATTAATTTTTCAAATGTGCACCTCACTTCACTCAGGTGCTCACCTATGCCTTGCACCTAAGCTCCAAGAGACCTTAGCACTTTAGAGTGCCTGTTGCCCTGGAAAACAATGTATAAGACTCATCTGACAAAATATAAAGTAACAGGGCTACAGCAAAAATCAATAAAAGTTTAGGACCAATTTTTGGCTTTCCCCCCAAGTGGAACAAAGCTTTCACTATCCTACAACTCTGTAGCCCACTCAATATAACAAAAGCAAGGTACCAATCAAAGATAGTTCTAGATTATGAAATAAGTTAGGCTTCCAAAGTTTACTAAGATAAATTTCAAGCATTTCTCCCAATTTAAATAGAAGGTCATATCAACAGTAACTGACATGTAAAGTAGAACATTACCACAAACAAATCATTTTTTGACAACTTTTATTCTTATTGTCATAGATCATAACAGAGCAACACTGCTATTATATACGTACACAGCTGACTCTAAAATAGAAAAGATTAGGCAAAACTAGGTAATAATAGATTCCTATAAAAATAGATTCCTATGAATCAGGGATAACAAATCCCTACAGATTATCAAATCTCCTAAATATACAGGGTATCTTACAATTGTACACAGTTGTTTTCAACACTCCCCCTCAAGCTGATGAATAGATGTCTTCCATTCCCAGCTTGCTAACTATTGTTTGAAATGTTGCATTAGATAGTCCCTTTGTTAGCACATCAGCTAGTTATTCCCCAGTAAACCTTCAATAGACACAAACAGAGCACAAATCAGTCTGCTGCCTAAATTTTCCTTTATGTAGTGTCTCTACGTCAACATGTTTAGTGCAATTATGTTGTACAAGGTTATGTGCTATATTTGATAGCAGGCCTCTCATCACAATAAAGGTTCATAGGTGTTTCCCATATATTTTCAAGTCTTCCAAGATTATTTTTAGCCATATCTTCTGCACTTGATCTAGCCATAACATTTTGTTTCTTACTCTCCAAGCTATTAGATTCCCACCCAGGCCCTTGCAGTAACTTGATGTGGATCTCCTGTCCATCACAAACCCAACATAATCTTCATTAATATAAGCTTCAAGAGTCAACTTTTCTCCCTTTCAAAACAGAATACCCTTTCCTGAAGTTCCTTTCAAATACTTTAGGGTCCAATATACAACCTGGAGATAAATTTCTGTAAAATTATGCATAAACTGACTCACCACCCCAACAGCATAGGCTATGTCAAGCCTAGTATCAGACAAATAATTACACCTTCTTACAACTCTTTGATAAGTACTTCTATCTACTGCTTTATCTTCTAATGCTTCTTCAAATCCATGATTCTGATCAATTGGTGTCTCAACTGGATTGCATCATAGTTTCCCCGTCTCCTTTAACAAGTCTAGCACATATTTTTGCAGAGAAATAAAAATTTCATTCCTAGTGTGAGCAACTTCAAGGGCATCCATCTACAACCCACTGGAGTCTTTCCTCTCTTGACAATTCTAACAAATCCCATGCTGCATTCTTTTCCAGGGTATCCATTTCAACTCTCATAGCTTCCCTCCATTTCCCATGACCAAGTGCCTCAAATAATGATTTGGGTATAAACACAGTGTTTAGATTAGTGAGAAAGGTTTTATGGGCAATAAAGAATATATTGTAGGACATAAATAGATTTATTAGATATTGGTGCATATCCTAGTTCCTTTTCCAGAAACTAAGGGTATATTAAGATCATTATCTATAGATATATAAAGGCTATTTTTATCAGGTGTGATCTATGTTGGTTTGGGATTGGAAATTGCAAGAGGAGAATTACCACATTACTAGAATCTAGTTTAGATCCTTGAACATGATTAGGTTGAACAGTAGAAATTTTCTTCCTTACGTAAACTTGTAATGGATGAGTAAGTTGAACTTGTGTTTATGTTGTTATTATTAGTTCAGACTCATTTAGAACAAGAGTAGAAGATTTGAACTCATTCAAAACAAAAGTAAAAGGTTCAGCCAGCATAGGAAGATCAAATAAAAATGAATTTATCCTTATCTCCTATAAATAATCTCTCTCCCTAAGGATAAGAATTAGTAAAATAATTTTCAATCTCAATAAAAGTGACATCAACAAAAATATAGAATTTCCTAGTAAGTGAATGATAATACTTGTACATTTTTTTGAGTAGAAGAATAGCCTACAAAGACACATTGAAGGACAGCGGGGTCAAATTTACTCCTGTCTTAGAAATGAACATGGATAAAGGCAATACAACCAAAGATTTTGGGAACAAGATTATTTGAAATGTTGAGATTAGGATAAAAGGAAGAGAAGAATTGCATGGGACTTTTGAAGTCAAGCACTCAAAATGCCAATCTATTTATGATATGTGCAACAATTAAAACAACCTCTTCCCAATCATTTTTAAGAACATTTATCTGAAAGAGGAAGACTCTTGTGACTGCTAATAAATAACCATTTTTTCTTTCTGCAACATCATTTTGTTAGGAGGAGTTGACACAAGATGATTCATGGATTATGCCTTTTTGTTTGGAAAAATAAAGACAAAAGTTGGTTGAAATAATCCCTTGCATTATCTAATCGAATCATTTGATGTCAACCCCAAGTTGATTTTTGATCATATTGAAAAATATATGAACAGAACCTACATCTGATTTGGTTTTCAAAAGATACATCCATATCACACAAGTCAATAAAGGAGATGAACTAATGAGCCCCAAAAATATTTCGTATGGTTAAAGAACCCCAAATGTCACTTTGAATTAAAGAAAAATGAGCAATGGATCTTTTATTACTCATTTGAAAAGAAACATGTTAATGTTTTGTCAATTCACAAACAGTATAATGAAAAGAATCCAGACTTATTTCCTTCAACAATAAGAAAACATGACCTTAAAAATAGTAAATGAAGGGTGATCAAGAGGATGGTGATAAAGTTAGATCTTGCCTTTATTTGACATGAAAAACTCAAAAAATAATGACAATGATAAAGCTTTCTTGTTTCGTCAGCTAGGTTCCTCAAGACCATGGAAAGAAATCACATTTATTTTCTTGAACAAAAGAAACATTATCTTAAAAATACTCAACAAAGGATGACCAAAACAATAGTCATAATATCAAATCTTATCTTTATTTGATGTGGAAAACTCCAAAAAATAATGACAAAGATAAACCTTTCTCATTATTCAACCTTATTTTGTTGAGGGGTGTTAACACAAAATGATTCATGGATTATGCCCTCTATTTGGAAAATGAAAACAAAAATTGATTGAACTAATCCATTACAATATCTTATCAAAATTGTTTGCTGTCAACCCCAAACTAATTTTTGACCATATTAAAATATATAAAAACAATTGAGCCAACAATTGATTCGGTTTTTAAAAGAAAAATCCATGTCACATAAGTGCAATAATCAATAAAGGACATGAACCAATAAACCCCAAATATATTTGGTTTGGTTGAATAACCCCAAATGTCACTATGAATTTAAGAAAAAGGAGCAGTGATTTTTTATTGCTCATTTAAAAAGAAGCATATTTATGTTTAGGCAATTCACAAATAATACAATGAAAAAAATCCACACTTATTTCCTTGAAGAATAAAGGAAACATGACCTTAAGAATACTAAATGAATGATGACCAAGAGAATAGTGATAAAGCTAGATCTTGCTTTTATTTGACATGGAAGACTCAAAAAAATAATGGCAAAAATAAACCTTTCTCGTTTTGTCCACATGGTTCCTCAAGATAGTAAAGTCCATCTTTCTTCCTAGAACATCCAATCATCTTCCTCATGTACTGATCTTGAAATCCACAATGTGAACAATAAAATTCCCCAAAGCAATTCAAATCTTTTGTCAGTATTTGTATTGACACAATGTTTGTAAACTTAGGGACATCTAGGAATTTTAATAATGTACTGATTGACACAACCATTAACCAACTACAGTTGTGGAAGTTTCATTGGCAATAATGATTTTTCAATTACTAGAACTCAGGGTATAAAAAAAAAAAAAAATTTGGAATTATAGGTCATGTGGTCAATAGCCCTTGAATCAATGATCCATAAACTAGAGTGGATCTTATCTGAAACAGTTGGTGCATGAGATTGAGTCTTACCTGAGAGTACCAAAGAAGACGCACTTGTAGCTATAGACTTCTCAAATCCCTAAGAAGTTTCTTAGCCTCCCTACTTTCTCCTTGTTTAGTTCAACTTGTTCCTCAGAATCACCTTCACCTTCAGATTGTGTTCAATATACGCATATCCCTTTGATGGTCCACCATTCATGGGCCAATTCATGTTATTTTGTTAATATTGTGGCCTACCATGAAGCTTCTAATATTTTTTTCTTGTATGTAAAGACTTTTTGTAGTATGTGCACCATAAAGAGTCCTTATTAGTAGTTCTGGATAGATCTTATTGACTATGTTCTCTGCCAACTTGTTGATCAGATGCCATCACGTTCAAGTCTCTAGTTTTTGTTACTAAGGTCGAGCTTCCAGTTACTGGAGTTTCAATCATCACTCCACATTGACTCTCATTTGCCCTAATTAATGAAGAAAAGTCTCCTTTTCCCAATATCTGTACTTGAATGGAATCAAGTTCCATATTTAACCCAACAAGAAAAACATAAATTCAATCATTCCAAACAAATTGCTTCAAGAAAGATTGTCACTAGACTTCATTTGTAAATTTCGAGAAAGATTTATCTTTTGCCACAACCCCTTCAAATAATTTTGAGTATTGTATAACAAAATATGTACCTTCTTTGACATATGCCATTTTGCTTTGATCCCATCAATATATGCAGCACTATTCATCATTGAATAAGTCTCATGAACATGATCCTAGACTTCCTTGAAAGGAACACACAAGTATCACTGATTTTTAGAATCATGGTTTTCCATAGCCAAGACATCAGCATCAAATCATCTTTATCCCAGACCTCAAATTTAGGATCTTGCTTGCTTGGTCTATTCCCATTCAAATTACTCAATTTGCCTCTTCCTTTCAAGAACATACGGACCAATTGAGACCACTTGAGATAATTTTACCATTTAGATGATAGAAACTTGAATTTTCCACAAATCATTTCTAGGATGATTGGGTGTTTGTTTGATAATGTTTGTTTCAAAGACACTCATGACTTCAATAGTCTCTGACAGTCTCTATAAAAAGAATAGAACAAGAGGAGTATCACAAAGAATCAAAAAAAGGACTTGGTCAATTTCTAGGGCAACACAAGCCAATTGAAACAAAGAACAGGAAGGATTTGATTGATTTTAGGGCAACACAGGCCAATTGACAGAAAAATTCTAGATTGCCTAAAGCTCTAATACCATGACAACTTTTATTCTTATTGTCATAGATCATAATAGAGCTACACTGCTATCATATACATACACAGCTAACTTTAAAATAAAAAAAATTAGGCAAAACTAGATAATAATAGATTCCTATAAAACAGATTCCTATAAATTAGGGATGACAAATTCCTACAAATTATCAAATCTCCTAAATATACAGACTATCTTACAGCTATACACAGTTACTTCCAACAGTTTCTAACTAGAAGATGATTGTTGTCCCCAACTTACTATTTTGATCCTTACCTCTGAGGCAGGCACATCTTTCCAATGAGGATGGCAAGATAGCTGCCAGTTTTCAAGGGTACACTCAAAAAGAACTCATAACTATGCAAGGACCTATTATGACTTTTAGTTCCATGACAATTCCACCTCATAAAACAAACTAATATAGGAAGCAAGGAGGATGGAAAAATAAAAAATTGCATACTTATTACAAACAAGAAGTTCTTTAGCTTAATCTTTCTTCTATTTCTACCCCACCCCAACCAAGCAATAGGATCCTTATGGCCTTGTTTGGTTAACAGAAGCAAGGCATGAGAATGAAAATGCTCTCTAATATCAATTCCTCATTTCTAATTAATTGAGCATGTGAAAACCAGGTGGACCATTTTCTCATTTTTTTGTACATACCTTGTTTGAACATAATGAAAATAGAATTGTCATTCTTTCTTAAAATAGTGATTCTCTATTATCAAAATGACACATAAAACTGCCTTTTGATTACTCATTGAGTCTTACCTGAGAGTTGGCCTCATCCAGCTATCTCATCCCTTTCTCTACCTCCCTTGGCCTTAACTTAGCTTCTTCACCCACCAGCAATCCCTAAGTCCATCCCATATTATGACATCAACTACCATGTTGACTTGATCATGGGAAGAGAAAATGTTATTTCATTCCAGAAATGTGGCACAAAGTTGGGGAATAGAATTGTTAAAATTTAATATATGATCCATTCTTGAATCTCACCTAATTGCTTATGTTTTGGGTTGAATGATTTCTTGGCATGGTATCAGAACCTTAATGACTGAAATTTTAGGCAGCAAAGACATTTGAAAAATTCCCTCCAACTGTCAAAAGTAAGCACTTAGACACATACCAATGATAGCCAGCAAGCTATGCAATCATTCAAATACTTCCATTCATTCCATTCATACTAACTGGAAAATCATTAAAAGGGTCAAAACCAAAAGCTTCCTTATTCACACAAAAGAAGAAACATCGGTGCAAGCCCACAACTCTTTCTTTAGAGATCCTGCCACTATGCATCTAAATCCCATCTGCTTCCACAACTGGCCAGTCCATTCACAGAGAAAGAAGAATACAAGTAGCCAATAAAATTGCATGTTTATGAAGAAAATTTATCTATATAAGGATTTCACACTCCTCGGAGGATCAAAGACAATTAAAATTGTCATAAACCAGCTTCACATGCTTCACAGCATTTTCTGATAAGAACAACAACAGCATTGGGTCCCTTCTTAAAAACCCACCACCATTTTCTCCAGCTTGAACAAGAGTTAAACAATTGAAGCACAAGGCCACTCCCAATCTCAGTCAAGCCCATGGAAAGATATTTCTCAAGAAACCTCATCCAAAGTAAAACAACAGGAACTGGCTCTAGATTTTTGTCCAGAAAATTTAAAATTGAAGCTCAAAGGTTGTCAATCAGAATGAAAAAAAAAAATGAAATTATTTAGCTCATACATGTCCTAGAATAGCAATCTCTTACCCCAGATACTTGACTCAATGTCTGCAAAACTAACAACGTGAAAGGATGGTCAAAAGATGCAGAGTATAAATGCATCACTTGGAAACAAGAATCTAACAGTTAAGATTTCTGGCAATGAGAAAAAGTTAATTTTATAATTATGCCTCAAACGAAAAATAGAAAAGCAAGTCATGGAAATTTCTTTCAACATTCCAGGAAATTTTAAAACTATGCTTATAAGACCACAAATCACAAGAAAACAGCACTAAGCATATTGCATTGATTGAAAAAAGTGGAAAGATCATTAGAGAAACCAACTTGCAAAAACTTTTATAGCAAGAAATCAAACATAATTTACATGAGACATACCTGATCCACTGATTTTAGCATTGAACTGCAATCATTTAATGTGCAATCCATTAAAAATATTTTGGGAAGCTTCAGAATAGCATTCTTGAGGTTATCTGCACACATATAAATGACTATTTAAGCAAGTAAATAAAAGTTACTCAGAAATTCCTTTTCCATCAAAAAACTCATTCAGGCAAATAGATAGACGAAATAGCGCATATATATCTTGCCTGTTTTTAACACAACTTTCTCCTGTAAGTGAAGATGCAACTAATAGACTATGTGATATGAGAGCTGACATCAGCAACTTACTGCTCTTAGAATTTAATCTCTTCTAGAGAAACATAACCACTTTTCTATTTGTTGGCACAAAATGACATACATTTCCACTATTTTTATTGCCAAAGTTTCCTTTAGCAAAGCTCTCATGTTCCCCACCAGAATAGGCATCTCTAAAAAATTCTTACGTCAACAATCTAACTGAATATGCTTATTTAATAGCAACTTTAAGATTCTGTTAGGTATCACGAGTGCACTAACAAGTCACCGTGCAGCAACAAATATTAAGTATCTTAACCTACCATGTATCAATATGATTGAACTTCAAGAAAATCACATCTCCCAAAGCAATTTGACTGTAATAAATAATGATTGATTATAATGTACTGAATGATAAAGTCAAACTAGTTTTAACCAAGTTTGGTAAAGTAACTCAAGATGCATAAACTTGGAAAACAATAAAATAAAATTTTCTTTTGTCTTTTTTCTGGGTACAGCCAAAGTTACAAACAAATATTAAGTATGACAAGAAAGTTAAGATGATTAACATATACTTACCACCACTAAACCCAGTTTCCCCATTCTTGGATCCAGTCTTCAACATGTTCATGTATCCTTTCAACGCCCGATAGACC
The DNA here is from genome assembly GCA_037832345.1 of Rhizophora mangle. Classification (NCBI taxonomy): domain Eukaryota; kingdom Viridiplantae; phylum Streptophyta; class Magnoliopsida; order Malpighiales; family Rhizophoraceae; genus Rhizophora; species Rhizophora mangle. The sequence continues at coordinate 3,460,915 of JBAPLJ010002025.1, read as the reverse complement.
TCACGAACAACCAATTCCATTCTTTGGCAAAACCCACACCAGCTATTACTAAAGAGGACCAGCACATCTCCATTCCAGGCATTATTGGGACCATCATCATTGGCTTGATTATGACCATGAACCTCTTTGTTGAAAGTGTGAGCTGTAACTCGAGGGATTGAATTCACTTCATGAAAATCCTGATTAACAAGTGGTGGGAGAGTGCCTTCCCTAGAACTTCCTATTTGAGAGTCAGAATGTTGATATGGGACAAGACTGCCATTAATGTAAGCACTAAGAAAATTCTCCAGCAATGAATAGTTGAATGTCTCTTCACAATAGACATAATGTTGCTGTGAAATGGGATCGAGTATCACCAAAGATGGAATCCTTGTCTCACCAGTCAGAGAATTTAGCAATTGGTAGTTCCCATCACAAAAGAAAAATGGGCCCCCAAAACTCTGGAAGTGAAGGCATTCTTCCCCCATCTCAAGACAACCTTTTTCTTCTGCCTTTACATCCCCTGAAATATCTACCAGGTCTGAGAAAAGCTGGTGGGGTTTTGCAGATAGCAAGGGTCTCTGTGTGTCAACTTTAGGTGCTTTTTCTTTGTTATCCTCAGAAGAAGATTGCATATCAGCAGGTTCAGATCCTTCATTGTGATCTGAAGCAGAATTTGTGTCCAAATCAATACTAGTTCCAACAGCATTGTCCTTAGAGGATAAAACTGAAACTTTTTGAGGTTCCACCTTTGTTTCTGATGGTAATGAATCTGATATTTTAATGTCAGAATCATCTGATAAAAGTTGGAAACCCAATTCCTTTGCAACTGAACTCATTTTACTTTCCTTCTTTTGTTGAAGAAGGTATGCCAAAATCTCATGCAAGGAACTCCCTTGCAAATTTGAAGCAACATCCTCCAGTGTGGAGAGTTTCCCCTCATTTAAAACCATAATAGACATTTTATCCTTTAATTTAATCTTCTGGACTGTTGAAGTTTGCTTTAATCTGGGATGTCCAGTCCTATGCCCTTGTAAGTCTTGGGCAGACGATCCTGCAGACCTATCATCACTTTTGCTGCATCATTTGATTTGATATCTGATAATGAAGCCCCATTTGACGAAATGCCCTAAGAGCTGCCTTGCTCTTGCTTCTAATTTCTGACGAATCAGAAAATTTATCCACAAACAAGAGCGCAGATGGCTTACTTTTAGGGATGATTGGATCAAGATGACGCCCATCACCTTCGAGCTATATGATGTGAAAGAAATAACATAAAATGAATAAAATAGGCAATGTGCTCAACTGAATTAGCTGTCTACAAGGGTTGGGGTGGGGGGAGGAGATGATGAAGAAGAAGAAGAAGAAAAGGAAAAAATTGAATAGCACATAGAATTATAGAGACAAAATAAATAAATAAATAAATAAATAACAGAGAGAGAGAGAGTGGTGAAAACAAATCCCCAAAAGATGACGTGGAGATAAGACGTAAATCATTTACCAAACTGGAAGCTGTAGGACACAACTGTTCCCTATGCAGGTCTGAACTTCTAGAAAACTCAATTTGGTTAGATACACAAACTTGAATGATAGATTTTGGTAGTTTATACGTTTGTTGGTTTTCCATTTGTCTAGAGGGAACAAAATGGATTGAATTTCTTAAATTTTAGCTGAGTGCAGAACTCTTTGGTAGTACCAATTTTCATTGATTCTCTTTGGTAACAGCCCCCTAGTGCTCCTATAATTTAAATTTGGTTTATCAAAAGAATTATAGGGATGAAAAGCAGCACCTTGATGGGCATACCAGCAGTATCAACACTATTTTTTGACTCATATTCGGGAACAAGAATTACAGTGTAAAAGATTTGCATCTCTATACTTGTAGCAGCCCCCTGACACTCCTATAATTCAAGTTTGACCTATCAAAAGAATAGAAATGCCTGAAGGGGAGCACCTCAACAGGCATGAAACAAAGCATTAGCACTGTTTTCCTGCTTATGTATCAGGAACAAGAATGACAGATAGAAAACTATTAAATTTTTCCAAAGGTATACACAAGACATAGCATAGTTAAACTCTTTTTTTCATTATGTAGATATCTCTCCAAAAATTGTTACCCATCTTATCTATCTAACAAAAATTGTTGGTGTGCAATGGACACCACTATGTTGCATCTGTCACTTTGTTTGGAACATGTAGTGTCATGAGTAAGCAAAACAGATATAGCCATCTCTGGGCTCTTTTGTTCAATCAAGAGTATTACAATGCAGTGAGTGTGCCTAGAGGAAAAGTAATGACAGTAAAAATTAATAAAGCAGTAGTCAGTTAACAAAAACAAGTTGCAGGTGCCCAACAAAGTTTCAAAACATTGATAGCCAGGTTGAGCACAAACAGACATCACAAAATACATGACTGTCTAAGCAAATATCCCATCTCCAAAACATGTACTAGGCTAGGTTGGTTCTCTTGCAAGTTGAGCACATTGAAAGGGGAAGGGACACAGCATACTTGAACTAAAAGGAAGCCCTACCAAGTGTTCAGATAATATAACAAATACATGATCACAACACAATTAAATCAAAGCCAGCTCTTAAAGTCCCAATTAGCAGTGACTTATCAATGCTTTAGCAGCCTCAAAAGAATTTGGTCATATGCTGACAAAAACAAGGACCAATCACACGCTTGGATCAATCAAAAAAATTACAAAAAAGAAGAAAGGTAAAACTTAACCTCTGTAATAATTGACTTATCCGATTGTAGAACACTCTTAAGGTTATCACCTTCTTTCAAAATCTTTGAACAGCTAGGACATCCTTCATAGTAAAGCATGGTTGACCATGGACCAGAAAGTGTAACACCTAGCATTGAGAGCAGTGATCTATCTGAGACCAAACCAAATCTGTGCCTTTCAGGATGTAGGAAGAACTCCCTTGCAACATCCATGAAGCTTGAGAAGAAAGAATTGAACCGCTGAAAATGTTCAAAGGAACAAGATGATCCTAAAGACTGCTTCAAACTATCAGTGCCAGGTGAATCAGCATCAAGGAGAGAACTGCCATTTATTGAGCTGAACTCCCCAAGCCAAGGAACCTCACCAAACCAATTTTTGATTCCGCACATTAAATTTGCACTTTCTGACCCCTGTATTTGAAATGTAAATGATTAGAAATGTTGAAAGCATTAGCTGTAGCATTTTTAATCCACTAGAAATTAAAGACTAAATTTCATGACAGTGGATCAGAAACTACCGGCCACCTTCTGGTTTTCGATGCTTCCTGGTGTTGGACTTCTCTTAGCCTCTTCACCAAAGTTAACTCCAGAAAAATAACCTGAAAGGCAAGTGAACCACTTATTCATGATCAACAGGGGAAAAAGAAAAACATGAAGCCAGAAGGAAGACCATTAGGGACAAAGTCTATTGTTGTTACAAGAATTTCGACACAGTTAGAAGACAAATGCAAAGGAAAAAACAGCACCAATCCAACCACCGACTCCACTTATGCAGATTGCATGCTTATAAACAAATGAAACAATAATTCAGTTAAAATTAAAAAATTTCAAAAAATAGAATTAAAGAAAGGAAAAGAAAAAACAGAACTTAGGCGAATATATAAAATAAAATAAAATACACAGAACAGAGTCTATATTTCCACTAGCAGGTAATAAGAATGATTGTCCACCTCGCATGCCAGAGCCATCTTCGGTTGCATTGCTCTTCTTCTCCCCAACAGCGAGCAATTGGGGAATCCAGCCACAAAATTCAAGGAGAAGCACAGCTGTATCAGTAGATAGAAGGAACGATCGCAAATCCTCTTGAGTATTCAGGGCAGTGAGAGGAATATCTCGAGGCGAAACGGACATGTAAGGATGAATTGAATACAGAATGCTTTTGGCGCGGAGCTTTCCTCGATATTTGTAGGAAAAAGAATGATGGTAATACAAAATTGATATGTCTTCCATAGCACCAATGGCATCAGCTAGCATCTTTTCTCTGTTTCTGTTCATATACATCAACTTGAGTGAGGCCAACTCCTCCGACTTTTCGTGGGTAACCAATTGGGATATTTGGTTCATTAGGCTTCGAGATTCACCGCACCCTACTCAAAATCAAATTTGAATTGAAACACATCGCTTAATGGCTAAAACCGGCGGATAAACAAATGAAAAAATAAAATAAAATAAAAGCATAAAATTCTCTTTAAAAAAAAAAAAAAAGGAGACATTGTAAGAGAAAAGACGGAGACGAGAAAGAGAGTGGTAAGTTGTTCGCTATAAGCTTACATGGAACAGAGACGAGAAGGAGAATGTTGGTGTGGAGGCTGATCTGAGAAGAGAAGTTTTGCTTGGTGAGGGTGCGCCATTGACCGACGTCGTCGATGCCCCCTGACTGTGAATCAGCGGCGGACGACGACGACGACGACGAAGACGAAGATACGATGGTAGCAACGGTCAAAGCCAGGACCAATAGCAGCGGCGGCCTTTCCTTTTCTTTCCCCATCTCCGTCGTTTTTGATAAACCACACTATTCGCTTCCGTTCAGCCGTTCAGTGACTGAATCAATTGTCGTTTATCTTATATCCCGTATGCATTTATATTATTTCCATTACAAAAAACGGGCAGATCACATAATTTTTTATTCACTTTGAGATATTTTGATTTGTTTTTCATTTATATCCTTTTTTTTTTTTTTTCATCTCTAAATAATAAATTTATAATTAAATTCATTTTAATAATTATATCTAATCCTTCATTTAATTTTTTTATTTTCTTAATAAACGATATTTTGGTACCTTTTAAATTGAAATATATATATATATATATATATATAATATGATATTTAAATATTTTCACTATTTATTTTGCAATACAAAGATAACAAATTTTTGAAAAAAAAATTATTATATTAATAATAAATTTTTTAATTAAAAATATTTATAATATATATAATTTATTTATTTAATATTTTTTTTTTTAACATTTTTAAGAAAAACTTGTATATTTGTTGTAATATAAGAAAAATAAATATATTTTTTTAAAAAAATTTTTAAAATGAGTAATAAGGCAAAAAGATGTAAGATTTTTTAAGTTATTTTGTTGTGTGTATTTATTTTTTTTTCTCATTTATTTTATTTTTTTAATTACTTTATCTATAGATTTTTATAATTTTTAATTTTTCATTGAATTTGTAAAAAAAATTGTATGCAAAAAATTACGCTCATTGTGTAAAATTTGTGAAATTTTATCCCTTATATTTAAAAGTTAAAAACATGTTTTGATTCTATAATTAATTTTTTTCTACCTATATGTTAAAAAATTTTATTGATACTAACTTAATTAACATTGATATTTTTACAATTAAATTATTTTGTACATAAAAATTAATAAAATTACTTTTATTATTGGTATCATGTGCATATGGTTTTTTTTTTTTTTTTTTTCCTAGAAGGAGTAGAATATACATGCAATATTGAATATTATGTAGTTAAATATCATGTATGAATATTATAGAATTTTTACATAATTTTCAAAATAAATATGTATAAATGGACAACAACGATAAAGAATATATACCTTCCCACCAAGTGTTGGACTTGAAATAAACATGCAATATAAATCCAACAAAATATATGATTTTAGTTTTGAAAAATTGAATTAGATGTGCAAATATTAAAAACATAAATTTGTAATTCATATTAAAACCTCACTAGAAATCCTTTTTGGTGGAACTACGAGGTGTCAACTAAGTCTTTTGACCAAAAAAAAAAAGAAAAAAAAAAAAAAAAAAAAAACCCCATTTCATTTCAATTTAAATAGAAAATCTCAAGTTTTGAACAGGGAAGATAGTCATACACACAAAAATATTAAATACAGGCATTTTTATGAAAGAAAAATCTCACTATTTTGCCATGGCTAAGGAGGATGATTTTCTGGATAAGAGCATAAAAAATAAAAAAAAAAAAATCAGTAGTTAGCAAAAACCCTATTGACACTGCTATGCTAGAAAGTCTTAAAACTCTCCTAGAAAATATGATTATGTCTTGTAAAGATAAGGTTTAAGGTGATCCAAATTTCCATCTCCTCACAACACCAAAATGATTGTGAAAATATTCCCAACATGAGTAGAGAAATTATGAAGGACACCTTTATGATTTCATTAATGGTTACCCTTTTATTCTAACTCTCCAGGGCCCAAAAAAAAAAAAGCCCTCAGAGATCCATTAATGGATACCCTTATTGTGAAACTATGGGATGCTATATCGGCTGTAACCACCCATGTAGCTATTTCACATTATTATTACACTACACTTTGTGGTTGTCGGTGGATTCTTTTGGGCCATTATCTAGTGATCAGAGAATGGATTCCTGACTTTATCCTTCAAAGGCCATTTATAAACTCACTTTCTAGAAATGCAAGTAAAATATAATAATAATGAGAAACTATTAAACCATCAAAGTATGTAGTGCACAATTAACAAAGGTTATATTTCAAGAATCTTCATTTCTACCTTACACAATGCATTCCTCATCTATATCTTTCATAAGATCATGAAGCAACAAGGACCATGACAAGACAATGACAAGATCATGGCAAGAACCCAATCCATGGACTCTAACTAATAAATCAACACCTATAAATAATTAAATCATCCAACTAAAATAAAAAAAAATTACATTCCAAGCACCTTTTCTCGATTATTATTTTTTGATTATTTATGCAATTTCTTATTTTATTTCTAGCACATTAGTCCCTTCATTTTCTAATTTTCTTTTTAATTCCTCGCACTTTATTTACCTTATATTTATGGTCCAACTATTTATTCTTCTTGTTATCTATACTTTTACTATTTATTTTCATGTTATTTATTTTTCAGCAATTTATATTTCCTGTCATCTTCATTAATGCTTTTTATTTTCATGTTATACAATTTCCATCGAGTTATTTTCATGGCATTTATTCCTACATGTTATTTATCTATTATCGACTCTCTTGCAACATTTTTTATTCTTTCTCAATTCTTTAGCTTTCTAACAAGTTATCTACTTTAATCCATCATATTTATGATTGACCTTTTTACTATTTATTTCTCTACACTTGTTATTTAATTTTTTGCCCTTTACTTTTCTTTGTCGTGATTTTTCTTGAAAGCTAATCTCTTTGTCATTTACAATTACGTTTTTTATTTTTAGTGATATGCCTTTTTTTATGCTAATTGATCAAGATCTCATAGATGGATGACTAATATAAATAAAGGGATTACACTTATAATCAAATATTACCTAATCTTTGCAAATTGATCATTCTTAAAGTTGTTTTATGCCATCTTTTTTTATATTTATTCTAGTTGTGACTTATCTCTACTTTAGCTATTATTATTTTAGTAAATGACAAACCTATTATATATATATATATATATATATACATAAACAAATAAATTTTGAAATACCTATCTTGTTTTCTCTTTCTCTTAATGTATCTAAAGTCACCTTACTAGGACTCCATTACTTCATTCATCATTCCTTGCAAGGCAAGCAAAAATAATTACATTTTTCTTCAATTTTTGTACATACAAATAAAGATAAGTGTGTTTTATGAGATTTTTTGCTCTCGACTAGTTTAGGAGATTGAAGTAGATTATGTGCTTCCCATTATTCTATTATAATATGGGGTTTTAATAGTGTTGAGAAAAGTGGCAATACTTTAAATAATGTAAGTGTTGTTTACCTTTTTATCATAATTTCAATACTTCAAATAATCTTGTTCCCAAAATCTTTCATTGTGGTGCCTTCATATACTTAAAAAGGGTAGAAGTGTTACCATCCTCCCACTAAAAAAATCTATATTTCTCTAGAGATGTCACCTTTGATGAGATTAAAATTATTTTCTAATTATTATCTTTAGAGGGAGAAATTATTTGTTGAAAATAAGGATAATGATTTTGTTTTACTTGTGTTTATGTTGTTTGAACCATTTATTATGTCATCCTTTACTTCTGTATCTTTTACTTCCATTTTAAATAAGCATGAATCTTTTACTTTTGCTCTAAAAGAGTTTGAACTAGTAATGATGACAAAAACACAAGTTCAATTTACTCATCCACTATTGTTTTACACAAGGAAGAAAACACCTACTATTCAACCTAATTATGTTTAAGAATTTGAACTAGATTCTAGTAATAAGGTAATTACTTTTACTTTTCCTTTTGTAGTTTATAATCCTAAACCATCACAAAACATGCTTGATAAAAATAACCTTGATATTTCTAAAGCTAATAATCTTGATTACCTATGGCTCTTCCAAAAAAAACTAAGACATGCATTAAACACCCAATAAATTTATTTATCTCCTAAAATAATTTCTTTATAGCCTATAAACCCTTTCTCATTCCTCTAAACACTATGTCTATACCTAAATCATTATCTAAGGCACTTGGTCATAAAAAAAATGGAGGGAAGCTATAGGAGTTAAAATGGATTCCCTTGAAAAGAACGAAATGTGGAATTTTACAAGATTACTAAGAAAAAAGATTGCATATGAGGTTGTAAAAGGGTCTTCATAGTCAAATATAGGGTTATTGGATCACCCAAAAGTTACAAGGCAAGATTAGTAATAAAGGATTATATATGGATTTATGGAATTAATTACCTTAAAACATTTTTTACAATTGTAAAAAAGAACACAATTCGAGTGTTAATGTCATTGGCAACAAATCATGACTAAAGTTTACAACAATTTGATGTTAATAATGCATTGTTACATGTTTACTTTGAAGAAGAGATATATAGAGATTCCTCTTGGTTTCAATTTACCATTGAGAAATGAAGAGGTATGTAAATTAAAGAAAGCTCCACATGGTTTGAAATGGTCAACAAGAACTTGGTTTGAAAGATTTACCAAGGTTGTGCTTACTATGGGATACAAACAAAGCCAAGGTAATCATAGTACATTGTTTGTTAAATAATCCAATTCAAGGAAAAAAAAGTATTATTTATGTGCATGTAGATGACATAATTGTGACTAGAAATGATTTAAAAGGAAATGAGATCTTGAAGAATTGCTTTGACAAAGAATTTGAAATTAAAGATCTTGGAATCTTGAAATATTTCTCATCATTAAAGTTGACTCATTTTGGAAATAGAATTTTTATTTCCCAACAAAAATATTCATCATTAATAAAAGTGCATAATGCTTCAATACAATCATATATTACATGGTATTACTTTAAATAACAAAATTTATGTGTGGGACTCTATATGTGATTGCATTTTTTTTTTAATAAGTGGCGTAGGAGACATCTATTAGTTAGATGATTTTATAAAAGTGTTTTTACAAAGTTAGAATAATTTCATGTCAGTTAGGTATTCTTATTTAAATATCAAAAAGATGATAAAAGACATGCAAACTAGGATGTAAGCTAGTTGAGATACAATAGAGTAGAATTATAAACTTAGAGAGGCATTGAAAGATACAATAGTAGATGAAAGTGTTTATTAAAGGCTTGTAGAAAGATTTATTTATAATTAAGAAATGAAAAGATATGCAAATTAAAGAAAACTTTACATGGTTTGAAATAGTCACCATGAGCTTGGTTTAGAAGATTTACCAAGGTTATGCTTTTTATGGGATATAAGTAAAGCCAAGGTGATCATAGCACATTCTTTGTTTAAAAATCTAGTTCAGGGAAAGTAACAACATTACTTATATATGTAGATGACATAATTTTGGTTAGCAATGATTTAGAAAGAAAAAAGATCTTGAAGAAGTGCCTTGAGAAAGAATTTAAAATTAAGGATCTTAAAAGATTAAAGTATTTTTCATCATTGAAGTTAGTCACTATAGAAAAAGAATTTTCATATCCTAATAAAAATATGTGTTAGACTTGTTAAGGGAGACATGCAAACTAGGACGTAAGCCAATTGAGACACCAATAGGGTAGAATCATAAACTTAAAGAAGCATTGGAAGATACAATAGTAGGTAAAAATGTTTATTATAAGCTTGCATAAAGGTTTATTTATTTATCCTATACTAGGTTGACATAACTTATGTTATTGGAGTGGTAAGACAATTTATACATAATCTTAAGAGAATTCATCTCCAAGTTGTATATTGGATCCTACAATATTTGAAAGGAAATTTAAGAAAGGGTATTTTGTTTAAGTAGGAAGAAATGTTAACTCTTAAAGCTTATACTGATGTAGATTATGTTGGCCCTATGATGAACAAGGGATCCATATTAGGTATTACGTGTATTTGGGTGGGAATCTAATAACTTAGAAAAGTAAGAAACAAAATATTATGGCTAGATCAAGTGCAAAAGCTAAGTTTAGGTCAATGGAATTTAGAATTTATGAATTGTTTTATCTAAAAATAATCATAGAAGACTTGAAAATCACTTGAGGAACACTTATGAGACTTTGTTACAATAACAAGTCTATTATCAATATAGCAAATAACCCTATACAACATGCACACCAAACGTTGTGAGGTTAATTAACACTTTATAATGGAAAAGTTAGATAATTGACTAATTGCACTATATTTATTTCTATTGGAGGACAGTTGGTTGATGTGTTAACAAAAGGACTATATATTACAACATTTTAATTATAGTTAGCACAAAATGGAAGCCATCTACTCATCAACTTGAGAGGAAGCATTGAAAACAACTTTGTACTATTGTAAGATAACTTAAATATTTATGAGATATGATAATCTATAGGAATTTAATATCTTTAATTTATAAAAATCTATTAATACCAAGTTTTAACCTCATCTTTGTTATTTTAGAATCAGATGTGCATTTTTATAATAGTAATGTTACTTTATTATGATTTAAGATAATAAGGTTTATAAAAAATTCTCCTAAAATTGTCATTAACCAATATATTGCATTCTTTTTGACACTAACATTTATGTTTAATAGTTTTTAATGCCTATTATGTTATAATTTTGTAAATATCTACTCTTCAAGAAGGTGTCCCTTTTTAAAGTTATGGCATAAGCCTTTAGACTAAACATAAGGCATTTTACATAATAAGAGATATATGGCTTGATGACTTCTCTTAGAACTCACACTTACTTTTTTTTTTTTTTTCCCATTGTAAGATGTTGATGATGAAAGTTGAAAGAAGAATTTTATGGTTAATGCCTAGGAAAGTTTTATAACTTTTATATTTAAACCTATTAAACTTTGCACATCTTTTATCTAGATATTTATTATGGATTTTTAATGCTTATTTTATTACTTAAATTTGCAAATATTTGCATTATACAGGATGATCTAATGAAATTTTGATATTTTTTATGACAATTACTACTAAATATTTAGTAGTTTAATTATTGTTTAAAACTAAAAAGTTGTGTTTTAGTACTTAAAATTAAATAAAATAAAATGTAATTAGCAATTATAATGTATGAAAAAAGCATATGTCATAAGTAAAAGGCAACCTAATATTAGTAAGTGTTGCATATTCCTTAAAAGGTGCTACCTATAACCTAAAAAGTGCGGTATAAAAGTACAATAAATTGTTGTCAGTATAAAAATATAATAAAGTTTTGTCAATAATCAAAAAAATCATTGCATAAAATGCAATAAATCATTGCCTATACTTTGTAAATCTTTACATAAAAATAAAAGAAACAATAACCTATACTTTGTAAACTATTACGTAAGTATAGTATACTTATTTTAAAATTGTTATGTATATTTTAAAAATCATTACAATGAACATAGCTTAATTTTAAAATTGTTGCAATAGCAAATTTTATCATCATTTTTAGCCATAAAATTGCATGTTTATTTCTTATAACCACTACATATAACTTTTAAAACTTGCTAACATTGCTTAATATAATCGTTGCATAAAAATTTTTTTTTGCAAAATTTTTATTTTTATCAAAATAAGCTTGAAAGGTTGTTGCATAAAAGTTATTGTAATGTTGGCAAATGTAATAGACTAAAAATTATTAAGATAAACTATATACAACAATTTTTATGGTTTATTTAGTAGTTTTTGTAATTTGTTATTATAAGTCAAATTTGGTATATTAATTATTTTCATTCTTTTAAGTAATAAAAACTAATAACAAAATTAGTCATTTAAAATGATTTCAACATCTTCTAGTTTAATGATGCATCATACTACCCTATTAATATTACTAAAATGGATATATTTTATTTTTGTGATTCAACTTAATAACATTATATTTTAAGGCATCCCTCTCTACTTTTAATTTTTTGGATGATGGAGATAAATAAAAAATTAGCCTTTAACTTTTTCAAAATTTTTCAACATTTTTTTTTCATTTTTTTCAATTTAATTATAAATGTTACTAATTCTTTTTAATATGGTCTTCTTAAGGATAAAAAAAACAAGTCAAATATTATTTTTGACGATTATTCTATAGAAATACATTATTAATACACATTTTGATACATATTTTTTTTTACATTTATTAATCTTGTTTATGGGAATAGATTATTTAGGGTATTTAGAGATGTATTTTGATTACTAATATGTATCTCCATATGTATTTATGTACTTTGATCATAAGATATAACATTTTACTTACTTTTTTTTCTTTAATTGTACCACATTAAAATAATTAATATCATTAGAATTAAAATGAAATAGATAAAAAAGGTTTAAAATTATATTTAAAAAAATTAAAAAGATTGAGAACTATTTTTTTTATCTTATATCATATAATGGTGCCTCCCTACATTTTATATACAAAAAACATATATAATAGGACATCATCTTGAATATTGCTTGTGTCATTCATAAATAAAAAAGAATTTAGAATCAACCCTAATATGGATGAACTATGATTAGGAAATTTATTGTTATGCCTTTTATTTTAGTTATATACTTTATTGTCCCTCACTAGATTACTAAATAATATGATAATTTTGTTTTTACTTATTGCCCACCAAAAAATTTGTTAAGAAACTTGAATATTTGTCATAAAGTATTAATTTAGGAAACATTTTTATATAAATTTATCTTTTTAGTATTAACTTGGAAAATTTAGTTACAACTATTCTTGAAAATGAAATTTATTTTGAATTTATATTTAAACCAAAAGTATTTGAAGTTAATCTTTTAAAAGATACATCAATATTCAAATAATTATATGGGTACAAAAAAGAAAATTTTTTTATATTTTTTAAATCAAAAAATAAATTATTAAAAAATAGAAGAAGATATACAAAAAAAGAAGAAGGAAAAAAAATCAACAATTTATTAATAATTTTTCTAAACAATTCAAAAATGAAATTTACTCATATACACCAACTATATTTTAGAATAGAAAGAAACATATTATAAAATTATCATATGTAAAAAATTTTGATAAAAAAAAAAAATTTACCAAAAGAAGACTTGTACAAATAAGTAAAGAGTTATTAGAATATTATAAAAAAAGATATAGAAAAATTATTAGAAAAAATGAATAATTAGGCCAAGTAAATTAATGTGGTCTTATTATTTTACTTTTTTTATGTTAAAAATTAAGTAGAAAATCGAAAGAGAATGTATTTATATTAATAATAAATTATAAACTATTAAACAAAGTATTTAAATAGATTAAATATCTTAATCTTAACATGAGGGACTTAATCAAATGTTTATCAAAAGCAGCCATATTTTTTAAATTTAGTATGAAATTAGGATTTTTGCCGATACAAATATGAAAAAAATAAATATAAAATTATTTTATAGTATCTTTTGAACACTATATTAAACATTATGTCATTTAGTCTTAAAAATGTATCTAAATTTCAAAGAGTAATGAATCATATATTTAATCCTTATACAAAATTTACAATCAATTATATAGATGATTTATTAATATTTTCAAAGTTCATAATATAATATTTTAATTATCTTAAAATTTTTATAATATTGTTAAAACTAATAGTTTAGTTGTTTCCACATCAAAAATAAAATTATGATAAATTAAAATTAAAATTTTAAAATATAATATTTATTAAGGAACTATTACATCTATAAATATAATAATAAAGTTTGCTAATAAATTCTCTAATGAAACAAAAGATCAATTTAAAAAAAAAAAAAAATAGAATGTCTAAATTATATTTTTTATTTTGTTCTTGATCTCAAAACTATATGTCTTCAAAAGCAAACTTTCCCTTGGAATGTTTATTTTCTGTTACTTTTAAACTACCTTACATCTTAAGTTGAAATTACTCAATTGAAGAAACACACCCTACTTCTTTCCCTTCTATGTTAGTATGTCAAATGAGTATAAAATCGGCGTTCTGTCCTTCTATCGCAAGCATGTCCCAAATGCGTTTTGAAACTGATATTGCAAGTCAGTCCACTTTCTTTACAGCCAAAAGCAAAATGCAAACATCTTTGGTCTCCAATTGATCTCCTAAAGAGTGCAAGAAAGAATTATAAGAAGTATTATTACAATTTGACGATGAGACAGAAAGTTAGTCTGATTCACACCTCAATAATGAAGATCTTGACCATGAACTTGATTTGATCAAATAACTTTACATCTAAAGCTCCATGTGAACTTTATAAAAATTTTTATCCAGATTTAATAATAAGTGTTACATAAGTAATGGCGTTATTCATAATTATTGTATTTATCATATAAATACTTATCACAAATCAATTTTAAATAATTTGAAGTTTGAAAAATTTATCTATAAATAGATATTTTTAATAGAGAAAGAGCACATGAGAGAATAAGAAGAATTAGTTTCTGTGAGAGCAAGAATATGCTGATTTTGAAGATGATTCATCTAGGCTTGTGTAAGCTTCTTTCTTAATTCTTATTATTAATGTTTTAAAGTTTTACCATTTTCTTTGCTTATCATGTTTTCCAATTCTTGTCAAATTGAATTTGAAACAAATAAACAACATTTACTTGATTTTGTTATAAAACATTGCAATTATAATTTTCTTACCTATTATTGAAGACCTTGTGAGTCTGCCCTGGTATGAGGCACATCCTCCACCCTCACCATACCTGACCTCTGAAATACTGCGTCATGCCTGAGGAATACCCGGTTGTCAACTCATCACAACACTCCTTAAAACTGGGTTAGGGACCAGCAAACGACAAGGTGAAATTCTAAAGGAATTCTAATGCAATACATATTTAAAAATTGAAAAGTAAAAGGGAATCGATTCCCGATCTCCTTATTCAACGTGATCACCACAAACTCTGCTGCAAGTTGCACCTTACAATATAAAGGAATTCTCTCTACAAAAGTATAGACACAAAATGACCATAGAGAATGCAGCTGGCCCCACATGATAAAATTTTACAAAATTTGTGATACAAAGAATGAATAGAGAGTGGGGACTCAAGAGGTATATACACGGATTCCTATTGGGTACCAAAAAATTACCCGCTTTTAATTGCCAACAATCTGCAATAAAACTCAATAACAAATCCCAATGAGCTTACAGTAGCGCAAGGAGGAGCAAAAAAACGAAGCTTCACATGAAATAGTCACAACAACTCTATGCCAAAAATAAGGCCTCCAGGTAGTCATCAACATAAGCTAAGCACGGCCAATGATCGGTCCTCATTCTTACCAAGGTTGACGTATCACATACTTCCATTTGGAAAAGAAGATGGAATCTCGGCGGAAGGAATATCAAAACAAGAAAGGAACCCATGTTTCTTCTACTGATGTTTACTCTGCTCTCTCTATCATCCTCCTCCTCCTCAACATACGTGAGCTGCAGTAGACCTCCGTATACACCACTAAATGATGTGGTGTTATCATGAAAAGGATAAGATTCAGCATTCTTCAACACTACATTTTTTATGATTCCTCCATCCTTAACCATGTTAACAAGCTGTTCACCAATAACACTAACGACAAACGGGGCCAGATGCTGCTCAATAGCCTGGATTACAGAGTCTGAAGGAACTTCGAGAAGCTTAACTGATTTTGTCCCACTGACAGTTGCAGCACTCCTGCCTCCTTTCAATGGGAAAATCTCCTGCCCCATGTTTGAAGAAGCATCACATGCCTCCCAAAGAGCATCAAATAACTCTGAATAATAACCAAGTTTTGCATCTTCTGGAACTTCTGATGGGACAATAGGGTTAAGAAACATATCCTCTATACCAACTGTGATACTCTGAAGCTGGCCATCAATGATTTGACCCTGTTCTGCTGTTGCTTCAATAAAAACATCAACTAGACCAGGTGTTGGTTCCTCTGGCTTCAAGTCAATTGTTACAGGAGCCTTGAAGCTTTCTTCTCCATAACCATTTTCTAAAGGAACAATGTCCAGCGAAACTGATGGACTGGAAATAGGATCATTCTTGCTAGGCTCACCAAGAAGAAAGGGTACATGACACGATGGGATAGAGCCATATGGTGCAGAAGATGAGAATTTCAGCACAGCTGCATACATGGCAGGAGGTGCGTCTACTCCATCCGATGGATAGATAGGGGTATCAGCCATCCAAGCTTGTTTGAAGGGCTCGGATTCAAATCTCAAACTGCAAGATATGCTGACCTTAATGGCTGGCATGTGCCTAAAATCGGGAATAGATGAGAAGTGTCTCCTTAATGTACCACATATCTCTGAAATCTTTGAATCCCTAATGCATAATGGCTGCGAATGACTTCTGATTTCTGTTTTTGGGATACTCTGGGAATTTGTACTGTTGTCCAGCTCAACTGAAACAACATGGTGTTCATCATCCCTTATACCTTCACCATAAGTAGGTTTGCTACTCCCAACATCAAAAGGAGATAAGAACAAGGACCAGCACTGTTTTACAAGCAGTGGTAGCTTGCGCTCAATGTGTACATATGATGATATGTGCCTTGACTTATTGAAATTCTGATAATGTCTAGGGGATGGAACACTGAAGAATGAACTGGCATGTGGAGAAGATGAAATGCCAAGGAGTTGCTCCCCAAGATTCAACATGTCTCTAAGCTTTGGTCCTGGAATCGAGATGAGCATCCGCAAGTAGATCCTATAAACAGAAGTCACAATGAAAATTCAATCACCAAAATGTATCCTCTTGCTAATTCAATATACTCATTTTCCTTTTATCCTCATAAGCAGTCCCATTTTATCCCCCCCTCTTCTTTGCTGATTTGTTATGTTTTTTTTACCCAAGCTTTGTTTATTCAACAAGACAAAGACTCAGTAAATTGCACACAGCATCAAAGTAGTAAAACAATTGCATGTCTAATAGTTGAAATGGAACAAGAGATAACGATGGAATTGGCAATATATCTTTGGGCAATTTTCTATTGATGGTTCTAAATCTCAAGTTTTTATTAACTCCATAAACTTATGAACTGAGCTATGTTTCAATGTGGTCTACAGGGTAATGTGGCCCACCAGGTACTGGATCAGCACATTTTTGCTTTCATTCTTCTCCAAAAGTTCTCTTCTCACAACAAAAGCCAATGTAAAAGTAGAAAGGATGGAAAATAATTTAACCAGTATTATTTCTACATTAACAAGCTAGCCAATGTAAAAATAATAATGCTTACTTTACTATTTCAAGACTAGTTTGGAAGTTCAAGGCAGGTTTCATTCATTTTCTTCCCAACCAAAGATGACCAAACCCAAAAGCAATTTCCTGCTCATTTCTCTCTCACTTTCTTTCTCTTGTCAAAATCTAAATAAAGAACAAAGTCGCTTTTTCCATGTCATTTTACTCCTCTTTTCACCAAATTCAAAGAGTCTTAGAAATGAGAAATAATCACTGCTCATTAACAAGCTTTTGGTTTGACTTACTAAAGTAAAGCATTTAGGAACAAAATAGAATAAAGTTTATAATCTTAGAATAAAATATTTATTGAGACAAAGTTGAAAAACTACGCATTTTTCTGGCATACCTTGCATTATCACGAACCTCCAAATCAGGAAAGTATAGACATGTGAATGCAAGAAGGTGAGATAATCCAAGGAACAGTCTAGACCTATGGTGGCGCATCAACAATGTTCGGCAAATTCCAAGAACTTTACTTCCCCTAGACCAAGATATCAATCCTGTATTGGATGTGTGTTTCTCAACAACGAAAATCATAAACTTGGTAAGTAGGTCTAATAATGCACGAGAAGGTATTGTGTTGTTCTCAGCAATTCTGTTGAATACCGGGAAGTAAGAAACCAATTTGTAATCTATTTTGACCCTTGGAAGCAAATGCTCATCAATGGTCTGGAGTATACACTCCCCCAACCAACGATCCTTCTGGCAGCACAACAGCCGATCAATGAATGACACAACCACAGGTACCAATCTTTGAAACTCCAGTGCCATGTCTACTAGCATTTCCTGCACAAAAAGAGGTTGTAAAGTTGAAAAAGGATGCTATGTAAGGGAGAGCATGATCATATATACCTACTTAATGGAATGCTTGTGATGATGACGATGATGAAATCAAAAACAATATCATCTCTTATCACAATCTTGCAAATTAAAAGACAAATAAATTAAAAATCAATCTAACAAAAAATTCACACTCTTGATGAAATTCCAACATGTTTAGCTGTAGAAGTAAAAATATCTTTTTCCCTCCATTTGCCTTTTGCCCTCAACCTAAGTAAACATTTTAGATTTCCTTTTATTATTGAATCCTTTCTTTTGAAGAACATGACTTAGTGTAATAGTAATGTTACTCTATCGTGACTTGGAGGTTGCAATTTCAAGTTACGGAAATAGACTATTTGCAAGAACAAGGATAACAGTACGTACATTTGACCCTTCCCAAGAATGTATAGTGTAAAAGTCTCGTGCACTAGAATACCTTTTTTTTTTTATTGAATCCTTTCTTTTCCTTTCTATGTTGTAGTGTTTTCCTCATTCTTTTTATTTTCTTTGACTAAATAAGATCAAACATCTACAACAAAAGCATCATTACTTCACAACATATACCTTATAAAATCATAATAATATGAAAAAAGTGTCTGTATGGGAACAACACCTGTAGCCTGATAGAAATTAGCTGCTTAATAGATATTAAAAACTTGAACAAGGTCCCCAACAAGGATACCCTGAGTGGTTAAGAGTCTAGACATCCATGTTGAAGGTCTTAGGATGAAATTGCAGAAGAGAAGTATGGAATTTATGGAAAAAGGTAGAGCTAACCACTCATTGTATAGTTCACAAACTAATGGGCCTTCCCATGGAATAAGAAGATTAACTTAGATTGAAAAAGCTGACATGAGAAATGAACAACAAATAAAACCTACTTTTTGGTACAAAGTTCACACTTTGTGTCTTATAGGTGAAAAGAAGACATTCTTCAGGTCTACATTTCCTTGATAAATGCAAGCTCACCAGTCAACTTACATAAGTTGTACAATTTTGGAAAAGGGCAGGAGATTGATAGCATTAATGTTCTCACTGTACAAAAAGAAACTTGTTGGTTAGGAAAAACAACAAATTTTTAAACCAAATTTAATTAGGGTCAACTACATAGATCATTCTTCATAATTTGTTCTATCATGAATTGTGTGTGGTATGAGATGTAAATCCTC
The DNA here is from genome assembly GCA_037832345.1 of Rhizophora mangle. Classification (NCBI taxonomy): domain Eukaryota; kingdom Viridiplantae; phylum Streptophyta; class Magnoliopsida; order Malpighiales; family Rhizophoraceae; genus Rhizophora; species Rhizophora mangle. The sequence continues at coordinate 3,441,425 of JBAPLJ010002025.1, read as the reverse complement.
TAATGCTTCCAAGCCAAAGATTTCTAAGTCAAATTAGGTCATTTTCTCTCTCTCCTCTCACCAGAGTCACCCCTTTTAATTGAAGCATTTGTAGGTTTACTTTGAACTTGTCCAAATCAATGTAAATGTCGCTCACTCAGCTTATCTCCAATTGATGTTACACCTACTTTGCTAATATTTTTATTTTCATTCAGTCCTTCCCAAAATAGGCCCAACTCCATTAAGTTATTCTCTTCTCCATTGGACTCATTTGACATATTTTCAAAATGCAACACTCACTAATGTAACATCCTAATTGTTGTTTAATAGAATTTATCCTTCAAATTAATAAGAGCTTCACAAACACAAAACTTCAGTTGCATTTCTCCTTTTTGGTCAACCAGCCCTCCTTGTTCTATAAAGAACATCCTCCTTTATATTTGTATCCTTATAATAATAATAATAATAGAGCCTATATAAAGAAATTTACTGCAATGACTTATGCAAAATTTAGTCTATAGTGTGCCTTTATCTCCCTCCCAAAATGTTAAAACTACAATGCTTCATTGCATTTCTGCAACTCAATCTTAAACACTTAGATTGTAACTTGTGGTCATGCCTCCCTAGTCTCATTTATCAGGACAACATTAGCTGCAAATAACATATACCATGGAAATTTGTCTTGAATATGTCTTGTCAAGTCGTCCATACGTAGAAAAAATAGAAAAAGACTTAGACTAGACCTTGGTGTAAACCAGCTGTGACTAGGAAGTCCTTTGTCTCACCTCTTATTGTCCTTATGTTGGCTACCATCCTTCCATATTGCACATTCAAGTTCCAAATTTGTGCTTGCCACTTGCCAAGCATTTGTAGTTACATCAACCACAACAAAGTTGGCATAAGAAACACATTGTTGAGACTAGAATAAATGATTGCCTCCATAGTAATATTATTGCTGTTTGGGTTTGTATGAATATCGGAACCAACATTATTGGGACCTGAAAGTGAGACTATGGATGCACCACCTAGCATTGTACACTTACAGATCATAAGTGAATATCATGCAAAATATGGCAGTCTCATAAACTATATGCAAGTGAATATTGTTTGTCTTGAAAAATAGTACCAACTAATTGAATAATAGTTTCATAACTCTTACATCAAACACAAAATGGTAAACTAGGAGATGACAAAAATGCAAGTTTACATGCAACATTCTCATTTGAGTTAATCATGTTTTTATCTTATACAAAATTCTTGTTAATCAGCAAATTCAAGTCTACTATGCTTAACCATGTGTAAAACCAAGAATACTCCTGAAAGGTATTTTGGCAAATGAGTCTCCTGTGACTCTACCCTCTTGAAAATGGAAGTCCATTTTAAGTCGACCTCTAAGAAACTACAAGCACCAGTTTACAGCTAAGGTTGCACCATCCACTTGCATAGATATTGCTTTGGCTTCAAGACCCAAATATGTGCAATGGTTTGTAAGGTGCAGCAAATTCCAACTAGTTTTACACCAATCCATTACTATGAGATTCTGGATTTTGAGTATTGTTCTTTTCTAGTCTAAACTCAAAGTTTCCATTTTAACCCATGAAATAAGGCATTATTTGTAAGCAGTATCAAAGAAATAAAATAAACCCAATTTCTGAATTTAAAAGGAAAACTAACTAATGCCCATAAATACAATGCAAACTCATAAAAAATGTCTTCCTACATAATATCCATAAATTCTTATATATCTCTCATCAAGAACAAACTATTAGAAGGCACCCGTCCAATAAAAGGAAAAGGAAAGAGGAGAACCTGTAAAGCATGTAAGACTGCAGATTGCATGAATATCCTGGTGGTGGAAGGATCAATGACAGAATGAGATGATTCAGCTATCATAAACCTATGAAATGCACGGAATGCCACTGCAGTTTCTGTACTCCAAGGAGGCAACCACTTGAATGCCGAAACAGAAACTAGACAATCTTCAAACAGGCTCACTGCAGACTTTCCACCACCTGCCTCCTCATTGGAGCCACTCTTCAGAGTCAACCCACCAAGATACGTTGAGCAGAAGGCAATTAAATCAAGCTTCAATGCTTTCAATGTAAGTGGGTCAAACACAGCAGGATAAAATCTCAAACCCATCTGAACAACCGCCTTATATTTTCCCACCTCTTTACACATAATCAACCTACTCAACAAACCCAACAACCAGTGAAGAGAGAGAAACCGGAAAACCAAGTAACGATGTGTTTCCCTTGAAAATAGCATGAGCCTTTTGATAATCTCTTCCTCTTGCCCATCAAATGCATCAGAAAAATGGGAATACATGAGCAGAACACCATGACACAACAAAGGATCAAATGAATATATCATTCCAAAGAACTGCACCTTCAACACGGAAGTCTGCAATTCTAACGCCACAGCCATCGGCAGTATCATCCCCAAAAACTCCATCATACCACATGGTGTCAAAACCAGTGTTGACTCCAACAAAAATGCAAATGCCCTCCTCAGGTCCTTGTAATTCAACCCCACACTGTTACTACTAATATCTTTGTTGCTAATGTTGCTACAACCACTGCTACTTATACTTCTACCACTACTACGACCACTAACAGAAGTTGAATTCAAAACCACCAGGATCGACTGAGGCACATTGAACGGGACCAAAGGCACAGATGTAACCAAAATTGAGACATTATACTTCTTGAAATAGATAATGTTATTGATGATCCTAGTAAACAACAAAATATAAGACTGAGAAGCGTGGGTCCTCTCACTCTGACACAAACTCCAAACGTGTCCTGCAACTTCAGAGAGCAGGCACGGATAGCATTTCTCCAATTCCCGTAAGCATTCGCAGGCGACCGCTCGCGTCTGCCGGTCTGGCCCGTGGTTGGGCCGATTGATAACTGTCAAGAGCAGCTCCACTAGGCTCTCCGTGCAACGTGGGCGGAACCGGGCGAGCACATCCAGCGACACAAGGACCGAAGTAGTGGACACAAGGAACTGCTCTTTGAAGAGGTACGTGATGGTGACTCCATCAGGAGGCGCGTGGAGAGCGGCGCGCAGGGTCTCGACAAGGCGCTCGAGCGAGTCTTCGTTGGTGAAGAAGGTTTGGGCGAACTCCTCGAGGAATAAGAGGAGAGGCAGCTTGAGAGGGAAGTCCTTCTTGAGAAGAGAGACGAAGGCCTGGTCGAGCAGGGCCGGGATCAGGTGCGGGGATGTCCATCCATGGAGGCGTGGACCGCCCTGCTGGAAATTTTCGATCACCGTCTCCCAATCCTGGGATGAGAGCGCTTTTAATGGCGGCGGCGGTGGCGTTGGCGGCGGAGCGTCGTCGTTTTCCGTCATTTACTGGAAACCCAAAGCTGACGGCAACGAAAGCAGCGAGGGCGTGCAGGCCGCCAAGAGAATTTACTTGTCAAATACCCGTAAGGTTATTCGGGCACATGGGCATGTCGCTCAAGCCAATCTGTTAAATCTCTTAATTTAATTTAACTCGCAATTTTTTTTTTTATCGTTTAATTGTTTTATTTATTTATTTTAATTTTTTTTATAAATATATATGTATTAACTATTACTTTTTCTTTTTTTTTTTTTTTTTCATTACTCCAAATATTTTTATCTCCACATTTTTTTTATTACAATAAGACAATATTTAACTCACAAATATTTATTACCTTAAATAACAAAACTATAAACAATGGCCAAAAAGAAAGGTTACAGCATACTTTGTTACAAAATTAATATAAATATATATAAATATTTAGATATTTATAGCCTTAAATAGTGAAACAACTCATAAAAATAATTAGTGGTTCACTTACAAATTTATTTTTATTCATTTAATTCTAAAACCAATAACAAAATGAATGAGATATATCAATATTCAACCCATAAATATTTGTTGACTTACATGGCAAAACTATAACAAATGGTTAAAAAAATATTTTTATGGTATCATATAAAAGTTATTTTTTATAAAATTTTTATATATATCTATAAATATTAAATTCAAATAATACATTGTGATTTATTTAAATAAAAAATAAAAAATTAAATTATTATTATTTATTATTTAAAAAAAAATAAAAAAAAATATATATTTTTTTAAAATAAAAATTTAGAATTATTTTTTAAATATTATTTTCTTTAATGATAAGTATTTATATTATATGAATTTAGTTTAATTGAGTAAATTAAATAAATTATATATATATATATATATATATATTAAAATTTTAATTTTATAAAAATATTAAAAAAATTATAACTTAATTATTTACTTAATATCAAATTAATATTAAATTTGTATTATATTTAAATTTATCATTTTTATTAATAAATATAATATTTTTTTTATTTTTTTTTTTAATAAAAAAAAAAAAAAAAAAATATATATAATTTACAATGATTAAAATATATTTATGGAAGGATTTATGAAAAAAAACTCATGAGACGCATATTTTAAATATTAAATAAGTAAATAACAGAAATATTATTTATAATCATCTCATTTTTTATAAAAATATTTTCAATTCTTTAATATGAATGAAAATAAACAATATAAATATAAACATTTGTAAAAAGAGAAAATCAATAAAAACCTAATTGAAGAATTTTTGAAATTAGTTTGATTATATCAAAGTGCTTATTAGACTATCAATTATGATAGTGATAAAAGATAACTATTATTTTTTTTTCTCAAATATATATTTTCTAATAATTTGATGAATTTTATAAAATAATGATTTTTCTCAAAATATGTATTTAAAATTGAAAAAAAAATAAAGCCCTTATCTTTTGTTGGTAAAATGTATTCAAGCAAAAAAGTTGTTAAATAATTTGTAAAATTAACATATTGAAAATGAGATATTATTTGAATAAAGTAAAAACTCCTTATCTTGTTTAAGGGAGACTAACTAATAAAGTCATCACATTTTGTTCATTGGATACATTGCCTTAAATTAACTTATGCTAATCAATACAATTATCTATATCATTGTTTTTATCAACCTCCTTATAACAACATGTTTGGTTAAACAATATATGGACATATTAAATATAAAATATCAATATAAATTAAAGAACCATCATTAGATAAGAAGATCCACAGAGAAATAATCTCAAAAGTTCCAAAGTTCTACCAAATTCCAACATTGCTTGAACCATTAACTTAATAAGGCACATCAAATCATGGTAAAAAGAAAGGGAAACTTTAGGCACAGACAAAACTCAAAATCTCAATAATGCAACATTGTTGGATATTGAAATTCATAAACTTTCATTCATACATGGAATTTCTTAAATCACCACCATTAATCTATTTTATATCAACAATTCTTGTAGTAGCTTTAGCAAAACAAATAAAGTCACCAAAAGTAAGTCATACTTTGGATGCCCTTCTTAAAAGTGAAGTTAAATCCTCCCATTAGTCCATTGCTATTTTTCTTTAGTCAATTTCCTTTACATAAAGGTAAAGTAAACAAAATATATAAAATAAGAAAAGAAAAAAAAGAGAGATATTTTGTTTTGGCTAGTCATTTAATGGAAAACCAATTTTTCAATTTTAAGGTCCTTTATTAAGTTGTTAGCTTGAGTTTACCATATTCAACCTTTACACATGTAAGTATTGAGATTGATACACAAACAATATTGAAAGGATTGAGAAAACAATGCCTAATTAGATGGATATGCATAGCATACTAATATACTTATCACTAGTTTATGGACTTGATTGTTCTTTCCCAGTAAAACATGCAAATATAAATAGCAAAATTTTTCAATGTTGCTTGAAGTATCAAATATAGACTAACTTAAAAGGTACTTTCTTAAAGTAAATTCCAAATTTACCCTAAGAAAATTATCTATATCTTTGTTTTTTTAGTAGGTTATTATGCTAACTTCTTTTAATTATTTCAAAATATTCCAATGAAATCTTTGAAAGCTAGGCTAGTTATGTGTTTATGCGGATATTTGTGTGTGTGTGTGTCATTAAACAATCTCTTTAATGCAATCACAACCAAATATTATTGAAAAGAAGTTAATTAACAATTTTTGTGTATTTAGTTAATAACTTTTAGATCAAGATTTTTTTAAATAAATGTGTAAGACTCAAGTGTTGGATTTCTAAAGGCCATTGATTTTACCAAAACAAAGAAGTGCATGCAAGAAAATGAACAAAAGAGTACTTATATTAATCAAGAAAAAGGAAAATTTTGCTTGCTTAATGTCTTAACATTGAAAAACTTTTAGTGTGCTAAATCAATCCATTTTCATTTGGAATGACAAATAGGGCACTTACTAATCAAGAAAGTTGAACCCTAAAAAATATCTAAACAATTAAGAAAATTGCAAAGTAAAGACAGTTCATATATGCTTGATGAATAAATAATAGACCATTATTCATTTATAGTGTGATCAATCTCCAACATAAAAAAAATTATAGGATAAAAGATTATATTTTTATGAGAGCAAAATAATGAATATAAAGATTTTACTATCCAACCTATGTATTGTACAACATCTCCATGAATTCAACAAATGTTAAGGAAAATATCAAAAATAAAGAATTAGAGAGTGACCATCAAGCAATTTCACTAGGTAATTGAGGTGTGTAATTTTAGATGTTAGAACAAAGCACATACATCTAAAATAAGACACCTTAATGACCTAGTATCATCTTCAAATAATCAATGATTTTTCCAAATGAAGTGAGTTATTTGAGATGAAAAAGTTGTTTTATCATTTCTTTTTCTTGGATTAAGACCAATAATAATGTCATGACATATAACTCTAAATGAAATTAATGAAGGGATATATATGTTCATTAATTTGAATATCCATTTAAGGGTACCAAATCTTTTTAAGAATTTTCAATAGAATGATGCAAGACCATTAAAGCTAATGATCCCATGGATAGAGAAGACATAAGGCCACTCATAGATAGCTCACATCTTCACTTCTTTTATTTTTGTTTCTTCATGGTAAATTACACAACTAAAAAATATGACTTGATTATAAAATGATATGGATATTTTGATATCACCATAAAGTTTTTCATTTCTTAACACTTTAAGTATTCGACATGCTTAACTTGAGTTTGATTATAAGTTAGAATATTATCAAAGTAAACAACCATAAATCTTTTAAGGGATTTCCTCAACACATTATTCTTTAATCTAATAAAAGTACTAAATGCATTAAAAAGACCAAAAAGCATTATCATCCATTTGTAAAGGCCATGCTTTGTTTTGAATTACATAACCAAAAAATATGATTTGATTTTGAACTTTAAAGACTTATTAAAGGTATTCCATGTGTTTAACTTAGTTTTGGTTATAAACTAGAATATTGTCAAAGTAAATGACTATTAATCTTTTAAAGAACTTCCTCAACTCATGATTCATTGGTCTTATAAAAATTCTAAATACATTAGAATGACCAAAAGAAATCATCATCCATTTATAGAGGCCATGCTTTATTTGAATTATAAAACTAAAAAATATGAACTTGATTTTGAATACCATAACTATTTTTTTTTCTTAACACTTCAAACACTTACTAAAGGTATTCCATATGCTTGACTTAGTTTTGGTTATAAACTAAATTATTGTTAAATTAAACAATCACAAGTTTTTCAAAGGACTTTCTCAACACATGATTCATTAGTCTCATAAAAGTATTAGATGCATCAAAAAAAATCAAAAGGCATTGTCATCCACTCAAATAGGACATGTTTTGTTTTGAATTACATAACCAAGAAATATGATTTGATTATAAAATAATAGGCATATTTTGATATTACCATAAAGTTTTTTTTTTTTTTTTCCTTGGCATTTCAAGTATTCTACATGTTTAACTTGGTTTTGGTTATTGTTAAACTAAACAACAAGTCTTTTAAGGAACTTCCTTAACACAAAATACTAGATATATTAGAATGACCAGAAGGCATTATCATTCATTTGTAGAGGTCATATTTTATTTTGAATTGCACAACTAAGAAATATAACTTGACTTTGAAATAACAAGTATATTTTGATAATTTTATAAAATTTTTCATTCCTTAAAACTTCAAACACCTACTAAAGGTATTCCACATACTTAACTTAGTTTTGGTTATAAACTAGAATATTGTTAAGGTAAATAACTACAAATTTTTGAAAGAATTTCCTTAACACATAATTCATTAGTCTCATAAAAGTACTAGATGCATTAGAAAAGACAAAAATGCATTATCATCTATCCATAAAAGTCATTCTTTATTTTGAAAGTTGTCTTCCATTTGTCATCATCCTTCATGAAAATCTAATAACAACCACTCTTTATATCTATCTTTGAGAAAATTTTGTTACCATGTAGTTTATCAAGAAAATATTCAACCTTGAAATTGACAAAGTGGTACTTCACAATAATCTTACTCATAACAAGGCTGTTAACTTGTATGCATGGTTTCATCTCTAGAGCAAAGAGGATATGTACAAAATAAAAACTAATTGATTTTCAAATATAACCTTTTTCAATGGGCTCATCCACTTTCTTTTGGAGTTCAATTGCCTCTTTTGTATTACACTTGTAGTCTAGCATGTTTGGGAGGGAAACACCTAGATCTAGATTTATTTGATGCTCAATTTTCATTAGTGGAGGAAGTTTAAGTGGTGAATCTTTAAGAAAAATGTCCTCAAATATATTTAGGAAAGATTTGACTTAGATAACAATAGCACATTCCACATTCATATCCTTTTGAACCATTAACAAATTGAACTCATACCTATGCTTATGTTGTGAGAAGTACATCATAACATTATTAGTTCTCTTAATCAATTGAATATAATTGAGTAGAAAAGTTGTCTAAATTGATTATCCTCTATAAATAATCCTTGCTTGATTCAAAGATTGTATCATGTGATATGCCTTGATAACCTTCTCCTTTTGTTGAAAGAACTAATTCATAAAAGAAAATCTTGAAAATAATTTAAGTATGTACATATTAATAGATTTTACTGGAAATGCGTGTTAAAATATCTTCCATTAAATTCAATTAAGAGAATGAACCATTATTCTTAGTTTTTTTTTCTAGATTAAGAGAACATTATTTATTAAGATTTCACTAATAAGGACTTTCCTTTTTATTGAAAGGATTAATTCATATGAGAGGATCTTGAAATCAACTTACTTGCCTACACTTAAATTGCTTTGGTTGGGAGATGTATGAAAAAACATCATTAGTATTACTAATCAATTAAACTTGAATGGATAACACTATCATTCATCTTGATAGTTGTCTTAGTTAGGAAAAACCTTGAATGATTGAAAAATGAGACTATCACATGATATGTGATCAATCACTCTTTTAATCTTCAATTAATGATTAATGATTAATTTATACAACATATTCTTAAAACTAACATGCATATACATTCTAATGCTTTTTGTTGGGAGATATGCATTATGAATTCATTAGTGAAACTTATCTATTGAATATAATATTACAAATGAGCCATTTATTTTCATTAGCTTTTATAGATAAAAAAAATCATTAATTACTTGAAAGATGGTACCATAATGTGATATGTATTGATAACTTTTTCCTCTTGCCAAAAGGACTAATTCACTCAAGAGAATCTTGAAATCAAACTTTGTATGTAAATCCTAATTTATTTTATAAGGAGTTTCATGTTGAAACATCTCTAGACCTTTACATTTCATTAAGAGAATGAGTTGTTATTTTTTAAACTTTCCAAATCAAGAGAACACTTGATTATTTGAACTAATAGACTATCACTTGTTATGTTATTGATAACAATTCTATTTTTCTTGAAAGGAGTAATTCTTATAGGATGGTATTAAAGCCAACTTGCCTCTCTACAATCTAATTGCTTTAGTTAGGAGGTATGTGCCAGAACATCATTTGTGTTCTTAATCAATTTAACACAAATGGAAAATATAGCTAATCATCTTAATAGTGCCCTTAATTAAGAGACACCTTAAATGCTTGAAAGATAATATCATCACTCAAAGTGTGATTGATCACTTTTATACTCTTTTGGAAAAGATTAATTCATATAAAATGATCTTAAAATTGACTTCCATATCTACATGTTAATGCTTTTTTGTTAGAAAATATGAATCATGGCATAAATGATCCTCTAAATATAATGAATATGATTACATAAAGGAATCATTTATGTTTATAAAATTTTGTCGTTAAAATAGTGTTAATTGATTAAAAGATGACACAATAATGTGATATGCATTGATAATTCTTCTTTTATAGCTATAACGACTAATTCATAAAAAAAAATTTTAAAATAAATTGGTGTATTTACATGCTAGTTGATTTTTTCAGAAAATGCATGCCAAAACATAATGGTCCATTGAATTTGGTTGAAAGAATGAGTCATTATTATTGATTAGCTATATAAATTAAGAAAATGTCAAATTGCTTAAAAGAAGAGAAGGTCACTTGATATAATATTTACAATGCTTCTCCTCTTGTCAAGAAAATAATTCACACAAGAGGAAGTTGAAACCAACTCATGTATCAACACCATACTTATTTTGGTTAGGAGATGCTCATCAAGGCATCATTTGTAATCCATTGAATTTAAATGAAGAAATGAACCATTCATGTTGATTAATTCTTTAATTAAGAATAACTTTGATTGCTTGAAAGATGAAATTTTCAAATATGTAATCTTTTTATAACAGAGTAATTGATATAAGGGATCTTGAAGTTATCTTGCATATCTACATCTTAAAGTTTTTTTTTTTTTTTGTGAGATATGCATCATGATGTTATTATTAGTCTTAATCTATTGTATATGAATTATATAAAGGGAGCCATTTATGTTGATTAGTTTTTGTTGGTTACTTGAAAGAATGCCATCATGTGATATACATTAATAATCTTCTCCTCTTACTATACATACTAAGTCATATAAGAAAATTTTGAAATCAACTTACACATGTACATTGTAATTGATTTCATCAAAAAAATGTAGTCAAAATATCCTAATCATTTAAATTCTATTGATATATTAAGTTGATATTTTTAATTGACTTTATAAGTTAAGTTAATGTTTAATTGATTTAAAGAAAAGAATGTCACTTAATGTGTTACAAATGATACTCCCTTTTTGGTTGAACAAAGAAATTTAAATAAGTAGTTCTTCAAATTAGCTTACATATATACATTCTAATTACTTTGGTTGAAAGATTCACATGTCATATCATTTGTTTTCCTAATAAATTGAACTTGAATGGAAAATACAAACATTTGTATTGATAATTTTCTTAAATAATATAAACCTTGAATGTTTATAAGATGAGATTATCACTTAAAAAATGAGATCGATCACTCTTCATATCATGTTGAAATGAATAATTAAACAAAAGGATTTTGAAATTAAATTATAAATTTACATCCTAATCCTTTTGTTATGAGATGAATATCATGATATCATTGGTACTAATCTATTTAATATAATTGTATAAAGGAGTTGTTTACATTGATTAACTTTTACAATTGAAAGAATGATTAATTACTTGTAAAATTGATACTGTCATGAGATACACATTGATAACATTCTCCTCTTCCAATAATGATTAATTCACCTAAGAGAATCTTGAAATTAACTTGCATATATACAATATAATTGATTTCACTAAGAAATACATGTCAAAATATATTTTTCAATTATTCTTGATTAACTTTCTAAATTGACAGATAGTTTGTAATGTAATGATATTTTCTAAATAAATCATATATATATATATATATATATATATATATAGAAAGGTTGTGTCTTATGGGTTTTGAACCTAAGAGGCATGACTTATTAAGTCACTTAAATAACCATTAGGTTAATTGTTAGTTCTTTAATCTTATTGGCATATAATAGTTGTCATCAAAGTTATAAAAATATTAAGTACCTTATTTTTGATCATGCAATAATAGATAATGTGAATAAAGGTTAATCTTATAAGAAGTGTTATTAACTTGATGCCAAATAATTAAATTTCAATATACTAAATATGAATGAGAGGATAATGTAGAATTCTAATTTTATAACAATTGAAAGTAAATTACTTGATGAAACAAAACAACTTATAAAAATATCAATTAATAAAATTCTAGTTCTAAGTTAATTCATAATTATAACATTTGATTCTTTCAATTATCAATAATGTTATCTCAATTATGTTAAAATTATTAACCTTAGATAATAAGTTATATTACCTAAATTCTCCCTTAGATATTCACTAAGCAAAACAAACTCTTTATTTAGAGTCTAATCACTATGCTCTTAGAATAAACATTTAAGAGCTATAGTATAATAGCCTTAGGAGTTAAAAAAATAAGTTAATTCAAACAAAAATACAAAAACTTAGATTATTTACCTTGTATTGAGTTATTTATAATGATAAAATGAAAATTTATTTACAATTTCTTATTATTAATTGTCACTTAATGATTAGAAATATAATAAATATATGTCATAATCCCTAACTTTAGTAATTGACCATTATTTAACTAATTCGACAAGTTTAATTGAATAAATTAAACAATAATCATTTAATAATTTAATTAAAATAACTCAAATAATTTCAATTAAAAAAATAATATAACAAATAATTTATTCCATCAAAATATCGAATATTTTGAAATTTCTTAAAATTATTGAAAGGACTTAGGTACATATACTTAAAAAAAATTGAATTCTTACTAAAGTTATACCTGTCAACCTCATGTATTCGTCTCCTCTTATCCTCTTTTTTATAATAGCTAAAAGATCCTTTTTATAACCTAGAAAATGTACATAATAGATACAAAAATACCTTAGGACACTTTAAGAAAATCTCTTAAATTCTTGATATTACAATAAATTTGCTTTCTTAATTGTGACAAAATTCTTGTAATGAGTTTCAAGTTGATTCTCAAGTGAATATAGTATGAATTATAGTTTGACTTCTTCACCAAAGTTGTAGTCCTCTTTTAGCAAACCAACACATCCAGTCAAGTCATGCATGTAATTTATGAGTGAAGTTATAAAGGTTGGGAAGTGATTCTTGTAAGGGTGCTTGTTCCTCTTATGTAAAATATCTTGGTAACATGCTTTATATGTGTTTGAATTGGCTAAGACTAAGTATAACTTAATGTCATCATAAGGCTAAAAATTTGAATGAAAAAATGTGGCAACTAGTATGAGAGTGCTAAATTTCAATCTATGATGAGTAAATTGGGTTTTAACGTGACATAGGAGTGTGTGGCCAAAATCAAAAAGGCTATGAGTGATGTCCTTAAGGATTAAACTCTTCTAATTTTTGTGAGACTAAAGAGTTGGAAAATTAGTTTTTCAATCATAATCTATGATAGTTTAGATTTTGTATAGACAATCGCCTTAATGATATGGAATATAATATTGTTGTCTTTAAGAAGGTAGTAGGCAGCTAACCTAGTGTAGTTGCCAATACCTTTAAAAAATTGAAGGTGTCATAGTTTAAAGATGTCGAGAGAGAGAGTGTGATGCTAAGGTAATAAAATTTTTTTTATGAGACATGGAGTAATACTTTATGACTACTTGAGTGTTAAATAAGGAGGATGTGACACTTACTAGCATGTATTTTGCCAAAAACAACACATTATGAGGTAGGCTTATTATGATGCAAGTGTGGGTAAACTTTGGATATAAATATGGAAAAACTAGAAGGAATTGAAAGATTAGTTTCTTTTTTCCAACACATTATGGATTATAAAGAAATTATTTAAAAAATTGAAGCATTATGACATAATTTGGGATTCTATCAAAGAATTCACTTCCATGATACTTGATATCCATAATATATCTGATGAAGACAAGGTGTTCAACTTTCTATTTAATATTCAATTGGGGGCTTAAATCAAGCTATGAAGGAAAGGTGCCAAAAACTTGCTTTCTATTCTGGCTATTAACAATAAGTTAGTTGATTTTAAAATCAACAAGTCATTTAATTTTGATGTGGGAAAGTAGCCTAAAGATAAGGACAAAATGAAAAAAAATAATAAGAAAAAGGATAAGCATTAGGATGGTAATAGGGACAAAGACAAAATTGCTAATTAGAAACAAAGTAAAAACAAGTCCAACTCTGATTATTTTATTTGTAATAAGCTTGATTATGCTAAGGAATGTCCCAAGAGAGAAAAGAGTTGAGTGCAATGGCTACTAATGAGAGTGGTAAAAGCACTGTCTTAAATGATGGTGGCCTCTCTTATATTAATCATTTGTAGTTGGTGAATGCAATTCAAGTGAAACATGCCTTACAATTTGCCTTAATGTATGTGAAGATTAGGTTTAATAATTGGGAGTTGATGATGATAGCCAACATTAGTGTAGTGCATAACTTTATTACTAAATGAATGGTGAAGTCATTTGGGTTTAAAGTCACCAAGAGAAACAACTAAAGAATGGTAGTCAATTTGATAATATGTGAGGTGCTTGGCATAATCATATGTATAAAGGTAGTTATTGGTAATGAATTGATAATCTTAAATTTATGGTTTTGCCATCAAATGACTTTGATATTATATTGGACTTTAGTTCTTTATGCATGCAAAAGTTGCATTATTACCTCATTTGGATAGTTGAATGATTATGCATAAGAACTATCCTTGCTTTTTTATAGGAAGATAACTCTTTTAGCCAGTGTTGGTGGGAAATTAAATAGTATGTTTTTGCTATACAATTAGAGCATGACTTGAAAAAAGGGTCAAGCCATGTGCTTTACTGCCTTAATTGAATTCAATAAAGAGGTAATTGTTGAAGTGTTTGATGGTGTTGCTCAACTATTAGGTGATTTTATGGATGTAATGCCTTTAAAGCCACTAAAGTGCCTTCCCTTGAGGTAAAGCATTAACCACATGATTGATTTAGTTATAGATTTAAAGCCCTTAGCTTAAGCCCTTTAATGCATTAGTCTAGTGGAATTGAAAAAATTGATGAAGCAATTGGTAGAATTATTGAATAAAGGCTTGATTTAGCTTGCCTAAGCCCTTTATGTTGCCTTGGTGTTATTCTAAAAGAAGCATTATAACTTTTTTGTATCCATGTCAATTATAAGGCCTTAAACAAGGTCTTGATGAAGAACAAGTGTCTTATCCCATGGATAATAAACTTATTTAATTAGTTAGTTAAAGCATCATGCATCACCAAGTTAGATTTGTAGTCTAAATATTGGCAACTTAGAATAAAGAAAATAGATGAGGGAAAAACTGCATGTATCACTTGTTATGACTCTTATGAATTCTAAGTTATGCCATTTGGTTTGACTAATGCCCATGCTACTCTTTGCATTTAATGAATGATATGTTTCATGACTTCAATAATTACTTTGTAATAGCATATCTTGATAATGTAATTATGTATAGTGAGTCCCTTAAGGATCACTTAATTCACCTAAAAATGGTGTTTTCTTGATTTAAAAAACACTAATTGTATGTTAAGAAAGAAAGGAATGAGTTCTTAGCAAGAAATAATGTTACTTAAGTATAAGTTAGTAAAAGGTATATTATAATGAATGAGGAAAAGTTTCAAGCCATTGTAGATTGGTCACACCTTCTAAATTGTCAAAATTGTGGTCTTTTTTTAGTTTATTTAACTATTATAGGAAGTTCATATAGAGTTACTTTAAAAAGGTAACCCTTCCTAATATCTTGCTTAAGAAAGATAAACTATAAAAGTGGACCATGAAGCACGAAGAAACCTCTAACAAGTTAAAGACAACAGTATTTATGAAGCCTATGTTAGGGTTGCCTAACTTTGAGATGCCCTTTGATGTCATTATTGATGTATCTAGCAAGGCCATTAGTGGTATGTTAATCTAAAAAGGACATTCTATTGCTTACAAAATCTAAAAACTCAATAAGGTAAAGCAATGATACTTAACTCATGAAAAGAAAATGCTATTGTGTATTGCCTTCAAATTTCATGGGTTTATTTGTTAGGTACCAAGTTTATGGTCCATATGAACAATATGGCTAATACATTCTTATAACTTAAAAAAAACTCATTGCAAGACAAGGTTAATGGCAAGAGTTTTTAGCAAAATACAATTTTGCATGACAATAAAAGCTAATTAGGCACAATTAAGTAATAAATGCCTTAAGCCATCAATAAAGGAAAGAAGTTGTAATCATTCTTATTCAAGTGCAAAGTGACTTGCTAAAGAAAATCAAAGAGCAAGCTTCATATGACATAAAATATCAAAAACTTGTACAATGAGTAAATGAGGGTTTGATATCATAATATTGAAATTATGATAGATTATTGCATGTTAACAGTAACTATTTGTATGTTTCAAGTGGTGCCTTAGAAAGGATATTTAGTTAGAGTTGTTGGATTTTACTTAATTTTGCTATAATCTTCCACAATCCTCTTCAATAGATATAAGTCCTTTTAAGTTGATTTTAGGGCATCAACTTTTATTCCTAACAAGATTACAACAATAGATTCAGAAAGAAACTGTTCAACTGCTTATTAATATGCTTGTTCAAAACAAAAGATATTTGATAAAACTTAAGACAAGTTAAACAAGGCAATGAGGTGCATAATGAAGTATGTTGACAAGGGAAGAAGAAATGATGAGTTCCAAGTTAAGGATAAAGAGTTGCCAAAATTGACTTCTCAAATATGGAAGAAGATTAATAGCATAATTGTACACCATAGGTTGTTTCCCAAGTATGATCCTTTTGTTATGGTAAAGAAGGTTGACAATGTTGCTTATCAATTATTGATTGCAACTACTTGAAAGGTTGAAGGTGTATCTAACCTTCCATGTAAGCTTTTTAAAGCCCTTTCATAAGGAAGATAGTAATAAGCCTTTAAGGAGAAAAGTAAGGCAAGCTCCCTTAAAAATCAAAATGCAGTATTATCATAAGGTGGAAAAGATTTTAAATTACTGAATGCATGGAAAGAGCAAAACAAATTACCAAGTTAAGTACCTAATAAAGTGGAAAAATACTCCTAATAATGAGGCTAGCTAGAAAAGTGATGTGACTTTATGGTGATTTGAGAAGCAAATCGAAGACTACTTATCAACCTTTACCAATAAGGATGTTGACTTCAATTGATGGGAATAGTTTGTTAGTCTCATAAGCTCATTGGCATGAGCATGCAAATAATTTGAGGCACTTTACACCAATTCTTGTATAAGGATTAGGTGGGCATCTAAGTAAGTAAGGTGTGTTAAGAACATATGTATGACAACAAGTTAGGAGAAGCTAAGGTATTAACATTATGTGGTAAAAGTTTTTAGGTTGGTTATACAGTAGTGTGTGTGAGTTATGTGATAGTATGCATTAGGCATTAGATTGACAACTCAAATACATCATTATCTCTTCCTACCAAATGACCTAATTCCTTGATAATTTTTAAAGGAGTAATGCATGTGATTGAACTAAGATGTGATGGCTTATGAAAATAAGTGTTTCCTCTTATTAAGGGGTTATATTCCCTAATACTCTTTATGATAGGATGGGAAGTGCCTATCTCACTTGAAAGTTAACCAACAGTGGTGCACAAGTAAGGATATGGACTGATGCTACAAGGGCATATGGCAAATTTGATAACATATGTTTGAAAACTAGCTATGGCATTAATAGTTCATTGATGCATGAGCATAGGGCTCGAGCTAACATTTTGTGGGTTTAGTTATGCGACAACTAGTAAGGAAAATTGCTTGTTGTGTGGATTAGGTTAGTGAGTGCACCAAACACCATGAAAATAAGGTGATCATGGGTACTACTCCTCAAATCATGCTACATGTTGTTAGTAATATATATAATAAACAACTTAAAGCCTTATCTAAGGCAATGTGTTGGCAAGGCTCCTTAAAAGAAGGAGAACATGGGTTGCTAAAGTGAGTGGCTTATTAAGGTTCTCATAAGGTGTTAAGCTCTCTTTAAGCATAGACCCTAATTTAATTAGTAAAAAAAATAAAATAAAGAACTAAGAAAAAGATGTCATGGTTTCCTATTGATAAAAGAGTCAAATGAATCAAATCACGTCAACTTTGATTTATCCACCAATTAGATTGATTTTAGGTTGTTGCATTTAAGTTATTTTTGGGCTACTCATATTTGGGTTAGGTTAAGGTAGATCCATGGGTTGCTTATTAATTTTTTAAACGATTAATATACAAATAAATCTTTATGTATTTTAACAAATTTATTTCAAACATTAAAGAATAATAATTTGTTAATTGAACAATTTTTTTTAGTAATAAATTTATACCACATTAATTTAGTTAAGTAAAAATTATTAAACTTTGTGACTTAGTATGCTAACTTGAAATTTTCATGACATAGTATGATACATGTCTTGCAAAGTGACATTATTTTAAAATTAAAAATAAATAATTAATAAATATATAAAATTTATCGCTTTTATCTTTCTTTATCCTCCCTCATTCTCCCTTCTTCCTAAAACTCATCCAAAGGTTATTCAATGAAACTTTTGTGTGAAATATTTTTACTTGGCCATGGCCTACATAGCTAGTCACATCCCCCTTTTTTCTTCGACAATAAAATAACATCTTATCACGTTAAAAATATAAATTTTAAAAACTATTTAATAATCTATCTTTTTTCTTTTTTTATTGGTTAGCATACCCATTGAATTTAGGCAACAAAAAGATGAGAGCTTTTTCTTAATCCATTGTTCCTTTTAACGTGATGCCCCCAATAGAAAGTTTTAGTTCTTAATTTTTGTAAGGAGCCATAAAAAGGAAGAATAAAGAAGGGGATGAGAGAGAATGAAGGTGAAAAGAGAAAGATAGGAGAGATAATTTTTTTTATTTTTATTTATTTTTTATTTGATTATATTTTTATTATTTATTTTTAAATTAAATGTTACCTAATATGACATATGTCATGTCATGCTGTCTAAATTCTTATATTAATATGTCATATTATATAGGTTTAATAGTTGTTGCTTGATTAGGTTAATAGTATAATAAATTTATTACTTGAAAAATTAATCTATTACTAAATTTTTATTTTTTAAAAATTAAAATATGCAAAATTAAGGATTTTTTTTTTTTTTTTTTTGAAAAATTAACTTTTTATTTTTTTAGTAATTTCTTTCTTATATTAAAATAAGTGAAAATATATTCTTATATATATTTTTTATATATTAATTTATATTAAAAGTATTATATATAAAAATAAATGCACAATAAAATAAAAATACATTCTAAAATTTTAAAAATTTTCACAATATTTATTGCATAATTTTTTATTTAGTTAAAATATATAATTTCACATGATATTAACATTAATTATACCATAATCATCAATCAACCATTTATATTCCACTAAAAATAACATTTATAATTATGATATATAACATCACATGATGTTAATAAAAAGAATACAATTAAATAATATTTTTTAATAAAATTTAGTTTTTAAAAGATAATTAGCTATTTCAAATGAGAAGGCTAAAAATTTATGATGTTAGAATCAAGAAAAATATTAGAGAAGTGAGTCACATGTCATACAAATGCACATTGTTAAATCTATTTTATAGACTACCTGCGTTAGCAAAGGGATGTTTAATATGCACTTCCAAAGTCTTACTAATCAATTCACTGAAAATAGCATTCATGGCACGTAAATAATTTTAATTTTTCTACAAGTTCAATTGTCTTTCTTAAATGAAGGTCCCATCACCCTTAAAGGTATTTGTCTTTAGATGACTTTATAACTTAAGCCTAATTGGGCACATGGTAGGAACAACTAGGTGGCGGCTTACCAGAGAAGCATGCACATAAGGGTATAATACTTAGCTGCCAAAAATAAAAAGTGAAAAGCAAAAAATCAAAAAATAAAAAATGCAAATCAATTTATCCAGACAAAAGCTAAAAGGGAAATTTACCAATTGCTCCTCCTTTTTCCATTAAGAAATCAAGTATGAATTTTTGACCCAAAATTAAGATATATTTCGAGTTATTGGAAATAGGGTAAAAATAGAAGAAAAAAAAAAGACAATAAATCAAGTATGGTGGGTGTCTAAAAATAAACTATGGTCGAAGATAAAATTTACCTTTAGCCCATTCTAATCAAAGCAAGACAATACATGAAGTGGGGTAGGCTTCTAAAGAATCACAATTCAATCAAATTGGTCTATGTACTAAAACCCATTTAATTTCTTTCCTTTTTCTTCAAATCCTAAAAAGAAGGCATTCATGTATTTAATTTGGAAGGAACAGAAACTGCAAAGATTGCTAAAATGTTTCTGTTCCTTCAGTTAATTGTGATTAGGTTTTAATATTAAGTTTCTTTTTATTGAGATTCTTTGATTAATATTCCTTTTCTCTTATTGACACCTTCTTGTAGTTAGTGTATGAATTTTAAGGCATTTTTTGGCGGTTAAATGATGTGCTTGGGAGTTTGTGTCTCTTTATCAGCACTCAAAGCAAAATTCTCTCCCTATTTTTCATTTTTCTTTTTTGGTTAATGGAATTTTTGCAAAAAAACAAAAGCTTTCCTTTTTTTTTTTTTGGTGACAATTTCTATATTACATTTCATGTTTCTTTTAAATATATGATTAAAGATTACATTTTTTGTATAGTTTTGTTTAAACTAATCATTTTTTTCATTTTGTTTCTTTAAAATGTCAATGATGGGTGTTATTGCTAAAGCTTTTATGCTATGCTTAGATTCATATTCGTTTGGATGGAGTTATGGTTACTAAATTTAACTGAGATTTGGTTTTGCAAAAGTGATTAGCTTTAAACTTAACTAAACGACACTTATTAGACATCTTACTATGAATGGTTTCATATTTAAGTTGAGGTTTGCTTTACTTGATAACCAAGCAATTTCAACTGAGATTTGGTTTTGCAAAAGTGACCGTTCTTATCATACTTTTGGTGTCAAATTAGATTCATTCCACATCAAAAGTTGCAGTCATATTGATCCATCTAGTCAACTAATATGTTTAAGGTAAGATCTGTTGGAGTTTTCAAAATAAAAAGCAACCAAAAGGCATAACCATTGGTTGCCTATTAAGTAATAAATATGATTTTTAATAAATAATCGATAATGGTGTCTAATAGATTTTGACTTAGAACTTTTGGGTTGCAACTAAAGGTTGTGACCATCAACTTAAATGGGCATTATATTTTAATTATCAACTAATTAATTTATATGTAATTTCACAATAAATGACAAAAAATGAAGAAAAGTTGCATCCATAGGCATTCGAACTCATGACCATTGAATGGTCAAGATGTTAACTGTCAGATCAAATGTGTCTATTAACAAATGGTTATCACAACGTCCATAAGTACTAGGGACCCATCATTTGTTCAAAGCATCAAATTTTTCTTTTTTCTCTTAGTTTCTCCATCTCCATTATTATATCAAGGATTCATTTGTTTATATTATTACTATAGAAATATTATAGACATTCTAAAGAGTAATTTTGAAAATATAATAATTTCTTGAGGGCTTGATTTAACTAGTGTAACCTGCAATCAAGTGTATTTCATTTTATCTTGTGAGAGAATTTGCATAAAGCTCTGTTACAAATTAGTAAGTGTGAATTTTGCCTTAAGGAGAGTGGCATTAGATACATAACTTAAAGTAATCATCTTTTAAGTTTCAATATAGTCAAGAGTTTTGTACCAATAATTTTAAGGCAAAATTCTTGACTATCGCTTGAATGATGAAAGAATTAGGTTTAAACTTCAAGAAATTAAAAAGAATTGATGGACGAAACTTCATATACTAGTAGAAGAGAGTTCATTTTCTATTAGTGTCATTACAAGTGGCTTATGTTTTGAACACTATAAGATTGAAGAGTTTGAAAATGAGACTATTGCTGATACTAGGAAGAGACAAAAATGAGCAACTGATGATTAGATATGCAAGGGACACATCCTAAATGCCATGAGTGATTCATTATTTGATGTCTACTATAACTTTTAAACTACAAAGAAACTATGAGAGAAATTAAAGACGAAATACATGTAAGATGCTGCAATAAGTAAGAAATTTTTTATTACTAAATTTAATAATTATAAAATGATTGATAATAGACTAGTATTGGAACAATTTGTTAAGATTGAAAGAATACTTAATCACTTTTCATTACACAAAATGTTTATGGATGAAACCACTATTATGAGTTTAATAATAAACAAGTTATCTCATTCATGAAAAAATTTCAAAAGAAGCCTTAAACACAATATAAATGATATTTCTCTTGAAAAGCCTGTTACCATCTTTGTGTAGAAGACAAATTTCATGTGCAAGAAGAAAATAAAGAGCAAGGCTCTCATGTTTCAAAAGTGCATGTAGTTGAGGAAGGACAATCAAGCAAGTTCTCCCACAAAAATAAAAATCAATCTAATGATGACAAAAAATAACATAAAAGGTAGAAGAGAAATGAAAAATGTCATTTTTGCCAAAAGAACTATAAATATGAGTGTCATATGTTCAAAAAGCAAAAAGAAAACCAAAACTCTTCTGGAGTAATAAATGAGAAGATGGTTGCTATGATCATAAAGATCAATTTGATAGAAGATGACACTCCATGGGGGATTGATTCTACGATTACTCGACATATTTGTAAGAACAAAAGTCTCTTCAGAGGATTAAAACTAGTAATTGATGGTATCATTAGGTATATGAGAAATTTTACTATAGTTCTTATTATGGGAATTGAGAAAGTAGAATTACAATTCACTTTTAGCAAAATCATTACTTTTACTAATATATTTTATATTCTAGACGGTTGAATTCTGCCACAGGCGGAAGAAGACGCCGAGAAGGAGGGACGCAAAGCGCGCCGCAAGCGTAAACCATCGTCACATTCGGCGTGCATGGACCCACGAGCCCCGTCGGAAAATTTTGGTTTTATATAGTTTATTGAACAAATATGGGTTTAAACTTGTATTTGAGGTTTATAATTTCGTCCTTTTCAAAGGAGATGTGTTTGTGGGAAAGAGTTTCCTCCATGATGGGATGTTAAACTCAATATTATTACTAACAATAATACTAATATTTCTATTTATACTATTGAGCATGCTTATTTATGACATAATATATTAAAAAATATAAATTTTAAAAGAATATATGACATGATTAAATTAAAATTGTTGCCACATTTTGATGTGTCGAAAGATAAATGCATACCTTGTATGTTAACAAAAATAACCAAAAGTATATTTACAAGTATTTAAAGATCTTTAAGTATGTTAGAATTAATTCATAGTGATATATGTGATTTGCATAACATATAAACACTATAAGCAAAAAGATAATTTGTGACATTTATTAATGATTACTTTAGACATTATCATGTTTACTTATTGCATATTAAAAATGAAGTTCTTGAAAGATTTAAAGTTTATAAATCTGAGGTAAAATTACAATGTGAATTTGTTATTAAACGCTTATGATTTGATAGAAGAGAAGAATATTATGACACTGCATTCTTTGAGTCCTTAGAAATTATTCATCAAACAACTACTCCTTACACACCATAACCAAATGATGTTTTTGAACATGAAAATAGAACAATAATGGAAATATTTAATGTCATGTTGTCAACTTTTAGCTTAAGTCATGGATTTTGGGAAGAAATATTGCTTATACCATGTCATATTTTAAATAGAGTTCAAAAAAAAAATAATAAAAAAACAACCCCATATGAATTATGGAATAGAAGGAAGCTAAATCTTAATTATCTAAAAGTTTGGGGCTATAAAGCAATTGTTAGAGTTCTTAAACCCAAAAGGAAAAAGTTGAGTGAAAGAGGAATTAAGTGTATCTTCTTAAAATTTGCTCACAATAGTATGACATATCAATTCATGGTTATAAAGTCTAATAACTATATATCTATTAACACACTCATAAAATCGAGAGATGCTATTTTTTACGAACTTAGGTTCATCTTTATTCCTAAAATTTTAGAACAAAAACAAGTTTTTGATAAGGAAAATGATATGTTGGCAAAAGGAAATGGAAATGATGAAATCATTAAACTTCATACGAGCAAAAGATCAGAGAAAGTAAAGGCTTTCGATTCTGATTGTTTTATGTTTCTAGTAGAAGGAAAAAGAGAGTTAGTAAGTAATCAGATTTCATATTACTTTAATACTAAAGATTATCTTAAGACATTTAGTGAAGCAATGAATTCATAAGATGTCATGCTTTGGAAGGAAGCAATAATTGATGAAATGGATTCCATTATGGGTAATAACACCTAGAAATTAGTAAACCTCCCACTTGGTTCAAAGCTCATTGGATATAAATGGATTTTCACAAAGAAAATAAAGGTCAATGGAACCATTAACAAGTTTAAAGTTGAATTGGTTACAAAAGGCTTTACACAAAAATAAGGTGTTAATTATTTTGACACATATTCACTAGTGACTAGAATTGTCACAATTACGCTACTTATTGCACTTGCCTTAATTCATAAGCTATTAATTCATCAAATAAATGTGAAAGCAATATTTTTATATGGTGAATTAGAATAAGTGTATATGGAGTAACATGAGGGATTTGTTGTACTTGGTTAAGAGGAAAAAGTCTATAAATTGGTTAAATCCTTGTATAGACTAAAACAAGTGCCTAAGTAATGGTGCCAAAAATTTAATCAGGTGAAACTTGCTAATGGATACAAAATTAATGAATTAGATAAATGTGTCTATAATAAGTTCAAAGAAGGAAAATGTGTGATTATTTATTTGCATGTAAATGACATGTTAATCTTAGGAACTAACTTAGAAGAAGTCAAAGTTCACAAAAAGTTTTTGTCTAGCAATTTTTAACATGAAAGACATGGGTAAAGCAAATGTCATCCTTGAAATCAAAATCTTACGAGACTAAAATGTGCATAATGTTTTCTTAATCATATTATATTAAAAAGGTTCTCAGTAAATTTAATCACACAGACTATATGCTAGCCTTTATCTCATTTGATCCCAACATTAGTTTCACCAAGAATGTTGGAAGTCCAGTATCACAATTGGAATATGCTAAGACAATAAGATATCTAATATATATAATGACATATATAAGGCCAAACATAGCTTATGTAGTTGGCAAAATGAATAGGTACACAAGTAATTTAAGTGACATATATTGACATGAAGTAAAAAGAATCTTAAAGTATCTAAAAAAAAAAAAGAATTATGACATAAGTTACATTAGTTATCCTTATATTATGAAAGAGTATTTAGATGCCAATTAGATCACTGACAAAGAGAATTGTACTTTTATTAATGAATGGATTTTTATGCCTAGTAGGGGTTCAATTTCATGGGATTCTAAAACAAATTTATATGATAGATTCCACTATGATTATAGAATTTGTAGCATTAGCTTTAGGAAGTAAAGAAGAAAAATGGTTAAGGAATTTACTTTATGAGATTCTTTTATGGAAAAAGCTAATAACACTCATATATATATATATATATATATATATATATATTATGATAATGTTATAACTTTGGCAAGAATGTATAGTCAAATATATAATAGTAAGTCCAAATACATTGGATTTAAACACAATTATGTGAGAGATTTGATCACAAATGGAGTGATTATAATTGATTTTGTGAGATCAATTTAAAACATGATTGATCCTTTAACAAAAGGATTAACAAAATAAGACATCAAGAGGGATGAGTCTCAAGCCCATAAATACAAGTCACCCATGTTGAAAACTCAACTTAATACTTGATATAACATCACGTCTTAAGTTTAATGAGCTAAAGTATATCATTAATGTGATTAAAGTATTATAATTGATTTTTATTACTATTCCAAAGTTATATAGTACTTGGTTCCCACAATAAAATTGGGCGGATGAGTGTTTAACACTCTTAATTGACTTTTATAACGGGGGTCCTAGTTTGCCTATAAGAATGTGGAATGTTTAGCCTATTCCATTAAGTTAAAGAGTTTGGTTTTAAAACATTCATGAAAAAGGATATGAGCTTTAATGTGTCAATTATTTAAAAGAGAAGTATAATATTATACCATCTTGTGTGTGAATTGTTTTTACACCAATTCTTTGTATAGATTTGCCTTAGAGAGACCCTATAAGGGTAAAGACAC
The DNA here is from genome assembly GCA_037832345.1 of Rhizophora mangle. Classification (NCBI taxonomy): domain Eukaryota; kingdom Viridiplantae; phylum Streptophyta; class Magnoliopsida; order Malpighiales; family Rhizophoraceae; genus Rhizophora; species Rhizophora mangle. The sequence goes on along the minus strand of JBAPLJ010002025.1, from coordinate 3,415,330 downwards.
AACATAATGCCTAGAGTCTCATGCATCAATTTGTTTTTTTTTTTTGTAAAATTTTAGTATTTAATTGTTTATAATGGTATTACTTGCATCACACTAGGCAAATATGGAAGGTCATTAAAGTATTGGAAACCAATTCATTGAAAACTTTCCTTGTTAGTGAAATGAAGGCCCTCACAAAAGCGGTTGAGAAATAAGCTAAAAACTTAAATTAGAAAGAAATTGATCATATCAAGAACTTATAAGAATTAATTGTATGTAACACGAGGTTTTAAGAACCAAACCTATTGGTGAACCAAAAAATTTAGAGGTTTAAGTTTAATTAGTTTAACCATTTAAACAAAAGTTGAATTAGTAAAATTGGTATTTAATATTGAATATAAAAAAAAATTAGTATGTTTTTTATTTTTAAAAAAATTAAATTATAAAAATATTATTTTCTTAATTTTTTACAAATTTTTTAAACTAACTAAACCAAAAAAAAAAAAAAAAACATGATTACTTTACCAATTTATGGTCTAACTAACTAGTTCATTGGTTTGATCACTAGTTTTTAGAACTAATGGTTTTTAGAGTGAACCAAATTGGATCATGGTCTAGTTCTTAATTTTATTAGTTTGATCGATTGATTTGGTTTAATTTTCAAAACCTTGATGTAACAATCATTGTTTGACTTCTCAGATCTTACTAGGAATGAGCAATTAGATAAGGTGAAATTGAAATTAATGAAGTACTAAAATAAGACATTATCATATGGGCTACTAGTAGTTTAGATTATATTAATTAGCTAATGCCAAATAAACTCTCCAACTTTATAAGCTAATAACTTTACATCCAAGTATATCTAACCATACACAAAAACTAGACTTAATCATGAGAAAAAGAGTTGATATTTAAGAATTTAATGTAATTGGTTTTCTAACAATCATATCAAAGTACTCTACTCTCGAGGTTAAAATGTCAAAGGACCATGATTAGTGGTTCAAATATGCAAAGGTTGAGAAAAAGGAAAAACTGGTTGCCTTATAACTAGTTCTCGACAAGCTAACATTTGCAAACAATGCATTGTAGGATAGATCTATCACTACTTGCAGAGCTAAAGAAGTCAATTATTATGTGAGAAAGAATAATGAGTTCAATCTACTTGTCAAATATATATGCTTCTTTCTCCACTTTTCTAATCTCATATGGGTAATAATTGTGTGTTAGTTGAGGCCTCGAATTTCCAGATGCTACACAGAAGCAAGAGTCTAGCTGAAGAAAGACAACTCCTCAACAAAATCCAAGCAAGCTAAAAAAGAGATACTATTGTCATTAGAAGAGCTAAGTTGCACCATATGCTTTAACATTGGAAATGAAGTCTCATTTCAATCCAATTTCATATACACGATGTATTGACCATTATTATATTTTAATTTCAATTTATAATAGTTAAACATTTTGAGTCTACTTATGGCACACAAAGACTACAAAGTCAGCACAAATGGGGATAAACAAGTTTATCAGAGAATTCAAACTTGTTTCCAAAGTTCTTGTGAAAGGAAAGATTTAGAACTCATTAGCATCAAAACAAGACCTTGAAGAACAAATTAAAGTAAGTAAAGAACCCCTATTAAAGTCTCACTCAAAAATAGCAAAATTCTCATCTACTTCCAACTTTGCTGAATGAACATACTAACTGCATTTATTATGATTATTATTATTATTATTTATCATTAATGGACTTTTTTTATAATTGTAGTGTTCTCTAAAGAAACAAATTTGCATAAGAGAAATGATTTTATTCTTTAGAGCTACTATTAAATAGATCTCATTTAGAAAATGTAAAATAAATATAAAATAATAGCTAAGAAAAAAAATCTTTTACCCAACACCACTAATATTAACCTAAAAAAACCAATACAAAAATCCAACTCGAAAATGGGTCACAATATCTGTTAGGTTTAAGGTTTCACCTCCAAAATCTACATTTTCTAGCTAAATCACAATGGCTTGAATCCCTAAAGGATCCTTCATGTTATGCTTCCTCTTCTCTTGCCACTTCGCTCTTACCATGAAATTGTTATCTCCCTCCCCAACCGTTACTCTCTTACAAAGAAACTTCCATGTTTACCACTTCTTAAACCTTTCTTGGACCACAAAAGGCAAGGTGTTTGATGGAAGGAGTCCATGGAGCACCTTCGGAACATCGATATCTTCGCCCATATCAACTTTAGCAAGACCATCCTCATTGAGTGCATCCTTTATTACACTGGCCGCATCTATTAAATACATGAGGTCCACAAATGGATGTGATGGTGACGACGATGGCAATGACACCAAGATGGATTTAATGGACTTGGAGAGGCATCATAATCCAACTTACAACCACTTGCTATGCTTGGAATGACTTTTAAGTTCTTTCAAGATTCTTTAAATTTTCTCTCAATTTTGTCTTCACTTGACAGTCATAGTTGTTCAATCATTTTCGTTAAATGAAGAGATATGAGGTTTTAATGAGATTTTTTTAATTTAAAATTATTATTATTAGTTATTTTATTTAATATTTATCTTTTATTATTTTAAATTAATAAGTATAATTATTTCTATAACAATAAACTGTTAAGTTCATAAATTTGTAATACTTTATGGTTTTTTATTTAAATAATTAATAATATTCATTAAAGTTTTTAATTTATTAAAAGTTAATTCTCTTAAAGCAATCATTGGGAGCTGATCCCTTTTAAAGAGATCAATCTTATCCCTTATTTTCATAAAATTTTTATTTTCAATCTCTAATTCCTAAACTCTAGTTTCTCATCATATAGTAATGACATTCTTAGGATTTTGCTTTTATTCCATCCTTTACCACCAAAAAAATAAAAAAACAATTATGCCCTTTACCAAACAATAAAAGCAAATTCTATGCATCATTAACTTGCAATCCTACACAGTGTCTTCACACAACTCGAGAGTTGTTAAGGTAGTTGATGTTGTGCTAGTAGGGCTTAGGATTGAGAACTATCAACATGTTAGTTGACTTCAAATATAGTCACTGAAATAAGTCCATGCATACAATTAAATCCTTCAATAAAAATACAAAGGGAAAGAAATTTCAAGACAGTGACATATTTGTCCTATAAAAACTATTGTCTAGCAGGCCAAATTTAGATTCCATACAGCTATGTGTCTACAACTCTTACTTGTAGAGTAGACATTGTACATTCAAATTGCACATGGGTTGGATTATGCAACCAAGACACTTCAAAAGTATGCATGCTAGGTAGTACCATCCACTAGCAAAATAATATATAGTCAAAAGATGAAACTTTCAAGCAACTATAGATAGACTACAACAATCCATAGCAAGACAATGATAGGCTATTTAATGTGTGATTTTAGAGGTTCAGAAGGATGATCTTCATTTCTTTGGACTTAAGAGATTCAAAAGGCATTAACTGAAGTTCTTTAATGTGAACTGGAAGAAATTTCCTCATGAAGCAATACTTCTGCTGCTGAATTTTCTACCATGCACTAAAGAAATTGAGATAGTAAAGGTTTGCCTACTTCAATAACACCCTCTAAAATTTGCACAATTTGTCTCATAATTGGTTTGTCCTTTTCATCATCTTGAATGCACTAATAGGCAACTATGCATGCTCTCTTCAGCTCTTTTATTTTGGCATTACCTTCTAACCTATCATCTAACAATATAAGGATATCGTTGTCTTTGATGACCGTATTTGCAAGACGAAAAGGAAAGTAATTAACCATATCACTGTCTAATATATCACTATTTCTCCTGCTTGATATAATTTAACATAGCAACATACCATAACTAAATACATCAACTTTTGGAGTGATGACTTCACTTGAAATCCATTCGGGTGTAAGATATCCCACTATTCCTCTCATGGTTCTAAGAACCTGGCTATAGTCCTGACCTATAATCTTCGCTAGATTGAAATCTGCCACCTGTGGGTTAAATTCTGCATCCAATAAAATATTCCTAGGCTTGATGTCAGAATGAATGATGCAATCTCTATACTCCTCATAAAGGTAAGCTAATCCTTTGGTAGTGCCAACTACAATATGGTACCTAGTTTTCTAGTCCATAGCCTTTGCAGTCCCTTGGAATAGCAGTGCTTCTAGTGAACCATTAGGCATGTAATCATAGCCCAAGAATTGTTTTAAAGTTTCTACACAAAAACATTGCAAGCAAACAAGGTTAATGTGTTGGATCATTCCAATGGTTTTTATTTTTGTAAGGAATTGCTTCTCCCCTTGGTATAGACTTTTAAGTTGCTTAACAACAATGGCCATTGAATTGGGTAGTTTCCCTTTAAAGACAGAACCAAAACCTCCTTCCCCAAGTTTCTTAGAGAAATTTATTGTTGCAGGTTTTTTTCTTCTTGTATTTGAAGAGCCCAAAAGGATCCTCTACTCTCTTAGTTGCATCACTTATCCACCTCCTCCAAAGAATTAGAAGCACAAGGCCACAAATAGTAAATAATCCTGCTGTTGCCAAAATAATAATAACAATCAAAGTGATCTTTGTCTTTGTCTTACTGCCTATTTCTGTCAGCTCAAACATTGCAATTTTGAGACAAATATCTATTCCAATATTTTCACCTGTCGACAGTGATTGTGCATTCATATCTCCTCTCCATATCGGACAATTGTTATCATAGGCAAAAGCATTACATGAACAATTCAAAGCAAGCTAGTTTACATTCTAAAACAGACTCAGCTGCTAGAGTTTTTGAGTTTAATGGGATGCTCATATTTTGCATGATAAGGAATGTCTAATTTCCTCAAGTTTGGCATACCAAAGGAACTGTCCTAACACAATTGTTGGAAAAAAAAAAAAAACAAATATATTTTATAAGGCTTGCATCACATATTAGAAATAATAGACCTTGTTATACTTGTTTATAAGACAATATTTATTTTATACCTTACAAAATAAAAAGATTCAAGAAAGTTCTACCACTCCACACAGTGGACTAACTATTTAGTTTTATTTTTTGTTACATCTATATTTAACATATTTTCTCTTTTTTGCTAACAACAGCTGCTCTATAAGTGAAAGCAGAAGGTATGGCAAAAACATATGTGAAGTAACACTCATTTTCATTTGAAACATAAGTGAAATTTGACACATAAAAGTTTTCTTGTATTTCAGGAGCAAGTGTGAAAATCCTTGTCCACTCCTCGATGATCCAGTACATATTAGACCTATTCCACAATAAAAATAGATGGGTACCATTTTGTTCTAGCTCAAAAGAGTGCTGGATCTTGTTGGTTTCTCTAGGGGAGCAAGGCTGTGCTTTCATTGGTAAGCCTATTATATCCAATCTTCCCACCTGGAAGTATCAGTGGGATGATTGAAGCTCTGCCATATCAGAATAGATTGGTCTAATGCATCTCCTATGATAAGGTTTCCATTGTCAAGAAGGCTGGCTTTACTATTATTGGAAATCATTAAGGTTGAATTGGAAGACCATACCACATTATTAGACTAGTTGAATAAGACCAAGTTGCCATTCTCAAAAGGTTTCAAGAATGTAGAAGATGGATAAGCCAGATGTTACCTAGACTTTTGGTTGCGAAGGTGCCATTTTGCACCATTTGCCAAGGTAATAGTTTCCAAAGTTACCTGAAGTGAAGAAACCCAATTCAAAGTTCCCATCTGTAGAAATTAGATTTTGTTTCTAGGATAGAGCCTGGGCCTATAGGAGGGTATTAGATCATTTGCATACATACATTTCAAGGTTCAAAAAACAAGAGAAGCAAAAAACACCAAGAAGGCCATGGTTTATTCATTTTGAGTTCCATTTTACATTAGAAAATAAAGTGGATCTCTGTATGCATCTACTTTAGTGCACAAAATGATACTAATTCTAGCATAGTAAGGCCAAGGATCTTTGTGTTTTGGTGATCTAATAAAGTGTCATGTGTTAGCCTTTGTTAGAATGGGTTTTCATTTTGACTTTGGTGATTATTGGCATATGGCAACATGAATGCCTTGGCCCACGAAATTTCAGTACACTTTATTTGACTACCTATATTTAATTATGTGCAGACAATTCACGAAACAAAATGTAAGAAATTAGAACATAAATAAGCAGAGTGCTTAGTTTGTGAACAAGAAGAACGTTACAGATAATGTAAAATAGTTTTAGCTATGACCTGTTACTGAACCCTCAGTCTAACCTGTGTTACCTAGATTGTACTTACAAGACAAGCAACTATAAACTTGAGATTAGTCTCAGATCTTTGAATTTTTCCACCCATTAGTTTTGGTGGTTTCTTTATCTTCTGGCTTGACTTAGTGGTTTGGGATACTTGACTTACAAAAATTTTCATTTGGAAAAGGAAATGAGAGTCAAATTAACTAATGAGATCGTAAATGGAATGTCAAGTTAAAATGAAATATAAACATAATTAGATATCCATCACATAACTCATGAGTCACAAACTATGGATAATTGGCTTTGTTTATTATTGATCTAGCACATAGAATATTTTGGCTTCAAATATTCAATGGTTTTGCAACTAAATATTCACTGTTTAAGAATGTAAATATGGAGACATTGACATCTTATGTTCTGTCTTTTCAAGTATGATATTTTATGGAGTCAAACAAGCTTCAAAGAGGAAGTTAAAAGAAGGAACATGAGCAACATTTTTAAAGTGCCCATTGTTCAATATAGTCAAGCTCCTACTTCTCAAAATGGATCTACACTAAATAATCATGAAGTTTGAAGAGATGCATTATTAACTTTGACTTGTGTAGCAAAATACTCACAATTCCATTTCTACACAGAAATTTTTGATAAATGTCAGCAATGTTAATTATAATTTAGACGTAGATTATCACAAATATTCGTTTTATAAAAACAAAATTAAAATTACCTACATACTACTTTTTACCCCCCACAATGTAATCTCTCATTGGGTAGGACTGATTATTACCAATCATTGTAAATGGTGATAACATTTTCATGTTAGTATAGATAAGTCCTGCTTCTACACAATTACCAGCTATTTGTTTTACAACTCAGCTTGAGCACTGCACACAATGCAAACAGCATAGAAATTTAAACTGAAAAAGACAGTCTATGAGTTTTTGAAGACTATCCAAAATTCTTCTGTGAGAAAGTGCACCTTGTACATCCACAAATCCACTGTTTATTCTAAATAGTAGGAGAAATAAATGATTAACAAAATGTCTAAAACTTCACGGTACAATGCAAATCAAACAGATGATATCTGCTACTTAAGTGTTTCTCCTGCAAACATTGGAATGATGTTTCCCAATGGAAACGAGTAAAGACTCTGACACCTTCGATGGAGTCTTGGTCAATTTAATCATTGTAGTGTTCCTTGGGGGTCCATAGAAGTCTGGTCCATTAAAGAATCTAAATGTTTCTAACTTGTCAAGTGCATCAACCTAGAATAAGCAAAAATAAAAGTGCAATAAAGACATTTAAATTTAAGTATGTAAACGAGTCTTAATTATCCTTTTGAACACATGGAAATACATAACAGCCTGCGACAACTTGTTCAACTCGTGTGGGTATTTGGCGCAAAAAATACAGAAGCATGGTCTTCCCAATGCTATCAGCAAATCCAGTGCCCAAAGATCAGTCAAAGTTTGGCATTTCTTATGGCATAATGAGCAAAGAACATGCATGGTGGCATTCCTTGCAATAAAAGGGGAAAAAAAAAAAAAAACACCCATAAAAGGCCCTGGTTTAAAAAAGAAAAAATGCTACAAAGTTTTACCTGTTTAAAGACCTTGGCATACAGTGGTAGGGAAATAGAGGCATTATAAATTCCAGCACATCCACAAGGACATTCTTTCCTTTGTCTCTCATGAGTTGCACTATCAATTCCAAGAAAGAATCTCTTGCTTCCACTAGTCACGGCTGAAACATAGCCTGCCCTGGACAAGCAGAAAACACATAAGCTCACGGAAAACTAACTGGTCAATTCTCATATCTTACACTCTATTATAAACCACGAAGGAAGTTTACTTCTTATTCAACAAATCAAGAACTCTCTGCTAGAAAAATAGTTCGGGCACCCCAACAATAACAATTCAAACAGATACTCCAACAATTCAACCACCTGGACCCTTTAAGCTTGAGAAATGGAAGCACTGGAAGCTTTAACATTCGTTGTCTTGAGCTAAGGGGTCCCTTTCTGATATTCGGAAGAAAATTGTGAAGAGGGTCGCGTTGAAATTGAATGATTAGCCTGCAAACATTACAAAAATTATCAAAATTGCAGTAAAGTTTTATTCAGGCAATTGCTCAAACAGGTTGCCTTCAAGCGACAATTGTTTGGACCGCTACGTAGAAGACAATAACATGAAACTTTTGCCTGATATGTCCCGAAAAGCCTTGGTTTTTAATCTTGTGTTCGGCGTGGAAAATTGGAAGTGCGAGTTTGAGAAGGACTGGAAGCCCATTTGAGATTGTTTCGAAAGAAAGCCCAGGCCCACTTTCCTCAGTCTAGACCCAAATAATTCTCCCAATGACCCAAATCTGGTTTTTGGGCTTTTAAGGATAGGGGGCCCCTGTAAGTGATGTTACGAATCCGGACTTGTTATAAGGATCCCTTCATAATTTTGCAGGAGGTTCGTCGGAAGAAATTAAACAGTTGAAGTCAAATCTTTTTCCTTATTCTCACAATTGTTTTCCTTTTACTTCAATTGCTTTGCCTACTCAATGGAGCATTCAAACTTGACCGTAGACAACAATTTTTTTTTTTTTCTCTCATTGTTTTTATCAAAAAACCCTTTGCATCTTTTTAACTGCCTTTTAACATTATTCATTTATTATTAGACAAATTCATGTGCCGACAAACAAAAACACTAGACACTAGGCCTCATTCTCTAGCTCTGACCGAGTTGCAGCGTAGGAAGCTTTTGGCCGAGAAGCATTAAGCTTTGTCGTCAACAAAATGTGGACTTTTTTTGCAACAAAGTATTTCTCAAAGATCGTGGAATTTATTTTTCTAATAATAGTTTTTTTTTTTTCATATAATAGATTTTTATTGTATGATTGGTTTATGCACTAGTAAAATTTTATATAAAAATTGAATAATAAAATTTTAAAAAATTAATGCAGAGAGTTAATAAAAAATAATAATAAAAAAAAATTAATAGTAATCTAATTTGATTTCCTAATGTCATCTCCATTACATTGTTACCAAAAATAAGTAGGTATAAAAGCTTTAAATGAAAAGGAAAGGCTGAGATAGAAACTTCAATAAAACTACAAAATTGCAGACAGTCACCATTTCAGGGATTTTTTCCGTTAAATTTACCGAAACTATATTTCTCAAGTTGTTTTGTGAGAGGATGAGAGGGTAACATCTCATTTATTTCCCACATAAATGTGTATGGGCGTGAGGGAGAGAGAGAGGAACACATTCTGGTCAGGTGGCCTGCTCCTGCTCTGGCCCTCTAGGGCTGGCTACGTGTCCTTCTTTCTGCCCAGAGGACTGGGACCTCAACCGGGCCAGCCTTTTGAATTGGTCATTGGGAAATTTTATACATTCGGCACTTGGCACGAGAGTGGGAAATCTTTAATTCAACCATACATGCACGTCGTCTGGGTTTGATACATCTTAACCTAACCTTCTCTTTATAACTGAAAAGGAAAAAATTTAATAACAGACAAGGGAAATTTATCTTCCTAGAAAAACAACACTTTAATTATTTCCGTCTAACAACAGTCTCAAATCCGCGGGAGGCATAGTATGAGCGGGCATGAATTGTTCTTTTGTAATTCAACACCTCTTGGTTGTGCATGAATGGCAAACATAGGGCCTTTCTTAACATCTGTATTTTCTGGATTCGCAACCTAGTAGACATTATTTTCCCCTTGTTTGCCAAGATTCCAGGAGGGATTGGTTGTATTTAACCGTTGTTTGTCTACCATGGTTGGGCGTCCTAAGCCACTGTTGGCAGTTCTATTCTCAGTAGCCATTTTTTTTAAGTTCCCATTACATGACAATTTGTTTATATTAGATTTCAACCACCAAACCAACCACCATAATGGTTCAACCTAGTGGCTGACTGCCCTTTCTTACCATGCCCAAATCAAGGGTTTAAACCTCCCAACTACCCTTTTTGTGGGAAAAGCATCAATATAAGGTAATTTATTTGACGCACAAATTACCACAATAGCTTGCATTTGGTCTGAAATTCTAAGCTTGAAATTAACAATTTCAAGTCTCAATTTAGTTTTGAAGCCACGGCTTCATTAGTAATGACAATAAACCTCTTTATATGTATAAAACAAAATTGAAGTTGATTGAAACCATGCAAATGAATTGAATAACTTGATGCAAAAACTTGAGGAGTGGGGAAAGAGCCTCCCAAGAAATTGAAGGCTAATGGAGAATTGATTTTGAGTTTGACTGTAAGGAGAAGCAATCAGAGAAGGGAAGATAAAATCAAATAAGTGTGGGATGATGAAGGTGTTTGATTAATTAATTGTATAAATACAATCCATATCCTCTTATACCTACCCTTATCCTATATATATACCGCTACACTACATTTTAAAACTAGCCAACTATTACAATTCAAATATTTTAGGAAAAGAGAAATAATTCCTCCTTCATGCTTGTAACCACTTCAAATAACCATCCGTCCCCTTCCTCTGACCTCCACATGTTCGCCCTAAGCTCTTATTTATTTATTTTTTTGTAACATAACCCCTCCACTTAAACACCCTTGTCCTTAAGGGTGCAATTTGGAGACTTCATTTATAAATCATAGAGATACTCCCATGTAGGGGCAACGGTGATGGACCACTAGATCAATATCTGGGTAACTGCTTTATTGGCACATTTAACAATTCTTTGATTAAGGATGGCTAAGGGAATGGCCTTGGTCAACAAATTTGGAGTTTTATAGGGAAACTCAAACACATATTCTTATGTTGGACCTAACTTAGCCTTGAGTTGGAAGACATGGAAAACAGAATGAATTTTGTTTCCAAGGGGCAACGCTAAATGATATGCAACTTTAACAATCTTGGAAATAAATCAATAGGGACCATATAATTGAGTTACCAATTTTTGAGAGGATCATTGCATAAGGGAATGTTAGTGGTAGGCTTGTAGCTTGAGGAAAATGTAATATCCCACTTGAAATTCTTTGTTTGACTGGTGACCATCAGCCCATTGTTTCATACAATTCTGAGCCTTGTTTAAATAATGTTGTAATAGATGTATAGTGGCTTCTTTTAGATAAAGTTTCGTGTTGATAAAAGAGATAATTGAATCACTAGGAACATAAGGCAAATGTATAAGAATTGGATAACCATATAAGGCCTCAAAAGGAGTTATTTGAATACTGTCATGGAAGTGAGTATTATACCACCACTCAACAAGTGCTCCAATGATTCCAATGATGAGGATGGGCACTGGTGGCACAACACAAGTATGTCTTGAGGTAGCAATTGACAACCTCTGTTTGACCATCACTTTGAGGGTGGTAGGCCATGGAAAACTTGAGTTGGATGCCCTGAACATGGAACAATTCCTGCTAGAAGTTGCTCAAGAAAATAGCATCTCTATAATTGATGATCTGCACTAGAAGGCCATGTAGTTTGAAGTCATTTTCCATGAAGACCCTTGCAATTGTATTGGCAATGAAAGGGTGCATTAGAGCCATGAAGTGGGTGTATTTGTTGAAGTGATCCACCACTACCAAGATGGCATCCTTGCCAGTGCTCTAGGGTAATCCTTCCATAAAATCCATGGATGTGCAACATCACTTACCTTTGGGAATAGGTAGCGGCTGGAGCAACCCAAGAAAAGCAAAGTGGTCATATTTACATACAAAGTTGGATACATCCTTGTGAAGCCTCTTCCTAAAGAACAAGCAATTGACCTTTCAAACTATATCAAACACCCCAACATGTCCACCATTAAGTCCTTCATGCCACATGCTTCTAATTGTTCTATGTAAGCTAGCATTGGAACTTACCACTAGTCAACCCTTCCACTTAAATAGCCCTTCATCAAGCTCATATGAAATTTGGAGTTATTCTCCTTGTTACAGGTTTGATATAATGGAATTTAGACCTTTATCCTCTTTCCATGATTGTTTAATGTCTTTTAATAGGGATGTGTGTGCAAAGGACAAGGCAACTAATAAGCTCTCATTGTAGCTAATATGAGAAAAAAGGCATATGCGACCATGTTTTCCTTCCCTTGTCAATTGATAATTTCATAATCATAACCTAACAATTTGGAGAGCCATTTGAATTGCTCCAACATGGATAATTTCTGATCTAACAAGTATTTTAAACTATGATGATCTATTCTTATCTTGAAATGGCAACCTTGTAAGTAATGTTGCTATTTGGTCACGACATGTATGATCACCAACATCTCATGTTCATAAATAGTTAGGAGAGTTGATGGCAAAGGGCAAATACCTTACTAAGGTAGGCAATAGGATGCCCATATTAAGATAAGACTACTCCAAATTTGATTCTTGAGGCATCCATTTTTATGATAAATTTTTATAATAAATTTGGCATTAACATAACAAGGGTAAAGGCTAATGTAACCTTGACTTGACAGAAAGCCTTATCTATCTTGTTAGACCAAATGAAGGAAAAGCCTTATTTACCTTGTCAAACCAAATAAAGGAAGATTCCTTCTTAAGGAGCTAGGTTAGATGTTAAGTAAGGCTAGCATAGCCATGTATGAACTTCCGATAATAACTGGTGACTCTTAGGAAGTCGCAAAATTGCTTGAGATTAATGGGAGAAGGCCAATTTAGTAATCCCCCCACTTTCTTAGCATTAGTTGCTACTCTTGTCACCAAAATTACATGTCTAAGGTACTCAATCTCTAATTGTGTGAAGAAGCATTTGCTTCCCTTTTGCATATAGCTTATGCTACCAAAGTAATTAGAGTGTTAGTTAGAGATGTTATAGATATCTCCCAAGTCCTACTGTATATGAGAATGTCATTAAAGAATATTAGAACAAATTTCAGTAGGAATGGTTATAATACATCATTCATTTGACTTTGAAAGGTGGACGAGGTGTTACTTAGCCCGAAGGGAAGGACAAGGAACTCATAGTGACCATCATGAGTCTTGAATGCTACCTTCAATACATCTACTAAACTTATCTAGATCTAATGATAGCCTAATCATAGATCCATTTTGGAGAACAAGGTTACCCTTCTTAGCTCATCCAATAGATCATTGATGAGGGGAATTGGAGATTTATCTCTAATAGTGATATTATTCAATGCTTGATAATTGATGCAAAAGCACTATATGTCATCCTTCTTCTTAACCAAAACCACTAAAGACACAAATGGACTAGTGCTAGCTTAAATAAGTTCAACATCCAACATGTCCTTAACCATGGTCTTGATAATTATCTTTTGCAAGTATGGGTATTGATAAGGTCAATTGTTAACTGGTTGGGCTTCTTCCTTGAGCATAATTTGATTATCATGAGGGCACTAAGGAGGAAGGCCCAAGGGTTCTGCAAAAATGTCTTAAAACTCATCTAATAGGGTTGCCAAATGTACCTTATTGGGCTTTGTCAATGGGCTGACTAGGTGATTAAGGGACTTAAGAGTGGGGCCCCAATCTTTCTTCATATTGCATAAATGCACGAATGATAACTACAAAAAAAAAAAAAATGATCTAAAGCCTTTGTTAGCCCCTTGCCACCCATTCGTCAGACCACCATAGTGCCTACTTCTTACAGTATATGCTTCTTTCCTTACACTATAAATTCGATGCACAATTGCATAAAGTTCTTTCAAATATCCCCCAAGGTTTCCAACCATTAGACACCCAATACCAAATCATAGCTTCATAATGGCAAAATGTACACATCTAAAGTGAACAAACTTCCCTATAACACCTATTGGAACCCCTTGCATACCCCAGTGCATTCCATAAGGCTACTATCTACCACCTTGACAGACAACCCTACCATAGAACCCACAAAACAACCTACTTTCTTGGTGGCATTAAAGTCTAGGAAATTTTGGGTACTAGCAAAATTAATAAGTGTGTGTAGAGCCTTTGACCTCGAATACACGGCAACTCTCATAGTCTGACAACTCTCTGTCCTAACTCTGGTTATGGCATGCATGGATATGTGTACTTGCTCTTTTGCTTCCTATCCTTCTTTCTAGGACTCAACCCTTTCAATCTTTGTGCCACCTTCTACATCACCAAATTCAATTAGGAAGAGATTCTTGTTACACCAATTGTGCCCTCTTTCATATTTTTCATCACACTAGAATCAAAGTCCTTTAGCTCGCTTTTCACCAATCTTCACACTTCTTCTCACCTTAGAGTTTTAGGAAGGCCATGGTTTATTTTTAGTGTTTACAGGTCTAGAAGGGGTAAGTAATAGTAGAGGAAATTGTTGGACAGGTTTGGTTTTCTACTATAGAGTTGCAATGATTACTTCCTGCAACTTAGTAAGTGCAAAAGCATCTTGCAACCTTTTTGGCATAAACATGCAAACTAGGTGTTGAATCTGTTTTTAAAGAACACTTAAAAAATGTTGATGACATGCTCTTCCATAAGGGTCACTCGGTTGAGCAAAATATTGAATTAATTTGGGAATTCAGCCAACATTTGATCTTACTTAAGACTAAGGAGCTTGGACATGGGGTCATCAAATGCTTTGACACCGAATTGGGCTTGAATAAGTTGAACAACTCAACCTAAGTCATGGCTAACAAGAAGGGTTTCAATTTGACCTAGTTCCTGTACCATTAAAGCCCCACGTCATCTAGATAATTAACTGTAATTTTTACCTTGGCTTCCTTTAGCATGCCATCAAGGTTGAAGAAGTTCTTACATCAGTGAATCTAGTTTTGAAGATCATCACATAATAGCTAGGGATACTCCACCTTAAGGTTGTGTTTAGGAGTGATTGGTTTCATCAAACGGTGAGGATGTACCAACTTGGGACCTTGGCAACAACATCGATCGAGATTGAGACATCAGTTGGCTCAATTTAACATTCAGCCTAGTGACCTAAATGCGAAGTTCCTCTAATGCTGCATCATATTTCCTCTAATAAAATTTTATATTAAAATTTAAATCACAAAAATTTTAAAAAAAAAATAATGCATAATGTTAATGAAAAAGAAAAGAAAAAATTAAAAATAATAGCAAAATTATGGTTCACATCACTATAAAAAATTAATAACAATTTAATTTGGTTTACTAATGTTATACTCTCAATGTCATTTGTTAAAAAAAAAAAAATCTACATACTAAAATAAGGCTATAATCTACATGCTACTAACACTATATATCACTATTAGATTACTACAAAAAAATGTACAAACTTTAAATAAGCTACCACAGTGTACAAGTGTAATTGACCATAATGGATGAAAAACGTGGGTTGATAGTGAGGAAAACATCCATAAGGAATGGCATAGTTTGTGAATCATCAATGGACACTTGTGATGCCTATCTATCGAAACTAACATCAGAATAATTATCACAATTATAATGAATTCATATTTAATTTCATAGTCCTTTTTATAGTAAAATTTAAAGAAAAAAAAACTATTATTGTTACTAGTAATTACCTCTTAATCAACTATTAGGATGTCAACACTAGGCGCATGAATTGTTCAATTTAAAGCTACTTTACACAACTTTATTCACCGTAAAGTCAACATAACGTTAGTAGAAGTATAGCGTCGGATCATTCATCTATTACAAAAATTATTATAACTTTGTAGTGTGTTATGTCAAACTTAATAGAAAATAATGATTCAGCATCATATAATATATTCGTCTCTGTTTTCTTTTTAACATTTTCTATCTAAAATAAATATCAACAAAAATCTTAACCTTATTTAATTAAAAATTAACTAGATAATTTTTTTTATTATTCAATGTAAAATAATAAATATTTTTACTAGGTCTTTTATTTTTTATTTTTTTTATTTTTTTTATGTCATTCACTCGTACTAGTTTGGTTTAACCAACTCACTTTTAAGACATGAACAGGGTCAATTTTACACTTATCAGAGGTGGTTCTATGAACAAATTTAATAAGTGAGAAAAAAAAAAAAAAAAAACAAAACAAAGATGTGAGATAGGACAAAACAAACTTTATTACTAAGTTAAATAGTGACTTATCCATATTGTGTGTGTGCATGTGCATGCGCATTGGGGGTGTATTGGAGGAGGAATTTAAGTTGATGCAAAATTAATAAATTTAAATAAATAAAAATAATTTTTATATTATATATATAATATTTTTTATTATATTAATTTTTATATATTACATAAGATATATTTTATATATTGTATAAATTTTTTTATATTAATTTTAATTTACTAATTTTTATGTGCACATAAATAATATTAATTAATATAATATTTTCTCCGACCTACTTACCAGCTTTATTACTAGCTTTTAAAAGTTGATTCTTATATATATTTTTATATTTTTTTTTGTTTTTTTCTTTTGTCACTTGGGACACACACTGAATAGAGTGAGAGAAATCTTGATATCTATCCCATTTAACTTGTACATTTGTGTTATACTCCAAACAATTTGAGAGATGAACAGAAATGGTTTCCTTACACTTACAAATGTACATATTTTAAGCAAGCTACCAGAGTCTACAGGTGCAACTGACCATAATGGATGAAAAACGTGGGTCGATAGAGAGAAAAGCATCCGTGAGCAAAGAAATAGTTTGTGAATCATCAATGGACACTTGTGATTCCAGAATCCCAATAATACAGAGCGATAGAAGCGAACTGTTTATCTATTGTCTAGCGGGGGACTGAAAGGCTCCAATCCTTCCTGTTCAGTATCCATTGCACCATTTTTTAATCTTCTCCTACATTTTCACTTCGATTTACATGTATGTACGTCTGTGTTTGCATGAAATGACCTTTTTTTTTCTGACCGAATGCATGACATGACTTGTTCCAACCTTTTGTAGGGAATTAATTAGACGGCAAGAGGTACAAATTGGAACCTCGGTGGTCCAATACAAATCACAAAATATATACTGATCCAAGATACCTACACTGGCTGCGTTCAGAAAAAAAAAAAAAAAAAACAGGAAAAAAGCATTTGATTGTTACATCTAACAACCACCTGTTTTTTTTCTTTTCCCGATCCTTTGCTCGCCTCTTCCATGTACAACCGTGTTCCCAGGATCTTTCTCTAAGAACAGCAACTCGAAGTTTTCCCATTGTCCCAGTAATAACATCATCATTTCTATTTTATAAAAAATAAGAATGTCTGTTATAGCAAGAGATCAGTACTCATTTTTAGATAAGAGAATATAATTAAAAGAAAGTAAACTTGTAATCACCAACTTGGTCTTACCGCACTAAGCTTGGCTTTGATTTGTTTAACGTCATCAAGTGAGAATTCCATTGTTACGACGGAAACAGGCAGATACTCCACGCCGTGATGGCCAGATCGAATAGGCGTTTTATCATCACCTACCGAAATAGTCGTTGCAACACTTGTGCAAAAGCCATATATAGTGTTGTAGACTGAAGATAAAGCTTTGACCACCTTCTTGTCTCTACCACTATTTTGGCCACCGTTGTATGAGTGCGGTCGATAAGAAGGCAATGTCAAGGGAAGAGAAGGATTGTCGAGTCTTTTTGAAACAGAGAGCAGCGCCCTCATCAGAGAGAAGCCATCACCAAGCGAGTGGTGAAACTTGAATATGAAGTTGCCAGCCGCATGACTTGTTGGGTACTTTATTATATGAAGTTCCCAAGGGGGTCGGCTCTGCGGTAGCTCTTCCGTCACTAGTTTCGATAGGTAGGCATCAAGGCACTCGTCATAATATTCTGTAGTCATTTTTGTGGTAAAAAAGGGAACAATTATGTGATCGTTGACATTCACTTCAACTGTTTTCCATTGCTTTACTCCTCTTTTGTCCGTAACCTGTTTTCAAAAAATATATTATCTCTTAATACAATATTTCTAGAATTTGATTCATATATTTAACTAAATTTACTTAAATTTTATTTTTTAAATTTTATTAATTTTTTTTAAAAATAATTTTTTTTTTGATTTGATATATAAAATATATAAATAAAAATTATAAAAAAAAATATAAAATATATATATATATATATATATATATATATATATATTTATATCTCCACGTAAAAATTTTATTTTAAGTAATTCACCAGAGTCTACAAGAGCATCTCACCGTAATAGAGGAAAACCGTGGATTGATAGGGAGGAAAACATCCCTAAGTAGTGGCATGGTTTGTGAGGCATCAATGGGCACTTGTGATTCCAGGACCCCAATAACAGAGAGTGATAGAACTGAGTTGCTTATCCATTGTCCAACGGGACTCAAAGGCTCCAATCCTACCTGCTCAATATCCATTGCTGTTTTTGATTCTTCTCCTCCCAAAAGTTTAAATTTGAGCCTTTCGTGGTTCAATCCAAATCACCAGCCATATATATAATGAGCAAAAGTACACTGGTCACTCCAATCCTTAGTGTTCCGCATCCATTGCATAGCTTTTGACTTTTCTCCTCCATTTTCACCCGTGTATGTGTGCATGTACATGACATGACCAATAGCGACTTTTTCGTCGAGAATTAATTAGAAGGCAACAGTCTCAAATGGAGCCTCGGTGTTTCAACACAAATCACGAGATATATATTGATCAAATATACGTACATTTGAAAATGATTTATTGTTTGTGAATAGAAAAAACGTGGGTTGATAGGGAGGAAAACATCCTGAGTAGCGGCGTGGTTTGTGAATCATCAATGGGCACTTGTGATTCCGAAACCCCAATAACAGAGAGTGAGAGAACCGACTTGCTTATCCATTGTCCGACGGGACTCAATGGCTCGAATCCTTCCTGTTCAGTATCCATTGCATAGTTTTTGATTCTTTCTCCTCCCAAAAGTTCAGATTTGAGCCTTGCTGGATCAATACAAACCACAAGTCATATGTTGGCCAAAAATATGATGATATAAAAGGTAAAAAAAAAAAATTATTTAAGTCATGTATATAATAATGTCACTTTATTTTAAAATAAAATTTATTTTTATAATAATTATCAAATAAATATAATAATTTTTTTATAAAATTATACAAATTCACCTTTTATATATATATATAATCATATAAAAGTTATTTGAATGAAAAAAATGTTTTCTAAAACTAATAGATATTATATGATTTTTATAATTATCAAATAAATTAAAATATTTATCTTATTTTTATTTTAAAAATATTTTAATAATCTCCTATCATTTTTAAAATATTAAGAATAGAAGAAGTATGTTTCTTTTCAAGATAGTAAATTTGGAATTTACTGTTCCAATTTGCAATTCCATTTTCAACTGTCCCCGCCAACTTTTCATGAGTGGGCATGAATTGTTCTTTTGTAATTCAACAACTCTTGGTTTTCCATGAACGGCAAACATAGGGCCCCTCTTAACGTCTGTATTTCCTGGATTTGCAACTCAGCGGACATTATTTGCCAAGATCCGAGGAGACATTGGTTGTATTTAATCGTTGGTTGTGCCAGTTAGCTCAACGATTAGGCGCCCTAAACGGCGATTCTATTCTCAATTGCCACCAATTTTTTTATTTTATATATATATATATTAAGTTCCCATTACACGACAATTTGTGTATATTAGATTTCAGCCACCAAACCAATCATCATAATGGTTCAACCTGGTGGCTGACTGCCTTTCTTACCATGCCCAAGTCAAGGGTTCAAACCTCCCAACTACCCCTCTTGTGGGAAAAGCATCAATATAAGGTAATTTATTTGACGCACAAATTACCACGAAAGTTTGCATTTGGTCTGGATAATTTATTTGACCCGCAAATTGCCACGAAAGTTTGCATTTGGTCTGGATAATTTATTTGACCCGCAAATTGCCACGAAAGTTTGCATTTGGTCTGGGTGCTCTTGACAAAAGCAGCCACCTTTTCGAAACTGTAAACTTGAAATTAACAACTTCAAGTCACAATTTCATTTTGAAGCCACCGTTTCATTGCTAACGGCAATAAACCTCCTTAAACGCATAAAACGAAACTGAAGTTGATTGAAAACAGGCAAATGAATTGAGTAACTCAATTCCTTTGTACAGCTTTATGGCCTAAACATGAGTTCGGATGCAACGTAGAAATATTTTTTTTTTTTTTCCTTGTGTTGTTTTTACTACTAAAGAACATATATACATTGTCTCTTTTCTTTTCTAACTAAAATATTGTAAAAATCATGTTTTCTAATGTACACTTATATACACATATCATAAGCTTGAAACACAATAGGAGGAAAAA
The DNA here is from genome assembly GCA_037832345.1 of Rhizophora mangle. Classification (NCBI taxonomy): domain Eukaryota; kingdom Viridiplantae; phylum Streptophyta; class Magnoliopsida; order Malpighiales; family Rhizophoraceae; genus Rhizophora; species Rhizophora mangle. The sequence goes on along the minus strand of JBAPLJ010002025.1, from coordinate 3,394,996 downwards.
TGGGTATATAAACATAGGCGAAGATACGAGTACAAAGTTGTCTTAATTCGTAATTAAATTTTTTTTGTATAACATATTTTAATTAATTTAAAATTTATTTGATACTTATAAAAATTTTATCAAACTCAAAAATTATTTTTTTTATATTTTAATTATAAATTATTTTATTTACATAATATTACAACAAATTATTTTTGTAAAATTCAAATCATCATAATTTAAGTACACTATTATTATGAAAATAAATTTTATAATAATAATATTAACATTAAATATATATTATTTGAAAGTTTTTTACTTATAAAATAATTTTATTTGTATTTAATAATTTTAAAACAAAATTTATATTCATAATAATATAAATATAAGTTATATTAATTTTTTTATAAAATAAAATATATTAAATTATAATTTTTCTATATTCCTAAAATTTAAATTTTAAAAAAATTTATATATTTTTTAAAATATTTTATTAAAAAATAAAATATTTTTTTAAATATTAAAAAATTATCACACACATTTTTATATATATATATAAAATGACATGAAAATTATTTAACTTAAAAAATATTTTTTTATAAAATAAATTTTATTATGATTATTAAATAAATTAAAAATACCTCTAAATTTTTAAAATAAAAAATATTTCCAAATCCATTGCACAGTTTTTATTCTTTTCCTTCGTCTCAGTTCAATGTATGTACGCACGTGTGCTGGGATGACATGACCGATTGCAACCTTTTTGTCGAGATTTAATTAGGGGGCAAAAAATACACATTGGAGCCTCGGTTTTTCCACACAAATCACAAGATATATATTGATCAAATATACGTACACTGGCTGCGTTTAAAAAACAAGAAGATGCGTGCACGGATCAAAATCATTTATTGTTTATGAATTAAAAGAAAAAAAAAAACGTGAGTTGAAAGGGAAGAAAGCATCCCTGAGTGGCGACCTGGTTTGTGAGTCGTCAATGGACCAATTGCGTCTACTTTTTTTGACCAACAAATCAAGTATTCTTTAATTTTTACCCAAAATTAAGGAGCATTAGAGTTATTAGAAATAGGGTAAAAATAGGAAAAAAATTTGTCGACGATGGGTGTCACTGTTGAAATTTTTTTGTCGTCCTTAGGTTCACATCCGTTCAATTTAGGTTATGGTTACTAAATTTAACTAAGATTTAGTTTTGCAAAAGTGATTAGCTCTAAATTTGACTAAATGAGACTCACTTGACATCTCACTATGATTGTTTTCATATTTAAGTTGAGGGTTGCTTTGCTTGATAGTCAAGCAATTCCACAAGAAACTTGGAAGGAAGTTTTTGCCCCCGAGAGAAATGCTGTGGTGACCGGGAAGTGATTTTGAATTCCAGACCTGGCGCTTCAAAGCGGTCAATGAAAGCGCAATCCTTGGTATACTTAAATGTTATGCATTTGCATTCATAGACTTTTTTTTTTTTTTTTTATATTATATGTCCATATATTTTGAGATGCACTAGACATCATCTTGTAGTGTTTTATGGATTAGTATTGCCTCTCCACTTCACGCATTCATAGAATCATCTTGAGCTTCAAGTTACTATTGTCTATGCTTTATGCATTCATAAAGTCATCTTGAATTCTTCGATGCTTTATGCCTCTCCACTTCATTTTTTGCATTTCTTTTTATTTTGTACATCCATTTGACTCTAATAGCTCTATGTCCTTTTAAAAAAGAAGTGAGCTCCTATACATTGTTCTTATTTATAGTATGAATTTCTTCCTCCATTGCCTTCCTCCACTTTGTCTCCCTAAAAACTTCTTCATATGTTAATGAATCAAATTTTGCAAAGAGACATAGATTACTGGATTCTTCATTGAAATTAATACTGACAACTTGGCTAAAGTTGTATATGTCTTGGATGCTCCTCATTTTCCTCACAATTGAGCTGCTTGAATCATCACTATGAGGTTGAATTCCAACTTGACAAGGTGACAATGCTACTGGTGTGTCCTCCTTTTGCCCTTGCTCTTCATCGAGAGAAATTTGCTTCAATTAGTTATTGTTCTTCCAATCCCATATATGTTCCTCATCGACCTCAACATCTCTTGACATCACCATCTTACGAGTTACAAAATTGTACAACTTGTAGTCTTTAGAATTCTCACCATAACCCAAGAAAATGCACTTTTGGCTTTTATCTTCCAATTTTGTCCACTTTTCTTCTTTTACCTTTGCAAAAGCAACACTCCCAAAAATTTTGAGATGATTGACTTGCAACTTATGCAAACTCTAGGCTTCCTCTGGTGTGATATCTCTATTGTGCTTTGTTGAGAACCTATTTAATAGATAAATAAAACAAACAACAACATCTCTTCAAAATTCTTTCGAAACATTTCTCTCTTTTAACATACATTGAATTATATTAAGAATCATTCGATTTTTCCTCTCTAAAACACCATTCTGTTATGGTATTTGAGGCATCGTGAACTGGTGAACAATCCCATTCTCCTTGCAAAAATTCTTAAACTCTTGCGATGTGAACTTACCTCCATGATCAATCCGTAAACATTTTATCTGATTGCTACTTTGCTTTTCAACTAGACTCTTAAACTTTTTAAATTTGGCAAAGACTTCTTTGTTCTCCTTCAACATGTAAACCTAAGTTTTTCCACTCTAATTACCTATAATTGTCAAGAAATACTAATTACGTCCAATGAGATGGGCTCAAGGGGTCTGTATACATCTAAATGCACTAGCTCAAGGCATAATAATACTCTTTTTAGATTTGTACTTCTTGAAAGGCTTCCGTTGCTACTTTCCCATAATACAAACTTCACACAAATTGCTAAGGGCTTCAATCTTTAGTAGTCCCATCACCATGTTTTTCTTCTGCAATAACTTTAATGCCTTAAAATTTAGATGTCCATAACAAAAATGCCAAAGAGTAAAGCTATTTAGAGTAGTTTGCCTTTAAATAATTCGACTCATTAACACTTAACTTTAATATAAACATCCTTTTCTTAGTCCATTCACATGAGTAATAAGATTATTATTCTTATTACAAATACTAAAAGCCAAATTCTTCATCATTATATCATATCCTCTCTCCAACATAGCCCAATACTCAAAAGATTATTTTGAATATTAAGCACATAATAAACATCTAAAATACAAAGTTGCCATCCATTCTAGAGTTTGAAAATGATATTACATTTCCCTTTAATCAGCCTCTTGGAGAGATCACTGAAAGTGATGTTGCCCATTTGTCTTTGGTCAAATTTAGTGCAAAATTCCTTTCTTCCACACCTATGATTGGAGGCTACTATGTTGAGAAATATGTAATAAACTAAAGTGGTTCTGGTTCATTGTACACCATCAACAAAACCAACCCTTCGTTAGCTTCTTCTTTGTCCACTAGATTTGCTTTTTCTCCTTCATTTTTCGTGTTATACCATAAAATCATAAAAATAATGGCCAAACTTCTTGCAAATTCGACACTAAATTTCAAATTTGTCATACTTTCTGCTAGTATTTCTATAATGTTCATTACCTCTGCCTTGTCCTCAACTGCAACCTTTGCCTCTTCCACAACCATACCCTTTCTAATTAGTTTCATCTCCATCATTGTGGTTGCTAGTTTGCTCGTTGGAGTCAGAACCTTGGTTGCCTCATCCACTTTGTGCAATAAATCTTCCTCATTGATAACCTCATTTGGATGATTCATTCTTCTTGAAGTGAAAGCTTCATCTGTGGTGCTTGCTCTAAAGTTTTCCCCTCTCCTTTCTTCTGTATTCTCTATTCATAGGCTTGCAAGGATCTTAGGAGTTCTTCAACAATCATCATCTTTAGATCTTTTGATTCTTTAATTGCCACAATTGCAAAGTCAAACTTTGAGTCCAAAAATCACGAGATTTTCTCTACAACCCGAAACATCCCTCATCTCCTCATTGTTTCTTCTCATTTGATGAATAATAGAAATTACCCAGGAAAAATAATCAGAGATTATCTTTGAGTTCCTTGGCTGCAATGCTTTAAATTGTGTTCACAAAGACTGTAGGTGGCTCTTCTTCACTTTATCAACTCCATCATACACTTTCTTCAATATCTCTCAAGCTTCTTTCGACATCTTTGCTAGACTAATCAACTTGAACATGGCTTCATCGATTCCTTGATAAATCATGAATAATGCCTTCTTCTCTTTTTTCTTTAGTTCTCTAAGTGTTTCCTCATCTAATTCAATATAACTAGTCTCCATAAGGTCCCATACATCAAGTGAACCCAAGAGGGCCTCTATTTGGATACTCTACATTCCATAGTTGTCTTTGGTTAATTTTGGCACCTATGATTGAAAAGAACTAGTCGAAGCCATTGTTGTTTTGGCTTTGATACTAGGTTTTTTGTTAAGTTTTGTTGTAAAGAGGAATAGAAATAGGAACAAAAGAGACAAAAGTAGACATTAATGATGAAGAGGAGACAGGTTGTATTACTTATTCTCATCTACTTCAATTCATTGGATTGCTTACTTATAACAATGCAGAGTTCTAGTACATGATTTTTTCTTATTTCAAGGATCACACTTCATTCTCAGATTTCCAATAAATCTCAAACTTCTACTTGTCAAAGAGTATTAATTAGTAAAGAATAATTTTACATGCCAACACAATTTTAGTGGTTTCTTTATCTTCTAATTGACTTGGCAGCTTAGAATACCTAAACTCACTAAAATTCTCATTCAGAGAAGGAAAAGAATAATTAGATTAATCTAATAAAATCACATCAAGTTAAAATAAAATATAAATATAATTAAGATATCCATCCCATAACTCATGGGTCAAAAACTATGGGTAATTGGCCTTTTTTACTATTAATTAAGAACATAAAATATTTTGACTTTAAATGTTCAATGGTTATGGAACCAAATTTTTGCTATTTAAAATGTAAATTTGGTGACATTGTCATCTTGTGTTGCATTTTTTCATGTTTGATTTTTTTTTTTATGGAGTCAAACAAGCTCCAAATAGGAACTTAAAAGAAGGAACATTCAAAGAAATCTAGGGGCAGTATTTTTAATGTGCCCATAGTTCAATTATTCAATAACGTTTAAAACTTAAAAGCCTTGTGTAGTTGAGCTCTTGCATGTCCAAATGGATTTGCACTAAATAATTACCAAGTTTGAAGAGATGTCTCATTAATTTTTGATTTGTTTAGCAATATACTCACAATTCCATTTCTACATAAAAATTTTTGATAAATGACAACAAAATTACTTAATTATTAATATAACATTGGGTGGGACTGCTTATTACAAATCATTGTAAATGGTTGAGATAAGATTTTCAGGCTATTATGGACAAGCCCTGCTACTGCACAATTATAAGCTATTAGTTTTATAGCTTAGCTTGAGCTTTATGCATGATACAAACAAAATAAAAATTTAATCAAAAGAAGACAACCTATGAGTTTTTAAAAATTTTCCAATCTTAAATTGTTAGGAGATAAACTTTGGGTTATAACCTTTAGAAATAATAACAAAAAATAAGGAAAGATGACTAAAGATAATGAACTTTAAATTTACATAGTTTAATTAATTTGACATATATCCATATGTGAAAGTTAGAGTAAGTATTATTAAAGTGGAGAATATAAAAACACTCTTCTAAATCCTAATTAATAAAAACTCAAATAATGGACTAGAGACTCTTAAAATTTTAATTTTTTTAATAATTCTTAATACAACAAACTATATTATTCCTTATGTATAAGAAATAAAATCAGTTAACTTTACTTAATTTCTCGATATGGGACTTTAGCCACTAATTTAACGAATCTTTACCTTGATTCAAATCTTACATGTGAACACAGTAGCAATGCTTCACATTTTCCATAAGCTCCCAAATCATCATACCATGCTAATTAAGTCTAAGCACTGATTGAACTTAGTTATTGGAAGAAGCTTCATAAACATATCTATAAGATTATTTCTGGAATCAATTTTTTGAATTGAAATCTTCCTTTAGATAATTATCTCCTAAATGAAGTGATGTCACATTAATATGCTTCCTTCTCTCATGATACATCTAATCTTTAGTCAAGTTTATTGCACTTTGACTATCGCAATATATGGTAACAACATCTTAATGTAGACTAAGCTTACCATGCGAACCTTTTAACTATAAAGGTTCTTTGATTGCCTTAATCACTACCATGTATTCTGCTTTAATAGTAGACAAAGTAACAATGTGTTGTATAATAATTTTCCATCTAACAGCAAAACTGCCAACATAAAAGACATATCATAGCTTCTAAGAGATCTTAATTTATCAAAATCAACAACATTGTTAGAATTAACAAAACTAACTAATTCATTTGATTTTCTACCAAACTCCAAACATATGTCTAAAGTACCTCACAAGTATTCAAGAATCTATTCATAATTTGCTAATGTGATTTGCTTGGAGAAGACATGTACTTACTAACTACATTAACTACTTTTGAATTATTTGGACGTGTGCAAATCATCACATACATAAAATTATCGACTACACTCGAATATGAAACTCTTTCCATATACCTCTTTTTTTTATTTGACTTTGACGATTGAGTAATTGATAATCTAAAATAATTGGCAATTAGAGTACTAATAGGTTTGACATTTTTCATACCATATTATTATAATACCTTTTCAACATAATTCTTCTGGATTAAATATAACTTACCATCTTCATGATTCTTTTTGATTTCGATGCCAATAATCTCTTCTTTGTTGCTCTTAAGTCTTTCATCTCAAATTCACCATTCAAAAGTGCTTTCAAAGTGTGAATTTCTAATAAATTCTTTGCAACAATGAGCATATTGTTGACATAAAGTAACAAAAAAATGAATAAGTTATCATCTAACTTACAATAGTATACACAACTATTATGCATACTCCTTTAATAACCATAACCTAGTATAAAGAAATAAAATCTCTTATACCACTATCTTGGAGACTACTTTAACCCATTCAAAGATTTCTTTAATAAACAAACATAGTCTTCATTACCTTTAGCTTCAAAATCTTGGGATTGCCTTATATATATTTGCTTTTTAAGCTATTCCTTACCTTTAGCTTCAAGATCTTGGAATTGCCTTATATATATTTGCTTTTTAAGCTTACCATATAAAAAAATGTCTTAACATTAAGTTGTTCTAACTCCAAAGTATACATAATCACCAAAGCAAGCAAGACACGTATCAAACTGTATTTAACAAGAAGTGATAAAATATTGTTAAAGTCAACACCTTATACTTGACTAAAGCTTTTCACAATCAAACATGTCTTATATTTTGCATCTTCAACAAGAACTCATGCGTCATTCTTGTAGAGAAATTCTATTTCTTCATTTATTGCAACTAATCACCTAGATGAGTCAACATGTGAAACTGCTTCTAAATATATAGATAGTTTGTCATTTTCACTAGTTTTCTATACAATTTAAAGAGTATAAATAACATAGTTATTATATTTTTGTGGCAGTTAAATCTCTCTTCTTAGCCTATCATTGACTATAGAATGATCCTCCTCTTTATTTTTAAAAGAATATGTAATATTAGGTCAATCTAATTGAGTGTAAGAACTCCGTTATGTGGCATCGCAATTTACCACTTCAAACTCCACCTGTTTGTATGCATTATCATCTTTACTTGCATCATAAGAATTATAAAATTGTCCTCTTAGATGTAACATAGAAAATTTATCAAATATAATATCTTTGCTAATCACAAATTTTAGTATATTAAGATACCACAAACGATATCTCTTCACTTCATATGTATGCCCCAAGAAAATGTTCATTTTAGTTTTATATTCTAATTTCCCATCATTTACATGCATATATTAAGATATCAAAATATCTTTAAGTCAGAGTAATTAATAGAGTATCTAACCAAACTTCTCCTAAAGTTTTGAACTTTATAGATACTGAAAGTGTATGATTAATGATATAATTGTAAAGATTATCTTTGCCCAAAATTTTGTTAACAATTCAATATTGAAAATCATACAATAGCCTCTCTGCAAAAATGTTTTATTCATACTTGTAACAACACTATTTTACTTAAGGCGTCAACTTAATTGTACAGTGACAAATAGTGTCTTCATTTTCAAAAACATTCATTAAGTTCACTTTCACAAAATTTCAAGTCATTATCTATTGTAAGCTACTTAATTTACTTCCCTATTTGCTTATCAATCAACCCTTTTGACTTCTTAAATGTTTAAAAATCATCATTTTTGTACTTTAAAAAGAAAACCCAAACTTTCTTTAAAAAATCATTGATAAAAGTTAACATGTATATGACATCAACTTTTGACAAAACACAAGATGACCCTCAAAGATTTAAGTGAATATAATTATAAGTGCCTTCTATTATGTGAATTGCTAAAGACTTGAAAATAACATGTTTATGCTTGATAAGGATGCAATACTCACATAAATTCAACTTTTCAGTATGCTTTCTATACATAAGGCCTCTTTCACTCAACACAGATAGACTCTTCTCATTCATTTGCTCCAATCACATATGCCATAGTTTTGTAATATCTACCTTTGAATTAGATGATATAAAGATTGCAATACTACTAATGACTATAAATCCTTGCAAAATGTATAAATTTCTAGATCTATAAGCTTTCATGACAATAAGAGTACCTTTATTAACTTTCATAACTCCACTTTTTACTAATATACCTATAGACAAAAGCTTTAAGTATTTCCAAAAAGATGAAATATATATATTTTTTTTTAATTTTAGAAACATGTTTAACCTGTGTAAGTATTTGTATAGCACCATCATGAGTCTTAATTTTAACTATACTAATTTTAACAATTTTGTAAATCTACATTATACCCCATCATAACAACTTCACATTCAATAAATTTATAGGTAAAAAAACTGATCCTTATTAGGACACATATAATACTTATAACCATAATTCAATATCCATTTATTGGTAAACTTTAATTTATCATTAATAAATAAAATAATTCTTTTACTCTTATCTTTTGCAATATTAGGTTGAACTGATATAATTAATTTTGTATTTATCCTTGTTCTTAGCTTTCAACTTAAAATAATTAGTTTTGATTTGTCCTTTTTTTTTTTTTTAAATAATTGCATACCAAAATTTTATATTTAAATTTAGATCTAAATTTAAATCTTTGACTATCTGTATAATTTTTATCTTATTTGTACTACCAAGTTATTTGTTTAGTCACTACTACTCTCCCTAATCATATTCATATTGATCTGGTCCTTCAATTTCAAAATAAACTTCATTTTTTTTATAAGAAATATTCTTTTTATCATAAAGTACAATTTCTTTAAAATATTTAAATAATTGAAGAATAAAATATAATAATAACAAAACATTATCCTTATACTTAATATAAATATCTATATTACTCAAATTCATAATCAAAGAATTAAATTTATCAAGATATTATAATATAGATGATCATTTAAATATCTAGAATATATACAAATTTTATTTTAAATAAAATTTATTCTTTATTATTTTTTTTATATACAAAATTTTTAATTTTTTATACAAATTCTTAATAATTATCTTAATAACTATTTTTTGTAAAATTTCATCAAAAAAAATTTAAAATAATATCTAATCTAATTTTCTTGTCAAGATCAACAAAATACTTATCTAACATATTCTCTAACTTTTTTTAGTTTCCTAGTATTGATATATTGAATGTCATTTTTAAATCAACATAACTTACATCTTTAACTACTATATTTTAAAATTGACACTCGTTTTAAATTTTTGAAATAATACTTAATTATTATATAATAATGACTATCTTCTTAATTAATTAAATTTTGATATCAGTTTATTAGAAGATAAACTTTAAGTTATAACTCAAAATAACGAAAAATGAAAAAAAAAAAATAATTGAAAGGAAAGGACACTAAATTTTTGTTATTTAGTTAATTTGATTTACATTTACAAATGAAAATAAAAACAAATATTATTATAATGAACAATATAAAAATATTCTTTTTCATCCCAATTAACAAAATTTCAAGTAATAAACTAAAGGCCATAGAAATTTTAATTTACTTAATAATTTTTAATATAACCAATTACATTATTCTTTATCTTTAAGAAACAAAATCATCCAATTATACTCAATTTTTCGAAATGAGATTTTATTTACTAACTTTAACATAAATTTTTCTAGGAGAAAGTGCATCCACAAATCTACCCTTTATTCTAAACAGTAGGAGTTTAAAATGATTAACAAAAAGTCTAAAACTTCATCGTACAAAGCAATTCAAACATATCTCAAGCATTTCTCTTGCAAACATTGGAATGATGTTTCCAAATGGAAACAAATAAGACTCTGCCACCTTCCATGGAGTCTTGGTCAATTTAGCCTTTGTAGCATTCCTTGGGAGTCCATAGAAGTCTGGTCCATTAAAGCTTGTAAATGCTTCTAGCTTGTCAAATGTACCAGCCTAGAATAAGCAAACATAAATTGAAGCGCTATAAAGACATTTAAATTTAAGAGCTCATGAGTGCATGAGTGAGAATGGCACTAGTATGTAAATGGTTCTTAATTATCATTTTCAACACATGGAAGTACATCACAGCCTGTGGCAAATTGCTCAACTCATGCGAGGTATTTGAAGCACAAAATACAGAAACATTGTCTTCCCAATGCTATCAACAAATCCAATGCCCAAAGATCAGTTAAAGTTTGGTATTTCTTATGGCATAATGAGCAAAGAACATGCATGGTGGCATTCCTTGCAATATATGGAGCAGAAACACCCACAAAAGCCCTTAGTCAAAAAAAGAAAAAATGCTACAAAGTTTTACCTCTTCAAAGACCTTGGCATACAGTGGCAGGGAAACAGGGGCATTATAAATTCCAGCACATCCACAAGGACATTCTTTCCTTTGTCTCTCATGAGGTGCACTATCAGTTCCAAGAAAGAATCTTTTACTTAACACTAGTCACACCTAAAACAATAGCCTATCCTAGACAAGCAGCAAACACATAATCTCATGAAAAACTAACCGGTCAATTCTCATATCTTGTAATCTATTATAAACCATAAAGGAAATTCACTTCTTATTCAACAAATCAAGAACTCTTTGCTACAAAAATAATCTGGCCACCCCAACAATAACAATTCAAACAAATACTCGAGCTCACTATCTGTGAGTTGAATAATATGCTAACCATGTACAAACCCATGTGATTGATATTTACAAGGTTATTGGCTGTTTTAAAGTAGTTTCTAAAAGTCATTCTTAAAGACAACTACAAATGGCTCAACTTGGACATTCAACCTTGCAAAATATTTAGATTGCACCTCCATAAAAAGTGGTCATGGATCTTTTGAGCACTGGAATGCAGTAATTATGTGGCTGCAATCCTTGTTGAAAGAGAGCATTTCTATTAACAAAGAGATGTTATGGAGTAGCAGTTGCTGCCACATACCTTAAATAATTATACAGAAGTCAGATCCAAACATGGAAAAGAAATAAGAACAAAATTGAGCAGCACAACTACTCCATGATAGTTACAGAGCATATTTTCATTGCAAGACTTCACAAAGCCAACAGCATCAGTAGTGGTGATATGCTCCATCACTACCTTCAGCTAGGTAAACTTTTGGATCAAAGGTTGTAAGACAATATCAATAAAGACTTTCTCATGGTCAAATACATCAACATTAGGATTTGTAACCTCACCATGAACCTACAAATAAAATTCACAATAGATGGAATCTAATCACAGAATCATACAGCATAAATATAATCATATCATACCAATATTGGTAGAATAACACTAGTCAGCAAATAACACTATTGAAATTACTTTATTGCAACAGTCATCATAAACTGAATTGTCACAGGCTTACAGCTGTATTGGAACTTTAAAAATCTCCATTTATTCAGCATTCAATATTTCATTTTTAACAAGAAGGCAATCTCTGCATGACGCTTTTCTTTATATTTGCATTATCAAAAGCATTCTACACCTCTCCATGGAGAAACTCAAACATCACAAATTGGCGAGTTAGTGGCCTAGGCCATTTCTGACCAGAACATTAAGGTACTGCATTTGTCATTCAAAACCTATATATCTAAAATGAGTTCCAATTAAGGCCTGCACTGTGTACAGTGGACTTGTTGTCAGTTCCTTGGTTTGCATTATCATAAGAAAACAAATAACCAGGTTTGCATTATCATAAGAAAACTGAAAACTGAAAGTAGAATTTGCTAGAAAATATGTGAATACCAGTACAGGCATATTCTGCTCAACCATCTCCTCAAGCACAGGCAGGTATTTCGCAAAAAGATCTGTAACACCATCTTGAGAATTTGTTGTAGCACCAGCAGGATACAATTTCACAGCAAAATCAACTCCACTATTTTCTACCCAAAGGGACAAAGAATAAAACAAGATTTTGATCAGTCTAATGCATAACAACTACAAAGCATACTAAAATTTTCACAATCTCAATAAGAAATTACTTGCAAGCTTGATTTCACCTGCACTTGCGTATCAGTCAAATAAAGTGTCATAAGCGGATTAAAATTGGTGTCAGTTGGCAGTGCTTCATGATAGATTCTTGCAAGACCACAGCTGCTGCAGTTGTAGTAACGGGTGGTTTCAAATTTGGCATCACCATGGCCCTTCCAAAATGGCTTGTGCTGCCGGGCAAAAAGACACAACAGGCGCAAAATCAAAACTTAAAATGTCCGAGAAATGAACAAAATTTCAATAGGCTGACGTCAATGCAATCCAATTTCAATATCACAGCGAGTTCCTAAGACATTATCGAACTGAAAAATCAACCTGTGAGGGACAACGGCTTTAAGAATGTCACCAACATGAAGGTGAAGATGCCAATCATCAGACCGCATTAAAGTGAGCTCCATTTTCGATGTGTAGCACTTCAATCGCCTGGACCATTCAAGCTTCAGGAATGGGAGCTTCAATGCCTATATTGAATAAAAAAATAAAATGAAAAATTAAAGAACGAATCATGTCAAGATTTCCGAGAAGCTCCAAACAGTTTATCACATGCTCCGCTGAACACTAGAAGAAAACCATCCTCATATATATATATATATATATATATATATATATTGGACACACCATATTGAAATTGGATTGAAGGGTAAATAGTACCTTGTGAGGAAGCACTGGAAGCTTTAACATCCGTTCGCTTGAGCGAAGGGGTCCCTTTTTTGAGATTCGGAAGAAGAGGGTGAAAAGAGTCGCTTTGAAATTGAATGATTAGGCTGCAAACATTACAAAAATATCAAAATTGCAGTAAAGTTACTTTCTTTCAGGCAATTACTCAAACAGGTTGCCTTCAAGCGACAATTGTTTGGACCATCATCCAGGAGACAATAACAAGAAACTTTTGCCTGATAAGTCGGAAGATCATTGGTTTTTAACTTTGTGCTCGACGTGGAAAATTGGAAGTGCGAGTTTGAGAAGGACTGGAAGCACATTTGAGACTGTTTGGAAACAAAGCTCAGGCTCACATTCTCAGTCTAGACCCAAGTAATTTTTCCAGTGTCCCAAATCTGGTTAATGGGCTTTTAAGGATAGAGGGGGGGGGGCTCTAAGGGCTGCTACGAATCCGGACTTGTGATAAGGATCCCTTTATATTTTTCAGGAGGTTCGTTGGAAGAAATTTATACAATCGAAGACAAATCTTTTTTTGACAATTTCAGGAGGTCCTTTGATATTTTTGAAATTATGGAATAATTGTGTTGCTGTCATTGAAAATTTGTTAGACTGTTGGCTTCCCGATAATTAATTCTTTAGTTCCTTAGACGTTATTTGTGGTTGTGTTTTTCTTTTTACTCCAATTGCTTTCCTACCCATCAGAGAATTCTAACTTGACCCTTAAACAACAAAATGTAGATTTTAGTGTTAATAAAGTATTTCTTTGTTTAATAGATATTTATTGTATGATTAATAAAATTTTATATTAAAAATTTAAATAATAAGATATAAATTTTAATTATATACATTTTAATGTAAAACAAAATCTTTATTTTGAAATTTTTTTTTTGAATTAATAAAAAAATAATAATCAACTAAATTAAAGAAATAAAATAAAAAAATAAAATATATTGACTGAAAAATCGATTTTTTAATAAAATTAGTAAATCAAATATGAAAAAATTATTAACTTTTAATTTAATAAATAAATAAATAAATTATAAAGTATTTTTTTATTTAATAAATTTTTATTACATGACTAATAAAAAATTTTATATTAAAAATTTAAATAATAAGATATAAACTTTAATTATGCATATTTTAATATAAAATAAAATTTTTATTTTTTTCCTTTTTAAATTTTTTGAATTCACAGAAAAATGTTAATCATCAAAATTAAAGAAATTAAAAAAAAAATAAAGCATATTGATTGAAAATTTGACTTTTTGATAAAGTTAATAAATTAAGTATTAAGAAATATTAACTTTTAATTTGGTAAATAAATAAAAAAATTGTTAAAAATTTAAATAAAGTAAAAAGTTTTTTATTTTAAAAAATTAAAAATAAAAAAAATTGTACTTCATGGCACCATAAGAAATTAATAGCAATCTAATTTGATTTCTAATGCTATAATCTCAATGTCATTTGTTAGAAAACCTACATACTAAAATAATGCTATAATCTATATACTACTTACAATATATATCTATGTTAGATTGTTATTAAAAATAAATAGGCACAAAACTTTAAAAGGAAAAAAGAAAGATTCTTAATTGAAGAACTAGGTTTAGTTACATTTTTTAGTCAATAGTTGTTGTTTAGGAAGATATGTTTTTGGCATACGCAATGCTTCATGTTTTCCATTTTGAAATTTGCAGAGTTTAACGCAGGCTCAAAGGGATGCTATTGTGGTGGTCCTAAATGGTTGACATGTTCATGCTGTACACATATGGATTGTTTGAGTGCATTATTTTCTTCTTTCTACTGATGCAGCATGAGGAAAAAGACTAATACTCGATTAATTTAAAAAAATAATAATTCTTAAAAGAGAAGAAAAGAGACAAGTGTTTTTATTAAAATATTTATTTAATTGAATTAATTTAAAATTGAGTTAAATTAGATTAAATTCTTAACCCCTTGAACTCACACATATTTATAAGTAATACCACCTAACTAAGGATCCTGGGACATGTGGGTTATACGCTCAACTTTTACTGCTACCTCTTGAAATTTCACTTGAACCTCTTTTGATTCAACTTTTACCGCTTGCACTTGAATCTCTTTTGATTCTTTAATGACAATCTCAATCTCTTTGTTTAACTGGGTGACCTCAATTTCTTGATTTGAACGAGTGATGGTCTAAAAAGCTCTTTTCTTTACTTAAGTAGTACTAGCTCGAGATCTTCCTTTCAAAGGTAGCAATATATATTTTAACACATCTTTCTCAAACTTGTAGATATTCTGTCAGGTTAAGTATTGAGCATCGACGTCAAATAGCCAGGGTCATCCAAGCAATAGGTGACAAGCATTTATGTTTACAACATCATAATAAGCCTCATCTACATACTTGCCAATTGAGAAAGGAACCTTGCATCATTCTGTTACTCGGAGTTCTCCCACCATTTTGATCCATCCATAGTGTATGGACTTGGGAGTTTTTCTACTAGTAACTACAATTTCTTAACAATTTCTATCTTAATAATATTTTCTTAACTTTTATTATCAATAATCAAATCATATAAAATATTATTAATTGTGCACCTGGTATAGAATAATTTGTTTCATTGAGTATCATCCTCTTACTTAAGAGCTGGTTTTCTCACCATATACATAACCCTGTTATCCTTGTACTTGCACTCCTTGTCATCATCGTCACTAAAGTCTGTAAGATAAGAATGGTGCATACTTATATTTGTTCCTTCATCAAAATTCACAGTGTAAGTTTGATGCCTAGACAAATTTGTAGGGACGAGTCAAACAAGAGGTTGACCATCGAGTCTCTCAAGTTCCTGTTGGCACCTTCCAACTAGAGAGCTTTGAGTTGATTGTTGATGACTTCGAGCCTACAATTCAATCAATTAAACCTTTGGTCATGGTTTTGCAGTGCTGCCTCCTGATCACGAATAGTTGACCAAATGACTTACATCTCTTGATCTTCATCAGCAGGATGGTTGCTATTCCCTCCTCTCTTATGTTGCCATCATAATAGGCAAAACCTACCATGAAACCTACTCTGATAGCACTTGACACAGCATGTAATGTGCTTTGATATCTCTTGATGCAACGTGTAATGAGGAAAAAGGCTAACACTCGATTAAGCTAAAAACCAATAATTATCAAAAGAGAAGAATAGAGGTAAAACTAATATTTTTATTAAAATATTTATTCAATTGAATTAATTTAGAATTGAGTTAAATTTTTAAATTTTTAGACTTACATATATTTATTTTATAGGTAAAATCACTTAAATAAAAAAAATTTTGATTTAAATAAAAAAATTTAATTATTAATTAAAAAATATTTTAAAATATTTAAATAAATTAAATATATTTTAAATAAATTAATTAAAAATTTTAATTATATTAAAATATTATAAAATAAATAAATAAATAAATAATATAATAATTATAATATAACTTTAAAAAAAATAAAAAAATAATTTTTGTGACGCTAAATCTAACTGGGATGCAAAAAGTGAAGGGGGGGTTTTACTTTTTTTTTTTTCCTTAAAAAATTAATTAGACAGACAGAGGGTTATTACATTGATTGATGTAAGGGCTGCCAGTTGTAAATCCTAGTCCATATTCATACTCTGATGGATAATTTAGTAATTTTGACGAACTATCTGCTCTGGTAATTAATCTTATGCACGTTATAAGAGCCATGTAGACATTGGTATGTCCTAGTGACAACAGGACCATTGATGAATTTTCCTCATTCACTGAAATTCTACTCAACTAACAGGCTGGTACGTAGGTAGGTGGCTTTGGCCATGCGCGTGAGAGTGTGTTTTGAACTGGGGTTAAATCACGGCAAATAGGACATGTGGCATGCCTGCAGGAGCACACAGCCTGTTCCGGTGATACCCCCGCCTCCTCTTCCTCCTCCTCCTCCTCCTCCTCCATACCGCCTGGCAATGTTGCAGCTCTCTCGTTGTGACTTATGCTTAGTTCTTCCCCACTTTCTGACATGCAAAGATGGTTATTTTTAGGGGGGTGGGGGCGAAGAAAAGTGTCCCCAAGTGAGAAATCGCATGCCCAGATCAAAATGGGTTTAGAATGAAGTTGCGTAACCGAGCAACATGGTTGGGAAATTGGAGAGTTGACCATGTGATGTATACCATCACCAGTGAAGAAAACCGGAGCTGAAAGTGGGGGACCAAGCATTGCAGTGATCATAATAGAAGTGTGGTCGGGTGCCTTGTCCCGTGGATTTTAGAAATTCGATAGATGAAACATTTGTGAGGCGCAGATTAAACTTGGGACAAATTATCATTGAGAGAGATATATCATGAAGCCGTAAATCAAATGAATTGTGTGAAAAACGTGTATCATCAAACTGTGGGGATGCATAACCGAGCATTTTGACTTTCCACTTCAATTTAAAATGTGATGGTTACAATATATTTTATTTTTATTATTAAAGAAAAAAAAGGGTAAAGCAAATGAATTAATAATTTGACACTTATCTCTCTCTCTCTCCCTCCTTTTTCTTTTTTTAATCTTAAATTCTCTGTCACTTGTTTAATAATGCTAGTAGTTACGACCGAAAAATATGCACATGCCAAAAAAAAAAAAACTTATAAATGACCAAAGGTTTGAATCTAAATCCGGAGGTTTTTACCTTGTATTTCAAACACTTGTCATCTTCCATATGCAAATGGATTCCCCTTTGGTATCAGTTTTTTGTTTTAGGTGTTTGGGATATCTTGGATTAAAGTTTGTATGGATCGTCCTTTTTGTTAATCATAATCCTTGTTTGCACGAAGAAGATATCATACATTGTACAATTGAATTCTTGTTTGAAAATTCAACTTTGAATGTTTGAAAAATCCTGTCTCCACCTAACATTTCCCTTGAAAATTCAACTTTGAATGTTATTATCCACGATTGAATTCTAGTTGAGAAGAAATCAAAAATGTTATCCTTACTGACCATATTAATTCTGTCCTTAATTGATCAAGAGAGAAATGAAATTTGATTAACACCCATTTGTTTGGCATTGAAAATTGGCTTGCACCTTAAGTGAAATTACAACACTGTACACACACACACACACACATATATATATATACACACACAAATTATTTATCAATTCTTCTTTTTTTTTTTTTTACTATATTTTACTCTTTATTTTTTATCAAACAAATTTATTTTATTATCTTTTATTTTAAGTAAATTTTATTTATTATATTATAAGATCATACAATGGAGTAAAAACAGAAATTCCCCATCATCGGAGCCACCACGTATCACGGTGTCCACTAGAACCAAAAGAACAAAAGTTGAACACTAGGACTTCCGCTCCGAGTTCCGTGATGGCTCTAAGGGGAGGTAAGATACCGCGGCAAAGCGGGCACGTTGCATGCTCATATCCAAGCCATCGGTCCAAGCACTCTCGATGGAAAAGATGGTTGCATCTCAATTGTGGAACCTCTTCTCCTTGTTCGATCTTGCACAAGCACACAGCACAATCGGAAGATGACGGTGACTCGTTGCATTCATGGTAGTATGAGCTTCTAGGTTCTTCACCGATTTGCGGGAAGCCATGGGGGAGGTGAGATTGAAAGAAAGAGTGGCGAAGCAAGAAGTCCCATGCCCATTTCAGGTTGGCAGCAATCAAACAAATGTAATCCCACATTTCTTGTTGGCCAGGCAAATGTATTGCTGAGGGAAGATGGGGGAGGAGTTGAGTTGAGTTGAGTTGTGTAGCCAAAGCTGTGGGGCATTTTATAGACTCGGTGGTCGAAATCAATAATTGAGCAAAATTTTTGGTGTTGCTTGTGTGGCATCAGCACAACTATCGAGCATCCAACAACAAAAACCTATAACATGCAAGGGATTACTTCCTTGCCTCCTTTGAACTCTTTTATAACATTTAATATGTTATTATATATATATATATATCACGTGTTATATATGAAAAGAAAACTATTTTTTTATAAGAAAACATATAATATAAATAAAATTGAGAAATAATAAATTTATAAAAATTATAAATTTTTTTATTTAAAAATAAATTTAATTTTTTATAAATATTTTAATTTTTTATTATAATTTATAATAATTAAAGTTGTGTATATTATTAAATATATTTTAGTTATTAAATAATATTATAATACACTTGAATAATTTTAACTAATAAATAATATAATATATTTTAATAATAGTAACAAATAAATAGGATAATTCTCTTCCCAATAATCATTATCGTTATTTTTTTAAAGTTCCCATTACACAACCGCTGGTGTATGTAAGATTTCAGCCACCAAACCAACCATCATAATGGTTTAACCTTATCGTGCCCAAATCAAGGGTTAAAACCTCCCAACTACAACTTTTGTGGGAAAAGCATCAATATAAGGTTATCTATTTGAGACAAAAATTAACACAAAAGCTTGCATTTGGTCTGATAGCTCCTTGACAACTCTTTTTTTTTTTTATCATAACTTCAAAGGAAAAAACATTTCCTCAAGGACCCACTTTTTGAAACTAAAAACTTGAAATTAACAATTTCAAGTCGCAATTTCATTTTGAAGCCACCGCTCATTAGTAATGGCGATATACCTCCTCATATGCATACAACAAAACTGAAGTTGATTGAAACCCTGCAAATGAATTG
Source organism: Rhizophora mangle (assembly GCA_037832345.1). Taxonomy (NCBI): domain Eukaryota; kingdom Viridiplantae; phylum Streptophyta; class Magnoliopsida; order Malpighiales; family Rhizophoraceae; genus Rhizophora; species Rhizophora mangle. The sequence goes on along the minus strand of JBAPLJ010002025.1, from coordinate 3,375,140 downwards.
AATAAGTCAATTCCTTTGTATAGCTCTATGGCCTAAACATGAGTTTTGATGCAATGTAGAAATGAACTCTTTTTATTTTATTTTTGTGTTATTTTTACTACTAAAGTACATATAGATAATCTCTTTTCTTTTCTAACTGTCGTGTTTTAAAAATTTTATTTTGTAATTTGCACTTATATATGCATACCATACACATGAAACACAAACAAGAGGAAAAATTTATATAAAAATATAAGAGAAGAAACTAGTGCCAAGTTGTCATAATTTGTCATTAAAAAATCGAATAATAATTTAATATTTTTCATATAATTAAAAAAGAAACATATTTTAATTAATTAAAAATTTATTCATTTTTTTCTTTACAAGTTTTATAAAACTTGAAAGTCATTTTTTTAATATTTCAACTACAAATTATTTTGTTTAAAGATATATTAATAAATTATTTTATAAAATTTAAATGATTATAACTTAATTATAATATTATAAGAATAAATTTTATATTAAAAATATTTACATTAGATATAAAGGTTGAATAAAAGTTGAAGTAATTCTTTTACTTCCAAATAATTTTATTTGATTGAAAAAATATTTTTTAAATTTATTGAACCTGATTTTTTTTTCATAAAATGGAATTTTTATATAATCATTAAATAAGCTAAAAAAATATCTCCAAATTTTATTTTGAAAATATCCCAACACCGTGAGCAGGAGTACAGTGGTCACTCCAATCCTTTCCGTTCCGTATTCATTGCACAGTTTTTGAATCTTCTTCTCCGTCTCACTTCAATCTATGTATGTATGCATGCTTGTGTTAGCATGACATGACCTATTGCAACCATTTTGTCGAGAAATAATTAGAGGGCAAAAGCTACAAATTGGAGCCTCGGTGGTTCAACACAAATCACAAGATATATATGGATCAAATATGCGTACACGTATCATAATCGTGTGTTATTAGATTGAATGGAGGATCTTCTTGCACAGAATTTGGTTCTAAATGTTAACTCTTACATGTGTCCTGCATTGCATTTAAACCACCTTAAAGGGTGGGACATAATTGGTAATTTTCTCTTCATTAGGAACTGTCAAATATGGTCTCGTTTGGTAGGGGTTACTTTTTGAGTCGTTGGGGAGGTTAGAAGAGAATAAAGGAATACGAGATGGGACACCTCTGAATCCTTGATTTTTATGAGAAAGGCCTATATGATGCAGTGCTTGACATTTTAGCTCTATCTTGAGCCATTCGAGCTGTCTTTCTATCGCGATACGATATGGGGCACCTTTTAGCTATGTCCTTATTGTATTGTGCTTCCAAGTTCAACGCAGTTGAATTTGGTGCATTAAGAAACACTTTTTATACACCACCTGCGCCCCTTCCTCTCAACAGAGAGAAATATGAAAAAAAAAATTAAAAAGAAATCAACTTCTTTAGGAGAAAAATGGAAGAAGAGAAAGATGTCATATCCAATGCACTGTCTACAAATCATATTTTTGATTCCTGCATTCATTTACGGACTTAAACTGTCTTGATTTTCATGATGGCAGGGCGTTGGCAGACGACCATGTCCCTCGGCCATATGAATCATTCTCTAGATTGCATTGACAGGACCTCATCAGAGCTCCGATACTGATTTGGTAAATCTTTTGTTTTTTTGGTTATTTTTAGTTAAGTCTTAAGTAGTGCTTCTTATCCTAATTTCTTCCATTATATGCATTGGCAAGTTTTTGCTCTCTATTTCAACATGTGCACTTGATTATACCATTAACAACATAGCTTTTCTTGTATGTTTGGTGGCGTATTTTGATTCATTATTCTTCCAAAATTTGATCACTCTTCTTAATTGATAGATTTTTAAGTTTATATTAACATTAAAGATATGTTTAAACTAATATAAATATTATTCTCTCAATTTAATTTTAATTAACATTATATCTATTTTATTATGATTTTTTCTTGTTAATACAAGTGATTGATAGAAATAATTTTTTAAGAATTTAAATAATTTTAAAAAAAAATAGTATTATTTTTATTTATTTATTTATTTATAAAGTTATAAGCATTTACCGAGAAAAAAAAAAAAGTACATAAGAAGTTGGTATTTCCGCACTAAGCTTGGCTTTGATTTGTTTAATATCCATCAAGAGAGAATCTCATCGTTACGATGGAAATAGGCGGAGGCTCCACTAGTGTCGAGTAACACCAACGCTGTGGTATCAGCTTTTCCTCGATCCTTGGCTCACCTCTTCCACGGACAACCGTGTTCCCAGGAAAATTGTCCAAGTGGTTACATCATTTACCGTCTATCACCAGAACTCTCATTTTTTTGATAAGAGCACTTAACTCTTAAAAAAAAATAATAATAATAATAAAAAAATATAATCATTACAAGTAATTACTGCATTGTCAACTACATGTCAACACTGCCCAAGCCTTGTTCAGCTTGGATGCGGTCTATGCACTCAACACGATGACACCTCATGTGGGAAATAGTATTGTCTGCGGCACTTTGTGAAGGCACTCTGGGTGCCATCATTCCTTTAGTAAGTAAGTTCTGCTTATTACAAAATTTTTCACTCTTGTGCAATATTTTCAATGTTTGAATTATGACGAAAGAAAAAAGTCAAACTAAATAGGGAAAAATAATTTGGTGGCATATAAGATCTCCATGTCCTTTTTTTTTCCTTTTTTTTTTTTTTTTTTTTTTGCCACTTCCTATAAATGACTAACAGAAATACTTTTGTTAATGTTTAAGACTTGAATTGAGAAAGTAAGAGTGAGCCTTGCACATAGATATAGAGTTTTATGCGTTCGTCAGGAAAAGTAATGGATATAATTAGTTTGTCTTACCACACTAAGCTTGGCCTTGATTTGTTTAATATGATCAAGAGAGAATGTCATTGTTATGATGGAAATAGGCAGAGACTCCACGCCGTGATGCCCGGTGATTCATCATCCTCAACCAAATTACGCTTTATAACACTCCAGCAAAAGCCAAATACCGAGTTATATACCTACGATAAAAGTTTCACCGCATTCTTGCTTGCCTCACTATTTTGGCCATCCTTCTGTAGGTGCAATTGAGAAGAAGGAAATGTCAAGGGAAGGGAAGGATTGTCGACTCTTTGTAAGCAAAAGAGAAGGCACCCATCAGAGAGAAGCTATCATCAAGTGAGGGGTGAAGCTTAAATATTATGTTACTGGCTGCATGTCTTATTACGTATTTTATTATATGAATTCCCCGCGGAGATCGGCTCTGTGGTAGTTGTTCTATTGCTAGTTTTGATAGATAGGTGTCGAGGCACTCATCTTGATATTCTGTAGGCTTTTCAGGTGTGAAAATGAGGACATTTATGCGGTTCTTAACTCTTAACTCTTTTCCAATACTTCCTGCTCAATATCCATTGTGGTTTTTGATTCTTCACCACCTTTCTCACTTCAACATATGAATCTACGTGTGTGTTTGATATGTCAGACTCCTGATCCCACCGTGTCGTCGAGAATTATTTTTAAGGCAAATAGTACAAATTGGAGCCTCGGTGGTTCCATGCAAATCACAACACATATACATAGTAAGCAAAGGCACACTGGTCAACTCAATGACTCATCCATCTAACAACCACCTGTGTTGTATTAATAGTTTTTTTTTTTTTTTTTTTTGACAAAATTGAGGAGTTATGGGCCACCCTCTTCGGTCGAGATCTCATTTGTGGGGGTAAGGCTTAAATCTCACATGAATTGCACATCATTGGCACCAACATTGCCTTTGAAAAATTTGATTTCTAGTAAAATTATTCCTGGGCAAGTTTCCATCTAGAAATATTAGGAGTAGGAAAGTTGTATGTCTCAAGCCAAGATCTCTAATATGACAGAACAAAGTTCCTTAATTGTTTCCATTCTTCACGAAACATTAGACCTAGTCAGTTTCTTTGATTTTTTTTTTCCCGCAAAAAAAATGAAAACTTATTTGCAATTGTTTCAATGCAGTGTTTTCCTCAATATGCAAACGATTTCCTTGGCTACGGAATGCAGAAAGTAAATAATGGGACCATTCAATCAACTTTACCAGAATAGAGCTGCTTTTGTACCAATCTTTGGAACTGTTCAGCATCCAGTTTCAAAGATTCTTACAAGAGCAGTCAGTTGAAGCAATATGCAACTAAAAGATGAAGGAAAGAGCAGTCAGTATGCGACCCAATTGGTTCTCCTTCATTGGCATTGTTTTCAATTCGTGTTTCTCAATGGAGGAGAAAAGATGCATATTGTTCAATTTGGTGAGCAAAAGTACACTGTTCATTCCCATTCTTGTGATTCCGTATCCATTGCACAGTCTTTGATTTCTCTCCTCCATTTTCACTCGTGTATATTTACGTACGTGTCTGTTTGCATGACTTGACCCATTGCAACATTTTCGTCGAGAATTAATTAGAGGGTAGAAGTTACAAATTGGAGCCTCCGTTGTTCATAAAAAATCACAAGATATATATTGATCAAATATACGTTCGTTGACAAAAAAATAAAAAATATAAAGATGCACTAGAATCAGAATGTTCCCATTACATGACAATTTGTGTATTTTAGATTTCAGCCACCAAACCAACCATCACAATAATTTAACCTGTTGGCTGCCTGCCTTTCTTACCGTGCCCAAATCAAGGGTTCAAACCTCCCAACTACCCCTTTTGCCGGAAAAGCATGAATATAAGGTTTTTTATTTTACGCACAAATTACTACAAAAGCTGAGTGCTCCTTGACAAAAGGAACCACCCTTTCGAAACTGTAAACTTGAAATGAACAATTTCAAGTCGCAATTTCATTTTGAAGCCACCGCTCCATTAGTAACGGCAATAAACCTCCTTATATGCATAAAACAAACTGAAGTTGATTGAAACCATGCAAATGAATTGAATAACTCAATTCTCATTTATGACTCTATGGCCTAAACACGTGTTTTGATGTAATGTAGAAATGACCTTTTTTTTTGTGTTGCTTTTACTACTAAAGGACATATATACGTTGTCTCCTTTCTTTTCTAACTAACATGTTTTAAAAAAAAAATAATGTTTTCTATCGTGCACTTATATACACATATCATGTGTATGAAACAGAAATAGAAGGAAAAATGGATATAAAAACGTAAGAGAAGAGAAAAGTACCAAGTTGTCATAATTTGTTATTAAATGACTGAATAATGATTTCACATTTTTTTACATAATTAAAAAGGAAGCATACCATAATAATCTATTTAGAATTTATTGATCTCCTCTTCACAGGTTTTATAAAACTCAAAAAAAATTATTTTTTCAACATTCTAAATATAAATTATTTTGTTTAAAAACATACTAATAAATTATTTTTTATGAAATTAAAATAATAATTATTATAAAAATAAAATTTATATTAAAAATATTAATATTAAATATATAATTTAAAATAATTTTTTAAATTTTAAAATAATTTTATTTTTAATCCAATAATCTTAAGGTAAAATTTGCTTTTACTATAGTATAACTAAATTAGTACAAGTTTTTCACAAAATAAAATAAATCATATTTAACTATATTTTACATTTCTAAAATCAAAATTTTATATATTTATATATATATATATATATATATATATATATATATATATATATTTTTAATTAAAAAATTACCATAAAAATTCATATAAATAATAATTTAAGAGTTATTTGATTAAAAAATATCTTTTAAATTTAATAAACATAATTTTTAATATAATTTTTTATGAAATAAAATTTTTATATAATCTATTAAATAAATTAAAAAATATTTCAAAATTTTATTTTAAAAATATCCCAACACCTTAAGGAAAAGTACAGTGGTCGCTCCAATCCTTCCCGTTCCGTATCCGTTGCACAGTTTTTGAATCTTCACCTCCGTCTCACTTCAATGTTTGTACGTGTGCACGTGTGTGTTGGCATGACATGATCTATTGCAACCTTTTTGTCGGGGCAAAACAAAAATCACAAATCACAAGACATACATTGATCAAATGTGTGCACACATATCAAAATCATTTAATGTTCGTGAAAAAAAGGTGGGTTAAAGTTTGTGCATCCATATAAAGAAATTATTTCTGTTGATCTCTCTCAAATTATATTATCTTATTTAAAATAAAATTTTAAAAAAAGAAGATACAGTTTAAGTTCTAAAAATATTACATTATATATTTTAAACACAAGTTACGCACAGAGTAAAGCGATCAAAAAGTATTAAAGTGGAGTTCAAGCACCACAAAAATGCTCCCATTTTCTCCCCCAAAAAAAAAAAGATCTACAGTAGATCACCACAAAATTTAGGTTAACACAAAATTAATAGACTGAAGTGAATAGAAATAATTTTTATATTATATATAAAATATTTTTTATTATATTGACTTTTTAGATATAATTTAAGATATTTTTTATATTAATTTTAGTTTACTTACTTTTGTCCGCACGTAATTAATTTTAATTAATATTACCAGCCCCGTTGCCGGGCCTTAAAAAGTGTTTGAGAGATCCACAGAAATTGTTTCCTTATACTTACAAATGTACAAACTTTAAGTAAGCTACCATAGTCTACAAGTGCAACTGACCATAATGGATGAAAAACGTATGTCGATAGAGAGGAAAATATCCGTGAGCAATAGCATAGTTTGTGAATCATAAATGGACACTGGTGATTCCAGAACCCAAATAACAGAGAGTGATAGAACCGAACTGTTTATCCATTGTCCATCGAGACCCAAAAGCTCCAATCCTTCCTGTTCAGTATCCATTGCACCGTTTTTGATTCTTCTACATTTTCACTTCGATGTACGAATGCATGACATGACCTTTTCCATCCCTTTTGTGGAGAGTTAATTAGAGGGCAAGAGGTACAGATTGGAGCCTCAGTGGTTCAATACAAATCACAAAATATATATTGATCCAAGATACCTACACCGGCTACACTCAAAAAAGAAAAAAAAAAACAAGTGCGTTTGATTGTTCCATCTAAGAATCACCTGTTTCTTTATTAATAGTCGATTGTCCCAAGACTCTAAAGGATGCGGCCAAAATCTTACCATTCTGTTTTGTCTTAGATAAATAAAAAAGTTCTTTATTATCCCCTCCCAAAATAGATAGTTGTTTTCAAAAATACTACAATAATAAATAATTAATTTAACTAATAATATAATTTAATATTTTTGTGATATATCTAATCATTATATATATATAATTTATCTTCAATTATAAAATATCAATTTTATGTATTTTAAGTTTTTAACTCATATTTCAAACACTCAAGCCTTCAAATAATTTTATACATATTTCCAATCCTCATAAGATCTTGTTGTTGACTAGTATCAAAGCCATGTCTTTGTATGACAGGAGATAAGTATAATATCCTTGGTTTACTTGTTCTAGTATAGTTTTTTTCCTAACTTGATTGCTCAGGTGAGGTAAGATATTGAGAATAAGCATGGTAAATTATAGTTTGGTGATTTTTGTGGCACATTTAATCATTATATATATATATATATATATATTTTCACATATAGAGATATAAAAAAAAAAAATTTTTTTTTATGAGAGAACTATATAATAAGAATAAAATTAAAATATAATAAATATATATTATAGAAATATATATTAAAATTATAAATATTTTTTATTTAAAAATAACTTCAACTTCTAATAAATATTTTTATTTTTTATTATAATTTATTTATAATGACTTGTTTTGTCTATATCACCAAATACACTTTTTTCCCTCACTTCAATAATACTAACTAATAAATAGTTCAGTACACTTTAAGAGTAATAACTAATAAATAGTTTTAATGGATAGAAGAAGTCAAAGCATTTGATGCTTGATATGTGTGTTCTTCAATTAATCTGCCAAGGAAAGAGTGATTGTTTTCAATGCAGTATTAAATATCATGTCAAATGCATTCTCTACATGTGACTTCAACTTCAGTGGATCTATGAAATTCTTCTCTACTTGCACAGCAATTCGAAGTCTTCCCATATAGCTTACCACTCCCATCACGTACTCTGCAATTTCATAATATAAAGCATGCTACAATTTGACCACCTTTCAAAAATTGAAATTATAATATTTTCCATTTTGATCGGCAAGTAGGATTAGAGTCATGAAAAAATATATTTTTGTAAGAAACAAGAATAAGGTTATACATTCAATCCTTTTCCATGGCATAAGAGTCTTTTTTTTTTTTTTTATTGCACAAGAGTCTTGTCTATTATGACACCCTTTTTATTACCATTTAAATTAAATCAATAGATATTACTTTTCCTTTATTTTGTGTAGGTTTTGGCTAGTAAAACAATGGTCAGTATCTTTGTGTGATTGAATTTTTAAAAGAAACAAAAGAAAAATCAATGTGTATCAGTATATGTGTGGCATAGGGAAGCATGCCAGTTAGGTGAAGGTACCTGAGGGACACCCGCAAATACAAAGTATAAGCCTTTAATTGGATGATTAGAGAAAGTTACTTGTTCCATTGGCCCAACAACATTTGAGATGACCGTGCTAGTGTTTCTCAAGGTGTCATACGGGTATCTTGAAGCCACCTACATATATATGGGTGAAGAATGTCATTAAACTCGAACCTTAAACTTATAGGGTTCGTGCAGAACCCATTTATCATGTGCACTTATTCAATGAAGTTGCTAAGAATTTCACTACAAATCTGAATCTCATCATAATTAGCATGAGATTGTGTGACGCTACACTTTAAAAGTTACAGTAATAAACATACCTCAGGGCCTCTGAATTTGTTGACAAGTTGAAGGTACTTAGCCGTGAGGTAAACAGCAAAAGAGCTCCTTTGCCGCTGGATCATTTTCCGTGCTTCCCAAACAAATTGGAGTGGATTTGTATTGCCATCAGCATCAGCAAGCTTGGGAATGGGCACAGTTAAGGAGGCGAATCGGTTGCCCCATGGGAAATCAGAATTAGGCTTAAGCATTTCTTGGATTGACCTGTAAGCTCGAAACTTCCTAGTGTTGAGTATCACCAATGCTGTGGTCATTGCTTTTCCCGATCCCTTGCTCGCCTCTTCCATGTACAACCGTGTTCCCAGGAAAATTGTCCCAGTAATAACATCATTTACTGTCTGTTATAGCAAGAGATCAGTACTCATTTTTAGATAAGAGAATATAATTAAAAGAAAGTAAACTTGTAATCACCTAGTTGGTCTTACCACACTAAGCTTGGCTTTGATTTGTTTGACATCATCAAGAGAGAATTCCAATGTTACGATGGAAACAGGCAGATGCTCCACGCCATGATGGCCAGATCGAATAGGCGTTTTATCATCCCCTACCAAAATACTCCTTGCAACACTTGTGCAAAAGCCAAATATAGTGTTGTAGACTGAAGATAAAGCTTTAGCCACCTTCTCGCCTCTACCGTTATTTTGGCCATCGTTGTATGAATGAGGTCGATAAGAAGGCAATGTCAAGGGAAGGGAAGGATTGTCGAGTCTTTTTACAACAGAGAGTAGCGCGCTCATCAGAGAGAAGCCATCACCAAGCGAGTGGTGAAACTTGAATATGAAGTTACCAGCAGCATAACTTGTTGGGTACTTTATTATATGAATTTCCCACGGGGGTCGGCTCTGTGGTAGCTCTTCTGTTACTAGTTTCGATAGATAGGCATGGAGGCACTCATCATAATATTCTGTAGACATTTCTGTGGTAAAAATGGGAACAATGATGTGGTCGTTGAGCTCTATTTCAACCATATTCCATCGTTTTATTTCTTTTCTTATCTGTAACCTGTTTTCAAAATGTACACTATTTCTTAATGCAATATTTTTAAAACTTGATTCATGTGGTAGAACCAAACTTACTTAGCTTTTTTCTTTTGTTGGATAAGACAAAACAATTTGAGAGATCAATGAAAATGATTTCCTTATATGTACAAAAGAAAGTACAAAAATAAAAATAAAAAATGACTATTTTTTAATTTAAAAATTTGATTCAAAATAAATGAAAATTTATAAAAATTTAAAATTATTATTATTTTTTTTTATATCCCCGCATACAAATGTACAAACTTTAAGTAATTAACAAGAGTCTACAAGAGCATCTCACCATAATAGAGGAAAAACTGTGAGTTGATAGGGAGGAAAACATCCCTAAGAAGTGGCATGGTTTGTGAATCATCAATGGGCACTTGTGATTCCAGGACCCCAATAACAGAGAGTGATAGAACCGAGTTGCTTATCCATTGTCCAACAGGACTCAAAGGCTCCAATCTTGTTTGTTCAATATCCATCGCAGTTTTTGATTCTTCGCCTCTCTAAAGTTCAAATTTGAGCCTTTGTGGTTCAATAGAAATCACAAACCATATATATAGTGAGCAAAAGTACACTGCTCACTCCAATCATTACAGTTCCGTATTGCAATTTTTTGGGTCGATAATTAAATTGAGGGCAAAAGGTACAAATTGGAGCCTCGGTGGTTCAACACAAATCGCAAGATATTTATTCATCCAAGATACCGACACTGGCTGCACTCAATTAAAAAAAAAAAAAAAATAAAACAAAAATGAGTTTGATTGTTCCATCTAACAATCACCTGTTTCTTTATTAATAGTTTTTGTCGTAAGACTTTAAAGAATTCAATATCGTGCTCTTGGGTTAAATGATCAAAATTTTTTTATTCTATTTTTTCTATGATAAATTAAAAAGTTTTTTATTATCTAAAAAATAAAATAATAATTTTATTTAAAATATTACAATAATAAATAATTAATTATATGTGTCATACACAGTTATATATGAAAAGAAAATTTTCTTTTATTTTATAGAAGAATATATAATAAAAATAGAATTGAGAAGTAATAAATTGATATTATAAAAATAACACTAAAATTATAAATATTTTTTATTTAAAAATAACTTTAATTTCTTATAAATATATTTGTTTTTCATTATAATTTATAATGAGTTATCTTATACACTTTTGTTATTAAAAAATAGTATAATACATCTGATTAGTTTTAACTTATAAATAATATTATATATAATAATTAATAAATAAAATTAATAAATCGAAAAAATTAATATTTTGGGAAGCATCTTGGATACATGTGATCTTCAATTAATTTATCGAGGAGACAGTGATTATTTTCAATGCTGCCTTAAATATCATGTCAAAGGCATTCTCTAGGTGTGATTTCAATTTTAGTGGATCTATGAAATCTTTCTCTACTTGCACAGCAACTCAGAAGTTTTCCCATATAGCTTACCACTCCCATCATGTTATTCTTCAATTTCATAGTAAACGGCATATTACAATTCCACCACCTTTCTATTTTTATAAAACACAAAAATAACGTTATACATTTAATCTTTTTTCATAACACAAAAATTTTGTTGACAACCTCTTTATTACCATCCAAATTCAAATTAAATAAATAGATATTACTTTTTCCTTTGTTTTGTGTTGTTTTTGGCTAGCAAATCAATTGTGTGTGGCTATCTTTGCGCTATTGAAATCTTTTTAGACTTAAAGATCAAAATGTAAGTTTAAAATTAATAGTTTGAGAAATTCTACTAGTAAATTAACCGTTAGACAACAAGAGCTTTTGCAACACTAGGCCGGTTACCACCGCTACCAGGCCCTTGTTGCTGTCCGGCTCCAGACAAGACATGTGCAAAAGTTTGAAACAACATGGGCTTTGAAAGATTCTCAACTCTTACGTTGCGCGTGTGTCCATTCAAACGATGGGATTGTGAAAGACCAATGCCCAAGGACAATATACGTGCGTCACCAAAATGCGTGTATCTTGGCTTTCAAATCATGGGAGAAATTATCTCGGGCCTTGAGATTCCCATGGCAATTCGTTTTCGCTGCAATTAAGAGGGATATGGCATTGAAAGATGGTGCAGGTAGTTAGCACAGGTTGATATTTTTGGATCATAGTACTGGATTGGGCATTGAAGGACGATACGGGCTGGTGGTGGCACAGGTTAACATTATTGGCTGATAAGGTGAAAAACATTTGTGATCAGTGGCATAATTTGTGAGTCATCAATGGGCACTTGTGATTCCAAAACCCCAATAACAGAGAGTGATAGAACAGAGCTGCTTATCCATTGTCCAGTGGGACTCAAAAGCTCCAATACTTCCCGTTCAATATCCATTGCTGTTTTTGATTCTTCTCCTCCTTTCTCACTTCAACAAATGAATCTACGCGTGTGTTTGATATGTCAGAATCCTGATCCTACCGTGTTGTCGAGAATTAATTTGTAGGCGAAGAGAGCCTCGGTGGTTCAACGCAAATCACAACACATATACATGGTATGCAAAGGCACACTGGTCAAATCAATGACTAATCCATCTAAGAACCACCTGTGTTGTATTAATAGTTTTTTGACAAAATTGAGGACTAATCCATCTAACAACCCCCTGTATTTTATTAATAGTATTTTGACAAAATTGAGGCGTTATGGGCCACCCTCTACAGTCGAGATCTCATGCGCGTGGGTGAGGCTTAAATTTTACATGAATTGCACGTCATTGACACCGTCATTGCCTTCGAAAATTTTGTTTTCTAGAAAAATTATTCCTGGCCAAGTTTCCATCTAAAAATATTGGGTTTGATATACGAAATAAGTTAGGAGTAGAAAAGTTGTAAGTCTCAAGCCAAGATATCTAATATGACAGAACCAAAGACCCATAATTGTTTCCATCCTTCGTGAAACATCAGACACAGTCAGGTTTCCCATTTTGCTTTTTTTTTTTTTTCGCAAAATGAATGAATACTCTCTCGCAATAGTTTGAATGCAGGTTTTTCCTCAATATGCAAACGGTTGTCTTGGCTACGGAATGTAGAAAGTTAATAATGGGACCATCCAATCAGCTTTACCAGAATAGAGCTGCTTTTGTACCAATCTCTGGAACGGTTCAGCATCAAGTTTCAAAGATTCTTGTAAGGGGCAGCCAGTGTAAACAATGTGCAACTAAAAGATGAAGGAGAGAGAGAAACAGAATACCACATCAGTATGCGACCCAGTTAGTTCCCCTTCATTGGCATTGTTTTCAATTAGTGGTACCACAAGCTCATAACTGTCTCCTTTAATTCCTTTTATGATCTCCATATAATAATCCGAAAAATAAGTAAATTAACAGATGTGCTAGTTTTGGAATTGTTTATGCAACTCCGGTCCATGTGCATGCAAGTAAATTCAATGCACCATACAATGAAGAAATTACAACCAGAATACTGTGATTTCAGAAAAGCATGTGATGTATCCAAATTTCATCAAGGAAATAGTAGTTCTATTTAGATGGGAAAATGTTGTGCAAATATATCAACTTCTGATCAAAACTTGTTTGGGACTCCTGCAAACTTACTAAATAACTTTTCACTATCCTACTCTGGAAAGAAAGTTTCTGGACAGCATCAATAATACGATTAAGTACCATAAGAATAAGTGAGTTACATCTTTACCCATAAAATTAAATTTGTGGGCATGCACAACAATGAGTATTTCTAAATAATTGATGTTAAAGGCCAACATACTTCATCACTTAGATAATTCTTTTCTCCCATACAACATTTTAAATCCAAAAGATGACTAAAAATATTTGAAAATAAAACCATGTTTTGCATATATGCAAGAACATTATTTGTTTATAATGCTTATTGTATATGCACCAAAAGAGACAGAAAGCATGTATTACACATGAAAACAAGGAAAAGCAAGATACATTTCAACATTACTTGGTCAAGATTCCACAAATTACTTGAAACTCTTTTAAGCAAGGATCGATCATGTCACAAGACAAGAATCCATTCCATTACCATGCAAAACAGCCCCAGCACTACACACGCCATGAACCTGAAAATGAGATACATGATAACTAAATATAAAAATTACAAACCAAATAAAAAGCAGGATGAACATTGAAAGTACTCAATCTCTATGAAAATCTTTGTCATCCAAATGATCAATAACAAAAATTACAAACACATAATCACCCTCATAAAGAGAGGAGCATTTGGGAGGCTTCTCTAGATAAAGACTTTAATGCAAGTACTAACAATGTCTCCCATTTGATGATACAATCCGCGTATCCTCTAGAGACATTATCTCCTTTTGAACACCTAATGGAATATAAATTGTACAAAAAGAGATTTGGATGAAGTGAACTACAACTAAAGCATGTACTATTGTCTTCACATAAAAACTTGACTCTAGAAGTTGTAAGCTTAGACTCCACACATAATTTAATTTTAATTGATGCTCCATAAAACTTCCTCATTGACGCAAAGAGGTGTAATCATAATTACAGTAAAATAATCATCAAGCTTCCACTTGTAGTATAAACTGAAGCTTCAGCCCCCCTCCCCTCCAAACAAATAGAAACCATATCCCGAATTAGCATGTTGATGTAGAGAGAGAATAGGAGAAAGATAGAAAGAGAAATGTACATGACAATAAGCTAGCGGGGCCTGGGAAAGGAGTCATAATGGATTATGATAGAAATGTTTCCACTGGTATGCAGCACCGACCTCAATGATGTAGAGGTGTTGTCACGGCTCTGCCACTAAGTGTAGGTTTGACGTTATTTTTCCCTTATTTGCCAGGATTCCATGAGACGTTGGTTGTATTTAACCGTTGGTTGTCTATCAACTGGCCATTACACGACAATTTGTGTATATTAGATTTCAGCCACCAAAGCAGCCATCATAATGGTTCAACCTGGTGGCTGACTGCCTTTCTCACCATTCCCAAATCAAGGGTTCAAACCTCCCGACTACCCCTTTTGTGGGAAAAGCATCAATATAAGGTAATTTATTTGATGCACAAATTACCACAAAAGTTTGCATTTGGTCTGGGTGCTCCTTGACAAAAGGAGCCACCTTTCGAAACTGTAAACTTGAAATTAACAATTTCAAGTCGCAATTTCATTTTGAAGCCACCGCTTCATTAGTAAAGGCAATAAACCTCCTTAAATGCATAAAACAAAACTGAAGTTCATTGAAACCCTGCAAATGAATTGAATAACTCAATTCCTTTGTACGGCTCTATGGTAGAAATGACTACTTTTTTTGTGTTGTTTTTACTACTAACGAACATATATACATTGTCTCTTTTCTTTTTCTAGCTAAAATGTTGTAAAAAGCATGTTTTTTAATGTGCACTTATATACATGTATCACAAACATGAAACACATACAGGAGAAAAAATGGGTAAAAAAACATGGGAGAAGAGGAAAGTACAAAGTTGTCATAATTTGTCATTGAATGACCTAATAATAATTTGATATCTTTAATATAATTGTTAAAAAAGAAATATATTTTAATCAATTTAAAATTTATTTGATCCTTACAAAGTTTTATAAAACTTGAAAATTATTTTTACAAAATTTCGATTGTAAATTTTTTTTACTTAAAAGACATATTAATGAATTATTTTATAAAATTTAAATCATCATAATTTTAAATATACCATTATGAAAATGAATTTTACAGTAATAATATTGATGTTAGATATATAATTTAAAATAATTTTTTTACTTATAAATTAACTTTTTTTAGATTTAATAATAGTAAAATAAAATTTACATTTTTAGTAATACAAGTAAGTTATATTAATTTTTTTTTATAAAATAAAATATGTTTAATTATAATTTATATTATTAAAATTAAAATTTTAAAAATTTATATATTTTTTAAAATTTTTTATTAAAAAATAATATTTTTTTAATTAAAAAATTATTATATATATATATATATATAAAACATGAGAAATATTTAACTTAAAAAAAATATTTTTTTATGAAATAAATTTTTTTATAATTATTAAATAAATTAAGAAATATTTTTAAATTTTATATTAAAAATATTCCCAAAATCCATTGCACAGTGTTTATTCTTTTCCTTCGTCTCAGCTCAATGTATGTATGCACGTGTGCTCGCATGACATGACATATTCTACCTTTTTGTCGAGATTTAATTAGGGGGGCAAAAAGTACACAATTGGAGCCTCGGTTGTTCCACACAAATCACAAGATATATATTCATCAAATATACGTACACTGGCTGCGTTTAAAACAAGAAGATGCGTACACGGATCAAAATCATTTATTGTTTGTGAATTAAAAGAACACAAAAAAACGTGAGTCGAAAGGGAAGAAAGCATCCCTGAGTAGCGACCTGGTTTGTGAGTCATCAATGGACCAATTGCTTCTCCTTTTGACCAACAAATCAAGTATTTTTTAATTTTTACCCAAAATTATGGAGCATTCGAGTTATTAGAAATGGGGTAAAAATAGGAAAAAACTTTTTCGATGATGAGTGTCATTGTCGAAATTTTTATGTCGTCCTTAGGTTCACATTCGTTCAATTTAGATTATGACTACTAAATTTAACTGAGATTTGGTTTTACAAAAGTGATTAGCTCTAAATTTGACTAAATGAGATTCACTTGGCATCTCACTATAATTGGTTCCATATTTAAGTTGAGGTTTGTTTTGCTTGATAGCCAAGCAATTTTACAAGAAGCTCGGAAGGAAGTTTTTGCCCCGAGAGAAACGCTGCAGTGACCGGGAAGTGATTTTGAATCCCAGACCTGGCGCTTCAAAGCTGTCAATGAAAGCGCAATCCTTGCGTAAACTTAAATGTTATGCATTTGCATCTTTTTTTTTTTTTTTTTTTTTAATTTTTTTACATATTATATGTCCAAATATTTTGAGACGCACTGGATATCAACTTGAAGTAGACACTTTTTGCGGAGAGTAAGGAATATAGACGAAGGGACAATGCTTGACTTGCTGTCATGTTACTCTGTTAAATACGTTGTTGACCGTCTTTTGCGCCTCTAAGAGTTACTAGTGGCCTAATGGGCGAACCTTAGCATTTATTTTTATTAGTTAATCATTATTGTTTTCAAATCTAAGGTCCACGGCTCAAATGCATTGGAATTTATTCTTTTTCTGCAAGTTGCAATATTTTATAGTGACGTCAATCTAGAAAATGTTTATTTGTTCATTGTTGACACAAATAATCCAGCTCCATCGTGATTGATTAGGTATTTGGTTTGCTTGGCAAGTTTAAGACATTACCTAGACAGCCAGTGTGGTGCTCAAGTGAAATGTAAGACCCTTGGAGGGATGGATGTAACAGCTAGACCTTATCATACTTTTGGTCTCAAATCAGACTCATTCCACGCAAATCACAAGACATATATTAATCAAATTCACGTACACTGGCTGCGTTGAAAAATAGAAAATGCGTACCCGTATCAAAATCATTTATTGTTTGTGAATAAAAAAAAAAAAAAGAAAAAGAAAAAGTGAGCTGAAAGGGAGGAAAACATCCCTAAGAAGCTCATCAGTGGACACTTAGGATTCCAGAACCCCAGTAACAATGAGGGATAAAACGGTGAGGTTCCAATCCTTCTTGTTCAATATCAATTGCAGTTTTTGATTCTTCTCCTTTTTTCTAACTTCAATATATAATTCTCCGTGTGTGTTTGATGTGTCAGACACCTGATCCTACCGTTTTGTCGAGAATTAATTTGAAGGCAAAGGGTACAAATTGGAGCCTCGATGGTTCAATGTAAATCACAAGACAAGTACATAGACGCAAAGGCACTGGTCAACTCTGCGCAAAGGCACGCTGGTCAAATCAATGACTAATCCATCTACAACCAGCTGTGTCTGATTAATAGTTTTTTTTGTCAAAATTGAGGCGTTATGGGCTACCCTCTACAGTCGAGATCTCATTTGTGTGAGTAGGGCTTAAATTTTACATGAATTGCACATCATTGGGACCATCATTACCTTTGAAAAACTTGGTTTCTAGGAAAATTATTCCTGGACAAGTTTCCATCTAGAAATATTGGGTTCGATGCACGATCTCGAAGTTAGGAGTAGGAAGGAAAGTTGTAAGACCCATAATTGTTTCCATTCTTCATGAAGCATTAGACCCGGTCAGTTTTTGTTTTTTTCGTTGGCAAAATGAATGAAAACTTACTTGCAATAATCTCAGTGTAGTGTTTTCCTCAAACGCAAACAGTTGCCTTGGCTAATGAAGGCAGAAAGTAAATAATGGACCATCCAATCAGCTTTTTACCAGAATAGAGCTGCTTTTGTACCAATCTCTGGAACTGTTAAGTCAGATTCTTACAAGAGCAGTCAGCGGAAACAATGTGCAACTAAAGATGAAGGAAAAAGAAACAGAATACCACGTGAGTATGCGACCAGTTGGCTCTCCTTCATTGGCATTGTTTTCAATTAGTCGTACCGCAAGCTTATAACTGTCTCCTTTAATTCCTTTTATCATCTCCATATGATAATCTGAAAAATTAATTAAAATCGCCGATGAGCTAGTTCATGAAAATAGAGTTTTTGCAATTATTTATACAACTCTGGTCCATGTGTACATGCATGTAAATTCAATTTGTTAATTTTAATTCAGATTAGAGTCAACTTAAATTAAAAATTTATTATAATAAAAATTTAATTTAAATTTAATTATTTAAATAAATTTAAATATTTATTTTTATATAAAAATAAATAATTTATATTATTTATATATTATTAAATTATTAATATATGTATTTCTTAGTTATTATTATAAGTACCTCTAAATTATTGTCTCTCTAATTATTATATATTTATTTTATCATATTAATAAAATTACATTATTTTCCTATTTGAGCCTCCGCTACTGCCGCTGCTGCTGTTGTTGCCGCCGTTACCGCTGCCGCCGCTGCTGTTGTTGCCGCCGTTGCTGCTGCCGCCGCTGCTGTTGTTGCTGCCACTGCTGTTGTTGTGAAATCACTGTCAGATTGGTTTCTACCTGGAGACTGCTGGGCGGTGATTTAAAAGAAAAGAGTACAGAGAATTGCAGTTAAGGGATTAGATTGCAAATAAAAAACGTTTGAGCGCCAAATTAAAAATAATAAAAGTTCAAGGGTCAGATTGAAAACAATAAAAGTTGGGGGCCAAGTCAGAAAAATCATGAATTTCAACATGAATGGTTCAGTTCTTGTTTTAGATGGAAAAAATTATAATAGATGGAGTGTATAGATGGAAATTTTATTTGATTATAATGAATTGTTAAATATTATGGAGAATGAAGTTATAGAACTCACAACATATGTCATAAAAGTAAAAAAAACTGCTCATTGAGAGCTATAAAAGAAGGATAAAAAGACATTCAATTTCAACCTTCAGGGGGGTGAATGATAAAATTTTTTAGAAGATTGCAGAAGCAACTTCGTCAAAGCAAACATAGGATATCTTGACGACGTCATTCCAAGGTGTAAATAGAGTTAAAAAGGTGAAACTCCAAACTCTATGACATCAATTTGAGCTTTTGCAAATGGAAACTTTAGAACTAGTTCCAGTTTATATAAACAAAGTACTTGTTCTAACAAATCAAATGAGAATCTATGGAGAACAACTAAATGATTAGGTGAAAGTTGAAAAGATCTTATGAACACTCACATTGTAGTGTGAACACATCGTGGTTGCTATAGAAGAAGCACCTGATTTGTCCCAAATGTCAGTTGATGTACTAACAGGTATTTTGCAAGCTCATGAACAACGCATGAATGAGAAGTGCACTGAGAAGCCAGTAAAGCAAACACTTTAAAGTCAAGCTCATACCAAAAGCAATCAGAGTGATCACTCAAAGAAAAGATAAGGTTCATGTAGTTACATGATAACTATCTCTCAATTCTTGATGAGAGAGGTAAACTCATTCTTAAAAGCCCCTTTAACAAAAAATTAGATGTTTCAAGTTAATATTGTTACTGATATTTATACTTGTCTTAGTGCTATTGTGAAAGATGAGTCTTGATTGTGATATCTTCATTTTGTTCATTTGAATTTTCACAGTTTAAAGTTGCTTGAACAAGGAAACATGGTGACAGGCTTGCCTATGATACATCATTCTAATCAAATTTGTGAAGTATGTATTCTTGCCAAATAGAGTAAACAACCCTTTGTGACAAGGACTTGGCATATAAGACAATCACTCCAACTTATTCACTCTAATGTTTGTGGCCTAATGAGTGTATTATCACATGGTAACAATAGGTATTTTCTTACTTTTATTGATGATTTTACAAGAAAGACATGGGTTTATTGCATATAAAGAAAGTCTGAGGTGTTTGATTATTTTAAAAAGTTTAAGGTGTATATTGAAAGACAAAGTGGAAACTGTGTTAAAATTTTGAGAACTGATGTAGGTGGTGAGTATATTTCTAATGAGTTCAAAGAGTATTGTGAACCATAGGGAATAAAGTATGAAGTCACAATTCCCTATACCCACAATATAATGGAGTTGCTATAAAGAAAAATAGATCAATTATGAATATGGTGAGAAGCTAGTTAAAGGCCAATAATAAAAAAGTTTAAAAATAAATAAATAAAAACAATATATATATATATATAGTTCTCAGTAAAGACTAAGAGTCCATCTTGAAATTAATAAATTTCATGAATGATCTACAAGTTAAATTCCAATATCTCCAAACATTTTTATCTTAAACACCTTCAAGCTCATCCTAACACCCTTTTTTACAAGTACAAACACTTTACAATCTTACAAGTATACATGAGTGTTTTGATTAGCCTAAGCCTAAACCAATAACCCTCCAAGAACTTCAACTAAAGGTTAACCATCTTAAACTTAATCCATTTTGGATAGAATCTGTTTCATGTGTTGTTCACTTGTTGAATAGATATCCAATAACAAATATTTAGAATGTCACTCCTAAAGAAGTATAGAGTGTTTTTAAGTATAGTATAAGACATTTCAAGGTGTTTGGTTCTATTACATATGCTTATATTCCAACAGAAAGGACAAAGTTAGATGATCGTGAAGTGAAGACAATTTTTCTTGGCTATAAAAAAAGAGAATATAAGTTATTCAATCCTATAACGAAGAAGGTAATTATGAGTAGAGATGTGACTTTTGCTGAAGATGAAGCATGGAATTTTGATGCTGAGGAGCAAAATAACTCTCAGATGTCCAATTACTATTTTGGGAGAAAAAGAAACTCACGTTGTAATCCCCATTGTAAGTGGGGAAGTCTCACTAGTTGATGCACAAAATCCTACGCCACAAGTTTTACAAAAGAATGAAAGATCAAGAAGAAATTGCCAACAATCAATTAGATTGCAAGATTATGAGGTAATCCCTAATAATATTATTAATGATGATGGGGATTTTGTGCATTTTGCCATGTTTGAAAATTGTAAACCAATGACATTTGATGAGACAATTCAAGATTCAAAGTGGGTGAATGCCAAAGAAATCAAGGCAACTAAGAAGAATGATACATGAGAGCTTACCATTATACTATGAGGTCAAAAGATTATTGATGTGAAATGAGTCTTCAAGACTAAGAAGAAATTCAATGGAGAAGTATAGAGATAAAAGATTGATTACAAAAGGATTTGAACAACGACTTGATGATGATTATCACAAGAATTATTGGAAAACTCATCAGATCGATGTGAAGTCAGCTTTGAAAGTAGGGATGTTGATGTTAATTCAGATTAGGAGTCAACTTAAGTTAGAAATTTATTATAATAGAAGTTTAGATTGAGTTCAATTTAAGTTTAATTATTTAGATAGATTTAGATATCCATCTCTATATAAAAATATTATTTATGTATTTCTAAATTATCAGTATATATATTTCTCAGTTATTATTGTAAAGTGCCTCTGAATTATTGTAAGTCTTTTTTAGTTATTGTGTATCTATTTTAACATATTAATAAAATTACATTATTATCCTATCAGTGGTATCATAGCTACCTTTTTAACACAATGCACCATACAAATAAGAAATTACAACCAAAATATTGCAATTTCAAAAAAGCATGTGATGTATCCAAATTTCATCAAAGAAAAAGTTGGTTTAATAAGATGGGAAAATAAAATCTTCAACTCTTTAACTTAAAGAATTAGTCCATGCAAATATATCAACTTTTGACCAAACCTTACCTAGAACTCTAGCAAGCTTACTAGATAACTTTTCACAATTTTGAAACAAAGTTTCACAACAACATCAATAATAAATGAGTTGCAACTTTATCTATAAAATTAAATTTGTAATATGTATAATAATGAATATTTTTAAATAATTAATATTAAAAATTAAATGTATTTTATCGTTTATATATTTTTTTTATATAACATTTTAAATTTATAAGATCGAAATTACTACAGTGAAATGCTGAAGTTTAGTATAATAGCAAAACAATTTGTGCCCAGATAAGCTTAAGCGCATAACAGCAAAACAATTCGTACCCAGATAAGCTTGAGTGCAACATGATTGATTGGCAGAGAGAAAGACTCGGTCATGCCAATTAATTCGGAAACCAATTTTAATGGCCGTAAATAACTAACTAATTTTGCTTTGTGCTTATCGGTTTTTTATTTGTTTCTATTTATAAATATAGGTTCATGAAGAATGTATAAAGCAATAAAGGCTTGATTCAGGTTCGCTCATGGCAGTCGAGGCTTCTCATTTTAAGGCCTACCTGTCTTTTTGCGAGAAAGTTTAAACACTCTCTTCGTGAGAAAAAGTTTTTTTTTGTTTGTCCTTCTCATGGCTTTGTTTTAGTTTCGCTCACGCCAGTCTAGACTCTTCGTTTTGACTCCACCTATGCTGCCATTGTTCTGACATGGATTTCTATTATTTCATATAAGTCTACAAATACTACCGACAATTACTATCCTCTATGGTCAAGATGGTTGCCGATTGTTGTGATAACAATGGCCATACTGATTTTTAGTCTTTTCTGAATCCTTGCCATCCCACACCTCCCTTCTTATTGGTGTTGGGCATCATCACGTTGTTTGACATAATTCTCAATTTTTTCCCTCCTACCTCATCTATGTGCTTAGATTAGCTGCCGTTGCCCATACCTGTATTCTCCGCAGTACCACTGGATGATTTTCTTCTGGTGGGGGAGCATCCTCCAAGCCGTGATTCCTTACCAGATTCGGCCGACAGTGAAGGGTACTATTAAAGAAAGACTAAGGGTACTATTAAAGAAAGACTAAGAAATAGAGCTGCGACATAGAAACAATAAAATATAAGTTCATATTTCTTAGTCTTCACTGCCGGCGGAATCTGGTAAGGAATCACGGCTTGGAGGACGCTTCCCCACCAGAAGAAAATCATCCAGTGGTGCTGCAGAGAATTTAGGTATGGGCAACGGTAGCTAATCTAAGCACATAGATGAGGTAGGAGGGGAAAACACTGAGAATTATGTCAAACAACGTGATGATGCCCAACAAAGGAGGAGTGGGATGGCAAGGGTCCAGAAAAGACAAAAAATCGGTATGGCCATTAACAATCGGCAACCATATTGACCATAGTAGAGGATAATAATTGTCGGTAATATTTGATAGAAATCCGTGTCAGAACAATGGCATATAGGTGTAGTCAAAATGAAGAGTCTAAACTGGCGTAAGCGAAACTGAAACACAAAATCACGAGGAAAAAAAAACTTATCCTCGCACAAAAGAGAATGTTTAAATTTTCTCGCAAAAAGACAGGTGGGCCTCAGCCTAGATTGCCATGATTGAATCTGAATCAAGCCTTTATTGCTTTACACATTCTTCATAAACCTATATTTATAAAAAGAAAAAAATAAAAAAACGATAAGCACAAATCAAAATTAGTTACAGGCCATTAAAATTGGTTTCCGAATTAATTGGCATGACCGAATCTCTTTGAAATACCCCTTTCAACAAATAATAATAATAATAATGACTAACAAAGAACTCGATTACCCGACCGAAGTCTAATACACAACAAAAAAGACATGTTTTAGCAGATTCCATTCACAGGAAGTTAAAAAGAAAGAACATTCAAGGAAATCTCATGACAGCATTTTTAAAGTACTCATGGTTCAATTATTCAACAACATTTAAAACTTAAAAGTCTTATATAATCAAGCTCTTGCTTGTCCAAATGGATCTACACTAAATAATTACTGAGTTTGAAGAGATGTCTTATTAACTTTGATTTGTGAAGCAATATACTTGTGATTCCATTTCTACACAAAAATTTTTAACAAATGACAACAAAATTAGTTAATTATGATTAGATATCAAGTATCCTAAATAATTTTATAAAAACAAAGTTAAAACTACCTACACAAGACTTTTTACCTCTATGATGTAATTTGGCATTAGATGGGACTGTTTATTACAAACATTGTAAATGATCAACATAAGATTTTCAGACTAGGGTTGAAAGAACCAAACTAGATTGGCTAATTGGACCAATAAAATTGGGAATCAAACCCTAATATGATCTAATTCTTTCTTAAAATTGGGCAAAATATGAATTAGTATAAAAATTGGTAAATTGTCTAGTTCGCCTGGGAACTGATGAACTGGACCTAGTTTTCCTAAGTTAATTGGTTTGATTTAAAAAAAAAAAATATTTGTTTAAAAGCCAAAATTTGCACTTTCTCTATATTTCACATTGCCTTACATTACCTTAAGACTCTACTTCTCTAAATTGTTACTGCACTTGCTGTTGCTACTGCCACTCCAAATCTCCATACCTCTCACTACCCTGCAGTGCCCCATCTCACTCTCTATCTCTCTATAGTCAAATAAGGTAAATTTGAATAAAATCAAATTTTCTTTTTCTTTTTTTTATCTTTATCTCTCTCACTCTCTTTTTTTCTCTTACTTTGTGGGGGAAATTTGATCAATTTGATTGTGTGGAAATTGTGTTTGGTGTTATGGTGTTGAAAGGGAAACTTTCATCTAGTAAGTTATGCAAGGGATTACTTATGAGCTTGAATCCCCATCTTTTTTTCCCTGTCTCTCTTATTTTTTGGTTAAACTTTAGTAAGAAAAAGGAGGGATAGGTAACAAAATAAATAATGATAATGAGAATAATTAAACAATAATATGGATGCAAATAATCTCAAAAATTAATAAAAAATACAAGCATGTTGATGTTTGTCATAACTTGGTAATACTTTAATTGCGTATGTCTAGTCTTGACCTTTACCTCTACCTTGGTGCAGGACCTTAAGTGCAATGCAAATGGATAATAACATATGTCATTAGGACAAGAATTCATAACAACTATCATCATAACTTTTGCAAATTTTGATGGTTTTAAGTGGAGTCATAGTAAAATAGTACCTTTAAATAAAGAGCAGGAAGATGGGAAAATTGTAATTATGATGCTTCCTTGCTAAAAGAATTATCCTTACATACTTTAATTGGCTCTTTCACATGGAATACTTTAACTATCCTTCCCATATTTTATTTCGACAACAACTCTTGGAGCTCAACCTAACCTAAAGAGTGTCTTGGTTAGTAAAGGAGTTGTGCAAAGAGTTGACATGGCTTGGGCAAGGTGGTTTTTTTATGCTTGTTTTCCATTCAATGCTTTGCATTCACCATATTTTCAACTTGCTTTTGATGCTAGCTTACAATTGGTCTTGGGTATAAAGGTCCTTCTTACAATGACATGTGTGTCAATTTGTTGAGAGATTGTAAAAAAGAATGTCAATTACTTATTGAAACCTATAACACTAAGTGGGTTACAAATGAATGCACAATTATGGCAAATAGGTGAAAGGATCAGAGGAATAGAACCTTAATTAATTTCTTAGTTTATTACTTTGCTAGAATTTCTTAGTAAGTTGTATCATTTTTTCATTCATTTATATAATACATTTTTATGTCAAAATATTCAAAAAAATTGTTAGTTTTTTGAATCCAAGTGAATGGTGGAGATTATTTGGGTATAGTGCCCCCAATTTGCAAAAAATTTCTATTCGCATCCTTAGTTAAACTTCTTCTTTTTTAGGATGTAAAAGGAATTGAAGTATTTTTGAATATATTCATACTAAGAGAAGAAATAGATTAGAGTATCAAAAACTTAATGATTTTATCTATATTACTTATAATTTGAGGTTAAAGTATAGGTAATTGATATATATGTAAATATGTTTAGTTTTTTTTTTAAAATAATTTAAAATATTCAATTAATTCATTTTTTCATATGCATTTTTATAAAATTAATTTCAATAAGAGAACTTATAATCCCTTCAATTATGAATGTATTGATAAAACAAACTTTTAGATTAAAGAAGGAGACGAGTCATCCTAGAGCTTGATTATGTAGAATTGGAGAAAGCACTCTATAAGATAGTATATATCCTAACTTCAATGCTATTAATCAAGAAAAGGACAAAAGTGATAAATTCGAGTAATAATGAAATTTAATTATAATTTTTAAATTTTAAGTTATATAAATTTTAAAAATATTTATATTTTATTTATTTTAATTATAAAATATTTTTTATATATTTTATTTTTATATTAAAAATTTAATTTTAATATTATTATTATATATATATATTAAATATTAATTTTATTAGTTAAATTAATTAAATTTTAAAACTCTAAACTTTTATATTTAATAATTAGTATAATTATTAAAACTTATTGTAGATAAATTCTATTGCTACACACATTACAAACAACATAAAAATTTAAACGAAAGAGGATAGGTTATGAGTTTTTGAAAATTTTCTAATCTTAAATTCTTCTAGGAGAAAGTGCGACTTGAACATCCACAAATCCACCGTTCATTCTAAACCGTAGGAGAAATAAATGATTAACAAAAAGTCTGAAACTTTACGGTACCATGCAAATCAAACAGACGATATCTGTCGATCAAGCGTTTCTCCCGCAAACATTGGAATGATGTTTCCAAATGGAAACGAGTAAGACTCTGCCACCTTCCATGGAGTCTTGGTCAATTTAATCTTTGTAGCGATCCTTGGGAGTCCATAGAAGTCCAGTCCATTAAAACTTGTAAATGCTTCCAGCTTGTCAAGTGAGCTAGCCTAGAATAAGCAAACATAAATTGAAGTGCTATAAAGACATTTAAATTTAAGAGCTTGCGAATGCATGAGTGAGAATGGCACTAGTATGTAAATGGTTCTTAATTATCATTTTCAATACATGGAAGTACATCACAGCCTGCGGCAACTTGCTCAATTCACGCAAGGTATTTGATGTGCAAAATACAGAAGCATTGTCTTCCCAATGCTATCTGCAAATCCAGTGTCCAAAGACCAGTCAATATTTGGCATTTCTTACGGCAAAACAAGCAAAGAACATGCATGGTGGCATTCCTTGCAATACAAGAAAAAAAACACCCACAAAAGCCCCTGGTCAAAAATGGAAAAAATGCTACAAAGTTTTACCTCTTCAAACACCTTGGCACACAGTGGTTGGGAAACAGGGGCATTATAAATTCCGGCACATCCACAAGGACGTTCTTTCCTTTGTCTCTCATGAGGTGCACTATCGGTTCCAAGAAAGAATCTTTTGCTTCCACTAGTCACGGCTCATGAATAACTAACCGATCTATTCTCGTATCTTGTACTCTATTATAAACCACAAAGAAGTTCACTTCTTATTCAACAAATCAAGAACTCTTTGCTGCAAAAATAATCTGGGCACCCCAACAATAACAATTTAAACAAATACTAGAGCTCACTGTCTGTGAGTCGAACAATATGCTAGCCATGTACAAACCCATGCGATTGATGTTAACGAGGTTACTGGCTGTTTTAAAACAGTTTCTGAAAATCACTCTTAAAAACAACTACAAATGACTTGGCTTGGGCATTCGACGTTGCAAAATATTTAGTTTGCACCTCCATAAAATGTGGTAATGGAACATGCTGTGAGTTTCTTTTTGAGCACTGGAAGGCAGTAATTATGTGGCTGCAGTCCTCCTCGAAACAGAGCATTTCTATTAACGAAAAGATGTTGTGGGGTAACAGTTGCTGCCACATACCCTAAACGATTATTCGAAAGTCAGATCCAAATATGGAAAAGAAATAACAAGAACAACATTGAGCAGCAAAACTACTCCATGATAGTTACAGAGCATAGCTTCATCTTAAGACTCAAAAAAACTAACAGCATCGGCAGCGATGATATGCTCCATCACTACCCTTAGCTGGAGAAACTTTTGGATCAAAGGTTGTAAGACAGTATCAATGCGGACTTTCTCATGGTCAAATACATCAGCATTAGGATCTGTAACCTCACCATGAACCTGCAGATAAAACTCACAAATAGATGGAATCTAATCACAGAATCATGCAGCATAAATATGATCATATCATACTAATATAGGTAAAATAACACTAGTCAACAAATAATACGATGGAAATTACTTTATTACAACAGTTGTTATAAACTAAATTGTTACAGGTCTACAGTTGTACCGAAATTTTAAAATCTTCATTTATTCAGAATTCAGGTATTTCATTTTTAATAAGAAGGCAATCTCTGCATAACGATTTCCTTTATATTTGCATTATCATAAGCATTCTACGCCAACTCGAACATCACAAATTGGCAAGTTAGTGGCCTTAGGCCATTTCTGATCAGAACATTAAGGTATTGCATTTGTCAATCAAAGCCTATATGTCTAAAATGAATTCCAATTAGGGCTTGCACTATGTACCATGGACTTTGTCAGCTCCTCGGTTTGCTTTATCATAAGAAAACAAATAACCAAAAAACTGAAAGCAGAACTTTGCTAGAAAATATGTAAATACCAGCAAAGGCATATTCTGCTCAACCATCTCCTCAATCACAGGCAGGCATTTCCCAAAAAGATCTGTAACACCATCTTGAGAATTTGTTGTGGCATCAGCAGCATACAATTTCACAGCAAAAACAACTCCAATTTTTTCCTACCCAAAGGGAGAAAGAATAAAACAAGGAGGAATCAAGTCGAGATTTCCATTTGAGATTGTTTGGAAACAAAGCCCAGTCCCACTTGCCTCAGTCTAGACCCAAATAATTCTCACAATGGCCCAAATCTGGTTTTTGGGCTTTTAAGGATAGAGGGCCCCTGTAAGTAATGTTACAAATCCGGACATGTTATGAGGATCCCTTTATATTTTTCAGGAGGTGGGTTGGAAGAAATTATACACACAAATCCTTTTAATCTCACGATGTTATCCCTACTCACCTCATAATTTGGATCCATGACTTCTTTAATTCCTTAGACGTGATTTGTTGTTATGCTTTTCCTTACTCCAATTGTTTTCCTTTTACTTCAATTGCTATACCTACCCAATAGAGCATTCAAACTTGACCCATAGACAACAAAATTTTTTTTTTTTTTTCTCTCGTTGTTTTTATCAAAAACCCTTTACGTCTTTTTAAGTTGCATTTTAACATTATTCATTTTCTATTAGACAAATCCATGTGCCGACAAAAACAAAGTTAGACTAACTGAGAAAAAAAAAATTAAATAGAACTACAAAATCGCAGACGGTAACCATTTAAGGATCTTTTGCCCACAACACTTGAGTTAAATATATTAAAAGTAAAACGATTGTTACAAAAAGTAAAATTGAAAAAAAAATTCTCAAGTTGTTTTTTTTTCTTGAGAGGTTGAGAGGGCAACATCTCATTTATTTCCTACATAAATGTGTGTGTGTGTGAGAGAGAGACAAAGGAACACATTCTGGTCAGGTGGCTTGCTCTTGCTTTGGCCCTCTAGGGCTGGCTACGTCCTTTCTGCCCAGAGGACTGGAGACCTCAACCGGACCAGCCTTTTGAATTGGTCATTGGGAAATTTTATATAGTCGGCACTTAACACGGGAGGGGAAATTTTTAATTCATCAGACATTTATGTTGTCTGAATTTGATACATCTTAACCAAAACCTCTCTTTATAACTGAAAAGGAAAAAATTAAACTTTATTTATTTCCGTCTAACAAGACTCTCAAATCCACCGGACGAATAGTATGGAAGACTTTACTATCAACACAGATTGACAACTAATTTGATAAGAAAATTCGCATGGGATTTGCCTTCACCCATAACAAATCCTTTTACTAGGTTTTTTATTATTATTATTATCTTTTTTTTTTTTTTTTTTATTTGTGCCATCCACTCGTAAGACTTGTTGGGTACTTTATTATATGAATTTCCCGCGGGGTCGGCTCTGTACCAGCTCTTCTATCCATGGTTTCGATCGATGGCTATTGAGGCAGTCCTCCTAGATATTTTTTCAGTGAAAATAAAAATAATTATATAATTATTAACTTTTATTTTAATCGAGTTATTTTATTTTTTATTTATAATTTATTTTTAAAATATATATCAATTTTTAATATAATATTTTTAAAATTTAATTTATGTAATTGATTAAATTTAATTGATTTTTTTAATAAAATAAAATAATAATAATAATTTTTTACATGTAAAAAATATAAAAATAATTATTAAATTTATTATTTTTTAAAAAAAATTATTTAAAATAAATAAAAATTTATACAAATTTAAAACTATATATATATTTTTTATTTCCACCTAAAAATGTACAAACTTTAAGTAATTCACCGTCTCACTGTAACAGAGGAAAAACGTGGCTTGATAGGAGGAAAAAACATCCCTACGAAGTGGCATGGTTTGTGAATCATTAATGGGCACTTGTGATTCCAGAACCCCAATAACAGAGAGTGATAAAACCGAGTTGCTTATCCATTGTGCGGCCGGACTCAAAAGCTCCAATCCTGCTTGTTCAATATACATTGCAGTTTTTGATTCTTCTCCTCCCAAAAGTTCAAATTTGAGCTTTTGTGGTTCAATACAAATCATAACCCATATATATATATATATATATATCTATATAGTGAGCAAAAGTACACTGTTCACTCCAATCCTTCCTGTTCCGTATCTATTGCACAGTTTCTCATTCTTCTCCTCAAATTTTCACGTGTGTATGACATGACCTATTGCCAACTCTTTTGTCGAGAATTAATTAGACGGCAAGAGGTACAAATTGAAGCCTCTGTGTTCATCACTAATTACAAGATACATATTGATCAGGTATATGTCCACTAAAAAAGATGTAGACGGATCAAAATCATTTATTGTTTGTGAATTAAAAAAAAAAAAAAACAGAATTCCAGAACCCCCAGAACCCCCATAACAAAGAGTGATAGAACGGAGCTGCTTATGCGTTAACCAGTGGGACTCAAAGGCTCCAATATAATAAATTGCTCCTCCTCCTGTGTGTTTGATATGTCAAGACTCCTGATCAAACCATTTTGTCAAGAATTAATTTGAAGGCAAGGAGTACAAATTGGAGCCTCCATGGTTCAATGCAAATCACAAGACATATACATAGCACGCAGAGGCACTGGTCAAATCGACGCAAAGGCACACTGGTCAAATCAATGACTAATCCATCTAACAGCCACCTGTGTTTTATTAATAGTTATTATTATTATTTTTTTTTTTACAAGATTGAGTCGTTATGGGCTACCCTCTACAGCCGAGATCTCATTTGTGTGGGTAAGGCTTACATTTTACACGAATTGCAAATCATTGGCACCATCATTGCCTTTGAAAAAATTGGTTTCTAGGAAAATTATTCCTGGGCAAGTTTCCATCTGAAATATTGAGTTTGATGCACGATATAAGTTAGGAGTAGGAAGGAAAGTTGTAGGTCTCAAGCCAAGATCTCTTATACGACAGAACCAAACACCCATAATTGTTTCTATTCTTCATGAAACATTAGACCCAGTCATTTTTTTTTTTTATTTTTTATATTATTCTTATTATTATTTTGCAAAATGAATGAAAACTTACTTGCATCAGTTTCAATGCAGTGTCTTCCGCAATATGCAAACAGTTGCCTGGTTTACGGAATGCAAAAGTTAAATAATGGGACTATCTAGTCAGCTTTACCAATCTCTGGAGCTGTTCAGCAACAAATTTCAAAGATTCTTACAAGAGCAGTAAGTGGAAACAACGTGCAACTAAAAGATGGAGGAAACAAAGAAACAGAATACCACATACAGTATGCGACTAGTTGGTTCTCCTTCCTTGGCATTGTTTTCAATGAGTGGTACCACAAGCTTGTAACTGTCTCCTCTAATTCCTTTTATCATCTCCACATGATAATATGAAAAATAAGTAAAATCACATATGAGCTAGTTCATGAAAATAGAGTTTTTGCACAACCATGAATATTTCTAAATAATTGATGCTCAAGGTCAATGTATTTTATCACTTAGATAATTTTTTTCTCCATTACAGTATTTTAAATATAAAAGATAACTAAAAATATTTGAAATTATAGTTATATTATGCATTTCTACAAAAATATTATTTTTTTATAATGATTATTGTATAAACACCAAAAGACTAAAAAGCATGTATCAAAACAAGGAAAAGCAAGATCTACATTTCAATATTACTTAGTCAAGATTCTACAAATTAGTTGAAACTTTTTTGAGCAAGGATCTATCATCTCACAAGACAAGAATCCATTCAATGACTATGCAAAATAGCCCCATCACCACAGGTGCCATGAACCTGAAAATGAGATACCTAATAACTAAATATAAAATTTACAAATCAAATGAAAAATGGGATGGACAATGAAAATACTCCATCTCTATGAAAGTTTTTGTCTTTCAAATGACCAAAAACAAAAATTACAAACACATAATCACCTTCGTAAAGCGAGAAGCATTTGGGAGGCTTGTCCAAATAAAGACTCTAATGTAGGTATAGACAATATCTCCCATCTGACGATACAATCTGCATATCCTCTAGAGACAGTATCTCCTTCTGAACACCTAATGGAACATAAATTGTACAAAAGGAGATCTGGATGAAGTGAACCACAGCTAAAGCATTTACTATTGTCTTCACTTAAAAACTTGACACTAGAAGCTATAAGCTTAGACTTCATGCAAATTTTATTTCAATTGATGCTCCCTGAAACTTCCTTAACTACATAGAGGTGTAAACATGATCACAGTAAAATAATTATCAAGTATCCACTTACATCATAAACTGAAGCTTCAGCCCCCCGTCCTCACCTCCAAACAAATAGAAACCATACCCTGAATCAACATGTTCATCTAGAGAGAGAATGGGAGAAAAATAGAAAGAGAATGACCAAAAAGGTAAATGACTATAAACTGGCAGGGCCTAGGAACAAAGTCATAATGGACTAATGGAAATGTTTCCACTGGTATGCAGCACCCACCTCAATGGTGTAGAGGTGCCATCACAACTCTGCCACTAAGCTCTTCGTATAACTCACTGCTTTGCTCTCCAAATATGCTTGTGAAGACAAGCCCGCCAACTTTATTTTGTTGTTCGATGTAATATGCATCGACTTTGTTCTCTTGGCTTTGAGTTTACATAGACAAACCCATAGAAGATATATCTCACAATGCAAATTCAATGATTGTCAAGCTCTGACCTTTGAATGACACTAGGGAGAGAAAGAGTGGGGAGGGAGACCAAAAGTGCCTATTCATCTTTTAGGTTTAGGTGTTATTCTTTTAGATTTGTGCCAAAAAAAATAAGTTTTAATATTTGCATTAGAAATATTTTTTTTTTTTTTTTTTAGTTTTTGTGTCTTTCAAGGGTATTAAATCGAATGAATGCTTGTCTTATTGCTCTCGTTTCACTTTGATTTCCTCTTGATTCCTTTTCGCTTGTATTATCATTGATGGAATCTTCAATTTAAAATCTAATAACTGGTATATAAAAATAGAGTGTCATTGATCAAGTTGTCAAGGCTAATTTTGAAAAATTTTAGGAGTAGTAAAAAAGGCAGGCTTCAACTATAATAAGAAAAATACTTTTCTTCTACTTGGTTATCTGTCTTTGATGATGCTCTTAATAAAAACTATCATAATATTGAAATCAAATCCAATGTTGTTGTCCCATCTAATAAAGAAGCATATCCAACGTTGCTAGAAAATCCAAGAAGCCACTTGCATTAGTCACCCTTTTTAAGGCATTTAACTTTAGGAATATATATATTTGTTCAACCAAAATTCTAACACATTAGATTAAAGTTATAAAAATGGGGTACAACTTTAGGAAAATGGTACTATAATCTTTGTAAAATTAAAGTTTTGGAGTGATAAGTCTCGATCATAATTGATTAAAAGAAATACTGAAAACCTTTGAAGTGTTTGAGGTTTGAAACTTAATCACTGTTTCCACACATCAATAACATTTATGATGTTATCTAAACCTAATTCCTTTTTATGCTAAAGAACCCATATTTAAAAGAATTTACCTCATCTTTTCTCCTTTTTTTTCTGTTTTTTTTTTGTCATTATAATTTTAATAATGGTTTCTCTAATGCATTTAAAAGGGAACTTCATAATTTTTTTAGTAGAGAAATCATAGGCATATACTTAAGATGTATTTTACATAGAGTTATTCCTTTTTGAAACTCAAACTTCTATGTAGAGTTATTTTTAATTACCATTATAAGATATAAAATTTGGAGTTAATCTTGATAGTTCCCTAAGTAACCCAATCTCTCTACTCTCTAGAATTGTTTTGAAGAAAATTTGAATTAAATTATGAAACATTACATTAGCCTTTTTATAGAGCTTAGCTGTGTCATGATTACTTTGCTAAATTGGAGTTATGATTGGAAGGTGGGATTTATAAGCTAGTTTATGATTTTGTTTATGTACTTGGTAAGTGTTGGGTACTGGGTTCAAATTGACTCATGTATGCTTGCTATGCAAATTTTTTGGTGTTGGCAGCAGTGCTAATAGGTTTAAGGTAGAAGGAATTTTCCAAGAACAACTTGTTCATATTCATTGATTACAAAGCCTCATATAATTGAAGTTATATAGACTTTCATCATTACAAACAATTTCATAAGTTTTAATCATTACAAGTTTGGATTTAAATTCAAATGCAAATTCAAATTTTAATTTTTTCACCTAACCTACCTAACTTGCTACTTATCCTTGCTTGCTTAGTTCGTTGCTTTCGATCCTAACTTGCCCATCTGCTGCTGTTGTTGCTGAAGTTGTAGGGTTGCAATGAGTGCCACATCTATATTGGAGACTTCAGTTTGAAGTTGCAGAGCAACAACACCAATCCTTCATTTCACCTCCTTGGTGTTGATGCATTGTAGCCCTATCTTGTCTCTAAGTTGTATAAACCTTCCTTTGCTAAGTGGCTTAGTAAGTATATCTATAAGCTAATTTTCTATTGAGTAGTGAGACAGAGTTACTTCATTCTTTTGCTACATTTCCTTAACAAAATGAAGTTTTATTAGAAAATTCTTTGTTCTTCATGTTAAATTGGATTCCTAAAATTTGCAATTATGGCTTGATTGTCACAATACATTGTTGTTGCTTTTGTTAAATTCACTTTTAACTTAACCAGCATCCTTTAAAGCTAAATCATTTAATTCACTCCAGTTGTCATAGTCATGCATTCAACCTTTGCTGTTGATTGAGCCACAAATAACTACTTCCTTGAATTCCAACAGAAAGCTCCTGAGCCTAAGGTAAATAAATACCTTGTTGTGCTCCTTATATCCTCCTGAGAGCCAACCTAGTCACTGTCGGTATAACCAACTAGCTTTCATTTAGATGATATGCTGAACATTATTGCCTATTTAAGTAACCCTTTTATGTGCCTAAGCACCCTTTTTGTAGCTTTTGCCCAAAAGTTCCTTGGCATGTTTTTGTCAAACAAAAGACACCTAGACATCTCCATGATGCTCCTATTTTTCCCTTCACTCACCCCATTTTGTTGGGGTATGTAAGGAGTTGTCAATTGTTACTTGACTTCAACAGCAATGTATGACTCTCTGAAGGTGCTTGAAGCAAATTTTGCTCCATTGTCACTCCTTATGGCTTTAATTTTAAAATTGATTTGATTTTCCACCAGAACTTTGAATTATTTAAAAATTGACAACAAATTCTAATTTTTGTTTCATATAATAGATCTAATAAAATATAGTTAGATCATTAATGAAAAACACAAAATACTTATTGTCATTGAGTGATTTTGTGTGCATTAGACCACAAGTGTCACAATATATTAATTGTAGCTTCTCTTTGCTCCTTAAGGTTAGATTACTTGAAAAGGGGATTCAAGTTTACTTTCCTTGTTAGCATGCTTGACACACAACTCCTCCCTCTTTCATCTTTAGTAAGTCAATTATCAGCTATTTCTTCTTTAGATTCTATAGCCTTGCATCTTGCACATGCCCTAGTCTCTTGTGCCATAAGATCTTGGCATCAAGAGTTGCCAATTTAGCAAAGCTTTTTAGATGTTGTAAGTTCACGTGAAAGCTTTTCTTTTTCATACAAATTGTTACAAGTTTTATGCCACATGAATCATAAATGGAGCATGAATTTATCTTTAAATTCTAAAGAATGCCCTTTCTCTAATAGTTGTCCAACACTCGAGAGATTTTGGTTGATTTAAGGCACATACAATACATTTGTGATGAATTTAGTACCTGTATGCAACTAAACCTTTGCTTTGCATTTGTATGAAATCTCCATTACCTATCCTAACTCTTAGAAGTAAAGCTTCTGTTTAGATTAGTGAAAAATGACAAGTTTGGTGACATATGATTTGTGTAACCACTATCTACCAACCAAATATCATATTCCTTTTGATCAGCTCCCTTTCCTACTTGAATAAGTGCTCTTCTACTTCTTTTTCCTCATCATAGGCTATTTGAGCTAATTGATGTTGTTTTAGTGCTTTATTCTTTGGACAAGCCTTCTTTTGATGCCCTTTTTCATTGTAACTTCTACAAACAATATCTGGCCTCCACCAATAATACTTGGGAAGGTGATTTACCTTTTTACAATGTGGACAACGTTGGGTTGATTGCCTCTCACTTGAGGTGCTGCATTCAAGATCTTTGCTTGCTTGCTTGCTTGCTAGCCACCTTGTTTCGTTTTTTTCTTCTTTTGTTATTCTTTGACTGGGAGAGCATCTTCAACTGCCTCCTCTTGCCTTATCCACCTTCTTTATTCTTGTGCTTGTAATGAAGCAATCAACTGTCCCAAAGTGATTTTGGTTAAGTCCTTAAAACCTTCCAAAGAAGATATCTTTGACTCAAACCTTTCTAGCAAGCTTACAAGTATCTTCTGCACTATGATTGCATCAAGAAGTTCTCCTCCTAAGAGCCTGATCTAATTGACTAGCTTGATCACTCTATCATTATATTCTTTGATTTTCTCAGTATCTCTCATTATCAGCAACTGAAACTCCCTTCTCAAGTTGAGTAACTACATGGATCTAATCTTTTCACTTCCTGCATACTCCTCTCTCAGTTTGTTCCAAACTTCCTGAGTTGTTTTATAGGCCATTATTCTATTGAAGATGACCTCTGTCATAGTTAAATGTATGCATGTCAAGGCCTTGATTTGCTTAGAGGTTTGCTCACTATGATTCTTTAGTTGTGCCACTATGGGGTTTACTAGAAGTGGAGCCATTGCAACTCCAATTTCTGTAACCTCCCATTAGTCAAAGGCCAAGAGATAGGCTTTCATCATCACAGTCCATTGGAGATAGTTTTCTCCAGAGAATTTTGGCGATGTTGGTGGAGTAAACTTGAGTGAAGCCATTTATGATGGAGCTTAGAGTCAATCTCTTTGGTTTTGTTTCTCCTGATGGGTTGGTGTTTCTTTTTTGTGATATGTAGTTCCCTCAAGAACACAAGGAAGTTGCTTTGATACCAACCTGTTGGCCCCTAGGATAAAATTGGCTCATGTATGCTTGTTATGCAAGCTTTTTGGTGTTGGCAATAGTGCTGAAAGGCTTAAAGGAAAAGGAGTTTTCTAGGAACAACTTGTTCATATTCATTGATAACAAAACCTTATAAAATTGAAGTTATATAGGCTTTTTTCATTACAAACAACTTCATAGGTTTTAATCATTATAAGTTTGGATTTAAATTCAAATGCAAATTTGAATTTCAATCCTTTCACTTAACCTACCTAATTTTAACTGCTACTTATCCTTGTTTGATTAGTCTATTACTTTTGATCCTAGCTTGTCCATCTGCTGCTGCTGCTGCTGAAGTTGCAAGGTTGTAGTGAGTGCCACATCTGCATTGGAGACTTTAGTTTGAAGTTACAGAACAGCAACACCAATCCTTCAGTAAGCAATCTCCTTTTCAGATCTCATCATTCATTACTTCTTTAGTCTTTGCTGTATAGGTCGTTGTTGTTGTTTGTTTTGTATTGAGTTAATCATACTGGATTAGATCTAATTTTTTGGGTTTTGGCTTATTTGTATTATGCATGTCTGCCTTCAAAACTTCTAGAAATCCATCTATTATTGAGGGTGATAGGAAAGCAGCGCGGGATACAGCAAAATCAACCTCTAAACCGATGCACAGTGGAGCTAGCAGAAGACAGTAGACCTTGTGAGCAATGTATAATGCTCGATTGCAGAAATAAACCAATGGTACAGGTTACTATTGGTAAGTAATAATCTCTTAATTTTGTTTTCAGCGGCTATAAAGAAGTGTACCAAGAAAGAAGAATCGCCCGGTAAGTCTTAGTTGATTACTTGATAAGAGTACTTTCAATTAACTAAATATGCAAACCAAATGAGAAACTACAAAATGAGAGAAAAATCGTGGCCTTACTATTAGTTGATTGCTTGTTGAGTAATATGTTATTATCTTATAGAGATAGAACAAAGAGGAATCCTGAGGTCAACAACTTGAATTAATGGATATATGCTTATTCTAGACCATAATAGATCACCAAATAGGTCATAAATAGAGAAATCGTTGGTTGGATACTTAGGGTCCCAACAAGCGATGAAATCATTCCTTCGAAATTTGTGAAAGAAAAAGTAATGAAATTGGAGGAAATATTTGGAAGCAAGAGTCATGGGGATGAAAATGTTTTGATTGGTACAATGAATACTGACACAACAGAGGAATAGTTCAAAAGGGTTTTTTTTTTTTTATTATTTATTGTTTATACTTAGAGTATATCTTTGCCCTACACTAAAGCCATGAATTACGCCACCTGCCAACTGTGGTTGAAATGCAGAAAAGCAAACAATATCATTGGGGGTCATATGCATTTGAGTGATGATATCATTCTAATGAGGCAAAGGATCGGAAAGCTGTGGGTGTCAAAGGTTGCATATTCATCCTCTTGCTAATACGTTGAAAAACTCTAACCACAATAATTATAATTTTTGTTTGTTTTATTTGGTGGTTGTACCATGTTAATTGATTTAATATTTAACTTGTGTAGTTATTCCATTTGGATCATATCGATATTGGTCAATCGATCTGCTAGAATGCAAGCAGTCGAATAAGAGT
Organism: Rhizophora mangle; assembly: GCA_037832345.1. NCBI lineage: Eukaryota > Viridiplantae > Streptophyta > Magnoliopsida > Malpighiales > Rhizophoraceae > Rhizophora > Rhizophora mangle. The sequence continues at coordinate 3,335,953 of JBAPLJ010002025.1, read as the reverse complement.
GTGGGACAAACGCGTCAGTAGCATTGGCCATCAAGGAAGACAAGTCTGGTTCGACAGAGTTTGGTGATACCCATGTAATGCTTCTACCTATATTTTCTTTTAGTTTATAGATTAGTAATGCACATGTAGTCATTAATATGTTCTAATTATTAACTTTTATGTCAAATTATGAAAATTTCTTACGGGTGATTGCACCTGCTCGACGATGGGATTAAATGGAAGGAAGTATGGGAGCAACATAATCAAGAGCCTCTTCATGGGGAGGTCAGGATGCTGTAAGGTTGAGCCCAAAAGGTTTATTGAACCTGTAATAAAATCAACTGCTTTATGTCATTTTGAATATCTGCATTTTGCATTCAATCGATAATAAAGTTTTTCGTTCGAGAACGCAAATTGAAGGACAAGTCTTCTTGGTTGAATCAAGGTCGTGGTGGGCCCAACTTCAGTCCCATCATAGGCAGCATGCAAAAATTCTCATGACCCTTGAAGCTGCCTTTGAAGCCGATGGACTAGCAAACGAAGAACTTGCTGAAGAAGATGAGAGCTCCTCCTCTGGTCATGATGAGGGAGATGGCGGGTAAGGCATAGCTGACTTGGGAAGTCTCTCTGCCACGAAGGTTGTGGCCACTAAAGGGACAGAGGCGGGGACTTCAGTGGGGCATGATGTTCAATGTCAGTTTACCTTGCCTCTGCAGCCACCCCTATGATATAACCTTGAAACAAGACTATTTGGGTACAATGTTCCTTCCCAATTCTGTTGGTCCCAGAGTGAGTTTCAATGGCACGACACTGGCTAGTAATCATCTCGTGACTTAGAGCCAACAGAATTCACTCATGCCGTTGAAGCACATAATGAGGACACATCATTGCTAGAGGAGAATCATGACATAGAACTTAGTGGACAAGGCTTGGCAGCCAAACCACCCACCCTTGATCTGGACCTCATTATAGAGCAAACTCACATGTACAGCCACAATAGGCGTGTACCCAAACGTAGGAAAAGTTTGCAATTTCCTTTTGTGGAGACTCAGACCCTAAAGAATGAAAGGATTTGCAAGAATGACAACAAAATTCTAAAAGTCATTCACAGAGGCGACAGTTCTTCACGAAACAAGTAAGTTCGTTAAAAATCCTGATGTATCCTTATTTGTATTTCCCATCTAGTTAATGTGATGGTTTCAAATTCCTCTAGCTCGTGGCTTGCAGTGAGGATTTTGAGAAACTTGCGATCGTCAGTGAAAGGTCTGTGACAAGGCTGCAGATTTGTAAAGTTGTTTCAGTTGGGGGGAAAGTGAATGTGGGGGTTTGTGCCTAACTTGCCGGCTCAAATCAATTGTCGCAGTTCGTCTTTTTATTATTGTAGTAGCGTATTACAGATGACCCATCATTTTTTGTGTAGTTCGTTATCATGGCAATTGGCTCCTCGTAAAGGATAGGTTTTGGAGTGTAAGGGACAGTCTAAACCCCACAGTGTGATGCACCCACTGTTCACCGTACTAATTGAAGTTGTTGCTTATTGATTACATATGTCTATATTGAACTTAACATGCCATTGTACAGTGGCAGTTTTTGATCTCATAGGCTATCATCCTTTGTTCCCTTAGATGCAGGCTAATCAAGCTATGAAGGCCACTCAAGAAACCTCGAGCCTAAAATTGAAAAGAAATGACAATTCCATAACAAACGAAATACAGACAACCGTGGATGAATTTTCTGCCTCTGAATGGGCCGCTTATTTTCGATATTGGTTTGGCGAAGATGTAAGATGTACACATGGACTAGGGTATTCATGTAAGTAAAATTGAAGTGGTTTTTTAAATGCCCTACAAGATTGCATGTAGATTCATTTTGTCATTATAGTTTGCTAAGATTGACTGTGGCCCTAAATAGCTAGTAATGTCCAATTGTTTGTGTGCAATTTCTTTTCCCAATTCTGCATAATGAGAACTAGTCAGCCATATGCATTGGAATTTGGGATAAAAATGTTGCTATATTCAATTCCTTCAATGGTCTCAACTCATTATCTGTGGAAAGAGTTCAGGAAATAATGGTAACATTCCTAAAATCCCAAACCTACTATTTGCTTCGATTCCTGTTTTGAGAGTTATAAAGGATCAAACTTCTTGACTGCCTTAGACCCCTCTTTTGACCTCAACTGTATTAATTGGGATGTCGTGGCACGACAGGGTTTCCCTACGCAGAGCAATATGTAAGTCACCAGAACTATCCCAAGCAACTTGTATAGAGTCTTTCTGATGTTGATATCTAACGTTTGGAGTTGCTATGCCGAAGTTCCATGTTAGAGAAGCTTCCTACGTAACAAAACGTAATTCTCCCTGAATCATGGCAGCAATGATTGCGAGATATAAATGTTGTTAGCGATTGAGCTTTGGAATGGACATTTCAATTCACGAACCTTACTCCAAGTAGTGTTAGTTCCAACCTTCTGCTGAAATTATATCTGAAATTATGCGCGGATTAAAAACTACTGAATCAAAATCAATTGCAGGCAAAGGCGTCAGTATTAACAGGCCAACATGTGGCCCTTCGAGTTGTTCAAGTTATAAAGCACGACTTAAATGCAAATCGTGGCAACATCCTTGAGTTGGCAAGCGTGGAGGATGTTGAAGATGATTAAGGGGACTTGGGAATAGTCTGCACAGTATGGAATTTGTGTATAACTTGGGACATGGTTGCAGCGGAAATGTGTTTCATCCGTTAGCATGCCATGCTGTCCATGATACTTGAAGTGTTAACAGCATATTTGACGCAGTATTTGGTTATAAAAAAAAAAAAAAGTTAACATTTGATTAATTTAAAAAAATAATAATTTTTAAATAAAATAATAAAAATAAAATCAAAAATTTTTTACAAGTGTTTATTCATTTAAATTAATTTGATTATTAAATTTATATATATTTATAGATAATACTGATTAACTAATTAAAAAATATTTTAATATAAATAAAAGAAATATATAAAATAAAAAAATTAAAATTCTTAAATAATCAAAATTCCTTTCCGAGGTATTCCAAAGGTGTAGCCTAGGCTAAAAAAAAGGGACTTGATACTTCAATTAGAGGAGCAACCCATTGGTTCACCAAACCCCAACCAAGCGTCACACATTTTCCAAGTTTGAAGGGATTCAGTGCCCAACTATTGACTCTTTCCAGACTTGCGTTATCGAAGTTGAACCAAAAATGGTTGTTACTGGACACCCACCACATGATGTTCGAATAGTGAAATTATACATAACAATCAAGTCTTTCAAAATCTTCCTTTAAGTTTATGGTAGTTCCTTGGCCCAAGAAGTTTTAAACTACTCGTTCTCTGTCAATCCCCTCTACTTGGGAAAAACTTGACCTCAAATTCAAATTAGATTCTAGATAGAGAGACTCATTAGTTGAATAGAATGGATAAATATCTGTAATATTGAAAGTCCTTGAAATACCCTATTGCCTAGGTATATTAATGATATAGGCATTATCATTAATTTTTTTCAACACCTGATAAAGGTTATACTTCTTAGGCTACAACTTATTATAGGAACCAACTAGGAAATCACTCCTTACAAAGGAACACCATCACCATGTCACCTTCCTCAAACAACTAGCTCCTTCACCTTTTTTTTCGGCAACTCTCTTGTACTTCTCATTGGTAATCTCTAATTTTTGTTTCACCTCAGCTTGGATAGATTGTACTTGCTCTGCAAAATTCTTAGTAGCAATGCTAAGGCTCGAAACTCAAGGAAGTTTCACCAAATCTAAACTATATTAAGAATATTTAATATAAATAATAGAGAAAGGAGACTTCCCTGTAACACTGTGAACTGCACTATTATAAGCAAACTTTACTTGAGCTAGGGCAAAGTCTTATTACTTTTTATCTCCATAAATGCTTCGAATGAGATTGCCTAGAGTTTTATTGAGTAACTTAGTTTGACCATTTGTCTAGGGGTGAACTATACCACTAAACTTTAAAGATAAATCAAATAGCTTCCATAAAGTAATCTAAAATTGACTAAGAAACCTAGAGTCACAATTAGTGGTGATGGTTTTGGGCACATCATGTAAGCGTACTATCACTTTAAAGAATAATTGAGCTACACTTGATGTATCAGAGGTCTTTTCATAAAGAATAAAATGACCCATTTTGGAAAAACTATCAACAATATCGTACACAGAATCCATACCACATTGAGTACAGGGTAAGTCTAAAATAAAATCTATGGATAAATCTTCCTAGATATTATCTAGAATATGTAAAGGCATATAAAGTCTAGTATTTTGTAACTAGCCCTAAACTATTTGACAAACATAGTACCATTGGACATATTTGCCAACATCCCTCTTAAATTGTGATCAATAATATTATTCTTGGATAACAACAATTGTTTTTTCACACCTAAGATGACTTGCAAGATTGCCTCCATGCAAATCACAAACAATCTTCTCCCTTAATGAAGATCATAGAATACAAAGTAGATTTTCATGCATCAGATAGCCATCATAAATATGGAAATCATTTACAGGTTGCTTCTAAACATATTTCCCTTAAATTATTGCAAAATCCTCATTGTGCTCATACAATTCACAAAGTGATTCAAATTCCAAAATTTCATTGCTCAACATGATTAATAGTGATGCTCTCCTACTTAAGGCATCAGCAAGCTTATTTTGTTGTCCTACCATATGAAATAGTCGGAAAGAAAACTTTTGTAGGAAGGAGGACCACCTAGCATGCATGTCATTACTTATTCACTTCTGACTATGGAGATACTTTAGGGTATGGTGATCTAAGTATAAGATGAACTCATGTCCTACCAGGTAATATTCTCAATGCTTTAAAGCTCTTAAAAGTATATAGAATTCTTTATCATATGTCGACCACCTTTGTCAAGCCTCATTAAGTGTCTCATTAAAATATACAACTGACCTCTTTTCTTGAGAAAAAACAGCACCAACTCCAACTTTACTGGCATCACACTCAACTTCAAATAGTTTATCAAAATTAGGCAAGACTAGCACTAGAGCAGTACATAATTTCTCTTTGTTGAGAGCAAAACATTGTTCATTGACATCTCCCCACCAGAACTTACATTTCTTAAGACGCTTAATGATAGGTGTCATGATAGTATTGAAATTACGAATAAACATCCAATAAAAGGTTGCTAGGCGGTGAAAACTTTGCACATCATTAACTATTTTGGAAGGGGGCCAATCTTGAATAGCCTACACTTTGTCCTCACCAACTTGGATACTAGTTGAACTGATTACATACCCCAAAAAGAGTAACTTTTCAACCATGAAACTACACTTCTTCAAATTCACATACAACTTATTTTCCTGCAGTACCATTAATACTTTTCTTAAGTGTAAAACATAATCCTCTATTGATCAACTATAAATAAGAATATCATCAAAGTATATAACCACAAACTTGCCAATAAAGGGGTGTAATACCTAGTTCATCAACCTTGTAAAGGTGTTGGGGACATTAAAGAAGACCAAATGGCATCACCAACCACTCATAAATACTATCTTGAGTTTTGAATACAATTTTCCACTTGTTTCCTAGTCTAATTCAGATTTGATGATAGCCACTTCGATGACAATTTGGAAATTGAGGCTTAGTCTTTTTAAAAATTTTTTGGCTAACCAAGAAGTAAAAATCTTGACATGATTGAACACAAGATTATAATCATGTGTGTTCACAAAAAAATTTATTTGCACACTATTTAGGTCATTCACATACCTAGTTGCTATCTTCTAAGGGCATAATGCCTTCTTACACTTAGCTCTAACAAATTGTTAGCAATTTTTTGTTTAATAGAAGTCAATTCTCTCCTTTAATGTATGTTTTATGGATGCCCTTTTAAAAGCATTAATATCTTCAAATAAAATTAATAGTTCAAAGTTTAGTTTTTCTTGTTCTAGATTATGGACTAGATATTTTCTTCTTCTTTACACCACATGATCTTAATCATTACTACCACTAGTTTCAAAACTACTATAGTTATTAGTATTATAGTAGTTAATGGCATCTCCATCACCTTCCCCATCATTAGTATGGTTCATATTAGCCTTAGTGTCACCCTCAAAAGCCCTCCAACCCTAACGTCAACCATACAAGTGTCTTCTTCTACTAGTTCTTTACTTAGTTTAAATTTCCTCACATCAACTCTAACTTCCTTTAGTTTAAAATCATAATCATCTAACAACATATCTGCCTTCATTATGCTTCTAATGTATTCTTCTTACGTAGGACCATCATTGTCAATCAAATTCTATGTTGCTCTCCCCATGTGTCATTCTCTAAACTCAGAGACTAACATGTTATCCCAATTAATACTAGCCAACACATCAACATCAATATAATATATATTTTTGTGCAATCCCTCAACACCTATTTTTCCATGCTACTTTTCATTTTGCTATCCCACATCTTCATCTTTTGTAGCCATATGGGCTCCAATACCTTTAATTGACCTACTAGCTTCTCTACAACATCATGTCCTAAACTATCCTCCCTTGTATCAACAATTGCTTCTTTTTTATTATGAATCGCATACACTTCAACTTTCTTGTGCTTCAATATAATATTACCAATCTCTACGATTATATTGTCTTTATTTTTTAAAACTTCAACCCTTTATCTAAACTCTCCTCTAGTGCTCTATAATATAGTTCTTTAAAACTTGGATACCCCAACACTTTGATCACTATATTTTGCATATCCTAATAATTGAGCCTATCAACCTTAACTAATATTTTATCTACGCTACTACCTTTATAATAAGTGTGTGGATCCTTATGCAATACACCATCATGGAACATATACATGACCTCATCAATATCAACAACAAACATAAAGCCCCAAATTATAAAAGAATACCCAACAAAATTTCAAACACAAATAGATAAACTCTATTATTTTTTAAGCTAACATGATTTCATACACGTGTATGAATATGTTCCCAAAAACAATGACCATCAAAAAAATACTTTCAAATTAATAACCATCTAAATACTTAGTTTTGCATCTATAGTTTTTCAATTGTTAAATTATAACTTGGCTATCAAAGTCTTACATCAATGTCTATTAGGACAACACTTCGAATATGACAAACATCAAATATATAAAATTACATACACCAACACACAAAGACCAAAGAAAATCATTTAACTAAATATAGACATTTAATACCTTGTCTAGAAGGATAAATACTCATGAATTTAGGAATATAAGGAAACATACAATAAAAAAAATAAAAAATAATTACATAGTATCTTTGTGCAATAATCTGACACAGAAAAAAGCTAATAATAGGAGATAAAGAAAACCAAAGGAAAAAAGAAAAATAATTTTTGCTTCATTTCAAAGTCACAAAACTAAACTAAAACAAATTAAACTTATAGTTTCGCTAAAGAGTTATAGTAATTACTTGCAACAATGAAAGTTGTTTTTTTATATGAATGTTTTTCTATAAATGGTAAGCATTGAGATTAGCCTAAGCATCAAAGAAAAAGACCAAAAATGTCAATGACTATTGTTTTTGGCTGAGGTTAGAAAAACACCCTAAATTGTACAAAAAAATCAAAGAGAAAGGATCAAAAATTTTTTTGCTAAAATTTGTAGTTTTGTTATATGAATTTTTGTTTTATTATATGTGTTATGTTATTTAAAAAACCATAAAAGAATTATTTTTTGATGTATTTTTGCACATTGACTAACAAACATAATGGTAGGCTCGCCTTTTGTCTTTGATTGGATTACATTAATAAGAATTCGTAATGTTATAACTAAACTGAAAATATTGAAAAATTTAAGACTACATGTAAAAAATTAAAAAATTTTTGGACAATTTTTAGGCTTGTCCCGTGTAAGGTTCCATTTAGTAATGATATTATGTTTCATTGAGCAGTGTGCCTTCTCAATTTTATGAATTCTTACGCTAATGTTCTACGAACCTTGTCTTGTTTAATATATAATGATGTGGTGATTTTTAGTGGTCTCAAACCGACTATCCATTATTTGGAGATTTGACCGAAAGGTAACTATGAAATTTCACTGACAATAAAAAAGCTTGGAATGGAATGTCAAAGAAAGGCTCATTCCTGTTGGCTCATGCAAATGAAATATAAGTTTTTAAATTGTCTTAAATTTTCAAATTTATCATATATTTTATGAAAGTTTCATATATATATATATTTCTAATTGGTCCTATATTTCAATGAAAATATCATACATATTTTTTTTTCCAAATATATCATATATTTAAATAAAAGTGACGTATATATTTTAATAAATATATGATACATTTTTCTCAAACCTCTTGTATATTCCACTAAATGTATCGGAGTCTATTCGACAAGTATCTATAGTGGCGGCTAGCCTTAAATTGGCGCTATCCCAATTTGTCAAAATACGATAGGTTTAACTAAGTTGTTGACTTGTCCGAACACACTACTACTTACTTGTAGAAGAGATACGATTTGGTTATGGACAATTGAATCTTCACCCCTTATGCTACTTCTCGACATAACAAGAAATAGGAAAACTTCTTTGATGGGATAAATCACACCCAAAATCTAATAAAAAAAAATATAATGCCAAAATATTGATAGAACTCGCCTATAAATAATTAAAGAAGTTGTGAGTTTATATCACAAATTAAGCTTTCAATTGACTCATCAGCCCACAGCTCTATATATATATATATAAGGACATTGTAAGTGTCAATATTACAATATTTGTATTAGAAGTTACCTATGACAAAAAGAAAAATAATAAAAAAAAACTTATTTAATACTTTGTCTTTTATATTGTGGGTGTAAAAATCTTTTCAATTATTATTGTCTTTGAGTGAGTGTGATGAATATATGTGATTCATAACCATTTTCATTCCATCAATTGTATTCTATAACACTTTGAGTGCATTGTTTTACACTTTGTGGGTAAAACAATTTTATTGATAGTATTATAGTCTCTTTTCAAATTAGTTTTATAATTAAAAAAAATCATATATAATTGTTATATTTATAGTATATGTTTACAAAAAATATCCTATTTAATTTTCAAATATGTTGTATAATTCACCTAAATATATCTAATATGATTTCAAATTTTTTTTTAATAATTTACTAAAAGTTTTATATATAATTCAAAAATTATTTATATAATTTACAAAATTATTGTATATTTCAATACAATAATTGTATATATTTTCTAATCATATTTTATAATTTGATACCTAATATTGTGATGACGAAGATTTTCAAAAAATTAAATTGTTGCATAATGTTTCAATATTTATATATACAGTTTTAAAAAATAAATATATTATATTTTAAATTTTTATGATAATTATTATTTTTTAATTTTAATAATATAGTAATAATATGCTGATTTATAAAAATTATATTTTATCTTATTATAATTATTTACTTAACATTATTTATTTTTTCAGCCTAACTAATGAGTCTTTATTTTAATTTTTGCTAAACTATACTAATATAAAAATTAATTACAATTTTAAGCTGTCTCGGCCTTGAACAAAAATAAAATGAGATAAATGTAACTATTCTCTCATATTGCTTATTGTTCTTTTTTCTTTTAGCCTTTTTCTCTTTAAAAAAAAAAAACCGAAAAACAGCTAAGTGGTCGCTTTTGGAGAAGTACGTGCATGTGGCATCTGGCCCCAGTTAAGTTATGGTACTTAGGATTATTAGTTTTTTTTTTTTTTTTTTTTTGATTTTAATCGTTCTCCAACCATGTTTTCAAGAGTATTGAGAATATATTATGGGATTTTCTCATCTCTTTGAATTAATTGGTAATTAGACAAGCATTGGGTTATAAATCTAGTCTTGAATGTATAAAGTAAGAAAGTGGGTTCTCCAACCACAGGTCGTGCACATGAATATTTTGGCTACCAAAACTTTGCCAATTCGGAGGGATGAGAAACTGAAAATTAAACGACATCCGATGATCAGAGCTTTCTAAGTGGAAAAAAAATCAGACTAATTGAGAAATTTAGGAAAAAAACAAGTGAAAGTTTTCTAATTTCAGTTTTCTACCTATCTCACTTAAAAATTCCCCTTGAAACCAAAAATATTAATTTTTAAGTGTATAATAGTCAAGTCTAACGATCACAACTAATCTCCTTTTTTTTTTTTTTTTTCTATTTAAAATTTCCAACCATTTAATTTGAAAAAAAACTCATTTAGTACGTAACAAAATTTGTATTAAATCATATACTATATTATATTATATATATATATATATATTTTTTTAAATTTAAATTATATTTTTTATATTAAAAATATTTTTTTTTTAAAAAAATATGAATTATTTTAAAATAAAAATTTACAAATTTTAATTTAATTTATATTTAATATATTTGATATAAATTATATACAATTATTAATATATTAAATTAATTAATTTTTAAAATTACCTTATATTAAATTAAATTGTTAACTACATTTAACTAAATTTATAAATTTTAATATTATAATATATATAAAATTTTGATATATATATCATTGTATTTTGCATATTAATATTGTCATATGATATATATTCATATTAAATTTTTTTTTTACTTATCACTAAATATTAATTTAATTAGTTTAAATTTAAGTTTATAATTTTTCAAAATTTAATAATTAATTTAAATTTAAAATTTTTCTTATAATTTGCTTTATTATTTATGTCAACAATCATTAATCATTTTAGATTTTTTTTTTTTTTAACCTTTGGGTATCATATCATTCCACTATTTGACATTTAGCATTTCTTGCACAATATTAGTAATTTTAAAATTTTATGGACTTGTTGCCCATCCACCAAATAGAGCCTTTTTGCAAAATGCAAACTTCTAATGTATTTAAAAGGCAAGGAAATCTTATTGGTCACAAATCTTAAAAATTGTGGGTTCTACATTTGAGCTATCTAAAAGTAAGTAGTGAATAAAATAAAGAACAAACTAGCAGAACACCCACATGTACATTTTAGCGATTAATGAGCTAGATCATTATTTCAGAAGTTTTTAGGTTCTACTTTTGAAAAGTTTACATTTTGTTGTGTAACTCACTAGACCTATAGTTGATACATAATTTGAATGTGTTTTTATCGTTTACTTATATGTTAATACTAAAGGTGACAAAGGTTGAGACAACCCAAATAATCCGATTTAGTATATAACTTATAATGATTAAAAGAGTTAATAACGTGTAGTTTAAAATACTTAAAATCAAAAGAGTAAAAAGTTTAAATTTAAAATAAACTAAAATATAAGTAATTCAAAATTTAAGTTTAAAAAATTTAAAATTCAAATAATTTAAATTTAAAATTTAAAAGATAAAAAATTAATATATAAATATGAAATTTAACAAATTTTAAATTTAAAATATTTTAAATTTAAATAATTTATAATTTAATAAATTTAAAATTAAAAATAATCTAAATTCAAAATATTTAAAACTTATAAACTCATAATTTAAAATTCTTATTACTTAAAATAATTAGAAACCTAAAACAATCTAATTTGAATTCAAATTGTGCTCTCTGACTAATTGTTACATGAGTTTAAATTATTTTTAGTAAATATTTGATATTTCATATATAATTAATTATTAAAATTATTCTTTAATTTTAGATTGATATGTTATGTGATAATTAATAAACTTGAAAATTGAAATTTATAAAATAAATATATTTTAAAAAATAATTATAAAATATTTATTATATTAAAATATTATTTTAAAATACTTTTAATTAATACAATATCAGTTAAAATATTAATAGAGTTGTTCGTATAAATAGAAATAAGATGATACTAAATGAATATGCCAGCTGCTATTAGATGACAAAGTCTATTAAATTGACCTCATATGAAAGTTTGCAAATAAAACGTTGAAGTTTTTCATTTGATAATTGTGCATGTGATCCTTAAACTAAATATCACTAAGATATCACATTAGAACCTGTATCCGTTGACCTCCCCTTTATGAAAGGTCACTTGCAGGGTGAATAATAAATATATTATGAATTATATAGACAAGTCTGAATGATAAGTAAAACTTCTGTTATCCTAAAATAATTAGAGAGAGGTTTTATTCTCTTTAATGAGTATTGATTCAGGAAGTTTTTGAACAAAGTTAAAATTAGGATACATAATGAGTTCTAACTTCATTCAAATAATTAATAATTATATTAATATTTGAAAACTAAGATGATTAATAATACAAAGTAGGTACTAATTTTATGCATTAGGTCTAATTCAAATACTAGTATGCTGAAAGAATCTAATTATACTAAGAGATCAACACATTGTAAAGTTGGTTAAATTACTGTAACATCTTAACATTGATATGTTAATTTTGAATATTTTTAAAATTATAGGTCAATTCTAACATATAAATATTAGGAATGAATTGCTGAAAACAGTAACAAGCATCCTAGTATGGTAAAGTTAGGAATGAATTCCTGACAACATTGCATATTATATCGTATGCAAAAAGTACTTAGGCCTTGATATCCAACTCACTTCATGCAGATGAAGAAATATGCTAAACATGAGATGAGAGCTAACTTCTTCTCCCGGACAGATTTCAAATCCAAATATTTTTTTAAAAGAAAAGCAATATGACAACTAGAATATGTGAGTATTCCAAACCGGATTTTAGGATCAACGAAATGTAGAAATATAAATACCCGTACCCGATAGACGGAGACAAGTTAACATCAATTTCAGATGCAGGGACTACTTTCCACTAAGATTTCACATTCTTATCTTCACTCAGACCCTTTTCTTTGCGTTCATCACCAACAGCATCAGTGACCAAAGTAATTGGTCTTTCATTGATCACTTCATCTATAAGACCAAACTCCTTTGCCTCTGTTGGAGACATAAAATAATCTCTGTCCATATTTTTCTGGATCATCTCTAGTGGCTGCCCTGTATGCTTCACGTACAATTCATTCAGTGAATCCCAAACCCGAACTATCTGCTTTGTGTGAATTGTCATGTCTCTTGCTTGCCCACTGTATCCACCTGATGGTTGATGAATCATAATTGTTGCATTTGGAAGTGACTTCCTCTCACCCTTAGCACCTGCAGCCAGGAGGAGAGAAGCCATGGAAGCAGCTTGGCCCAGACAAATGGTATTAATTGGAGATCTTACATACTGCATTGTATCATATATTGCAAGGCCTGCACAGGAAATTCATTCAAATGTAATCATAGTGGTCTGCTGAAACCCTGAGCCATGTCTCCTAAACTGTGGGTATGAGACTACAAGTATTTCAAGAGCATAAATAGTTTGTCTCATAGTATGTCAAACCAGATTTGATCTGCATTAACCTAATTCCTTTATAAATACAATAGCATTTTTAGGCTCACAATAAGCAATCAGTAAGAGGATTTTGCATTACGTTGGTGAATTTTCAATCATCTGTGATCACAGCCACCTTATGTTGCAACCATTGAACCCAAAAAGTCAGATAGATAATCTGAAAGAGCCTTGAAGGAGGCTACTTTGAGCACCAACATACATCATAACCAGGGTCACAAAGATCAAAGAAAGACTAACACTGGAATGCCTTAAAGTCAGTAAATGCCATCAGATATATGCATCCCATCACAATCTCTAAACTGCAGTTCTTGGTTACCCCTGTGGGAGATTCAATGGTTCTTTCTCACTCACATAAACAGGGTTCAATAAAAGTGGAGGTCAACAACACATCATACTACTAATTAGCTCTAAATTTCCACAAATAGCCAACCAAATCAATTAATGCTGACCTCAACAAGGGAGAAGTGGGACATGAAATTCAGTGTACTTGAAATCTTGAATATCCACCCAGCCATTTCAAGAGAAGAAGATGACAGAAAATGATTCAAAACTAACTGGAAACAATGCAAGGCTGTGAGTGTGCTCAATCTGCCAGCATATTCCATCAATTATGTAGATGAAATTTACAGTAAAATATTCAGATGGGAAGAACTAGAAGCCACTGATCTACCAATTAATGCCAACGTGGGAATGCCAGAACTCCTTTTTGAAGTAAAAATGAACAATTTATAAGGATACAGAGATTGATTTATAACTGGCCAAAAACAAGCCCCAAGGCATGGTAATCCCCAAGTCCTATGGAACAACTAAAATATATCTTTGTCCATTGCTGTTAATTAGTCCTATCATTGCTACAACTTCTTACATCATCCTTCAATCCAAAAACTCAGGAAAAACAAGAGTGCTCCATCCAATAAAACCCACCATATTGCAACCAACAGAAAAATTAAAGCACATTAGCTTAAAACCCCCACACCCCAATAAATGAAAGCTACAAAGAGTCATTCTATAACAGTCATAATGTCTCAATTGAAGTTAGATGAGAAACCATAGCATATACCCATATGTACACATGCAAATATACACGAAACATAAAGTGAGTGCGCATGTGTTTGTACCAAAAAAAAATAAAAATTAACAAGAAAAAAAAAAAAAACAAAGTGGGTATATATTACAATGGTATGAGCAGAAAAAAGGAAGAATACGGAAAGGGAAAAGAAATTGGGGGGAGGACCTGCAGTAACCTGGCCGCCAGGGGAATTGAGGTACATGTGGATGGGCTTGGAGGGGTTCTCTGATTCGAGGAAGAGCAACTGGGCAACCACCACATGGGCGGTGTCGTCGCTGATGGGGCCATTGATGCACACAATCCGCTCCTTCAAGAGCCTCGAGAAGATATCGTATGCTCTCTCTCCTCGGGAAGAGTGCTCTATCACCATCGGAATCAAGCTGTAGGTCCGAAAGCTGCCGCTGGCTCCCCTGAGAGCAACAGGCGATGATGAGTTTGGGCTTGGCCACAAGGGGAATATGTTCCTGGCGGCTGAGGAGAACAGCTTGGCCCTGGAAACGAGACCCCTCATGGCGGTATGGGTCTTGAAACGGAGAGATTCCGGGGGCGGCAGCGGCTGCGTTTGTGGAAAGCGAGAAAGACTGGGGTTTAAGAGCGAGTTAATTTCAGAGGCGCCGTTGATGGAGGTTGACATTAAGCCCTTTCGATGGATTGGGCTCGCGAGGGGATCGCTACCGCTGCCTGCCTCTATAATGTTAATAATGTATTCTAAATATTGCTAATTCAATATTAAATTTTCTTATTGATGGTTGTTTTTTTTTTTTAAAAAAAAAAAAAAAAGAGATTGAGGCTAATCTATCCCTGTGTCCTACTCTCCGCTGGCCTGCATGTCGTTTAAAGAAATATATATATTTTACACATTAAATTTAATACATAATTATATTTTACATCCGTGTTTTTATAAATTACAAAAAATTATATCAACAACTTCCATTAATGGACTATTAATGAAAATTACTTTTATTTCCGAAATTGTTATTAAAAATGACTTGAAGAAAAAATCAAAATGACCTTATATAATCACTCTTTCCTTATATCTTACCCTACAATTATCATTTTTTTTTTTCTTCTCCTTTACCATCATCTGTACCCTTCTACTACTCATATTGCTACCAGTACCACCCATTGACTCCTCCTTTAAAATCTCATTTATGTAAATCTTACTTGATTACCTTATTCTTGCTTTTTCGTTATCACCATCTCTACTCAGCCATTACCATCCTTTTCTCTCTCTCTCTCTCTCTCTCTTTGAAACTCCACCTATCTTAATGTTAGTTTAGCATTTGTAGTCTTCCTCTTTCACCACCTTCACCTCTAGTCACCTACTACCATCTTTCCCTCATTCTCTCATTCTTTCTTTTTTTTTTTCTCGACTTTTTCGGCTAACTTTTTTAATTTTATTCTCTCTTTTTATGACTAGTTTTAAGGGTGTATATACTTGCTTGGATTGAACATATGATAAAGAAGGTGATTTATATACATGGGCTTACTCGGGGTGTTATAGAATGATAATGCCACTGAGAACTTTGTATCTGTTTTTTTTTTTTTTTTTCCTCGTCACAGATCTCCCCATTTAGTTTTTGTGTCCCAAAAAACTCAAAGCTCCTGCTCTCTCTAGACTGACCATTTTTATTGTCATTTTTCATATTTTAAGCTTGACAATACCTCAATCACTAGTTTTGGGTAGGATTTCTAGTATCAGAAGCCAAGATTTGGCTTCAAAATGAACTTTTTTTTTTGTTGATTTTGGATTGGATGTGGTAAAGATAGAAGGCAGTGACCTCTGGCTATGAGACGTCACTGGTCTCTAATCGATGCACGGAAGGAACCAACGAATAGATCGTCGTTTACTGAGTCCACCGATGTTGGTGTTGTGCAATGACAGTAGCCGGACGTGGCGCATATCTGAGGTGAAACAGGTGGCGTCATCCAACTTTGAGCTGACAGTTGGCGTGACCCCAAGCTCCGTTTGGCGCATAAAGAGAACCATTCGACAGCACCGCGTGCAACGGGTGGAGCTTCTAATGGCTGGTTTATGCGTTTCTCGACCTCCTTTCAAAGCGTAGCCTTCGACGACATGTAAATCGATGCGTTGTGACTTGGTTGGTGGGGTTTTTTTTTAATGTTTTTGACCACCTTTTTGGTGGCCAGTAGGGGTGCCGGCGAACTCCTCCAAGACAGAATACTTGATTTTTGGTATTTTCTCCACCCCTTTGACTCATTTTGTGCTTTTTTGTTGGTATTTTCTTATTTTTTCAAATTTTCAGTATATGTATGCATGAAAGAAAAAAAAAAAAATGAAGGCAAAAAAGCAAATTGTACTAATATTATACCTCTTCCTATGTAGAGAGGCCCTTGCTAGAATGGAGGAACATCACCATAACTTGAGATAAGTGTTTTATTGGGTTAATTTTAGTCATTGTGTGAGTGATTGTGTATTGTGATTATTTGTTTGTGGGGAGTTTTAGTCTTTTGCTTATTGATTTTATTGAGACAAATTAATTGAAGCCCTTTTCAATAGTCCCTAACGCTTGTGTGGGTGGTGAAATATTGGCCCTAGATTGGACCTTTGGTAATTAATACATGGATTTGATTTCATTTCTTGATTTTATCATGATTTTAAGCTCAATTTGAACCATTTTATGTGTGATTATATCCTTAAAAAGTGCAATAAAAAAAAAAAAAAAGAATCAAGAGGTCTTATAGTCTTGATGTAGGTATCTTTGTTCTCATTATGGTTGTTTGCAAAAAGTAATCTCTCTTCATGGGTGGTAGCTTGAAAATTGTTTTGGCAATTTTGTGATATTGGCCATCTTTTATTCACTTTGTCTCTCCTAGCAACCTTTTGATTCACTTATTATGTTGGCACTTGATGGAACTTTTAGGGGCCAAAATGATGGCTTTCCCAATTAATGCTCTCACTCTTAGATGAATTTTTTCTTTCTTTTGCTTATTGACATCTTATTTGCCTCATTAGTGAGACTTGGTTTTATAATGAAATTTGCCTAATATCGACTATTTATTTTTGATTACTTTTGTTAGATAATGTAGATTGACTTGCCTTTTGATAAGTGATTGAGATTGATTTCCTTTTAATTAGACAACTAGAATTATCTCTATATTTAACATTGTGTGGGCCTTTGACTTATAGGATTTACATTTGGATCAAGTTACTATGCCTTGTAGAAAGGGTTGATGGATTGATATTACTACATTTGGATGCTTGGTTTGGGCTCTTTGAGAAGGGGAGGACCTCTTTTTGTGGTTCAATAATGCAACTTACACCCATAAGTAATATTTTTGCTTTCGATTTAGTATAAGGACTCAAAAGGTCACCAACTCTTTCTTTTGGGATGAGTATATATTATAATTATACATTAAATTGTGTAAACTAATTTACAGCAATATGATTATTATTTTTTTCATTTATTTTCATTTTCCATTTTTGTTGCTTTTTGCTCTTTTTTTTTTAATGTCTTTTTTCATGCCTAAATGCATAACTCATGATCTAAACGCAACCCATAAACATGCCTTATCACGTCTAAAGAGAGTAAGTGTGAGATGTTTCTTAATTAGGGCTAACAAAATAGGGGCACACACCAATTATCCCCTTTTGTAAGTTACTTTGACACAAAGGAATGAACAAAGAATTTCTTGGATCCCTATTTTGTTTGCCTCTTAAATGCATGTGTAACAATGCTTGTGCACTTAAGATTATGAGACAAGCCTACAATCCTTACTTAGTTGAAACAAAGCAGTTGACTACTATTTATGTGTTGGAGGTGATTTTGTTGATCATAATAGAGTAAAAGTACTATTGGGGGAGTTATGATATTGTCAAAAATTACACTACTCTTCACTAAAGATTTTTATGGTTCATAGTTTAATTGATGTCTAATTAGTGGTTCCACTAAATGGTTAATTTTCATAATATGTGAGGATTTCATGACATGCTTTAACCATTGTCAATAGAGTTTCCATCCACTCTTCTTAGTTAAGAATACATTGGAATGCCTTTTAAGTTTGATTAAAATGGTTGTATTACCTTTTCTCTTGAATTATTAATGCAGAATGCATTCTTGAGCTGGTGTTGAACTATATATAACCACCATTCATAGTCAAAATTTTGGTAGTAAGATGACAAATTGCCTATACTTGCTCAAGGTGGTTCCCATTACCCTTTTGTTTAGGTCGTTAATGTAGGATGCAATGTTGACTCACATAAAATTACTCTTAATTGCCATTTATAGTTAAAGTTTTAGAAATATGCTTGGCATGTTGCTTGTACTTGTTAAAGGTGGTTGCATTATCCTTTTGTTTAGGTCATTAATGCAAAATATAGTCTTAAACTTGCATAAAATTGTCAATATCATTGGTTATGGTTGTTCACGTATGCTTAGACTGACTTAATGTTGCTAAGGGTTTGCCTTTCTTAATCCTTATTTATTATTTGCATTCTTTCGAAATATATTTTGTGAAGATAGCATTTTTCTTTTCTAGCTCTAGCTTGTCATAGTTGATGATATTTCCTTATTTTGGTGTCTCTCACTCGCTATCATGCCTTTTAATTTTACTTTGCCCTCCTTTTCAATTTTAATATGCTACTTGGAGTTTTTATGACTTGTAATCTATTGTGAAGGTGGAGTTTCTTTTCTCTTTGATTTTGGAGGGGTATGCCTAATTTGTTGGCTTATGTCATGCCTTTTGATTTTACTTTGCCCTCTTTTACAATTTTAATATGCTACTTGGAGTCTTTATAATTTGTAACTTGTTGTGTAGGTGGAGTTTCTTTTCTCTCTAATTTTAGAGGTGTATGCCTAATTTGTTGGCTTATGTCATGCCTTTTGAATTTACTTTGCCCTCTTTTTCAATTTTAATATGCTGCTTGGAGTTTTTATGACTTGTAACTTGTTGTGAAGGTGAAGTTTCTTTTCTCTTTGATTTTGGAGGAGTATGCCTAATTTGTTGGCTTATTATTTCAATCTTATGAGGAACCTTGCTAATTGGTGTTGTTTGAAGGCTTTCTGACATGGTGTTATGAAGAACTCTTTATATCTTTAAAAATTTTAAACAGAGAAATGTAATCTATGTTATGTTTACTTTTTAAATGGTTATTGGCATATATCAGATAAATAAATATGATTATTTCAATTGCATTTGTGTCAGGGTTCAAAAGAAAGCTATTTTTTATAGGATAATTAGTTTAAGAATATTAGGAAATGACAACTTTTACACTATTGGTTAAGAGAAGTGATGCATTTAAGGGTAAAGTGACTAAAAGATAGTTAGATTGTGTTGTAGGGATTTATAAAGATCGATAGTATAATTAGCAACTTGGCATGATGCTGGTCCAAATGCCTATCCTATGCAAATCTTGTTTGTATTGTTATATCTTACATCCTTTTTTATCTCATTCATTGTGTTTCCATCTCAAGCCAATGTACTTCACTCTTGACTAAAGGCTTAGGCAAAATATTTTCTAATTGCATTTAAGTTTATGAGATTTGACATATCTTAACTATTAATATTTGTCATATTTAGTGCTTCACTTGAGAATGTTTTTTTACCATATATGGACCTTTAAAGTTTGGTGTTCACTTGCCTCATAGGTCAATCTGGTTTAATACTTGATCTAGAATTGATAACAAAGGTTGCTCATTGTTTTATTGTTTATGTTGATGGCATTATTTGTGATGAAATGCTTTGACATACATAATGACATATGATGTCATTCTTAATGAATTTGATGACCACTTTTTTGGTGACATTTGCATAAGATATTACTTCAACCCATTTTATAAAGTAGTTGATTGTCACTAGGATGAATCAATGCCTATTAGATTCTTTTGGGGCAATGACACTAATCATATTTATTCCCCACATAAAGAATAACCATGGGGATGTAATGACATGCATTGGAACAAGTGTTGTATGTATCTTGTTAGTATATATCTAACATTTGTGACATTTTTAGGCATGCTATAAACAATCTAATTCCATAATTGACTAATAATACTATGCTCCTAAGATCTTTCTAACCATAGAAAGGTCATTAACATGTAACCTATATAAGCTCTTATGCACTTCTTTCAAGATTATTTTTGCCTTAATTACATCTATACATTACAATAAGACTGAGTTATTGTTATGTTTATAGAGGATGTATTTACTAAGAAATTCATTACTAACCTTCATAAAGTTCTTTTATCATTTTCATTCATGCCTTTAGATACTATTGGATCTTAAAGTAGTGCCTTATGTCATGATACCAAGGCTTACCACCTGCCTTCTCTTTTATGTGCATGCAATGAGCAAGAATGTGATGAATATTGATATGGATCACCTAGGTATTGACTTTAGAATTGATTTTGTTCATTACTACAAAAATTGCCTAAGCATTAGAAATCTGATTGTTTTCTTAAGGCATGTAGTTAAAAGTGATTTGATTGAATTGTGTCACTAACTATTTGATTTACTAGTGATAGGGAATAAGTTTATGATCTCATGTTTCTCATTCACCCAATAATTGATAGATGACCAATGTTGAGTCACTATATACTTAGAGATTTTTGGCTTTCATTTTCGAAGCATACAGTAAACCTATTGCACATGCTTTGTATTTTGCCATATTGTTGGTGCACTCAAATTGTAGTTTTGTTGTAATTTAATATTGTTTTCCCTTGGGAAAGATGAGAATTGCCTTTATTTCATGCCCTAATGCATTGAATGCTCCATCCAACCATATTTTCCATTTATTTGTCGCCTTTTTGCTATCTTCATGAGTCTAATCCACTATTAGGATGTCTTCATCCAATAAATCAAATTACATTGGCTCATATTCAGAAATGGCTTGATTTACTAAGAAATTTATTGTTATACTACCATTAACAACTTTGTGATTAACATATTAAATGTTATATTTTGATAAGGGAACGTGACAAAATGCAACTCATCTTGACAATGCTGAATTTTTAAAGGCAAATTTGGGTGGATCATCTTTAGCAATAAGTCATGTCATATGACACAACATATATTGCCAAAGTTGGTGAGCTGCTTATGCTAAAATGCAACAAATCTCTTCCAAATGCAAATATCGTGTCTTATGACCACTAAATCTTTTGCTAAGTTAATACATGACCTTTTCCTTTCTACTTATTTCATTGTGTTGTCCCAAGACACAACCTATGCATTGCCATTATATGGTGTAATAAATTATAAGAGGTTTATATGGACCTGATGACCCTAAAATCAAAGGGTTGGAAAGGTAATTCTTGACCTTGCTGAAGGTTTCTTGACATCGGTCATCCCATCATCTCAAATTACTTTTTGAAGTATCCCAGATATAGGTTTACATGTTATAGTTGATTGGCATATAAATTGGATAATATAATTAGTTTTTCCAAGGAATCCTTATACCTTTTTTAGTGTAAAAGGTGTGGGCATCTCAAATTACCTTTTTTGATGCCCCTCTAGCTTATTATGAAACCTAGTAGCTTGCCCAAAGTTGCTCCAAAAGTACATTTGGTAGGATTGAGCTTAAGCTGAAACATGCTTAACTAGCTAAATAACTTTTTAAGGACTGTTAAGTAATCTTTGCTTGCTTGGAATGTGGTGATGGTGTCATCAATATAAACCTTAGTCTCTTTATGCATCATATCATAAAATAAAGTAACCATTACCTTTTGATAAATGGCACTTGCATTGTTGAGGCCAAATGACATGACCTTATAGCAGAAGGTGCCCTTTATTATAACAAGGGTGGTTTTCTCCGTGTCTTCAGGTGTCATCTTAATTTGATTATAGGCTTGAGAAACAATCCATGAAGGAAAACATTGAATGACCAATAGTATTCTCCTCAAGAAGGTTGATGTTTGGTAAAAGAAAGTTATCTTTTCAACTTGCTTTATTTAGGTCCTTGTAGTCTACATACATATGAAACTTGTCATGCTTCTTTTGCACCAATACAATATTAGCTATCCATTATGGGTAATTTTCCACTTGAAGAAAATTAGTATTTAGTTGCTTTTTAATTTCTTTCTTGATTTTTAATAGGACGCTAGATTTTGTTTTCCTGAGCTTTTGACGTACGAGTTGTCTTGGGTTAGCACATCGAGGATACTTTCAATCTAATTAGGCATTAGAGATTTGATGGGATTTCTTTATTGCTTAGGTTGTCTAGGGTTAGCACAACGAAGGTACTTTCAAATTTGGCCTTAAGACTAGTGCCAACTAAACTATTGACCTTGTCTTCAAACATTTTAAATGACAAATATAAAGTTATATTAAATGAATGAGTATTTTTAGGATAGTTCATATGTATAAAAATGATGGTATAAACATAATGATGAAAGACCACTTATTTTATTGCATAGCTTTGGTTTATATGGTTTATATGTATAAACATGATGTAGGATCATGACTATAAGTGTAAATAACATAAACATAAGTTATTAGCTAGCATATGATAAAAGACCACTTATTTTATTGCATAACTTTGCTTAAATGTCAATGACATCAATAAGTAAGGGATTTAAATTACGTTACTTTGCCAAAGGTTCAAGCAATTAAGGAATCTTCCAAGCTCACCAATTACTTGTAGAGGCATTTAGGTTGTATGGCTAGATTGATGGAATTAAGGATGACTCCTCTTTTTCCTTTATAGAGATCACATGAATAATTAGTGTGCTGAGCTCAATAGTGGCTTTAGTTGTCACATCATAGTCATCATGGACTTGATTAATGAATGTTGCATGTTTTAGTGGTGAGTGAGGGGAACTGCAAGCTCATTTACCCTATCTTCCTAGTATCCTTGGATGACATTGTCATAACTAGGCCAATATCTAATGCTAGAGTGGTATTATTGTCTATTGGATTGTATAGGAGTAATGATACCTTGGAGATGTTTTCCAATTTCTCTACCCAAGCATTAACCATCATTCATCATTACTTTGGTCACATTTAGCAAAGCTTTAAATATTAAGGGTGACATCTTGAGAAATGAATCCTTGACTAAGGGGTAACATTAGCAATTTTGAAGGATTGAAAAGCGCATTCTAATGCTTATTTAGCTACCTCAACATAAGGTATTTTTGGACATCTAGAGATAAACAAATTATATTATGGTTGGACTTCTATCAACTATTTGCCTATAATGAGTTTCACTTTTTAATGCAACATAAAGGGAATGACTCTTATGGCATAGATCTATAGGTGACCTAATTGGTAATTGTAGGTAGCCTTAATGTCCATGACTTGAAAGGGTATGTTGAAAGTGCATGGCCCTGCCTATATTATTAACTTTATGGTCCTTATGATTTCACACTTTGTACCATCAAATGCGTGAATGAATAATCATGTGACTAGGTGTCATGACAACAATGTCAATTGGTAATTATTCCAAAGTGACTTTAGGCATAACATTTGAGGATAATCCATTATCAATGAGGATACAGGACATGTTACAACTATGACATA
The DNA here is from genome assembly GCA_037832345.1 of Rhizophora mangle. NCBI lineage: Eukaryota > Viridiplantae > Streptophyta > Magnoliopsida > Malpighiales > Rhizophoraceae > Rhizophora > Rhizophora mangle. Next base: position 3,312,052 of record JBAPLJ010002025.1, on the reverse strand, counting down.
TGATCGAAATATGTAATGTCTTGGTATGGTTATGACCCTCAATTGGGATTTCTTTGTTTAAAAATGAGATGTAATTATTTGTCATAATGTTAAAGATGATGTAATCAAAGTTGGCCATGGAAATATCAAGAGAAACTTATGCCTTGTTGAAAATGTGCAACAAGGACTTTCAATGAGACTTAAAGCTCTTTAGTAAAAAAAGGATTAAGTTTTTAGTTAGGGTTCAACTAAATTGCTTAACTACATTATACTCACTTTACTTGTTATATTTGGGGAGCATCCCATTATCCTTATCAGTGATAGTTTCCTTAGCTCGAGTTTCTTGTTAGATGACCTTGCTTCTTCATCATTTTGAGAAGGGATTTCTTTGACCTCATCCAAGATCACAATGGTATTCATTTTCTTTTGCTTGAGCTTGCTTACATATTTTAGGGTGTACCATCTCCTACTTTAAGTGATGCCCTTGAACCTTGTGATGTCAAATGTTGCTGCAAACATTAACTTTGGTATTGATATTTGATTATGAAAGTGCACCTGATGGTTGTAATCCCACTGGATTGCTTTACTACTCTAATAAGGGTAATAAAACATTGGAGGATATGGGCCTAAGTAGTCAAGTAAAATATTTTTGGTGATACTAAGTTTCTTAGATGACAAAAAAGTGGGCTTCTTTGTGTTAGCATCTTGATGATACCAATCTTAAGGAAAATGGGTTCTAGTCTTTGGCAATCATTGTTTAGGCATTCCTCAACTTGATTTATTGCCTTATGATCAGGATAAGAATTAATGTTGATATTAAACTTCTTTTTATCTTATGAAAAGTCAATCTAACATTTACCCCTTAATTCTTGGACTTTACACTTAAAGGTTTAGCAATTAATAGTAGAAAATTCAATTTGTCCACCATGTTACTCTCACACATGGCATTGACATTGTACTAGTTGAAATAGGGCAATTTCAATTATTTCTTAGTTATAATGGCAACTAATTCAATTTTATCAAGCCAAGACAACAACTTTGAATATGACACTAGTATATGGTCAACTTTCCTTCATTTTTTTGCCTTATGGGGTCAATTTGATTATTTAGAGATACTGGCATGGACATTTGGCTAAAGAGGCCATGGTTAAGGGCTTCGATATGAAAATTGAGCTGTTATGCTATAAGGTTGATACCACTGTTGAGGGTTTAACTATCCTTACATGTTGCTAAATGATTGGTAAATAGGACATTATCTTGATTAACTATCATATATAATCACTTAGTCTTCACATTTTTTCTTTATGGCTAAACCAATTTTCTCAGACATTGCCAAGTGATTTATAGTATCAACAATTTTATGTATGTCAGCTTTCAAATGTACATAGTCAAGTGTTCTGTGGGTAAATCCATGCCATGCCATCGTACTTTTTAAATTTCAAAAACTTAAATTTGGGTGGAAGGACTACATCTTGAACTAGATAGAGATTTGATACTTTTAAGAGAGCATGAATGTTGTTCCTTTTGATGGCCTTGACTTCCTCTTATAAGGGGCTAACTTTCTATTTCACAGAATGCTTAGTGCTTCTTGTCAATTTTTATTTTTTTCAATTCAAGAGTAACTTTAAATTTGTTGGGTGTGGCTTTAACAAGGTGATGTGTATGAGTCATGTCCAATGCATACATTTTAGTGCTTGATGATTGCATAGTTGTTGTTTGTCCTAAAGAATGATGCATGGTAGACTAAGAGTAGATGAAGGGTGCTGAAGAAGTTCATGACACTAAGGTTGTTTAAAATAGTTCATTGGCTAAAGTAGGAGAGTTTTCTTAAGAAAACTATGTCTTCCATGACCATCTTTCCTTCAGTAAATGCCTAGATTATTTGTTATATTCGCTTTTTTAATTCCTTGATTGAGGCCTGAATCTTGTTCATGGGATTGACTAATTTTTTGACTTTGTCTTCCATTTTTCTTTTATGTGATCAAGTTAGAATTATACATCTCATTAATTGTTGGCTCCTTATAATTTGTCAAATTGTATCTTTATTTAGGGTGGACAAAATAAGGTATGCTTAAATGGATTTCATGAGATGCCAAGAGAAACTTACAAAGGAAAACACATGATATATGTTTATACAACAATTACAAAGTTAAGGCATGAATCATAAAGTATTGCAATAAGGACTAAAAATAAAATGATGCACAAGGTAATGATTAGGTGGGATATCTTAGATTTCTTGTCTTATAAAGGATGGATCTAATAGAGGATGACTTTACTAATGTAACAACATAGTGTGTGGTTTAATGGATCTAAACTAGACTAAAGGTCCTTAGAACGTTCCCTTTCTTGTCATTTAAGGCTTAAATGGGAGCTACTAGTTTGAGTGAAAGATTTCATGACTACCTTATGTAGGAGTCAGAGGCTTCACTAAGTACTTATACTTTCCTTTGTCTAAGTTATGAAGGGTATAGTTCTAAGCCTTTTTAAGTGTGTGTAATCGAGGTTATGATGAAAATAACAATCATAAATATTAAAATGAGTAAGGCTAACAATATATTGAGTAAGAAATATGAAAGTGTAGAAATAAAGTTAGAGTACCTTGTCTAACAAAAATTCCCAATGGAGTCACCAAGCTATTGTAATGAGCTTTCTAGAAGGTTAAGTAGCTTGTCTTATAATTACTCAATCTACTTTACTAGGATTCATCAAGGTTTGGTAAAATGGTTATGTTTGGTGGGATGACTTTGACTATCTCTATATTTAACATTGTGTGGGCTTTTACCTTCCAAGATTCACACTTGTATCAAGCTACTAGGCATTGCAGAAATGGTTGATGGACTGATATTACTACATTTAGATGCTTGGTTTAGGGTCATTGAAAAAAGGAGGACCTTCCTTTGTGGTTTGGCGCCCCTTTGTGGTTTGGTGATGCAATTTATACCTATAAGTAATATTTTAACTTTGGGTTTAGTCTAAATACCCAAAAGGTCACTAACTTTTTTTTTTTCTAGATAAGTATATATTGTAATTGTATATTGAACTATATAAATTAATTTGCAACAATCGGATAGTTATTTTTTTCTTTGATTTTCATTTTTGTTGCTTTTTGCTTTGTTTTCTTTTGCTTTTATCTTTTATGCCTAAATACATAACCCACGATTTAAAATGCAATCCACAAACATGTCTTGCACATGTCCAACAAGAGTAAGTATGAGTCCCTTGTTAATTAGGGCAAGCAAAATAAAGGTAAGCTTTTATGAAAGCCTTTCCTCTCTCCACATTAAAACTTAAAGAAAGATTTAATTTTTAAGTGTCTTTTTAAAAGAAGAGTAAAAGACAATTTGTAAATTTTGGTGAGATACTCAATTTGTGTTTTTAAGTGAAAAGGAGATGGCCACCACCATGATGGGAGGAAATGAGGGTAGTGAGAGGTTATACAAGGGTATAAGGATGACAATGTGGGGAAAGTCATTGAAGTGCTTTGAGGATGACTGATTTCTGGCTTTTTAGATTATATGTAAGTGTAAAAATGTTATTTAACAATTTTGGTCCAATGTCACTGACATCTGTTAATCATGGTATTTTTTTTATAATTTTTGAAAACTTGAGATATGAAATATAATTATGTCCTAAACTTAGGTTGTAAAATATAATTTTTTTTTCTACTTTTTGTCTCTTTTATGTATTTTTTTAATAATTATGATTATTAATATGTAATTTATTAACAATGGATCAATAATAAACATTATATTTCAATCTTTAATAAAATTACATAACTATGTCTTGATGACAAACAATTATATAGTTTTTACAATAAGTAATCATAATACTAAAATCAACATTAATATTATCCATTAGTTATTATATTGTTGTCGTAAAGTTTATATAATAACATTTTAAATGTGAATCACCTAAAATAATTAATTGCAACTAATCTTAATTTAAAATATCATTTTCATGATCATTTTCAATTTAAACATTTTCATCAATATATTGTAAATGAAAGAGTTCATATTTTTTAAAAAATTGTGACTTTGAAGTGAACAAACAAATATATCACAATCTTTTCGAATTCATAATTTAGCTTTGATAGGATTTTTTCATACTACCACAGCATTTGGCTAGATAGATGAAAATCATTTGATCTAGTGATGTGGTGTGATTGATGGGCAATAATGCTAACTTTTGCTAGCAACAAAATGGCTAGTAAGATCTAAGTAAGTTGTGAAAAAGGTATTGGGTCAATTGACAAATGGGTCAATATCAATTGTTTTTATTCGATTAACATTAGTAAAAATAATTTTCATAGTGTTAAAAGTAATTTTGGAATACAAATAAAACATAAAAATAAAAAACAATTTTAACCCTAATCCCTAAAAGCAATTACCATTAGTGACACAAAATCATCATGCTAAAAGCAAAAGGCAAAAACTTAATCTTAAACTAATGTGATGTTATTTGGGAAAGAATTGGAAATTTTACTTTAATACATAAAGCATTCTTTAATCACATTATATGATAATAGTTACATATGATTGAGTGGTTTTCTCAATATTGAGGCCTTTTTTTTTTCATTTATAGTCACACAAGATATAGAACTCCTAATTATCTGATGAAGAATGGATGTAAAAAAGGAGCATGTTAGGAGAGAACACACCATTATCTCAACTAGTAAGGTGTAAAAGTTATTAGAAAGATATATAGGAGGAGAGACCAATATAATGATAAAAGGGTCAAGAGAGACAATAAGTAAAGGGAGGGAAAAAAATAGGAATACATGTAACAAGAGAGTGAGAGGGAGAAGGAGAGAGAGAGAGATAAGTAATAAAGAGAGGCAGATAAAGGTTTTTACTATAACATTTTTTTTATTTTTTTTTTTACATTTTCAAATGGCAATTTTCTCTTAAAAATTTATTTTGAATTTGTTTCAAAAAGTGAATCAAATAGCCTTTGTTGAATGCAATCATAATTGTTTGTGTAAAATTTAAAATGAAATAAAAATTACTAATGATACCTAAGGAGTTTTGTTATTGTGTTTTCACTTTTGCATCTAAACAAAATATTTGTTTTGCAATTTTTTTCATTCTTTTTTTCTATGCATGGGTTGATGCTTTTAAATAAAAGATAAGAGAAATAATCATATTAATTGCATACAAAGAATTACTTTTACTGATTATGTGCTCTTACATATGAGTTTAAGACATTGCTTATGCTTAAGTAAGCTAGCTACACAAGTCAAAATTTTTCTTGTACTATAAATAGTATGCACATTAATGGGGTAAGGGTGCAAAAACTTAAAAATAGATAGTGGAAGTAAGAGGATAGGAACAACAAATTTTGATATCTTGATATTAATTTAATCAAATCTTAACAACAATTAGAGAGACTAATTTTACTTTTAAAGTTAATTTAAATTTTAAGAAAAAAGTAATTGAGTGAAATAAAAGTTGGTTTTAGTTACTTTAGTCAATTTGGAAGTCTTTTAAGCTTAGATTTTTAGTTATAATTATTACATTAGTAAATTTTGAAATCTTTTAAATCAATTAGATTTATTAATATCCTTAAAATTTTAGTCAAATTTATCAATATAGCTACAATTATAAAAAAGTCATTATACAAATTCTTTGCTTCAAAAATTGCTAAGAATCAATGAGTTTTTTTATTTTTTTTCTTTTTAGCTTTAACATTATATTTTTGCAATAAGATGTTAATCCATCTACTTAGGTTGAATGCCTAACATGCATATTGAGGGTGCAAATAGTAGAAAGTGAATAGTATAAGTAAGAGGAATGAGGAAAGAAGCAACTAATTCAATTGATATAAGGACTTTTTTTTCTTATTTGACCCCTTCTTTGTAATACTCCCTTTTTCATTATCATAATTTATTCAATTGATTCATCAAGAAATTTTTTTTAAAAAAAGGTAACCGAAAAGAAATAACAATGTCCAATGTCTTCAAATTGACTAAAGTAGTTTTCAAAGTTGATTTAAATTTCTTTTTTAGAAAAAGATAGTTTAGTGAAATTGAAATTTATTAGAGTTATTTATTATGATTGCTAGTTAATTTGGAATCTTTTAGACTAAAATTTGCATTAGAATGATTGAAAGAAATTAAAATTGAGTACTAAACTGGATTTAGATTTTTAGTTATGATTGTTACTATGTAAGTCTTTGAAAAAAAAAATAGATTTATTAATGTTTCTAGAATTTAAGTCAAATTTATTAATGTTCTTAAAGTTATGGAAACACTACCACACAAGCTTTTCTATCTCTTAAAATTACTAAAAATATGTAGTTTATATATATTTGTAAGACTTAGCTGGCATATTACACAAGTTTAGAAATCTAATTTAGTGTAATGGATATTGAGATGAACTTTGATTATATTGCTTTAGTTCTTGAAATGTAACATGCATTTTCTAAGTCTTACCTTAATATATATAGAAAAGAATAAAATGTTTAATAATTATATAATCTCCTATTAGCATTCATATTTCTTTCTTGTCATATTGGAGTTAAGAGTGCAAATAATGTTTATCTTAAAAGGTAAAGTATCTTTCCATTAGTCACATAAATACATTTACAGAATGTACAATTAGAAAAGTAACAATTTACTTTTGTCTTCACTCAAGAAAATTACAAACTTGATGAATAAAAATTTTATTCTTTTTCTTTTTCAAGATGAAATTAAGGCCAAACCTTAAGATCTCAATCCTACTTGAAATTATTTGATTGTGATTGGCATCCAAAAATTCACAATTGGCCTTCTTATATGTTTTTTAGTACAAATACATCTATCACCATAAAAAGAACAAAAGGAGTTTAAAAATTTTATCCCCTTCAACAAAACCTTATCCTTAATCCCCCTTCCCCTTGAAGTAAAAAAATTAGCTTGGCTATTATCATCTAAGGAAGCTAATATCCTCAATTATAGTACTAAAAAGAAAAAGTTTGATGGGATAGCTAATTATATTGATACAACTATGAGAAAGGGCCTAGCAACCTTTCTAGAAAGCCTTGGGAATATTTATAAAGAGAAGATATAAATTGTTTCTATTAATCCTTCATAGCATCTTTGTAATGGTCATAAAGCTAATGCAACTACAAATAATAGGTCAAGTGATGTTATCTCTAAGTCTTATATTGATTGTTGTTTGCATATCAACATTTCCAAGATAAGGAGACAAACCCTTCAAGAACAATGGTGGAACACACTCATAATCAAGCTTTAGGGCCAATTTATTGGATATGCTTATCTTTGTAATCACCTTAAAGTCTTTTGGAAACCAAAAGGGGACCTTTGTATTGTAGATTTGGGCAATGAATATTTCAAAGTCAAATTCACATGCCTTGAGGATTATTACACTACCCTTTATGGTGATCCTTGATGTTTTGCAAATTCACAACAATCATGGTGCTGTTACTTTACCTGTCATTCATGTTCCAGCTTTAATTTACTAGTTATTCCCTTTAAATTTCAGCTTTTTCTATTATGGTAGTTAAGCATGACTTATGGAGCAAGACTCACGACTACTTAGTTAAGTTATTTTGGTTGTAATTATGTATTCAAATTTGAAAATTTTTGAATTAGTGGAATGCTTAGCTAATCAAGTAATCATTTCAACTTATTAGCTTATGTAATATTCAAATTTGAATTGTGAAATTCAAATATGTACATTAAGGCTCTCCTTTATAATATTGAGTGCTTCTTTTTTAATGAAATAGAGGATTATGCCTCCAAAAAAATTTTCTATCTCATGCATGTTCCTTGTGAGCCTTCAAATTGCCTCTGTCTTAAGCAATTAAAGGCATCAAGTTGTGGTTCTAGAATCTAATACTCTGGCATTAGAGCAAGAAAATTCAAGAGACTTGAAATTAATCAAAGAAGAATAAAGAAGAGAGCACATCCATAAGTAACATTATAAGGATTAATAAACCAAGAAAGCCATATTTCTAAACTAGAAATAAAACCTTGAATTGATGGCATCTTTAAGCTTTTCTCCTTTTTCACCTCCTAAGTTTACTGAGGAAGACTACTTTTAGTGGATTATGATGATGATAACATATCTCAAGGCTTTTAACTTATGTGAAGTCACTATAATTGGTGCATAACCTCCTCCTTTTCCCATTAATCCTCCTTTGGCTTAAATTAAGTTGTGTTATAAGTAGGTTGCAAAGTAATATAAGACACTGACTTGCATTCATTCTGTAGTATTATAAAATATTTTAATAGGATTATGATTTGTGAGATAGCCAAGCAAGCTTGGGATAGATTGAAAAAAGAGTTTTATGGTAGTGAAAAGACTAGGAATATGTAGCTCCTCAATCTCAAAAGGGAGTTTGAACTCCTTAAAATGAAGGAGGTAGAGATTATCAAAGAATATATTAACAAACTTATAAAAGTTGTAAATCAAAACAAAATCTTGGAAAAGAATTTTCCTGACAAAAATATTGTGTAAAAGGTGCTTATGAGTGTTCTAGAGAGGTTAGAAGCAAAGATTTTCTCTCTCAAAGACTCTAAGGATCTCACCACCATAGGCTTGCTTAAGCTTCTTAATGCTCTTCAAGCTTTGGATTAAAGAAGGGCTCTTAAGACAAGAGGAAGTTGCAAAAGGTGTCTTTGCAATGATGTGTAAACTAAGCTTTCAACAATGAAGGAAGCAACAAAGAAAACAAGACAAAAGGGCTAAGGAAAGCATCAAGCTTGGAGGAAAAAAGGTGTATTACTCTTATGATTATTGCAAGAAGACTAATCACCTTCTAAAAATTGCTAGAAAAAACTTGAATTAGTGTGAAAAGTATGCAATAAGAAAGGGCATTTTGAGAGAATATGCTAGTATAAGGGCAAGCAGCAACAATAGCCATCTTAAAAGCTATAGCAAACACAAGTATCAGACAAGGATTAGACACCAAAGGAATAGTTGTTTGTTGCAGCATCCTATTCCAGCAACAAGGGAAACACCATTTAGCTTATTGATAGTGATTGCACTAACCACATGTCACCTAATTTACAAGTCTAAAGAAATTGAATGATCATACAGGTCTAAAGTCATAATTGGCAATGGAGATTTGATTCAAGTGGAAGGGAAAGGAAATGTTGTTAGTCACATAAACTAAAGTACCAAACCTATGTATGATGTTTTGTTTGTACTTGATGTGAGTTGCAATTTACTAAGTGTAGGGCAACTACTTGAAGAAAAAGTACAACTTGGTCTTTAAAGACAAAGCTTGTACAATCATATATCCAAATGGTACTTACTTGATCAAGGTACCTATGAATAGCAATACCTTTTTCCTAGAAGCAAACAAAGTTCATTACCTTGCATTAAGTGTATTAGCACAAGATTTTGTGCTTTGCTACAATAGGTATGGTTAGTACTATTATGCTAGCCTATAGAACATGCAGAAGAAAAGGCTGGTTCATGATATGCCAAAAATTATACATTCAAAAAGCATTTGTGAGATATGTTAGCTTGGAAAGCAATCCAAGCTGCCATTCTCAACAAGTGCATCCCTTAGAGCAAAGAAGAAGGTGCAACTTATTCATAGTGACATTTTGTGATCTTATGAGGTCTGAGTCTTTAAATGGGAGCAGATACTATGTCATCTTTATTAATGACCTTACTAGGTTTATCTGAATCTTCTTTCCTAAATAGAAAACTAAGGTACTAGGTATCTTTCAACAATTAAGTTATTTAATCAAAGCTATCAAATCTAATAATGACTTAGAATAAGTATTTGAGTCATTTAGGCACATTTGCAGGACTGCAAGCATCCAATAGCAACTCATTATACGTTACTCACACCAACAAAATGGGGTAAGTAAGAGAAAGAACAAGCATGGAAATGACTTAATGCCTTCAAATGGAGAAAGCACTCCAAAGCAATTCCAGTTAAATGTAGCAGTAACTTCAGTTTATATATAAAATAGGTTGCCTACTAAAGCTCTTTCAAATTACACACCATATAAAGCTTTGTTTGGTGTCAAACCATCTTTGTCACATCTAAGAGTATTTGACAGCTTATGCTACACCTTTGTACCACAATATAAGGGAGAGAAGTTGGATTATAAAGTAACTTCTATATTTACTGGGTATTCTAGTACTCCTAATACATATAAAGTATATGATCTTATGACAACTTAAGCCTCAGTAATTAGGGACTTAAAGTTTGATGAAGCACAATGATGGACTTGGGAGAAGACATCTGTTGAAGTTGATGTGAATTTGACACCAAGCACAAATCATCCTATGAACTAGGAATCTAACTCCTCAGAGGAAGAGAACATTGACAATCCATCTATTAGAGGCACCGAGACTCTTGCTGACATATATGAAAGATGTAATGAAGCCTCCTTAAAACCAATTAACTATGAAGAAGCATCTAAAGCCTCTGGATGGAAAGCTGTAATGTAAGAGGAGATTCAAGTAATTGAGAGAAACAATACCTAGATTTTGGTGCTTAAGCCTAAGAACAACAAGGCCATAAGTGTCAAATGGATCTATAGAGCTAAACTAAATGCAAATGGAACCCTATAAAATCTTAAGGCTAGGTTAGTTACAAAGGGGTTCTTACAACAACCAAGCACTGATTACACAGATACCTTTGCTCCTATAGCTAGACTGGACACCAAAAAGCTTCTTTTGGCTATAGCAACTCACAAACAGTGGCTGGTTCACTAGATGGATATCAAGTTTGCATTTTTAAGTGGTGTCTTGCAAGAAGAAATTCCTATTGAGTAGCTAGCAAGTTTCATTAAGCCTAGAGAAGAAGATAAAATATATCTTCTTAAAAAGGCCCTTTATGAGCTCAAACAGGCACTAGGGCCTAGTATAGCAAAATCCATTATCTTTTTTTTCAATTGGGATTCTCTGGACACACAACATAAGCCACCTTTTAAAGAAAAAAAAAATGTTCCACATACTCTTTATCTCCATATATGTTGATGATCTCATGATCATTGGAGATGACATTAATCTCATACAACAATTCAAAGCTGAGATAAAGAACCAATTTGAAATGATAGATCTAGGTAGTATGAATCACTTCATTAGTTTGGTAATTAATCAATCTAGACAAGAAATTTTTTACATGTCAAGCAAAGTTTGCAAGGTATATCAAAAATTCCAAATACAAGCTGCAAGGAATTGGCAACTCCACTGGCTCTTGGTGTAAGGTTGTAGCAAGATGATGGCTCTCTAAAGATTGATGCAAAGAAGTTTACAAGCATCATTGGATGTTTGTTGTATCTCTCAGCTTCAAGACTTAACATCATGTTCTTTGTGAGCATCTTGATACGTTCATGCATAGCCCTACTAATATGCACCTTAAAGCAACAAAAGGGTACTAAGATACATCAAGGGCATAATCAATATAGGGATCATGTTTTAAAAAATAGCAGAGTTCAAACTGAAAGGCTACATTGACAGTGATTGGGCAAGGTTAGTGGAGGATATGAAGATCACATCTGGACATGTTTTCACCCTTGGTTCAAGAGTGCTCTGTTTGAGCTCAACAAAGCAGTCAACAATGGCTCAATCCATAACTGAGGTAGAGTGCATAGCTGCTGCATCAATTGTGAATCAAGCACAATGGATCAAGAAAATTAAGGAGGACTTGAAGCAAGAGCAAAAGGGAGCAACAATTATATACTATGAAATTCAATCAATTATTGTCGTTTCTAAGAATCTTGTCATGCATGACAGAACTAAGCACTTCAAAATAAAGCTCCATTTTGTCAAAGAAGCGTAAGAGAACAAGGAAGTGGGGCTGGTGTACTGCATTTCCGAAAGAGTAACTTGTAGACATATTAACAAAGGGATTGAAGATGTATAGAATTGAGGAACTAAAGAGAGGCTTGGGCTTGCAAAGCAACAACACCAAGGATGAGTGATGTTTTGCAGATTCATAGCAACCATGGTGCTGCTGCTTCACATATCATCCATGATCCAGCTTCAGTGTACTAGTCATTCCCCCCAAATTTTAGCTTTTTTGTTATGGTAGTTGAGGACGACTTCTGCAGAAAGACTTGCAGCAACTTAGTTGAGTCATTTTGGTTGTAATTATGTATTCAAATTTGAAACATTTTGAATTAGTGGAATTCATAGCTAATTAGGCAATCATTCCAACTTGTAAGCTTATGTAATATTCAAATTTGAATTATGAAATTCAAATATGTAAATTAAGGTCTCTCCCTTTTAATATAGAGAGCTTAGTTTTCAATGAAATGGAGGATTATGCCCCCCAAAAAATCATCTATCTCGTGCCTATTCCTTGCAATCCTCCAATTTGCTTCTGTCCTAAGCAACGAAAGGCATCAAGCTGTGATTCTAGAATCTAATAGTCCTTGGGTTATCATGGGGCATTACTTAGTGGTATGGGAGTGATTACCACATTTTTGTCCTTCAGAAGCTACCATTAACTTGGCTAAGTGTGGGCTCAATTTCTAGAAATGCCAGAGGGATACTACAACAGTGACATTCTTGACACCATTGGGAGTCTCATTGGAAGAATAGTTAAACTGGATGCTTCCACGCTTGAAGCTTCAAGAGGTAAGTTTGCACACTTGTGCATAGATTAAATTTAATAAACCTTTGCCCCCTCCAAGGTGTGGATTGAAGACTTGCCCCTTCTTGTGGAATATAAAGGCCTTCTGCAAATTTGTTACGAATGTGAGAAAGGCAACCATTTGAAGGACAAATGTCCCAAAATCACCAAGCCTGATAATGCTGAATCGGGTTTGCCATTTACAACACACTTTCTTGTAAACCTTAGAACTGAAAGCCATTTTTCTCTCTAGTTTCGGGGTCTCCTCTACCAAGAATTGGTGTAAGCCATCCTCGTGGTGGCCAATGAGTTTCTATATTTTCCTTTTCTGTTCCAGTTTATGTAACTGTGATTGGAGAGAAAGCATGAAGTAAATACTCAATTCATTCCCAAATTTTATTTTTTTTAAAATGTATTACTATTAACAATGAATCAACAAGCAAAAGAAAGCTGAGAAATATCAAATTTAAATTCGTATTCGTAGTCCTTACCCGTCATATTTGCTTGCAAGCTCCGTCATCTCCAGACAGCCCCTGGCTTGAGTTATTAAATATTAAATTGAAAAAGAGTGTATATATATATGGAAAAGTAGTGAAAAACTAATTTGAAAAGAGAGAAGTCTTTCCTTTTTTGTAGTGTTCCTATTTAAGAATGGGAGTAATTTGAGAGTTTTTTTTTTTTTTTTTTTGTAGAAAACAAATAATAATAATAATAATAAAAAGAAACTTGAGTTTATAAAAAGAGAATTTGAGATTAATATTTTTTTGAGAAAAAAAAAAGAATTTTTTCTTTTTAAGAAGACAATGAGATATTATTAGCTTAAAATTAGTGCAATTTCTTTGTTTCAAAATTTATTTATATATCATGGACACTTAGATTTACTTAAATTAACGAACAAAGACAAATCATTGCAAACCAAGAACAATTACAGGATAAGTAGGGAATACTTATATCATCATGACTACAAATTCATGCATTCTATCATCCAAAATTTTCAAATAATTAGAGAAAACAGAACAATAAACAAACACCACATAGGAATAAGGAAAATCTAACATACAACCAATCCTGTGTTACCAACCGTGCCGACTAATGAATATATCAATGACGAGTGCTGAAAAACCTAACTAAAGTGGTTAATTTATATTGGTTTAATTCACACCAAAAAAAATCCTCAATTTATCCTGAAATTAAAAAGGAAATAATCTCAATAATTAGCACATTGCATTAGAAGGCTTTATGATATTGATATGTATGAGCACAATTTTTGTGCATGGTCCTGTCATATATATTAGCAATGATGTTTAATAAAGTTCAAAAATCAAAATTAAGAGAATGTCATAGCAAAGGCACATTAGCAATTTCAGAGTTACCCAGGCCAACGTATCTCAACCATGGTTTCACTATTTTCCAGAACTAAAACTACAACTTTGTCTTCTTAACTTCCCATATATGCATGCACAGAAAATTGCAATGTCGATTAAAAGTTGACTTAATTATCAGAAACAAAAAAAAAAAAAAAAAAAACAGAAAGCTTTCTTGATGATCTCAAAAATATAATTGTTGCTTGCTTGACGAATAACTTCAATCAGATCGTCCACTTAGGTTATGAAGAAAGTGGCTCATCTTAGGCCTGGGTCTAAAGACTATCTCTATGCAGGCTTTTACCTCCTTCCAACAATTTTCATTTCCACACCCAGATGCCTTTTATATATATTTTACTCACTTTGGTAATGGTAGTGTGACAAGGTCATGCAAAAACTATGAATCAAAATGGAGACCAGGTCACAAATCATATACTAACATAATTGATTACAATTCATAAAAGCATTGATCTGCAGCTACCTTGTTCGAGACCATGTTATAGAATCAATCATATATTACAACCCTTATAGAAAATTGAATACAAAGAAAGAAATTAGAGGAAAACTCATTTGGTACAATTTTATGAATCGAAACTGCTAAATAGGTGCATATATGTTGTGGTCACGTTATAACATAAATGTAAATTAATGATTTCTGTAATTTTGTACCCCTTTGGTTTCCCAAATATTAATTTCAAGTCGTTATGAGGACACATGAATTCTGAAGTTATAAGGAATTGGAAATGTGAAACATCTCTCAATAATGTTGCAAACGTTCCATCCCATTAAAAGAAAGGCCCTTGAAAAATGGAGAAAAATTCCAAATGCAAAGATTAAACCAATCATTAACTTTTTGAGTGATCCATATTCTGGAATTAATATATGTTGGTGAGGAATTCTAAGAGCCTTTACTGAGAACTAAAAGCTTGAAAATTTTTGTGGGTTAAGCTTCGTTAAGTCTTTCATTAATTAATAATTAGTGCTTTTTTTGTTTTTTTGTTTTTTTTTATATAGTTATATTTAATGACAATTAATTAAATGAATGTTATTTAGGAATTGAGCAAAAGGGCAAAAGAATTGCAGAGAAATATGCCACTTCACAAGTTAATGTCATAGAATTAGTATGTATATATATAAATTAGTATATATATATATAGTGATTAGCATTTATTTGATTATGTGTATTCATGGATTCACTCTAAAGCTATTACTGCTCAAGTCTTGATTACAATGTCCATTGTGGTTTACACACTGGTATCTAAATCTTGTAAACAATACAAAGGCTTAAAATAACATAAGAACATAAGTAAATTTTTCCTATAGTAGAATTTCTATCTTGAGAGACAATTCAAATACATTTTTTTTCTCTTCTACAACAACAATAAACACCTATGAATGACATATTATAAACTCTATCTCTCTATCACCTCAAACATGATAGAAAAGTATATCGGGTAGAATTTTCATGATATGTGATATACTGAATTCCTCAAAAAGAAAGAAAAAACCAACTATGATAATTAACTAAAATTTCCTTAACAATTTGCTAAATTAATTATAACTAACTAAAATTAGCCTAACCATATGGTAAATTAAGGTAAAGTTACACAGCAAATATTACAAGATATAAAGAATATTCTAACACACCCTTTCTCAAGTTGGAGTATAGATGTTGCTAATGTCCAGCTTGCCAAGTAAATGCTGGAAAGGTGTATTTCCAGGAGCTTTCATGAATAAATCAATGACTTGGTCATATGAGCAAACATGGGAAGTGCATAAATCATTGTTGAAGAGACACACATGAATTGGCAGTTTATCTTGATGTGCTTGGTGCATTCATGAAAGACCAGATTAGTCAAGATGTAAAGAGCTGCCTGGTTGTCACAATAAAGAGTCACTAGTGTGAATATAGTCACATGTAAATCAAGTAGATTAGATTAAAGCCACAACAATTCACTTGTGACATTCGCCATGGCTTAGTACTTGGCTTTACCAAAAGATCTATAAACAATTTGCTGTTTCTTTGATTTCAAAGATATAGGACCATCTCCAAGGAAAACAACATATTTTGTAGTGGATCATCACATCATAAGACAATTGACCCAATCTAAATTGTTGTATGCAAATAATTCAAGGTAGCTAGACGATGAAAGAAAAATACCTTGTCCAAAAGAACCTTTCATAAATCTATAGAATGCAATGGGCTTCATTCGTGTGTGAAATCTGAAGACATTGCATGAATTGACTAAGGACTTGTACTAGATATATAATGTATGGTCAAGTGATAGTTAAATAAAGTAGTATACCAATAAGGTAGTGGTATTGACTTAGATCCTCTATTAGTTTTCTCATATTTACTTAATCCATGTTTCATATTCATTGGAAAGGAAGTTGGTCAAGTCCTTAACAAATTAGCTTCCTCTAAAAAATCTAGAGCATATTTGTATTAGTTTAAAACAATATCCTCTTAATTGTGAGCCACCTTAATGTTGAGGAAATATTTAAGATGATTAAGGTCCTTTATACTAAATGTGATTTGAAGATGTTGCTTGATGTGATCAATGAGGTTAGAATCATTCCTTGTAATCACAACATCATCAACATAGACAAGAATAACTGTGAAAGAATTTGTATGCATATGAGTTAAAAGAGAATTATCAGTTATTGATTGCTAAAAACCAAGGTTGTTGAGACAATCTAAAATGTTTTGATACCAATTTGTTTAAGCCTATTTGAGCTCATACAATAACTTCTGCAATCAACACATGCTATTGTCACCTCGTTTAGCAAAGCCTTGAGGTATTTTCATATGCACTTTTTCAGTTAAGTCTCGATGCAAAAAGCCATTATTTACATCTAATGTTTATGCCAATGTCGAATAACAGCCACTGATAATAGGCATCTTAAAGCCATTAGTGCAAAAGTATCATGTTAATTTATGCATTCCACTTATGTAAAACATTTGGCCATTAATCACATATTAAACATCCAGTAGAACCATTAAACATGTACTTCATTTTATAAACCCACTTGGAATCAATGGTGTACTTACTTTTTGGGAGTTTCTCTAAAGTTTAAGTGTGATTGAGTTCCAATGCATCAATTTCTTATTGCATGGTATGTTTCCATCTATGATCTTGTACAACTTGGTAATAATTCTTAAGTTTATGGATAAAGGATATGGATGCAAGAAAAGCTTAGTGAGTTGGTGTAATGCGTGAACACTTCAAATTATGAGACAAAGGATAGACTTTACTCAAATTCATCATTGGCGTGGTACCTTCAGATAGGACCAAAGTTGGCAGTAATGTATACTTAAAACCTATCAACTTATAAGATATGTTCTTAAAGCATTTTAGGGCTAAAGAGGATACTTTTTTTGTATGATTTGGTGTTGGCTTGTGGTTGATTGAAAATTTTGGTGAATTGGTTTCCATTTTTGTATCAAGGTTAGTGATTGTTAGTGGGAAGTTTGGTCATGATTTGTTGAGCTCATTCAAGTGAACTAGATTTGTGAAACTTCAAGAGTTGGGCTATATTCAATAGGTGGGTTGATAGTAGTTATGTTAAAATGTGCAGTGTGGTTCTCATTATAAAGTGGAAATGCTATATTTAGTCTAAGAAAATATTTTCTCATAAAATAAAACATCTCTTGAGAAAAACATTTTCTTCTTTTCCAAGTCATATGCCTTATATCCTTTCTTACCATATGGATACCCAAGGAAAACACAATGGTGTGCTCTTGTAGAAAACTTTTCCCTTAGCTTGTCATGGTTGTAAGCACAGCAAAAGGATCCAAAAACTCTTAATTTCTCATAGTTATGTGGCTTTTCGAAAAAAAAACTTCATAGGGGCTTTTGTTTCTAAGGATAAGTGTGTACATAAGGTTTATAAGACATAGGGTAGTTAAGGCATATTCTCCCCAAAATTTCAAAAAATAATTTAACTTGGAAATGTAAGGCTCAAGCAACCTTTAAAATTTATTAATGTTTGCACTATATTCTCCCATTTTGTTATGGTGTATTTGCGTAACTTATTTGATAGTCAATGCCATGTGCATCTAAAAATTTTTCTTTGGTGGAAATTTAATACCTTTATCATTGTCTCTTCTTATAACTTTAACATTAGCTTTACAAAATGGTAAAATAGGACAAGGTAATCACAAGTTTCACTCTTATTTTCATGACAAAAAAAAGTCCAAGTACATCTTGAATGATCATCTACTATTATCAAAAAATAATGGGCTTCATTCATGATAGGAATAAAATAAGGTCCCTAAATTTCCACATGAAAAATATTAGAACTAGACACACAATGTGTATTGCTAATTGGAAAAAAAAAATAAGTTTCTTTTTCCTTATGGCAAGTATCACAAACATCAATTGATTTATTTGAAAAAGAAATATTATGCAACAAATGAAATATGTTATTATGTAAGTGGTTGAGGTGCATATGCACTAAGCTTGAATCTTTTGGAGAAATACCCTAGCTTGCCATTGTAAAGCTTCTTACTAATTAGTAAACCCCATCTTTAAACTTACCTTATCAAATTGCCATCTTTGTACATAGGTCTTGAAAAACACAAGAGTTAAGAAAAAAAGTGATTGAGCAATTTGAAGCCACATGTAATTTTGGAAACTGATATAAGGTTACACTAAAAACCTAGAATAAGCATAACATTCTATAAGTTTATGTTGGAGTTACTTTGGTTTTGCTAGTATATGTTATAGGTAATATGGATCCATCAATTATTTTAACTAGCTTATATGTGGAAACATATTTAATCTCACTTAGCACCTCATTATTACCTACCATATGGTCCAAGGCACCACTATTAACTATCCATGATTCATTTAATAGAGAACAATTACTTACAAAGTTGGCCATTAGCTTAATTCTAACTTACTCCTACACCAAGCATATTGGTCAATTTTGAAAACTATTCTTTATTGAGGACAACAATAAGTCCATTTTCTGCATCATACTACTAGTTTTGTACTCCTTTTAACTACTTTCATCAGTGCCACCATTTTTTCTCTCCATGTTTACAAAATTACCATACTTAAACTGACCTTATTTGCCTTTATTTTGTTGCAAATTCAAAATAATCCCTATTTAGTTACCTCTCCAATTTGGTAGGTAACCAATGATTTCAAAGCATTCCTCGTTTGTATGTCTTGTCTTTCTGCAGTGATTACACTTCTTTAGGTTACAATTGTCTCTAGCTATTTGTAGCTTTCTACTACATTCCCTTCCAATTCCTTTGTAACCTAAATTTATAGCAATGGTAGCTCCTTCCATTACTAAGCTAGATATCATTTTAACCATGCATAGTTGTTACCCCTCTTATAAAGTAAGAGAAAAGATCTTACTTAGTGATAGAGTAGGTTCCACAGATAAAATTTATCATTTTAATTTATCATAACTCTTATTCAAATAAAAAAGGAATAGATATCCTTTTTTTTGTTTCTCTTAATTGCTTGTATTCCTTTGCCACTTTGCACCTAAAGGAGGGTAAGGGACTACATGCTTCCATCTCTTTCCATATAGTCTTGAATTTTGTAAAGTATTTTGTAATGGTCTCCCCCTCTTTTTAAGTTAAATTAGAGATTTCCTTTTTGATTTTGTAAAGTCTAGGAGCATTGCTCTATCCATATCATTCACACAACTTACTCCATATCTCGTAAGTGGTGTTGGTATAAGTTAGGCTCTCTTGGATTTCTTTGGCTAGAGAATTACAAATCCATGCTTTTACCATGGAATCATTCTTCTACTATAGTAGAAGTTTAGTATCTATTTCTTTTGGTTTTGTCAATTTTTTGTTAACAAAACATACTTTGCCCTTTGCAAAGAGGGTTGTCTCCATGGTGCTCTTCCAAGCAATGAAATTGTCTCTTACAAATGGATTTAGGCTGAAGATGAGGTTAAGGTGATTTAAAGGATGCAAGGCATATGAATATAGCATATGTTGGAACTTATTGGTCCCTTTTTCTCCCTTTGATATAAGTGAGATTTCATTCTTTGATATCTTGGTGGTTTTTGACGGTAAATAAGTTATCTTTACTTTGATACCATATAGAAAAGTATACCGAGTAGAAATTCCATAATATTTGATAGCATCAATGTAAAGTACATATATATAAGTGTTAAGTTCCTCAAAGATGAAAGAAAAAACTATGGTAATTAATTAAAATTTGCTTAACAATCTATTAAATTAATGGTAGCAAATCAAAATTAGCCTAACAATTTACTAAATCAAGGTAAAGATACACATCAAATATTATAAGATATACATAAAATATTTTAATGAATGTTGATACAAGAGAAAGGATACAAAATAAAGGAACATGTAAATTGGTAATCATATCTCTAGTAAAAAGATCCTAAATATGTTACAAAATATATTTAATGTGATATCCTTAATTGACGTGTTTGCACTTACTTGTCAAGTCATGATATGATAAGATAAGGCTTAAGCATAAGCAAGTCAACAATGCTCCTTTATCTTTTCCCTAAGATATGATACTCTTTATGCAAAAGAACCTCCAATATTTCAGATGGTGTGTCACCTGTATATCTTTCATATCTATATATAATATCTATTTTAATAATAAAGGCTTTCCATGCAACATAACTTTTTTTTTTTTTAAAAGTTCATTCCATAACTCAAGCTACTTATTCCAATAGCAGGAAAAATTAAAATGTAGGGATATGAAAGGGTGACACCATAAGAAATTAGAATTATATTAACAAATTAAAACTACTATTTAAGTGGCAAAATCCACTACTAAGTCAAAACAATGAATTTTAATCTGCTACATTTATAAGCATTATAGTAGATTTTATGCAAAAATTTGTTTAACCTATTACAACACATATCAACTCATTGTATAAAGCATTTTAGGTAGTAGTTTTAAATAATTATTACAAGACTTTTAATATTTCATATGTAGTGATTATGAAATATATATATAATAATTTTTTTTTTTGAAAATGCTTTTAAATTTGTTTAAGTAGAAATTTTTTTACATCAAATAATAATTATTGGAGAAATAGACAATGATTCCTTATAAAGCAATAATTTCTGGTGAATTGGAAGCAATTTTTTATGGATTAGAAGTGTTTTTTGTGGTCAAATACACAATGATTTTAGGTTGTATAAGCAATAGTTTCTAATAGATTTGGTAGTAATATCTTGTTAAATTGACAATTTTTTTTTTCTGTTTTTTCTTTTTTTTTTTGTGAAATAAGCAATAGATTTAGTAGAATAAACAGTATCATCTAATGAAATAATGATTTTATCATGGAATAGGCATCACTTGTGTGCTAGTCAACATATATTATAAGTAACAATTTATGAATTTCATTAAGTATTAAAATATAATATATTAACTTCAACATTAATTAAAATACTAAATATTATAGCAAATGTAAATAAACAAAATAATACAAATTACAAAAAAAAAAAAAAACTACTTAATCAATGTTTAACATCTCACATAAAATTAAAATACATTACAATTTCTAAATAAAGAAGTACAAAAATTGTAAACTCTTCAACTTTAATCAAGAATATCATCCTTTAAAAGATAAACAAAACTTTTAATACAAACATAAAAGCATTTAAAATAAACTAAAAACTAAGAATTAGGAAATAAGAAGAATACCTGAAGGCATGGGTTGTACGTACTTGTTGAAGATAGATGATTCCTATGCAATAATTTGGGTTTGGAGGCATGGATTCTACATTTACAACTTTGCTGTTTGCACTTCAAACTTTTTTTTACTTCTCAATTTGCATATTATCTATAATAAATTGCATGAACTCTTTTGGAACTTTTACATCATCTTTAACAACTAACTTCTTTTTCAAATAAGTGTGGTTGATTCCTTTTTCATAAAGTCTTACCCTCCCAAAATGCTCTCTCCCCCTTTAATTATAGTAAATGCATCTACAAGATTTTGGTTACTTGATCCTTCACATTAAGATTAAAGCTCCTCAATACTAGTTTGGATCCAAAGCAAGCTAAGTTATGAGTGAAAAACAATGTAAAAAAATAAAAGTAAAAACTTAATTGTTTATAATTTGTTGAGATGTTGCATCATATGAGAGCTTGTATTGTTAATCATGTCTTTTTTTATGCATAGCCCTAAAAACTTCGAGTTAGGAAGGAGAGTTTTTACTAAAATCTTGATTTTTCTAATACAAATGCTAATAATGAAATGAAACAAAGAAAATTAAAATAAAATAAAATAATGTTAAATACCAGGATTAATTCACATAAGGCATGTTGGTAAGAGTCAAGTACATTGATTCTCATCCATGTTGATTGGTAAAGCATGGAAAAGAATTGCAATTTTGTAGCAGCATTTTAAGATCAACTAAATATGCAATATGGAATTTAAAGGACACCTAATCATGGTTAGAAAATCTACAAGATTAGTGCAGTACATGTAACAATTGTGAGTTAGTGGTGTTTTTGTGATTTACTTACTATTTGTTCCTAAATCCAAGCGAAACTCCTTTTGCCTACAACATAGATTCCTATTTGCTTTTGTTGATTGTCTATGTTGGTTTTTGCCAACATTTTTATGCATATTACAACAACAACAACATGTTAAAGTAAAATTATATCCAAAAGAAATGTTTTCACAAACATCAAATAAAAAGATAAAATTAAACCTTTGCTTCTTTAGAATTTCAATATTTTAACATGTTCTTAAATTGATCTAAAGGTAAATATGGTGGATAGTTTCTCAATCTTTCCCCATCAGTCTTGTACTTTGTATAATGACATTTCTTCAACCTATACTTATAAGTCCTTTAACTTGCTCTAATTGTAGTTATTACCCATTTCTTACCTTTTTTAAAAACCAAATACTTATCCTATGATTATTTAAAATAACCAAAACATTGATTGTAAAGAAGAAATGTTTTTGAAGATAAGAAAAGAAATTTCCAATATACATTAATTTTTCAAGATCTAGCACATATTGAGTCTTTACATTCAAAGGCACTAATTTGACATTTTTAGCCAATGTGCCTAGGAGATTACTAAACTCACTTAAAAAGTTTGCTTATTTGGGTTTATAAGTTAATTTTCAATATTTAAGAAAATGATTTTTATTTTTTTCATTTCTCATGTACACTCATTATTGTAGGTCCTTTTCTTTTCTTATTTTTTTTTTATACATTAAAACAATATTAATGAAGATATATAACTATTTAATCTAAAAATAAAAAATTTAAATAAATTATATAACTAAGAGACATACATTTTAATTACCTTAGGTGCCTTATTATTCTACTTCTTACTATTCTTTCTATCATTTCTCTATGAAAGGTTGTGATCTCTTTTTTACCATAAGTTGACCCTCTCAGTTGGGACTATCTAATTTGTCCACAATTTGAGCTTATGACTTCTTGTTATTAGAATTTTCCCCTTTGATGTTGTTGCTCTCTTAGTCTAGCAATAATCCCACTATTAGCTGTTCACTTTTTTGTGAAATTGCCCTCTTAATTATGACCTAGTACGTGGACTAGAAATGTTCAACCTCACTATTGGTTGCCCAATTTGCATCTCTTCCTATGCATTCTATTCTTCTTGTGTTAATGGTTATTATTTTAAAATACTTGAGAAGGAAGTTACCACCTCTCTTGTATTAGAGAAAGCCTTCTTTTTTTTCTAATACACTTTTTTTTCATGGCTAATGGCTATCAAAAGTACAAAAGGATTTTAAAAAAAAACAATACAAAGTTACTGAATCAAGTGCTTATACACACCTTGAATAGTTTGCATATTATAAATAATTGTTTTGTAGATTGACATGATGTATTTTATTTCGTAACTTAATTATACTAATTTAATATCAATTCATACAACAACTATAGAACTCATGCTGTGATTGAATGAAAATCCTTATATCTCAAATGTCATTTGCCATTAACCCATTTACATATAAATATAAATTGATAAATAGTAAATAAAATATAATTGAAACTAATCACTTATGTGTGTATAGAATTATATGAATATATACAAGATATTATACTTATAAATAGAATGCGCATTGGTTTTTTTTTTTTTTTTGGAATAGATAAGGGAGGTTGGATGGTTGTTGTTTCAACTTTTTCACCTATATAGCATATCAACCAAACAGCCATAACCAAGACGAGGAGAAAAAAGAGAGAGAGAGAGAGAGAGAGAGAGAGAGAGAGAGACAAAGACAATCACTGTATAACTAACATTAATTGTTATTCCAATTTGTTTCCATCATATTAATTATTGAAAAGTTCAAATAACCACTAAATAACTAACAAAAGATGAGGAAATTCAACTAATAATTGAAATAACAAAGGACAAGGACAAGGAAATAACAACCAATAAATAATCTATTTTCACCTAGAACTTTATGGCAAAAGCAAGCAGCTTTTCCCTCATCTTTGAAGTAAAAGGAGCTAATTGCCTTTAGTTTTCACAACTACAGCCTTGTAGAAGAAACCATAAATGTCGTGTCCAAAACTATAAACTAAGCAAACTATCAGCACAAAACATAGACCATAATCCTATAAAACCATCTTATGCTTTTTCATATTAGCAAATTGAACACCAAAAACCCATAATTGAGACAAGGAAAGTTCAAACAACTAGTAACTAAAAATGGACAAGGAATAACAATGTTCAAACAACAAGTAAATAACTAACAAAGGACAAGGACTACTAGAAAATTAAAGACTAAAAAGCCATAAAATATTGCTATTCCAATATAGATTCCATCATTTTAATTATTGAAAAGTTCAAACAACTAGTAAATAACTAAATAACAAGAAAAAAAAAAAGGAATATAAAGAGACCTCAGCTTGGTTAGCAATAGGTTGCTTCTAATATCTGACTTGTTATAGTTGTAATTCAAACAAATCAATTAAAATTGAATGTCATAAAATATATCCAACAATATCCAACACATAGAAAAATTTTGTAAATTAATAGTTTATTTAGTAAAGTCAAAAAAAATTATAAAATAGACTTATTAAAATGTTTTCTCTAATTATTTTGTCTAGTCCTAAAGTGTTTCATCACAATCTAAATTCTTGTTCATTTGGTCAAAATCTCTTTCAGAATGTAAATCATTTGTTTATAGGTCAATTATGACATTAGACATGTCTTCTTATCAAACTAGATTACTTAACACTATCAATTACTTTTACATTTAGAGTAACTACATTTAGCTCCCCTTAAAATATATCTTATATATTTACATTGTCTTCTTCATCTAGTCTAAATAACTCTTTAAGAATCTTATGCATTACAAAATAAAAGCATTTCTCAATTGTATCTTCCATATAGAAAACTTGGTGAACTTGAGATGTCAATATGAAAGGATCATTTAGATAGCATGATTTGTTGGAGTTAACATGTGCAAGTCTATAATCATCATTCTCCAACTCAAGTCAATCACATCTAATAGAAATTCTTTTTTTGGAAAGAGAAAGCTAGTCAATTACTTTGTACCCCCATAGCTAGAGTTTCATCAACCTTGGGATAAGAAGTTAAGAAGGATAAAAGTGGCAAACATAAGGGTAAGGAAAGTAGGTGGTTGCAGCAAATGAGGATGGGATAGTGCTCGAATT
The DNA here is from genome assembly GCA_037832345.1 of Rhizophora mangle. NCBI lineage: Eukaryota > Viridiplantae > Streptophyta > Magnoliopsida > Malpighiales > Rhizophoraceae > Rhizophora > Rhizophora mangle. The sequence goes on along the minus strand of JBAPLJ010002025.1, from coordinate 3,286,531 downwards.
GCTCTTCTATGGTACTTGACCACCTTCTTCTTTTGCTATGACTAATTCTTAGCTCGAAGTGGGAAAAGTCAAGTAGAAAGGGGTAGCTCGAAGTGGGAAAAGTCAAGTAGAAAGGGGATGTAGAAGAAAATAAAGCCTATTGGGGAACATTCCATCTTCATTAAGTAAAGAGAAAAGTCTTTAAAACTGTTATGGTTTGGGCTCTTGTCCACTAGTTCCAACAAATTCTTTCAAAGACCTACATCTCTTAGGACAAAGTAACAAATAATATCAATTAGATTTATTCATTATAATTAGACATTAAAAGATATAATCAAAAGTTTTATTTATTAAAAATAATTAAAGAAAATTGATAATAAATTTTATTTTCTAGCATAGATAAAGTAGTAAAGAGAGGGATTGGAGATTTAGGTAATATCAATAAAAAAAAATTAACTCTATTATTAAATTTAATAAATAATTTATTAAAAAAAATTGCTTCTAGAATTAAGGAAATTGAAGGTACATCCCAATAATTTTTAATATGAAAATAAATAATGGATGGTGCTGCCAAGAAGAATAGATATTTTTGAGTTGGTTAGAGAATTTTAGGTAACAAGAACATTTTTATGAGACTAATGCTAAATGTAGTCATCTCGATATTTTAAGATTTTCAATAACACTTTTTTTTTTTTTTTTCTTTGACACGAGTTCACACGTTGGTGCTCCTTTTTCTTTTTTTTTTTGTCCGATGGAAAGACCGAGTAGATTAATTGAACCAAAAATACAAAAGTACAGGGCGAATCTTTTGGATGTCATCTAAAGCCTGGGGATGAGGGAATGTGGCAGACCAAGCCCAATCCAACTCCTGAACAACGTGTGAGACTGCCGAACCAATAGAAATGGACCTGGTACGATCCACTTTCAGGGCTCAAATCTGGCCTTCCCTATAAATAAATAGTGATTACCGCTGTTACTTGTTAGGGTTTTCACTGCAGCATCCAGGGACGGCTCTTTCTGTCTCTCTCTCTCTCTCGGTTTGTCCTTAGCAAAATGGTAATACTCGCTCACTTCTTCTCTTTTTTCCCTCATTCATCTACCCTTTTTTTTCCTAATAACGAAACATGGGTTTTAATCATTTGGTTTTGTTCTTTTACTCATTCATTTGTTATGGGTTTAAATCGTGTTTAATCTCTGTTTTTTTTTTTTTTTTGGGGTAATGCCCTTAATATTTGGCTTAGCAGCATTGTTTGATTCTGTCTTCTACTAGAGAATTTGCTGTATCTACGTGTGTCAGACTGCTGCTTGCCAATCGCTATTATAATTGTACTCACTTTGTTGTTGTGCTTTGTGTGAACAATCGGGTGTAAAGCAGGATGCCAGTAATAAAATATTGGATTTTCTTAAGGGTACGTACAGGGAAATTTTTGGGATAAGACCATAAAGAAGCTTGTGGAAAGATAGTTGTGATTATATCTAAGTGGTTGATAAACATAATTTGGGGAAGCCTGGAATTGGGGTTTTTAAGGTGTTGGTGACTCGGCTGAGAATTGACTTGACCAACATATCCAACATCTGCTGATCATCTTTGAGCGTTAGTACAGAGTTGGAAGGAAATAATGATTCTATGGGAAGAAGTCTTGAAAACCCAAGTTTTAACAAATTTCAATTGCTCTTGCTTAGCTCGAAACTTTCCTGTTTGTTCCTCTGCTGATGGACTTTTAGTAAGTAAAAAGGGATGATGGTGTTTTTTTCATTTTCTCGATCTGTTGACTCTGGGAAATGATTTTCAAGTAAATGTAATATTTGGGTTTCTTTACATCATGTCTTCATTTTTCATGAATGTACTGTACACAGTTTGGGAACTCCTGCAACAGCAAGGAGTGGAGACAACACCTTGCATGAATTTAACAATGCAAAAAGTGGAAGTTAGCCATGCTGCTCAGTCAAGTATGATCACCATGATTGCAGACAATCAGGTTATGGTGGACAAACGAGGCCTGATTTCCACAAGAAGGTGAAAACTCCTATCTCCTGTACCTTGTATAAACATGATTCTACAAATCTACTATTAGTTACCTTAGGATGTTACAACCTTCTGTTTAATGTTCAAGCAGTTGAGGCTCAGTGAGAAATATACAATGATTACTGATCTATGTTGTTAGTGGTACTGTACCTCTGCATTGCATTTTTGTGCGCATATTTTCTGGTCTAGGGAGGCCAGGGATGATTTGAACTTTGCCTACATTGTCTGATTGTCTAACCTATGACAGAGACATTTGTACTAGTTCTGAGGCCTCCTCTTCATTCTTCATGTTCTTCCACTTCCCTGCCTGCGCCCATCCCCCCAGCAGGCACATGCAATTGTCTAATTTATACCTTTAGTTATTTCAATTACTTTTTTCACCCTTTAGCCTTTTGAACCTACACATTATGATCTCTAATATGCTACTCATAATGATAGTTTATGTGCTAAAGTTGCTGTTGGTTTTGGTTTCTATTAAAGTGCAAGCCGACTGAGATTAGTGGGGATACAAAGAAGGGAACATCTGTATTCTACAGGAACTGAAAAACATCCATGGATTGATTGTGTTGGGCAATCAAGAAAGAATACCTGAAAGCCTCTTCAAGCAAGGTTCAGTTTTATACTTTTTTTCATCCTTTTCTTTGTAGCACTGATGAGAAATGAAATGATGACCAGTACATACATATATTATATAAAAAGAAACTGCATAACAAAACGACACTACAAAATTTTGACTAGAGAGATCGGTGGCTCCTGTCAAGAAGCCCTTCCAAAACCACTTTCTTTTTGTACTCCTCGGAGCTGAGGTCCAAGTGGTCTGAAACTAAACTGTCTTTCCTGGCAGCATCAAGTTGACAAACGGTGGCCCTCAGACGAGGAATGAAATAGAAAAATGCGCATGTACAAATAATGGCACAGAAACGACCGTGTAGGAACAAAACCATCAGTGTCACCATTATAATGGACAAGCCGATTTCTGGGCTCAAACAATTTTGCTTGACTTCGACCATTCTATCATTTGCTTTTGGAGGTGTTTTATCGATGATCTGACCATGCACTGCTGGGCTTGTTGCTGGTTTCTGATGGGTCGGGGGCGTGAATGAGGTTGAGCACGTTGTGGGTGTGGTTCCACTCGAATTCGGGTTGTCATCGGGTGGACCGGGTTGGCCTGCATCTATTTTTCGCCTGAAGGACCTCTTAAATGGGTACAAATTATCTTTTGGAGCATCTTTAAGGTCCAATCGTTTCTTATTTTCTCGGGTGATTTTCTGCTCAGCCTCAAATCCACAGCTTGCCTGAGAAGGGAAAAAGGGATCCAAACATGAAGTTGTTAATTATTGCTATATACCTATATGTAAACATGGGTTGAAATTTGCTAAAATAAATTTAGTAATAGCGTTTGAAGCATGAGGAATAAAGGTTATGTACAATGGCTCAATGCTCATTTTGACTTCTATGAACGTTAAATTGCAGATTTATTTTTCCTTATACAAAATGGTTTTTCCTTTCTTGTTTTAACAAAAAAATTATACACGAATATGTGCATGTTTTAATTCTCTCACTAAGTATTTTAGGATTATCGGGAGTTAGTTTCACCATTTGATAATAATAATTTATATCAAAAGGATCATCAATTCGAAAATATAAAAATAAAAACAAAATTAAAATTACGAATTTAATTGTAATTATGTTTAATAAACAACTTTTACTATTCTTAGAAATCAAAAATTTTAAACCATATTTTCATTTTGTATTTTTGTGTTAAACTATTACTCATATTTTTAAAAATTAAACCAATTATTTAACAATATTATTGAGAAAAAGGAAATTGTCGATTAACTGCTATGTATATTCAAAAAAACTTACAATCTCAAGCATTATCCATCAAATACTTAATCTCCATTTTTAATTGCATACCAAACACACTCTTTCAATTTAGCCTTTATTCTGTCAAAGTATATGAATCAAAGAGCTAGCCTATTGGTTTTAATGCTCATAGCATAAAGCAAATTACACATATGATCTTAAAAAAGTATCGATTTTATTCTAAATGTGCTGATATATGACGAGAGCATTAATGAAAAATTAGAGCTTGGCAGAATATTGAATATGCACGTCTTTGGATCCGATGGCAAAGTCAAAATTAGTTTGTGGCAGGTATTTTTAACATAATATCGTATGCCATTTCTGTCAATCCTTCTATTTTTTTTTTTTTTTTTCCAGAAAATCATTTCTACCAAAAAATTTAGACGACAATTATCGGGGCATAAAAGATGCAAGGGTGAGGAAGATACTGTTCATTGGTACTCTTTATATGGTTTCCCATTACTACTATTTTACAGCTGAGGCGTGTTTTACATACCTCTTCCTGAGGCGTCTCCTGTGACGCTTCATCGGAAGTAGCGTTTCCAGTGGCTGCTGGATTCTGGTCCGATGATGACGCACGAATATGTTGACCGTTTGAGGAGACCTCGGCAGATTTCGGCTCCAATTTGGACCTATTCTCTGTCGCAGGAAGCCTCCTTTTATTCTTTATCTTCATCTTCATCTTCTTCTCGGACACCGAGGGATCAACGGGGAAGGTTTTGATGCCATGTTTGTTCCTGGAAAATCTTGTGCTTGACCAAGAAAGCCACCTTGACTTGTTTTGATTGTTATGATGATCAGGTGCTGCCTGGAACATTGTTAATTTCTTCTGGGATTTTGCCCCTGAAGTTGATGAGTCCCAGGAGAATCCAAAGCAACCCAGAAAGCGATGGATGGTTGTTTTTTTGGCTTTGCTTTGTTGGGTTTTCTCATGTGTATCACCCATGGAAGACCACCATGGGAAGAAGTCCGCATAGAGCTAGAGGGTTTAATTTTATTTGAAATTTAATACCGGAGCAGTTTGGCCTCGGGGTCCACCGTTATTTATTTATTTTTAAATAACAACCCTTCCCTGAGTATTAACTAATTAATGGTCACACCGTTCGACCCCAACCCCTTTGTTCCGCCGTACATGATTGAGTATGATCACATGGAGGCGGCTTTGGACCTCTATGCATCATGGATAAGAATGCAGGAATACAAACAAACGAATTCGGAGACATGGATACATAAACACATAAATTTTTAAAAAATTAACATATTAATATAGCGTCGACATCATCGTGAAATACGTGCGCGCATCAATGTTTTGAAAATTGGGACGGTAAAACCGGAAACCGGACCTAATTCTAAAAATTGATCATCAAACCAATAAAATCGGTTGGTTGAAGTGTAATTAATGATCTGATAACAGTTTTTTATAATTTGTTTAATTTAAAAAATTTATAAAAAATAAAAAAATATATATTTTTAATTATTTTAATTTTTTAAAAAATAAAAATTATATTATTAAAATATTTTTTATATATTTAATATAAAATATTAATTTAAATTTAATTAAACTGTAAATTAGTGAACTACCTGGATTTCACGACCAGCGAAAAAACCTTGTCGGACATACACACGTGTGTGTATATATATATATTAAATATTTTTAATAATTTTAATATTTTTTAAAATATAATTATTATTATTATATTATTTTATATTATAATTAATATTTTATTAATTTTTTAAAAAATATATTAAAAATATAAGTAATATAATATTTAAGAAATTATATTTTAAAATAATTAATAAAATAAAAAAAATATATATATAATATTACAAAATTATTTGTTGTTATTTTTATTAAAAAATTATATAAATAACATTTTGAAAATTTTAAAATTAAAATATCTTTCCTTTGTGTCGGGAACATTTTGGATATTGAGAGAATATCTGATAATTACCATGTTTTACACGCAACCTAAAACAAACAGACATTATTCTAGAAGTGCCTGTACATTATAGCTTTCGACAGAGCTTCCTCATAGACTGACCTGGTAGATATGGTAGGTCTTACCGACTTCCTTTTTTTGGTTGAAAAAGTATATAATGTATACAGGGTTAAGTTAAATGTGCAAACAAATATAAATTTAATGCGTACAATACTCTTTTTTTTTTTTTTTTTATGGTTGTATGTATATTCTACTCTATCTATTTGTCGATTCTAACCATAACTATATTCACATCATATATTCCTCTAATATTTTTTATTTTTTTTTAAATATTATATGATCATAAATATATTAAAAATAAAAAATAAATATTTTTAAAATATTAATTATTCAACTTATAAATTTAAAGTGTCATTTAATGATATTTTAATTCAATTTTTTTTTAAAAAATTCATTAATCAAGTAATAATAATTTTAAATGAAATTTTTTAGTATTTAATTATATTGTATTAAAATTTAAATATAATATTATATTTTAATTTTAAATATTTTTTTATTTGTTTTCAAAGATAGTATTAGTGATAAAATTTAAATTTAAATTATTGTAAAAAAATATATTAAATTATTATTAAAGTTTTATTTTAAAAAATAAATTATCAAAATTTTTAATTCGAATATTTTAAGACGATATTCTTACGCTCTTAGGTGCTATAGGAATGTTTTTGTGTTAAATTATGAGATGGGACCCGGCCTTCGGGGCTCGGTCTTTCATCTAACGCGGTTTTCACCGATTACACGTTAAGCTCACCTTCGTCATTCCCTTGGTGGACAAGATACATGGACTTTTTGTCTCTTCTGCAGATTGATCAACAAGCATTTGCTATGTTCGTTATTTAATAAGAGAAAAACACTTATTGGTTATGAAAGTAATGGAGATAGTTAAATATAATTAATAAAATAATTTAAATATTATTTAAATTATTATAATAATGTAAAAAATAAGTTAAAAAATTATAAAAAGTTTAATATACTATTAATAGTTTTTATAGTTGTTTTCATTGTCAACTTTAATATACTATTAAAAGTTTAATATATTATTAATAGTTTAATTTTGAATTTTAATTACAAAATAAATTTTTAATAAATGTAAATCAATTTTTTGGATGTAAAAATAATGTGAAAATATTATATAACCTAAACAATTAAATTATTTAAGTTTTTTTTATTTAAAACACATGAATAATAAAGAAGAAAAATATTTATATCCTATTTAAAAAAAGAAACTATTATTTTAGTTAAATTACATGATAGAAAAAAAAATGTAATTACATGGAAAAAAGTATCACAAAATGTGCGTCAAAAATAATTTTTTAAAAGAAGAGCATGCTAAAAAAGAAAAGAAAAAGGTCTTAATTGTAATAAAAGAACATTATGAGTGCAAAATGAGAAAAAACATTGTTTATATGGAGAAATATAACTATAATTCAAAACGGAGTAACATAGAATTCTAAATATGCCAAAATGACATGATGGTAATAACAACAATCCAACAATAAAAAAAACTTTAATGTAAGCTTAATTAAGTTAGTTATATTAATCTTTTCTTATATTTCTACTTTATTATGAATTGAATTAAAAAACAAAAGGATATGATCATAAATATAAAGATCTAAAACAAGAGTTAAAAGATAATTCCTTAAAAGAATGACATTGCTAAAGAAGAAAAGAAAACAATCCAAATTGTTATAAAAGAAAAGTAAGAGTGCAAAATGGAATAAAAAAACATTTTTTTATATGGAGAAATATTACTATAATTTTTAAAAAAAAGTAAGAAAAAAATTCTAAATATACCAAAATGGCATGATGGTAATAATAACAATCCAACAATAAAAAAACTATAATATCGAGTTTAATTGAGTCAGTTATATTAATCTTTTTTTTTTTAGTAATTATGCTCAATTATATATTGAATTAGGCATAAGAAGTACTCTTTATGCATCAATATGTATATTAATATTAATGAAACTAATAAAAAACTAATATTTTTTTGAGCAATTCTTTAAATTAAAAAAAATATATTTTTTTGACATTCGCTTAATTTTAATAATATATAAGTATTTGATTCAAATTTTAATTTTTTTAATAACTTTTATTATTTATAATATTTGATATTAATATAATAATTTTTTTATAATTATTTTTACTATTTTCGTAAAATTAAGATTTCAAAATACATGTGATTTACTCAATTTAATTTTAATTTAATACATATTACAATATACTCAATTCACATTTAAAATCTACATAACATAAATACTTATAATTAATAAAAATAAAAAAAAATTTAAAACAATACTATAAAATTCTTCTACTTCTTTTTTTCTTAAAAAAAAAAAAATTCTAAGTTTCTTTTTATTTTTTCTCATTATTTTCTTAAAAAGAAAAAAATTATTTTCTAATTCATTTTATTTTTAAAAAGCCTTCATAATTTAATTTTTTTTTTTTATTTTTCTCTTTTAAATAAAATATAATTACAAAATATATTTCTTAATAAATATTATAAATATACATATTACGCACATCTAATATTATTTTATACATTAGTATACATTATTGAAATCGAGATAAAATCTTCACTTTTGCTTATATGAAAATTTTTCATAAATTTACAATTTAAAAATATTAAAATATTTTATAATTATCAAATTTGATTACAATAAAAGTAAAATTTTATAAATCAATCAATATAAATTTAATTGTAATAAAATAAGAATTCAATTGATATATATAATTATATTTTTTGATTATAATGAAATTTTTATAATTATAAAATTTTTTGACAAAGAAATATAAAAACCAAAAGAGAAAAAAATTATTTTTAATTCCTCTTCTTTAAGAAAGGAAAAAAATTTTCTCAAATTCATTTTTTTTAATAAATATTCTCTCAAATTTCCTTAAAATGATATTAAAAAGAAATAACTTCCCCCAAATCTTCTTTTTGTTTTTTTTGTTTTTTTTTCACAAAAAAAGTAAAAAAAAAAAAAAATCATAAAATCAATTCAATTCGCTAACTAGCTTTCCAAATCGAATTAAATATAATTGCAAAAATAACCTAAAATAAACTTAGAAAGTAAAAACAAATATTTCTAAATATTTTTAAAAAAATATTACACATTTTTACCTATTACACGTTATCGTCACCTTCTCCATTGCCTCGGGGGACAAGATACATGGACTTTTTGCCGTCTCTGCAGATTGATTGCCAAGCAATTGCTCTGTTTGTTAATAAAAGTAAAACACTTGTTGGTCAAGAAAGTAATGGCGATAGTTAAGTATAATTAATTAAATAATTTAAATATTATTATAATTATTATAATTATATATAAAAAAAATAAGTTAGCGAAGAGATGAAAGTTAATAAATATGGGATTTCAACCAAATTGTGGGCCAATCATTTTAAATTTTGGAGCAATTTTCCAAATTTTTTAGACAAATGAAAAACACCATCTTCTCCTGGATACACTTCAATTCCTAGAAAGTGACAAAGCAATTCCATATCTTTCACTGCATATTTTCTTATCATTTCATCTTTAAACTTTTTAATCAGTTTCTCATTGCTACCCATGATCACTAAATCATCTACACACAAAACTATAATGAGAATACCAGTAACTCTCTTGTTTCTATCATACAAAGTGGGCTCACTCTTCCTTCTTTCGAATCCTCTCTCCAAAAAAAAGCATGTCTATCTGATTGTGTTGAGCTCTTGGGAATTATTTTAATTTATACAAAGCCTTTTTTGACTTGTGCATCTTATATTTTTCACTCTTTATAATGAATTCTTGAGATTGCTCAACATACACTTCTTCCTATAGTGCACCATTAAAAAAAGCAAATTAGACATCAAATTGGTGTAACAACCAACTTTTGTGAGCTACTACTATAATGATTAATCTAACAATATCCAATGAGCAGTTGAAGAAAATGTTTCATTATAATCAATTCCTAGTTTTTATGAAAAACCATTAGTAGCTAATCTCACTTTGTTTCTTTATATGGAGCCCTTAAGATTGTGCATCACCTTATAATCCCACTTCAAGCCCATCACTTGTCTTGTGGATGTTCAACTAGTTGCCATGCAATTTTTTTCCTACTAACATTGATTTCTTCTTGTATAGCTTTGCTCAAAGTCTCCTCTTTCATAGTTGCTTTAAAAGTTTTAGGTTCAAACATACAAAAGTTACATCCAGCATATATATCATTCAAACTCTTCATTTTCTTAGGAGTTAAGATTGAACTAGTTGGTGAAGATTGTAAATCAAACCTTGAATCAAAATTTGATACCTTTTCATCACTTTCCTCTTCCTGAATTGGAGTTTGTTACAATACATTTACTGGAATAAACTTTTCTTCCACATAGCCTTTTTCCCAATTCCACATAGTTTTCTAATCAAACAGAACATCTCAACTTACAATTTTGTTTGTTTTCAAGTTGAACACTCTATAACAGTGTCTTAGAGTTTCACTCAACAAAGATGCTTTCCTCACTTACTTTTTCAAGTTGTGCCTCCTTTTTTGGAATTTGGACATGGCATGTACATCCTTATACTTTTAGATGCTTTACTAATGACTTTTTACCACTCTATGTATCAAATGATGTTTCATTTTCCAAGGCTATAATTTGACTATTATATATTAAATAAATAGTTGTATACATAACTTCAGCACAAAATCTTCTAAGCAAACTCATCTCAAACAACATGGATTTGGCCATTTCCATCATAGTTTAGTTCTTTTTTTCATAAACTCATTTTTGTTAAGGAATATAACTTATGGTAAACTGTCTTTTCACCCCTTCATCTTCATAAAAAATCTCAAACTAATTTTAGGTATACTCTTTGCCTCAATCACTTCTCAACACTTTTATGCTACAACCAATTTGTTTTTCAATAAGACTTTTGAATTTTTTTTGAAAATATCAAAGACTTGAGACCTTCGCCTCATAAAACAAACCCATGTCATGTGAATATAATCATCTATAAATAGAATGAAGTACTTGTTTCAAGATTATGATGGGGTAGGCATAGGGTCTAAAATGTCTCAGGTAGCCCTTTTGCTCTCCATGCAACTCCTTTAAGAAATGATTGTTGATGATGCTTTCCAAGTACACATCCTTCACAAACTTCATTTTTCTGTTGTATACTAGGCAAACCATGTACCAAGTTTTTCTGTTGTAAAAATTTCTAGCTTATGAAATTCAAATGCCCAAAGTTGTGATGCCTCAACTAGCTATTGTCAACAAGATTAGCTTTTATAACTACATCTTTTGAGTATCTGAAAGATAAATGGAACTTTTATTGCTGCCCCATTTGAATTCCAATCACCCTTTCATTTGCTTGATCAAAGATAATGAAGCCAAGATCCCTAAAATGAAGAGAAGATGCATGCTCCAAAAGTTATCTAAGGTTAAGCAGATTTTAGTCTAATTATGACACATAAAAATCATTGTGCATCACTTTAATTTTTTTCTTTGTTACAACACCAATATTGCCTTTCCTTTTGTCTTCAACAATTGCATCATTTGCCAACTTGACTCTTGAACTAAAGTATACTTTCATATCCAATAAAAAATCTCCTTATTTGGTATCATATGGTTACTGCAACCACTATCAAAGTATTATATACATCATTTCATTCTTCCATGACATTTTGGTACACATAAAATAGATTTTCTTCACATTTTTTATCCTTACTGAAATTGGCTTGACGTTTATTTTTGAAATTGCACTTTTTTTTTTGCAAGGGTTGAATCTCTTGCAATGATAACATTGATTTTTGTCTTTAAACCAACAATCTTTTTCATGTTGTCCAACCTCGTTATAGATATTACACCATTTTAAAGAGCCTTCATCAATCTATCTACTAGCACAGTTGCCTTTACCTCTCTTTTGTGAGCTTTTAACCCTTCCTCTTCCCTGTCTACCTCCTTTAAATGAGTTAAATTTTTGGTTTTATTTATTAATGGCCCTTTATCTTTATTTTTCAAATCAAGAGTGACTTTAGATTGAAACATGCTTTCCATTGGCTTTTCAAAGTGTTGGACCAATCTTTACTCGAAGGATTTTAAAGAACCCATTAATTCTCAAACAATCAATTTAGACGTATCCTTAGTTTGTTCTGACAACCACTATAGCATTAGATTTTTCAATCAAGCTATTTAAAGTTTTATCAATGATTTTCTTGTGATCAATATTTTCATTCCCTTTTATTTTCACATTCTCATGATATCTCCTCAAATTTTGAAGCTTGGCAACTCTTATTTTATCATCTATATGAAATTCTTACTTCAGAATATCCTATGTTTGCTTGGCTTTAGTTGATCTCATGGTTATGGGAAAAAGAGCATTTGGCACTTCCTTTTGAGTCATAAAGACTGCACTGACATCTAGACTTCTCTTCTTTCTCAACTCTTTTTTTTATGAGCTTTTGTCAACTTGGTTTCTTGTTTTAGGTCCTTAGACCCAACACCAACTAGTTCCTACACATCAATTGATTCCAAGAGAGTTCTCATTTTTATGGACTAAAACTCATAATTTTCTCCTTCTAAGATGGGCACTTGAATGCCACTGAAATTATTGTTGTTTGTGTTGGCTATCTACATTTCTCTCTAGTTCCTTTTTACTTTCTTTGAATGTACTTCAACACAAGATTTGTTGGGTGAAATACTAGAATTGTTGTTGCAAAAAACAAGGGTTGCAAATTTTAGTTTTCTTTTTGTTTTTTATTTTTTTAACCAATAAAGAACTAAACAAGGAAAAGAAAGGGTCATAATTTTTGACTCTTTTCATTATACTTTCTAAATTATTCCACAATATAATTTACATCAAATACTTTTATTTTCATCCATACAAGTTAGCAAAATAATCACCATTAGATCTAACTTAGTTTGATTAAGTATATACAAATCAAAACTTCACTTTACTCAAGTTAACATAAGATGTCAATGTTTTAACTATTCAACACATTAGCCTTAACATCAACTGACATAAATGTCCTTCTCTAAACTAGTATCTAGTTGAAATTACACCTACTTTTCTAAAAATATTTTCATGATAGTAAGAAATATGAAGCAATTTGAGAGAAGTTTTAATACCTTTTGATTAATAATGATTGTATTTTGAATTCTTTTTTTTTTTTTTGACACATTACACCATTTTTTTCTTTTCTTTTTAATTTTTAAATTGTTTTATTAAAAAGGCTTTATCTTGCCTCTCTTACATTTTTTTTGTTACAATTATGTTATTAAACTTTTTATAATTTTTTGTTTGGTTTTCCACCTTATTCAAGTGTGTTTGAATAGAATTTGTTATATTTTCTCTTTAATTTTTTTTATTACTATTGTGTCATCTTGTTTTTTTTTTTCTTCAGTTTCTTTTTCTCCTTTTTTATATCTTTTTCTTTTTATATTTTTATAGTTATATAATTTTTAATTTTGTTTTCATTTGATTGAATTAAATATTCTATTTATTGTCTTTAATCACAAGTATGGTAAATTAATGAGGATTGTGGTAGGTTAGATACCAATGTAAAAACTAACAAAACTCTTTATATCATGAATCTTTCTAATAATTCTACTAGAGTGTTCTTCACTTAGGATGACCTAAATTAGACCCTAGTTTTCATGGAAAATGGGCAAAGATGTAGGTGTATCCTACAATGATACATTTGGCATGGAGAAAAATAATCAAGTTTTTTTTTTTTCACTTTTTTGGACAAAGACAAGTAGAGAAACAACATTATAGAAAATAGATTCCCTTTGGAACATGAAACATTGATACCTTAAAATATAAATTAATTAAAGTTGATGCTATGATTGGGAATAACATACATAAAATATGTCTACAAGATATAAAGTAAATCAGAAAAAAGTGTAGGAAAATATGCAATACATGATTTAAGCTTTGGTATGTAAGTTGTGATCAAAGCAAAAGAAGTGGTAAGAGACATTGCTAACAATTAGTAGAAAAAAGTGGTTGTGGAAATAAAACAAATTGAAGATAGGATAATTTTGATAAAATTAGTATAGACAAAATTGAAAAAAAAAACAATTATTATTGTTGATGCCCATGCTATGCACCTAAGACTTAATAAAGAAAAAAAAAAAAAAGGCTAGATTGGAGCATAACATTTACGGATTCCTACATCAAATCCAATTAAAGAAAAATATTTTATTAGAGGAGATTTAGATAGACATATAAGAAGTGATGTAGATGGATTTGAAAGAGTACATGGAGAGTAAGATTTTAGATAATGAAATGATGAAGAAGAAACTATTTTGAAATAATGAAGATGTTTAATGACTTTTGCCATAACATTAGACTTAGTTTTAGTCAATACATTGGAGGGTGAGTATTAAACCAAATTAATGTGCACCCCGTTAAAGGCATAAGGATGGAATAAAAGATTCACAAAAATTGGCCAATTATACATGCACAACCACCACCATAACAACAACCACCTCCAACACCACCACAACCACCACTTCCATTCCTTAAACATTAATTTCACCACCATCTCCTATATCATTTTCTCTTATTTTTCTACTTTTAACCAATTTGCATTATCTTTAAAGTCCAAAAATTGCTCACCCTATTATTTGATTATGAAAATTTTTCAACCATAATCCACCCCAACAAAGGACTTCTCTTATGTTTGGTAGAAACTCCTAGCTTGTTGGCAATTTATCAAGATTAGAAGTTGCTTCAAATTTACAACTTTAATTTGCAATTATTGTTGCTCTAATTGAATTGCCTAATAGCCACTCCCATTGCAGGCACCATTTGCTATTTTCTCTAATAAGGAAGTACCTCTTTTGCACCTTTTTTCATCGATCTACTTGCTCTAAGGAGTCATATGCCAAAGATAAGTTAGAAACGTAGCCCAAACTAATGCCTTGCCCCACTTTGCCTTACTTCAAGAAGTATCTTCTCTTATCATGGATGTTCCATTTGTTATGCCACTCCATGGTGTTTTTATTCAAATAATGTTCTACATTGGAACACGGTTATATTTCTAGAGGACATGCAATGTCTTAAGGTAAGCTAAGCTAATAAATAGTATTAGTTCCCTCCAATCAAATCAATAAGCATTTTGATTATTTTAAGGTTCTGCTCTCCTTCTTAGAACAAAGAGAGGGGGGCCTCAACCCTAGAAGGGGGGAGTAATTAAGTGGTCAAAAGTGACAAATTGTAAATTTGTTAAAATTTTTCTAGGTAGGTTTGAATCCTACCTCTCGCACTTTTTTATTATAGGCTTCAAAGAAGATAAAGGAGGCATTCTAGCAATGTAGGAAGATCCATCAAGCAAAGATCTTTCTTTTTCTTTTTTTCTTTTCCTGATTGTGAAGGGAACTGAAATTGTATCATATGTTAGTTAGAGAGGTTGGAAAACTAAACTACAATAATTTATAGATTTCCCATATATATCTAATCCCAATGAGAATAAAAGTAATAACTTAATGTGCCTAAAGTGCTTGAAGGAGCCATAAAAATAAGTGAAAGTGCACAAATGATCAAGGCCATAACAACCTAAACAAATGCAAAGCCAAGATCACATGAGCATTTACATCAAATTCTTTAGTGCAATCAAAGTTCACTCCTTCCTTTAGGAATGATTCACTTTCAAAGTCATTAAGAGTGACTTTGATGCTTTTTCTTTCCCAATAGTAGTGGATGTGCACAAATGATCAAGGCCCTAACAACCTAAACAAATGCAAAGGAGATGAACTACTCTATATTAAACCACACCATAGTGACTATTAAAGTAATCTTCTTCTAGTTATAAGATGAAATCCAATAACCAATTTCTAACTCTAAATAACCTGCATAGCAAGAAATTCAATTCTTCCATAACATAAAGGGGTGAGGTTGGTTATGAGCCAAGTGACTTAGGCACACAAGAGTACATTGCACCATAAACCTCTTTTTTTATAGGTTTTATAAATCAATGTTTGTTGCTTTAACTAGAAGAAAAGAATCATAGATATGCCAATCATCAAAAGATAAAATCACCATAAAAGGATTCCTTATGTATTATATGTAGCAAAACTATGAATGGAGGCTAGCAATTTGGATTGTATTGAAAAGGTTCCAAAGTCACAACATGAAAGAGTCAAAATATTAAGAAAGAAGGTTCAAGAATCAAGGAGTGGAATTTCTAAATGAATGTGAATCATGACTAATATCCTAGGCTTAAAAGAAACATTTTCTATGGCATCCTAAAACCATCAGCCACCCTAAACTAATTCACGATAAGCCCACCAACTTCTTAGAAAGATGCCCATGGTGAAAAACCACCATGTCAAGATCAAAATTTAAATTGGCTCTTGGTCTTGGTCAAAGAACATTGTGTTTGTGCTATTAATCCAACAAAAAGGTGAAGTAATGGTATCTTTCTTTCCATTACGAACAACATACTTCACTTGCTCCTTCCTTAGGTCCATTAGCACTCTTAACTATAGTGAAAAAAAGGTAAAAAATTGTTGTCAAAGAAGCATGAGTAGGCATTTATTACTACATAATAATAGAGTAGAATATCATTTTATCCCCACATATTTGAATTTAAGGGTGAAAAGCTTACTTGTTATATGGGATTTGATGTATCTAGCAAAGCAAAGCAACATTCAATTCTTTTCAATGGCATCCTTTTGCATTGGTGATGAATAGAGTGCCATAATCCCATTCATCATTTTTTATCTACATAAGCCAAAGCTAATAGCACTGAGGACATCTCCAACATAAATGTAAGGAGGATGTATAACTAATGTAGGATCTTGTGGAACAAGATTTGATTTCCAAACAATTTGGGATGAAGGAAGAAATTTTGGACAAAAGGATCAAAACTCGTTGATAGGAAAAGAGAGAAAAACAAAGCAATGTTAAGAGCTCCATTAATCTACTTTTTATTGATTAAGGAAGCTCTCTTTTTATCATCTTATACCAAATGTAATGAAGGATTCATCTTTTTCCTTCTCATAAAGCTTAGGAGCATCAAATGCCTAGAGAAGCAAAGCTCATTTTCCTTTTAAGGTAAAAAGATGCATAGAAAAAGGGTTGGCCCATCAAAAAGCCAATTCCTTTATGAACAAAATTCAAAATCAACAAACATTCATGGAACAAAGGGAGTGTACAACTTGGGCATAGCCCTACTATTTTTTTTGTAAGGAGTGCAAGAAGAATGGATTTCTTCACAAAGTTTAAGACAGAAAAAAGGGCCTCTCTATGGCCTCTTCATTTTAAAAAATTTTGTCTTTGGGGTTGACCCTAGTAATAGAGAAGGAATCCATAAAAACTTAGGATCCAACACCATGATAAAATACTATCGTTATGATTAGATGATGTCCCAAAGATTTCATAAAAGAAAGGTGCATTAGTAAGTAAGACATTGTAATTGGATAAGTTATTAGGAATATGACATAACAAAAAACCAAAGAAAGAAAATACACCAAAATGCAAGTGTTGCACCAAACACTAGAGATTCCTTCATATTGTAAGTGAATGCAATTAAAAGGCTCAAAAATTTCAAAAAATGAAACAATTCATATATTGACATTGAAATTAGAGGAAAAGATCATAGTTTTGAATAGCCTTTAAGAGCTTGTGATAAGGAAGACTTTGGCAAGTGACATATCGACTAATTATTCTTTTAATTAATATCTTTGGGAAGCTAGTGAACCATTCTTATATACATAATTCATCTTTTTGCTCTTGAAAATGGAAACATACTTCTTAAGGCTACTACTCGAGCATTATCAAGTCAAATTAGGTTAATGTTCAATTAGTGCTCGTCAACCCATTTTTCCCTCATACTTTACCCAACACTCTATATTTCAAAATTTTTTAATGGAGAATCACACCTTCTTTTCACTTTTGCTGCTTTGATCTCTTGTACCATTACTAGTGTCAATTACAATTCTAACATGATTCACTTAGGGAAAATCCATTAGTATTCTTACCAACAATGCTAATTTATGTTACCCATCATTGGCAATTACTTTCTTAGCATGTCATCCTTTTGTTCACTATCAATTGATGATATTAAAATATATAAATGTAGATGGAGAGAGATGCTAAGTTAAGCTTATGTAATGCTACAAGAAAAGATTTTTTTTTGTCTACTTTTAGCTATGCTATATAAATGCACTAATTTGCAAAAGAAATCATCTTCAAGTAAGTAGCATCTAGAATAAAATCTAGAATAGATAAGAAAGAAATCATGTAACTCAAAGGTTGGTTGTCATTGTACACTAGTTGGTTAGTGGGAGTAAGAGAGTGTTCTATTAGATACATGTTGGTAAGAGTCACCTACTCTACATTCATCACATGGGTAGCTATCAAGTATTACTTCATATCCCATAAGAAGTTTTTAATCACTTTTGCATCATAATCACCATTAAAGGCCTTGGGCTTAAAAACTCTCATCTTCCTTGAGCCCCTTTACCCTTCTATTAGGTAAATTGCCTATTACCTTCTTGAGGACAACAATGTCTTATTCCATTTTACCAAAATGAGAAATACAAGTAGAATCAAGACTATCATAGTTAGAATGTAAAAGATGTAATGATTTTTCCAACTTGTCAAGCCTTACCTAGATTGAAAGAGCTTGCTCCTTATAGACCTCCTTAAGAGCCTTCTTAATTTTTGACACTCTGGCATGCATCAAGATCCAATCTACCAATTATTGGTCAAGCTGTGCTCTAATACTAGTTGTCATATAGCCAAATTTCCCATTTAAAATTTTGGTTAAGTGATGGCACCAAGATGTCCTCTTGGTCTCAGCCTAATCTATACACACAAAAACAAGCAACTTTACACAAAATTGCACACAAGGAAAGCAAGAAGGCATATGAAACTTATAAGAACCTTTCTAACATTTTATTACTTTTCTTCCAAAAGTATAAAAAGGAATATAATGCTAAGCACCTCACTCTTGCCTCTTACACAAGTGTTTCCCTGAATTGAATCAATCAAGTGTTGTGTATACAAGTATTATATGCAAGTGTTGTGGACTTTTAGCTATCCATACCTATTTATGGTGATAGTAGTTGACACCCCTAACTACTTAGGAACTTGCATGACTTAGCTACAAAGGGTTTACCTTGCTTTCCTCTTATTACACCATTCAAGGAAAGAGTGACACCTTATGTCTTACTGGGTTAGTTTATCTCTTTTATAGCTTATGTTCCCTTGCATAGAAGGAGGACACAACAACACATCAACTTGGATAAACACACTTTACTTGCCACTTCAACTACTAGATCATGCCTCTATAGTTTAGGAGAATTTGTCTCCATGCTCTTTTATTTTTGTGGTGCATAAAGTTCTCTTATTTTGTCCACACTCAATGCCTATGCCAAGTTGCTTTTGTCTAACCTATGACAAAAATATTTGTACTAGTTTTGAGGCCTTTTCTTCATTCTTTTCTATCACTCCCCACTTGCACCCACTCCCCCATTACCAAATAAAGGGGCTATGATAATGGGTTTTATGAAATGATTATAAATTATTGTGTAAAACCCTTAACAAAGCACCTATAATTGTGAGGTAAATATATTGTGGCAATAGTTGACTTTAGGTAGTGATTATATAGTAGTGGTTCAAAACCACTACATTATCTTAAGAAATGACAATGATTATAAATGTTTATGTAATGTTCTAAAACCATTGTCTAATCTTTTTATGAAAAAACTAAAAAGATAGGGCAACAACCTTGAAGTTTTACTTTTTCTTTTTTTTTTTTTAAAAAAAATGCTTGACCTTTTTTTTTTTAAATAAAGGGCTAAGATAGTGATTTTAAATCTTTGCTTATTCCTTTTGAAAATAAAGTTATAAGGCAACTATTTAGAACTATTGTCTATTCTTTTTCTAAACATAAAATAAGGTAATAGTCTTATTTGAGAAAAGAGAAATAAAGGGATAAGGCAACAATTTTGAATTAGTGCTTATTTCTTTTGAAAATAAAGGGATAAAGCAGTGAACTAAAATTACTACCTTTTTTTTTTCTTTTTTTTTTTGAAAAAGGAATAAGGTAGTAGTTTAAAATTGCTGCATAATCTTTTTTTTCTAAAAAAAAAAAAGAGATAAGGTAGTGGTCTTGAACCCTTGCTTTTGTTTTTTTTTTTTTTCTTAAAATGGAATAAGGTAGTAGTCTGAAATTGTTGCCTAATCTTTGTGTTAAAAAAATAGAATAAAATAGTGGTTTTGAATTGTTCCCTTTTTTTTTTTTTTTTAAAGAATGAATTGTTGCCTAATATTTTATTTTTTTAAATGAAGGGATAAGCCCTTTCTTATTATATGCTTCCCCTCTCTCTATTTGCAATCTTGAAAAAAAATATATTTTCTTCTTTACCTCAAATCTAATTTAGTTTGTTGTAGCTATCATAAAGGCAAAGAAACTTGTGACCTTAATTGCAAATTTCCCAATCTCCTGCTCTAAATTAAATTTAATTCCAAATGTTTAATTTTGCTTTTTTCCTATATTGAAACCCTAAATTGGGGTTCTAACTTGATTCCCTCTCAGCATAACAAACCCCTTAGTCTTCCCTAAGTCTGATAGCAAGTACAAACTATAATTATTCATTAAGAGAGTAGAAAGCCCTTTGTTTGTTTGTTTGTTTGTTTTTTGTTATTGTTGTTGTTGTTGTTGATGATACCATTTCTTTTTTTACATTAATAATTCTCACTTATATTAGTTTAGTCCTCTGAATTACATGAGTCACAATCCAATTGATTGCTATCCTTGAAGGGTGTTAGGCATAGCAGGCTTATCATACTACTACTCTTGTAAGGTGAGCTTTTGTTTCTTTGTTTACTGTAATGCCATATAACTCCTCCTTATCATGCATTGTGCATGCTTTTATATTCTATTTGTGTCAGTTGGTTAATTTGCACTCTATAAATATTTCATTGATTAATGCTTATGTGTGATTTTATATATCAGTTTCTTGATGTTTAATACCTTTAATATGGTAATGTAGTCCACCAAACATGATATTTTCTTTTTTTGGGGTCAAAATTGCATTTACATAACAATGGAACATTAGCTACTTAAGGTTCTCTTTTGCTTTATTTGCAAGATGAAGAGTTGAAATTGAAGCCTATTATTTTGTTTGATTCTGTTATGACCTCTTTTTGACATCTTCTCTAGAGTTTCTTGTTGTTGTTGTTTTGAATCTTTAAGCATTGATGTTTTCATATTAGGATTTATGTTCTTAGTGATGGTACTATCAGTATTAGGATTTGTTTTCATATAATCTTGTCATTGAGCATATAAGTAACTAATTATGGGCATAATACATCTATTTGTTTGAATAATTTAGCAATGTATAGTTGCTAGACAACTAATCGGAAAATTGGCTTTTTTTTATTCCATGCATCCTTTTTAAGTCACTAATCTTGTAGTACCTCACTTAAAAGTGTTTATTTGTTTTCATACATTTTTGTTGCTTAACATATTTTCATGGAACATATCATTGATTGATGTAACCCATTTGTTTTAGGCTCCTCTGAAAACACATCGTATTCTACACTTAACCTCATTGAAGAGCGGTGTACTAGTTTTCTCTAGAGCAATTCATCCCATTTGAATTTATCTTAAAATGTTGAACATTTTTTATACTTAAGGCTAAAGGACTATTTATTTTATGATAACCAAAAGCACACAAAGATAGTGTACTAAGAAATAAAATAATGAAAACAACAATTATAATTTTCTGAAGCAATTCCACAAAAAAATTGAACATTACAAGGGGAAATTTGATGCTACACACTCCTTACTATAAACTAAAATTAATACCTAGTCAATGATTGTACCATGTTTAATTATGTAGTCTAGTTTAAGTGTGAATCATGTTCTCCTTTATTTTGCTTGAGCTAGATAAAAGATTCATGCACTTATAATTAAATTCCTAATGTACCCATTTGTATGTTATATTATAGACCTAAGACGAGCTTTTGCTAGCCCAAATCTTAAAGTTTAAAGTCTCCGATCTCGCACAAGCCCCCACTCACCATGCTATCTATTTCTTTTTAGCCTTGATTTGGAAGGAGAGGTAGAAGAGTATGAAAAAGTAGTTTGGCCTCTCTTATTCCAATCATTAACTGCCACCTTTAAAGGTCAATCTAGAAGAATAAGAAGAAAAAAAAAGGGAAAATGAAGGAAAAGAGGAAGTAGCTCCTTTTATTCCTTTATATTTGCATGGTTGCCACCATTAAAAGAAAAAGGAAGAGAAAGAGAAGAAAAATTAAAAGTATATATTCTTATTTTAGTGAATTGTGAGTATTTATTTTCACTTTTAGGCTTTAAATGCGAAGTTGATTTTAGTGTATTGAAAATCCATTTGAAACCCAATATTGGACCATTAAAGTAAAATGATAACTATATCAAGAGAAATTGAAGATGTTAAGAATTAAGAATTACTCTTTTTGTCTAGTAAATAATTGTAATTTTTTCATTTAACGACAAATAATCAAATATTAGAAAGATATACTTTTATTACTATGATTCGTTCATAAGGAATGAATTAATTTTCTTGAGCTTTTGGAATTAGTGCCTTATGGTATGACAGTAAGAAAAAGTGTTTTTAAATTCATCTAATACAATTGTTTTAGTTTTTTCCTTGTCACTACTCATAAAGTCTACAATCTTTGCCATGTAATAAAATTTTTTTTCTTATTCTTTTTTTTCTTCCTACTTTCACTTTCTTCTATTTGGATGTTTGATTAAAGATTGCTTAATCAACATGGAAGATAAAAGATGGATGGATTTTAATAGATTGAGTAATGAATACTTAATTGGGGTTGACAATTTCTTAAATAAGGCTTTTGCTATGTCTACTGAAGGAGATGAGATATCTTGCCCTTGTAGAAAATGTTGTTGTCATTATTGGTACTCTAAAGCTATGGTTTATGAACATTTAGTCATTCAAGGGTTCATGCAAGATTATAAGACATGGATTTGCCAAGGTGAGGAACCATAACCAAATAAGGCAATAAATGATGCTAAAATTGAAGTTGATAAAAATGATGATATTAATGGGCTTTTAAATGACACCTTTATGGATGTGAGAAAACTACCAGATTCTAGCAATATTGGGGATAGTCTTAATGAACAAGCTAAAAAGTTTTACAAGTTAGTTGAGAAAGGATAATAAGAATTATACCTTGGTTATAAGACCTTCTTAAGGCTTTTATTTACAATTAGATTATATCTTCTTAAGTGTCTCCATGGTCTTAGTAATGTAGCACTTGGAGATATGTTGGAATTAATCAAAGAGGCATTCCTTGATGTTAAGGCTTCTAGTTCATTTCATGAAGCTAAAACTATGGTGAAGGAACTAGAACTTAACTACAAAAAAATTCATGCATGTCCCAATGATTGTATGCTTTATTGGGATAAGCATGAAAAGGTAAAGAGTTGTCATATATGCAAGGCTATTAGATGGAAAAATATGAAGGAAGTTGAAGGGAATGAAATCTTTAATGTATCTTCAAAGGTCCATCATTTGCCAACTAAAATTCTAAGATATTTCCCTTTGAAATCCAAAATCCAGTCATGCGCTTAGAAATAGCTAATGATATGGTTTGGCATGTAAAATATTGACCTACAAATGGTAACATAAAACATCTTATTAATGGTGACGCTTGGAAACATTTTGATATATTATATCTATCTTTTACAAATGAACCTCGAACTGTGAGATTAGATTTGGACAACGATGGATTTAATCCATTTCAAATTATGGGCATTGTGCCTAGCACATGGTCAATTATGCTCAATAATTATAATCAAATACCATGGTTTTGTATGCAACTAGAATATATGATGTTCAATATGATCATTTATAGCCTTAATTAACCTAGGAGAGAGATTGATGTGTTTTTGCAGCCATTGATTAAGGAATTAAAGGAGTTGTGGGAGTATGGTTTGTAAACATATGATGCATGTAATAAGTAGTCTTTTCAAATGCATGTAGTTATGTTATGGACTATTAGTGATTTTTCAACATATGCAATGTTGTCGGGGTAGAATAGAAAGGGAAAGTTAGCATGTCCTACATGTAATTATGACACTTCTTTTGAATTTTTGTATCATAGTAGGAAAACATATTATATGGACCATCGTAGGTTCTTAAATGCTAAACAAGAGAAGAGATAAAAAATCTTTTAATGGTAAGATAGAGTTAAGAGATGTTCCAACACTTTTGTTAGGGTTAGAGATTGTAGTAGAGTTATCCAACTTTTATAATCAGTTTGGGAAAAAGCAAAAGGCAATCTTTGATAGCCATGGAAGAAAAAAGTTTATTTTTTTTGTTTGCCATATTGGGAGAGTAATAAATCCAAACACAATTTATATGTGATGCATATAGAAAAAAACATTTGTGATAACATTCTTAGGACTATCCTTGACATTCTTAGTTAAATGAAGGATCATGCAAAAGCTTGTTTTGATTTACAAGACATGAGCATAAGAAAAAAGCTTCAACCTATTCTTTCTAATGATGATTGACACATTTATCTATCTAAAACATTCTATTCAATGATGCTAAAGGAGAAAGTCATGTTTTGTACTGTTATAAAGGGTGCCAAACTTCCTAATGGTTGTGCATCCAATATTTCTAGATGTGTGAATAAAAAGAGAAGAAAACTTTGGGCTGTAAAAGTCATGATGTGCACTTATTGATGCATTACCTTCTTCTAATTGTAGCTAGGAAAATGCTATCAACACATGTTGTTATGGCCTTGATAAGATTAGGATTAATTTTTAAACCAAAATGTAGTAAATTTGTGAAGTTAGAAAACTTGGGTCACTTATAGGGTGAAATTAGTGAAACACTATGTCAACTAGAGATGATTTTTCCACCAAGTTTTTTTGATATCATGATGCACTTGCCTATACATTTTGTTGATGAAATCTAGCTTGGTCGGCCCATGTATTGTTGTTGGATGTTTGGGATTGAGAGATACTTGTGCAAATTGAAACCATATGTTTATAACAAAAATCAACTTGAAGGTTTCATCGTAGAAGGGTATTTGGCTAAAAAGTGTTTGATGTTTTGCTTAAGATGGACGTAGGATGAGGTAAAGACTCCTTTTACAAGATATCAACAAAAAACTAATACAATAATGAAAGAGCAAACTCTTTATTTCCAAATAAAGGTCATGCAATTAAAGGTCAAGAGAAAAAGAAAGGTAAAGCCATTACATTGAATGTTATTTCTCTTGAACAAGAATGTAGTTATGCATTGTTTAATTGCAAAGATGAAGAAGTTGAGAGATATATTGAGCAAGCTAATCAACACCTTAAATTTTCATTTAATATTATATACTTAAAATTCCATTCTTTCTATTGCTCATTGTTGGCTATATTGGAAAAAGCATTTGCAACTAATGAGTGGATGATAAAGAAAGAGATGGGTTGGTGCATAAAATCATAGTCAAGATTTTCCTATTTGGTTTCAAGCCCAAGTTATAACTGAGGAGGTTTTTTCCTACATTTGATGGTTACCTATTAGTCCTAATAGTGTGACAATGTATTATAATGGTTATGTCATTAATGGCTACAAATTCCATACAAGGGAATAAGATGCAAGGTTTAAGACATAAAATAGTGGTGTTACACTAACAATACTAACATATAGTTTTGCTAATTGAAAAAACTAAAACCCTATGAAGGGAGAAGTGAATTATTATGGGTTAAATGTAGAAATTATTGAATTGGACTACTATAGTCAATTTAATATTATTTTATTTAAATGTGATTGGTTTGAGTTGGAGAATGATGACTATGGACTTCCATGGGTTAACTCCAACAAATTATGCTATCAAAGTAATCCTTTTATACTAGCATCTCAAGTTCACCAAGTTTTCTTTATGGAGGATCCAATTAAGAAAGAAATTTATTATGTAATGTATAGGCTTCCTAAAGAATTATTTGGTTTGGATGAAGAAGAACATGTAAGTATACAAGATATATTATGGGGGGAGCCAAATGTAGTAGATTTGAATGTGGAAGCAATTGGTAGTGTGGAGTAATCTAGTTTGATAAGAGAAGGCATGCCTAGTACCATAGTTGATGTGCACACAAAAGATTTATCTTTTGAAATATAGTTAGAGCAATTATACAACAATGCAGATGATGATAAAACACTTTGGAAGTAGATGGATGCAAATAATTAGACGAAACAAGTTAAGAAGTTTTTTTTTATTTCTTTTTCTTATCCTAATATTTAATTATTTATTAAGAGTTATTGCTTCAAAGTTCTTTTTTTGTTGTGGCTGCAGTTTGAACTATGATTCATTTATTGATTTTTTGAAATATAATGTGCACAATATATGAATAGTATGTTAAAATGCAATCATTGTTATTACTTTGTTATTTATCTAATTTTTAATTCCTCTTGATCATTTGATAGCTATTAGCCATGAAGAAGAAATTTGCTTGGAGAAAGAAGGCTTCATCTATTGCTAAAAAGGTGGCAACTTCCTTTTCAAGTATTTTGAGACAACAAATGTTAACAAAAGAGAATCTACACAAGAAAAGACACAAACACCTCAATTGAAGATTGTCAAAATGAGTTTATCTTTTCCAAGTAGTGGGTCACGATCAATTAAGACATCAGATGCAAGAGATGGACAACTTACAATGCATATGGCTTATGTAAGTGGGCAACAACCTTAAGTACATACAAATTTTGACAATCAACAATTGAGAGGGACAACTTCTAATCAAATGGGAGCACAACCTTCCACAAAGGCAAGATTGAGACAACAACAATAAAAAGGAGCTATCCGAGGTAATTAAAAAAGGTATCTCTTAGTTATGTGATTCACTAAAATTTTAATTAATAGATTGAATATTTAAATGTCTTCACTAATATTATTTTTGTGCAAAAAAGAAAAAAAAAAGTGGATCAATGATAATAAGAGCAATGCATGCTAGATGTAAAGATAAGAAAAGGCCCATTTTTCTAAATGCCAAAAATCAACATATAGGTCCAAATGATAAAACTCTATATAAGTTTAGCAATTTCCTTGGGACATTGGCTAGGAATGTTAGATTTATACCTTTATATGTAAAGACTTGGCCTATGCTGGATCTTGAGAAAAAGAATGTTTTATGGAAGTTTGTGTAAATAATGTATATTGGAAATTTTCTTTCTTATCTCTACAAAAATATAATCATTAGAATCAATTTTTTTATATATTTTAATTAATTATAAGATAAATATATGGTTCCTAATGAAAGCAGAAAGTGGGTGATGAGTACAAGTGTAGTAAGTTAGAGGGTTTAGAAGTGCAGGTTGAAGAGCTAACACTATAAGAAGTATAAGACTGATGGAGAGAGATTGAGAAACTGTTCACTGCATATACCCTTTGATCAATTTACATAGTTGTAGCAGTATTGGAATTTTGAAGAAGCAAAGGTTTAATAGTATCTTATTCTTGTTTTTCAAATATTTTTTTTTTGGATTTTATATTAATATATTTTGACTTTTTATTATTACTTACTAATGATTACAAGAAGGGGCAAGAACCAACATTAATAATCACTAAAAGCAAACAAGAATGCACATTATAGGTAGAAAGAGTTTTGTTAGGATTTGAGAATAATTGGTACGTAAATCACAAAAATACCACTAATATATTCAAATGTTATATGTGTTGCACTAATCTTGTGGTCCATATATACCTATGATTTGGTATCTTTAATTTACTTTATTTAAATTTGTTTCATTGCATTTCATTATTTACATTTGTATTAGAAAACTAAAGATCCTAGTAAAATCTCCCCATCTTGGCTTTACATATTTAAAACTACTTGTAAAAGATGATTCAATCGAGAATATAAGATATCATATCAAACATTTGAGCAAATTGTAAGTATTTCCTTTTGTTTTCCTTTTTTTTTTTATTGTGTATGACCTAAGTTTCTACTTTATTTTTTCACTTGTAACATGATTTGCTTTGGATCCAAAATTGGATTATGGTGCTTTAAACTCAGGGGGAAGGAAAAGTAGGCAAAGTCATGCAAATGCCTTCATTATAGTTATGGGGGAAGAGCATTATGAGAGGGTGAGGCTATATTGGATTGGTGTGAACCACACTACTTTGAAAGGAAAATTAGTTGTTAGAGATACTATTAAAATGCCATCAAACTTTGCAATCTATTAGGGAGAATATGGATGTTGAGATGCAAAATAAGTTTGAAGTATAGACATAAGAGTTGCAAAAAAAAATGGAACAACAAGCTACAATAATAGCCCACCATTTTTATGTAATGTTCTAAAAATTGCAATAATAAAATCTTAGGCTAAACATTAATTTTGACATACCTTATTTAAATACAACAATAGCTCCTTCACCACATGATACTTTTACTATTCTCAAGCAAGTGTTATAACAAAGAGCCCATTTATCCTCTAGAGGCACATATAGTCCACACATTCAAGTATTTCTCCTATTTTCTTCTTAATCTTAATTTTTGCTAGTTTGTAATTTATTTCTCCTTTTACTTATTTTTAATTTGTTACTTTATTTTAAATGTTAATAAGTTTAAATCAAAAACTATGTTTATCTTTTATAGGATAATGCTCCCCCTTAAGGCCAATGACTTTACAGCCAAATGGTAAACATTAAAGCCTTATATTCCAAGTTTCCCATTTTTCTATTTTAGATCAATTTTTCTCTAAAGGTTTGCATCTTTCATATCCAAAATGTTCCATATATCATACTCAAAATCAATTTTGGATATATCAACTGTTGAAATGTCTTTCATTTATACTTCTTAAACTCTAAGGCTTTACATTTTAATTAAGTGAGATTCTAGTACTGAAATCTTTTTATGGATGGTAGATTAGTTGTGCAATTTGGCATATTGCCAATAATTTGCATCAATATGTCTAGTTTTGGATGCATCTTATGTTTGTTCTATTTATCTGTGTGTTTATCTGTCTGTCTGTCTCTCTCTCTCTCTCTCTCTCTCTCTCTCTCTCTCTCTCTCTCTATACTAGTCTTGTAAGGAGAAGTATATAGATTGTTGCTAGTTTCCTCATGAAGGAAAGAGATTATTACTTCATACAAGGCAAGAAGTAAGAAGCAAATTGAGGATATGGATAAAAAGATAATGCAATTACACTCTGTTCTCTCTAGTTTGAAGGTTTTATATATAGCATATGAATTTATTCATTTATAATGGATTGAATCAAGTCAAAAAAATTAACTTAAATTTTTACTACAATCTATTCCTAATCATTACTTATTATGCTTAATCAAGTCTAATGTTTACATTTCAAATGTTTATTATGTTTGAATAAGAGGATTTATTCCTTCCATATTGATTTTTACTTGATATCTTTATTTACATAATATTTGGTTTAAATTGTGGGATGTTTTTTAAATTCATTATTAATACAATGCATTTTTTTTTCGGGACAATTTCGTATATTATCAATATTTTTAGTTTTGTTTAAATAATTGTAATAAATGTCATATTTTTTAAATTTCAAAATAGTTAGAAAACTATTACATATTTTTTTAAAAAATTACTATATATTTTCTTATAAAGTTATTATTTATTCACTTAAAAAATTATTATATATTTACTTTAAAAAGTTTTGTCAATTTTTTTTAAAAAAATATTATTTATTTTTTAAAAAAATTATTACATATTCATTTTTATAACCACTGTTTATTTGTTTTAAAAAAAATTACTTATTAATTTAAAAATTATTCTCTATTTTTTTAAAAAATTATTACTTATTTTTTTAAAAAATTGTTATTTATTATTTTAAAAAATTATTGCTTATTTTCTAAAATTTTACTCTATGTTATATAAAAAACTACTATATTTTTGACAAAAAAAATATTATTTTGTATTCTATTAAAAAAATTATTATATATTTTACTCCATAAGCATTGTGTATATATTTCATAACCGGTGTCCAAACCTCCTTGAGGCAGTGATTTCATACGTACTGATATAGGTAGAAAAAACTGTTACATTAGACATATTGCAGTATTGGCAAATATAATGACATGAAAATCGGTGTATTAAACTTTAAATAACAACTTTTAAATCAAAGACAGTGTCTTAATTCATTTATTTAGTAATGCCCCACCCCCTGCAGGCTACTCATAATGATAGTTTATGTGCTAAAGTTCCTGTTGCTTTTGGTTGCTACTAAGGTGCAAGCGCTCTGAGATTGGTGGAGATAAAAAAGAAGGGAACATCACTGTTCTACAAGAACTGAAAAACATCTATGGATTGATTTTGTGTTGGGCAATCAAAAAAGAGTACCTGAAAACCTCATCAAGCAAGGTTCAGTTTTATTTTCTTTTCATCCTTTTCTTTGTAACACTTATTTATTGTAAAAAAAAAAAAAAAACAGAGAGAGAAATGAAAAGATGACCTGTACATACATATACCATACAAAAGGAAACTGCATAACAAAACGACACTACAAAAATTTGACTAAAGAGATCGGTGGCTCCTGTCAAGAAGCCCTTCCAAAACCACCTTCTTTTTGTACTCCCTGGAGCTGAAGTCCAAGTGGTCTGAAACTAGACGGTCTTCCCCGGCAGCATCAAGTTGACCAACGGCGGCCCTCAAACGAGGAATGAAATAGAAAAATGCGCACGTACAGACAATGGCAAAGAAACTACCGTGTAGGAACAAAACCATCAGTGTCACCATTATAATGGACAAGCCGATTTCTGGACTCAAGCAATTTTGCTTGACTTCGACCATTCCACCATTGGCTTTTTGAGGCTTTTTCACCATGACCCGACCATGCACTGCCGGGCTCGTTGCTGGCTTCTGATGGGTCGGGGATGGGACTGTGGTTGTGCGTGTTGTGGCTGTGGTTCCACTCGAATTCGGTTTGTCATCGGGTGAACCGGGTTGGCCTGCACTTATTTTCCGCCCGAAGGACAGCCTCCGAAATTGGCACAAACCATCTTTTGGAGCATCTTTAAGATCCAAATGTTTCTTATTTTCTCGGATGATTTTCTGCTCAGATTCAAATCCACAGCCGATATATGAACACGGGCCGAAATTTGTTAAAAACAAATTTACTAATAGCGTTTAAAGCACGTGGAATCACACTTCTGTCCCTATCAGGCTGCTTTAATGGCTCAATGCTCATTTTTCCTTTTACAAAAGGGTTTTTCTTTTCCATTTTTTGTAAAAGAAATCATTTACATGTTTTTATTCTCTCCCTAAATATTTTAGAATCGTCGGAAGTTAGTTTCCAACTTGCGGAGGAATTAAAGATAAAAATGTTTCAGTCCCAAAACATAATGAATTTGATTGTGATTATGTTTAATAAACAACTTTTATTATTCTTAGAAATAAAAAATTTTAATTATGTTTTTGCTTCGTATTTTTTTGTTAAAATATGACTTGCATTTTCTAACAATTAAACCAATTATTTAATAATATTATTGAGTTTAAAAACATTTGACGATTAACTGCTACATATATATTTAATGTGCACGTTTTTGGATCCGATGGCAAAGTCAAAAGTAGTTTATGGCAGATATTGGTAACTTAATATCGTATGCCATTTCTATCAATCCTTTTCTTTTTCTTTTTACTTTTTTTCTTTCAGAAAATCATTTCTACCAAAAATATAGACAACAATTTCCGGGGCATAAAAGATGCAAGTGTGAGGAAGATACTGTTCATTGGTACTCGTTATGTGGTTTCGCATCACTACGATTTTACAGCTGAGGCGTGTTTTACATACCTCTTCTTGAGGCGTCTCCTCTGGCGCTTCATCGGAAGTAACTTTTCCAGTGGCTGCCGGATTCTGGTCGGATGATGATGCACGAATATGTTGACCGTTTGAGGAAATCTCGGCAGATTTCAGCTCCAATTTGGACCTATTCTTTGTTCCGGGAAGCCTCCTTTTATTCTTTATTTTCTCGTTCATCTTCATCTTCATCTTCATCTTCTTCTCGGACACTGAAGGATCAACGGGGAAGGTTTTGATGCCATGTTTGTTCCTGGAAAATCTTGTGCTCGACCAAGAAAGCCACCTTGACTTGTTTTGATTGTTATGATGATCGGGTGCTGCCTGGAACATTGTTAATTTCTTGTGGGATTTTGAATCTGAAGTTGATGAGTCCCAGGAGAATCCAAAGCAACCCAGAAAGCGATGGTTGGTTGTTTTTTTGGCTTTGCTTTGTTGGGTTTTCATGTATGTGTATCACCCATGGAAGACCACCATGGGAAGAAGTCCGCATGGAGCTAAAGGGTTTAATTTGAAATTTAATACCAGAGTAGTTTGGCCTCAGGGTCCACTATTATTTATTTATTTTTAAATAACAACCCTTCCCTGAGCATTAACTAATTAATGGTCAAAACTTTTGACCCTAAGCCCTTTATTCCGCCGTACATGATTGAGTTTAATCACATAGAGGCGGCTTTGGACCTCTATGGATCATGGATAAGAATATAGGAATACAAACAAAAGAATTCGGAGACATGGACACATAAATACATAAATTTTTAAAAAATTTAAATATTAATATAGTGTGGATATAATAGTCAAAATATGATACACCACACACATGTATATAATTTAAATATTTTTAATAATTTTAATTTTTTTAAAATATAATTTATAATAATTATTATATTATTTTATATTATAATTAATATTTTGTTAAGAATTTTAAAAAAATACATTAAAAATACAAGTAATATAATATTTAAGAATTATATTTTATAGCAAATAATATAATTAATAAAAAATATATATTTTTTATTACCAAATTATTTGTTGTCATTTTTATAAAAAAAATTATATAAAGAACGTTTGAAAATTTTAAAATTAAAATGTTTTTCTTTTTTTCAGAAACATTTTGGATTATTATTTGATAATTACCGTGTTCGATACGCAACCTAATACAAACGGATATCATTTTAGAAGTGTCTATACATTATAGCTTTTGACAGAGCTTCCAGATCTACTGCCCTGGTAGATATGGTCCTGCACGTAGGTCCTACCAACTCCCTTTTTTTTTTTTTTGTGAAAAATATATAATGTATATAGAGTTAAGTTAAATGTGCAAACAAATATAAATTTAATGCATACAATACTCTTTGATGGTTGTATGTATATTCTACTCTATGTATTTGTCAATTCTACCATAACTATATTCACATCATATATTTCTCTAAAAATATAAAAAAAACCAAAAAATAAAAAAAAGTAGAAATAAAAAGAACCTAATGGACAAGATACATGGACTTTTTGTCTGCTCTGCAGATTTATCACCAAGCATTTGTTCTGTTCGTTATTTAATAAAAGAAAAACACTTATGGGTTATGAAAGAAATAGAGATAGTTAAATATAATTATTAAAATAATTTAAATATTATTGTAATTATTATAACAATGTAAAAAATAAGTTAAGAAAATATAAAAATTTAATACACTATTAATAATTTTTATGATTATTTTTACTGTAATAAATATAGTTTAATATTGACTTTTAA
This sequence comes from Rhizophora mangle, assembly GCA_037832345.1. Taxonomy (NCBI): domain Eukaryota; kingdom Viridiplantae; phylum Streptophyta; class Magnoliopsida; order Malpighiales; family Rhizophoraceae; genus Rhizophora; species Rhizophora mangle. Next base: position 3,253,160 of record JBAPLJ010002025.1, on the reverse strand, counting down.
TTGCAAAAAAAATCTAAATTAACGCAAATCAAATTTTTGAATGTGAAAAGAATATTATATAATGTAAACAATTAAATTATTTAATTTTTTTATTTAAAGTGAATAAATATTAAAAAAGAAAAATGTAAGTATATAGAAAGAAGTATCATGTAAAAGGATATGATTATAAACATAAAAATCTAAAATAAGAATTAAAAAATAATTCTTTAAAAGAAAAGCATGCTAAAAAAAGAAAAAAAAGTCTTAATTGTAATAAAAGAAGATTATAAGTGCAAAATGAGAAAAATCATTTTTATATGGAGAAATATAACTATAATTCAAAAAGGAGTAAGAACAAAATTCTAAATATACCAAAATAATATGATGGTAATAACGACAATCCAATAATAACAAAACTTTAATGTAAGTTTCATTAAGTCAATTATATTAATCTTTTCTTATAATTCTACTTTATTATCAATTAAATTAAAAAAAAGATATGATCATAAATATAAAGATCTAAAACAAGAGTTAAAAGGTAATTCTTTAAAAAATGACATTGCTAAAGAAGAAAAGAAAACAATCCTAATTGTAATAAAAGAAGATTAAGAATGCAAAATGGAAAAAAAAAAAATTATATAAAGAAAATATTACTAAAATTCTTAAAGAAAAAGTAAGGGAAAAAAAAATCTAAATATACCAAAATGGCATGATGGTAATAACAATATTCCAACAATTAAAAAAACTATAATGTCAAGTTTAATTGAGTAAGTTATATTAATTTTTTTTTTTTGTAATTATGCTCAATTATAAATTGAATTTGATATAAGGTGTAATCTATATGCATCAATATGTATATTAATATTAATGAAACCGATAAAAAATCAATAATTTTGAACATTTCTTTAAGTTAAAAATATTTATTTTTACTCTCAAATTCATTTTATTTTTAAAATGTATTTATAATTTAATTTTCTTTTTATTTTTCTCTTTTTTAATAAAATATAATTACAAAATATACTTCTCAATAAATATTATAAACATACATATTACATGAGTCTAATAATAATTTATATATTAATATACATTTTCAAAATTGAAAAGAAAAAAAACAAGTATACATTGTTGAATTTGAGAAAAAACTTCAACTTTTACTTATGTGAAAATTTTTCATAAATTTACAAATTAAAAATATTAAAATATTTTATAATTATAAAAATTTTGATTATAATAAAAGTATGATTTTATAAATTAATAAATACAAATTTAATTGTAATAAAATAAGGATTCAATTGATTTATATAATTATATTTTGATTATAATGAAATTTTTGTAATTATGAAATTTTCTAACAAAAAAAAAATAAAAGACACAAAAGAAAAAAGATTATTTTAAAACAAAAAAACAATTTCTCAAATTCATGGTTTTCCTTTTTTTCAAAAAAATAGACTTTCTCTCAAGTTTCTTTAAATGATGCAAAAGAAAAATAACTTCTCCCAAATCTTCATTATTTTTTTTGTTTTTGTTTTCTCAAAAAATATTTAAAAAATTCATAAAGTCAATTCAATTAGCTAACTATCTTTCCAAATCTAATTAAATATAATTGCAAACATAACCTAAACTAAACTTAGAAGGAAAAAAAATTATTTCTAAATATGTTTTAAAAAATATTACACGTTTTCACCTGTTACACGTTATCGTCACCTTCTCCATTGCCTCGGTGGACAAGATATATGGACTTCTTGTCTTCTCTGCATATTGATTACCAAGCAATTGCTCTATTTGTTAATAAAAGTAAAACACTTACGGGTCAAGAAAGTAACGGCTATAGTTAAATATAATTAATTAAATAATTTAAATATTATTATAATTATTATAATTATATAAAAAAACAAGTTAGCGAAGAGATGAAAGTTAATGAATATATATATATATATATATATATATATATATATTAATTTTGGCCAACTTGCGTGTGTGTGTGTGTGTATATATATATATATATATAGCAATCCCATGTGATCTTCTCTTCTCTCGCTCCGCAATCGGCTAGGATCCGCAATCTTTTATAATAAATCGTTTTGCCTTCACTCTTTATTATTACTGAATATTTGAGAGTGAACTTAGTTGCATAGAAATATTAATCAAATTCACAAATTATTGCTTTGTGTAGCCTAAATAAAGGGATTTTTTTTTTTTTATGATGATGAGAATCAATTCCATATGTTTAAAACTATGAGATTTTTCTTTGGTGTAAAATACAAATCAGAACCAAGTGCAAATGCCAATTTCTACCCAAATTAGATTTTACCCTGGAGTTTGGGAAAACAAAGAGTCAATCGGAATTTTGGATCCTTTATAGTTCTAATTAGTATTGAACTATTTTGAATTGGTTTTGTCTGGCATCAACGAATGTGCTTTTATACTCCTTTTGAAATTAAGATTTACACTATAATTATATGCATGCTAGCAATCTTTTTAAAAATATTATGAATGATTTTCTCATTAGATTATAAGATTTACACTCAAATTATATTCATTGTTGCATTGCGTTGGTTATTTTCTAGTTGTTTTGAATTATTCATAATAAAAAGATTCTAGGTCAGCTTAGATTTTCATCTTCGTCTTGTGTCATCATCCACACGAATACGGCTTCCCCTCTTAATTATATCAGTTTTAGGTCTCCATTAGATATATCTTAATTGTTGGGTGAAATATTAGATTTGCTGGTGCAAAAAATAGGGGCCAGAAATTCTGCTTTTTTTTTTTGACAAAAACTAAAGAGTAAAAAATAAAAACCAACAAAGAGAAAGCCATTAGGAGTGGAGGGCTGTGATTTTTTTTTGTTTTCCGCCATGAAAATATGCAAAGATAATCACCGTTATATCTAACTTAGTTTGATTAACTATTCACAAGTCAAGACTTGACTTTACTCAAGATAGCATAAGATATCAGTGTTTTAACATTCCAGTACATTAGTCTTAACATTGTCCTACCTAATGTGTTGTTCTTCAATTCCCATTGTTGCTTTAAGTTGTTGGAAATATTTTCTTATTAATGCCTTTGTAAATATATCAACTACTTGCACCTCAAACCTGCAAAAAAAATTACTTGCATTTCTCCAACTTTCATTGCTTCTCTGATGCAGTGATGCTTTAGAGCAATATGATTGATTCAACTATTATAAACTGAATTGTTGGCCATTGCAATTACTGATTTATCATCACAATAGAGTATGGCAGTCTCCTCTTGTTTCACTCCAATGCCTTCCAGTATTCTTCTCAACCAAATGGCTTGAGAAGTAGCCATTCAAACTGAAATATATTCAACTTCTGTAAATGATTGTGCCATCAATTGTTGTTTCTTTGAACTCCATGAAAATACACTTGGACCCTAGGAAAGAGCATAACTTGAAGTGTTTCTCATATCATCAACACAACCATGCTAGTTACTATCACAAAAACCAACCAACTTTAACCAAGGCACTCTATTATACTTCAACCCATAATTCAATGTGCCTTAAATGTATTGAAGCACTCTCTTTATTGTTCCAAAATACTAATGACTTGGAGAATGCATGGATCTTGAAAGCAAGTTTATTGCATACATCAAATCAAGTCTTGTAGCGATGAGATAAACCAAATTTCCAACTACTTCCGTAAAAAGTTTCACCACCTTACTTCCACTATCTTTTTGCATTAGTTTATCAATCATAATCAAAGGGTTTTCAACCAAATTGTAGCCAATCATTTTAAACTTCTGTAGTAATTTCCCAACTTTTTTTGACAAATGAAAAATGCCATCTTCTCCTAGATACACTTCAATTCCTTGAAAGTGACAAAGCAATTCCATATCTTTCACTGGATATTTTCTTATCATTTCATGTTTAAACTTTTTAGTGAGTTTTTCATTGCTACCCATGATTAGTAAAGCATCTACATACAAGATTATAATGAGAATACTAGTAACTCTCTTGTTTCTAACATACAAAGTGGGCTTATTCTTCTTTCGAATCCTCTCTTCAAAAAAATGCATGTCTAATCTAATTGTACTAGGATTTTTGGGACTTGTTTTAATTTATACATAGCCTTTTTCAACTTGTACATTTTATGTTTTTCACTCTTTATAGTGAATTCTTGAGCTTGCTCAACATACACTTCTTTTTATAGTGCACTATTAAAAAATGCAAATTAAACATCAAATTGTTGTAACAACCAACTTTTGTGAGCTACTACTACAATGATTAATCTAATAGTATCCAAATGAGCAATTGAAGAAATTGTTTCATTATAATTAATTCCTAATTTTTTTGAAAAACCTTTAGCAGCTAATCTTGCTTTCTTTCTTTATATGGAGCCCTTAAGATTGTGAATCACCTTATAAATCCACTTTAAGCCCATCACTTCCTTGTCTTGTGGATGTTCAACTATTTGCCATGTAATGTTTTTCTTACTAACATCAATTTCTTCTTGTATAGCTTTCCTCCAAGTCTTCTCTTTCACAGTTTCTCTAAAAGTTTTAGGTTCCAACATACAAAAGTTACATCCAACATATATATCATTCAAACTCTTCATTTTCTTAGGAGTTAAGACTGAACCAGTTGGTGAAAATTGTAAATCAAACCTTGAATCAAAATTTGATACCTCTTCATCACTTTCCTCTTCCTGAATTGGAGTTTGTTACAATACATCCACTAGAACAAACTTTTCTTCCACATAGCCTTTTTCCCAATTCCACATAATTTTCTAATCAAACAGAACATTTTAACTTAGAATTTTGTTTGTTTTCAAGTAGAACACTCTATAATAGTGTCTTCGAGTTTTACTCAATAAAGATGCATTTCTCACTTACTTTTTCAAGTTAGTTATGCCTCCTTTTTTGGAATTTGAACATGACATCCTCATACTTTTAGATGCTTTATTAATGACTTTTACCACTTCATGCATCAAATGATGTCTCATTCTTCAAGGCTATAATTTGACTATTATTTATTAAATAAATTGCTGTATACATAACTTCAGCCCAAAATCTTCTAAGCAACCTCATCCCAAACAACATGGATTTGACCATTTCCATCACTGTTTAGTTCTTTTCTAGAGAAACTCCATTTTGTTAAGGAATATAACTTAAGGTAAACTGTCTTTGCACCCCTTCATCTTCACAAAAAATCTCAAACTCATTTGAGGTATACTCTTTGCCTCAATCACTTGTCAACACTTTTATGCTACAACCAATTTGTTTTTTAATAAGACTTGAATTTTTTGAAAATATTGAAGGCTTGAGACCTTTGCCTCATAAAACAAACCCATGTCATGTGAATATAATCATCAATAAATAAAAAGAAGTACCTGTTTTAAGAGTATGATGGGGTAGGCATAAGATCTCAAACATTAATGTGTGCTCAAGCAGCCCCTTTGCTCTCCATGCAACTCCTTTAGGAAATGATTATTGATGATGCTTTCCAAGTACACATCCTTCACAAACTTCATTTTTCTATTGTATACTAGGCAAACCATGTACCAAGTTTTGTTGTTGCAAAAATTTCTAGCTTATGAAATTCAAGTCCCCAAAGTTGCGATGCCATAACTGGCTATTGTCAACAAAATTAGCTTTTATAACTACACCTTTTGCGTATTTGAAAGATAAAGGGAAGCATTGATGCTGCCCCATTTTAATTCCAATCTCATTTGCTTGATCAAAGATCCTGCAACCAAGATCCCTGAAATGAAGAGAAAATCCTTTCTCCAAAAGTTAGCTAAGGTTAAGCTAATTTTGGTCCAATTATGGCATATAAGAACATTGTGCATCACTTTAATTCCTTTCTTTGTTACAGCACCAATACTGCCTTTCCATTTGTCTTCAACAATTGCATCATTTGCCAACTTGACTCTTGAATTAAATTATCCTTTCACATCCAAAAAAAAATCTCCTCATTTGGTATCACTTGGTTGCTGCAACCACTATCCATGTATTATATACATCATTTCATTCTTCCATGACATTTTGGTACACATAAAATAAATTTTCTTCACATTTTTTTATCCTCATTGAAATTGGCTTGATGTCCGTTCTTGGACTTGCACTCTTTTTGCATGGGGCTGAATCTCTAGCAATGATAACACTGAGTTTTGTCTTTAAACCAACAATCATTTTCATTATGTCCAACCTTGTTATAGATATTGCACCTTTTTAAAGAGCCTTCATCAATCTATCTACTATTATAGTTGCCTTTACCTCTCTTTCGTGAGCTTTTACCCCTTCCTCTTCCTTGTCTACCTCCTTTAAATGACTTAAATATTTGGTTTTTATTTATTAAGGGCCCTTCATCTTTATTTTTCAAATCAAGAGTGATTTTAGATTGAAACACGCTCTCCGTTGGCTTTTTAGACTGTCGGACCAATCTTTACTCGAAGGATTTTAAAGAACCCATAAATTGTTAGACAATCAATATAGAAGTATCCTTAGTTTATTCAATGACAACCACTATAGCATCAGATTTTTCAATCAAGCTGTTTAAAGTTTTATCGATGATTTTCTTGTGATCAATATATTCCTTGCATGTTCCCATCTAATTCACAACTTTTATAACTTTACCAAATAATTCATCAATAGTTTCATTCCCTTTTGTTTTCAAATTCTCATGATATCTCCTTAAATTTTGAAGCTTGGCACCTCTTATTTTATCATCTCCATGAAATTCTTGCTTTAGAATGTCCCATGTTTGCTTGGCTCTAGTTGATCTCATGATTATGGGCAAAAGAGCATTTGATGCTTCCTTTTGAGTCATAAAGAGTGTATTGACATTTAAACTTCTCTTCTTTCTCAACTCTTTTTTTTTTTTTTTTTTGTGCTGCTTTTGTCAACTAGGTTTCTTGTTTCAAGTCCTTAAACCCAACACCAACTAGTTCCTACACATCAATTGATCCAAGAGAGTTCTCATTTTTATGGACTGAAATTCATAATTTTCTCCTTCAAAGATGGGCACAAGAATGCTATTGAAATTATTGATGTTTATGTTGGCTATCTATATTTTTCTCCAATTCCTTTTTACTTTCTTTGAAATGACTCCAACACAAGATTTGTTGGGTGAAATACTAGACTTGCTGTTGCAAAAAACAAGGGTTGCAAGTTTTAGTGTTCTTTTTATTTTATTGTTTTTTAACCAATAAAGAACTAAACAAGGAAATGAGAGGGTCATAATTTTTGACTCTTTTCATTATACTTTCTAAGTTGTTCCACAATATAAGTTACATCAAATACTTTTATTTTCATCCATACAAGTTAGCAAAATAATCACCATTAGATCTAACCTATTTGATTGAGTATATCCAAATCAAAACTTCAATTTACTCAAGTTAACACAAGATGTCAATGTTTTAACTATTCAATACATTAGCCTTAACATCAACTGACACAGATGTCCCTTTTAAATTAGTCTCTAATTGGAATTACACCTACTTTTCAACAAATATTTTCATGATAGTAAGAAATATGAAGCAATTTGAGAGAAGTTTTAATGCCTTTAGATTAATAATGATTACAATTTGAATTCCTTTTTTTTTTTTGCAACACATTGCACCATTTTTATCTTTTTTTTTTTTTTTTTCAAATCGCTTTATTAAAAAGGCTTTATCTTGCCTCTCTTACACTTTATTTTTTTTTTTGTTACAATTAAGTTATTAAATTGTTTATAATTTGTCCTTTGGTTTTCCAATTTTTTCAAGTGTGTTTGAATAGAATTTGTTCTATTTGTTTCTCTAATTTTTTTAATTATTATTGTGTCATCTTGTTTTTTTTTCTTCTTTTTTCTTCTTTTTCTGTAAATTTTATTTGTATTTTTATACTTATAAAATTTTTTATTTTGATTTCATTTGATTTAATTAAATATTCTATTTACTATTTTCAGTCACAAATAAGGCAAATCAATGAGGATTATGGTAGGTTAGAGACCAATGTAAAACTAACAAAACTATTTATATCATAAATCTTTCTAATAATTCTATTAGAGTGTTCTTCACTTAGGATGACCTAAATTGGACCCTAGTTATAGTGGAAAATGGGCAAAGACGTAGGTGTTCGTACAAATGACACATTCGACATGAAGAAAAATAATCAAGACTTTTTTCACATTTTGGGACAAAGACAGGTACTAAAACAACTCCATAGAAAATAGATTCCCCTTGGAACATGAAGCATTGATACCTTAACATACAAAATAATTAAAGTTGATGCTATGACTAGGAATAGAATACATATAATATGTCTACAAAATACAAAGTGAACTAAAAAAAAGTGTAGGAAAATATGCAATACATGATTTAAGTTTTGGTACGTAAGTTGTGATCAAAGCAAAAGAAGTGGTAGGAGACATTGCTAATAGTTAGTAGAAAAAAGTGGTCATGGAAATGAAGCAAATTGAAGATAGGATAATTTTGATGAAATCAATATTAGACAAAAAAAATGATTATTGTTGTTAATATCTATGTTATGCACATAAATAAAGCAAAAAAAAAAAAAAAACGGCTAGATTACGACATAACATGTATGGACTCCTCCATCAAATCCCATTAAAGAAAAATATTTTATTGGAGGAGATTTAGATAGACATGTAGGAAGTGATGTAGATGGATTTGAAAGAGTATATGGAGAGTATGATTTTTGATAAAGAAACAATAAAGATGAAATCGTTTTGAAACAGTGAAGAGGTTTAATGACTTTTTCCATGACATTTGACTTAGCTTTAGTCAATACATTGGAGGGTGAGCAGTAAACCAAATCAACATGCACCCCTTTAAAGGCATAAGGATGGAAAATAAGATCCACAAAAATTGGCCAAACCGCCACAACAACCACCTCCAACAGCACCATAACCACCACTTCCATCCCTTAAACAACAATTTCACCACCATCTCCTCCCTCATTTTCTCTTATTTTTCTACTTTTAACCAATTTGCATTATCTTTATAGTCCAAAAAGTGCTCACCCACCAGTTGTTTATGAAAATTTTTCAACCATAAATCCACCCAACAAAGGGCTTCTTTAATGTTTGAAATAGGTAGAAACTCTTGGCTTGTTGGCAATTTCTCGAGATTAGAAGCTGCTTTAAATCTACAACTTTAAGTTGCAACCATTATTGCTCTAGCTGAATTGCCGAATACCCACTCCCTATTGCAGCCATCGTTTGCTATTTTCTTTAACAAGGAAGTACCTCCCCTGCACCTTTTCTCATCGATCTACTTGCTCCAAGGGGAGTCATACGCCAAAGATAAGCTAGAAATGTAGCCTAAACTGATGCCTTGCCCCACTTTGCCTATATTCAAGAAGTACCTTCTCTTCTCATGGATGTTCCATTTGTTATGCCATTTCTAAGGTGTTTTTAATCAAATAAGGTTCTACATTGGAACAAGGCTATATTTCTAGAGGAGACACGATGTCTTGGGGTAACCTATGTACCAAGAGACTCAACAAGGGACATTATATTTGGTGTGCACAAACTAGGTATGGGTTTCTCTGTCATCGTTGACATATATTCTGAAGATGGTAGATTCTCGTAGGTTAGGACAAAATTTTAAGAAGTTTGGGGTATTAAGGGATGCTTTCATCTTGAGAAAACCTAGTAAGAGTTTCAAATCCACTATCAAGCTTCTCCATAGGGAGGAGACCAACTACAATTGTAACGTGATCCTTAATCATAATCACATAGAGGTCTGTGACCTTGTTACAACACACACACACAAATGCGTTTCTCAAGCACTTAATCCCACGATTTTATAACCTTAAAATGTTCACAATTTCTTTAAAATGTTTTACTTGCTCCTAACAAGTTTTCTTTCATGTGCAATTTTGATTTTTGAACAAAAACAACCTAACATAAGCTTCTTATTAAGGTTACATATGGCTACTATATAGGGTGGTATTTTTAGACCAATAGAATGGTGAAGAACCCATTTGAAAAAACTAATCGATGGAGAGACAACTTAAGTAACTGTTGGTGCTGGATTTAAGCCTCTATATCAGATTTGATCAAGGTTCTCTAGCTAGGAAACCTTAATGAAGTGATAAATTTTGAATGTTGCTTTGGTTTTCTTGTCATTGGATAGAATCTAGACAATCAAGAATTCCAAATTTGTTTCAGTCAAAATTTCCAACTCTAATTACTTTCCTTATTGTGCCAAAAAGTGAACATTTTGTAGCTTGAAAAATCCTAGCTCTCTTCTTATTGAGTTAAAAAGGTGAATGTTATGTTTCTAAAAAAAACCCTTTTAACTTTGAGAACTTGACTTTCTTTCCTTCTCAAGCAATAAAAGTGAATGTTGTGTAGCTCAAAAGAAATTCCAATAATGAGATCTTGAGTTTTCTTGCCAAAATGGAAAATTTTTCAAGTTGGAAATGCCTTGCTCCAGCTTAATCTTGGCCCATTACAATCTTCAATTTAGACTAACAAATTATTTCCTTCCGAGGCCTTTGAAAGAATGAATTTTCTTTGATATTCTTGTACATGTGTACCAGATTGTAAGCTACAAAAAAATTAAAGTTTCATTAGTGTGAAGAGTTGTTAAAAATAAGTTTCACTAGCGTGAACTTATATTTTCAGATTGAGTTTTGCCAGCACAAAAATTAATATTCAAAATTAAGTTTGGCAGTGTAAGCCCAATCTGCAAAAATTAATTGCATTACATGAGCTCCAATATATTTTTTTATGTTCAACTCTTCAATTCCATATGCGATAAATAGGTAAACACTTTATAATGTATGGTTATAATATTATGTGAGCAAACATAGTCAGTTACATAATCTCTTAATAATGTTGATATATCAAAATTAAATAGCACATAATCTAACATTCTTTTTTATGATGACATCATAATTGATTTTATAAGAGTTTTATGACATTTCCTCCTTAAACCATACACAAAATAAATAAATAAATAAATTAGAACACACATAGTAAATTATGAGTCCATAATAATTAATTAATAAAGATACTAAAAGAGCAAAACTTACAAACAACTTGTCTCATATAAATTAAAAAGCAAAGACAACAAGCTATCCAAAATAAATTTGGGCTAAGCTAAGCATGACAACAAGTTGTCCAAAACAAATCTAGGTTAAGCTAAGTGCATAGTAAAGGGAAACAAGACCACATCTCACCCTTTAACATCATAAAAAAGGGAGGGCTTGTATTCAACCACTTTTTGCTTCATTGCAGCCCAAGAAGAACACTCATTGATGAATCCTTGCTGTATAGCATGGATCTCATCTAAGACCTTGCAAATGGTGCCTACATCTTCATGCAAGAGTTAAATGGCCATTCAAATATTAGTCATATTTCAAAGGATTGAGCTATTGCTATTTAAAATAGCATGGAGGATTGATTGTGAGTCCTCTGATGGTCAGGATATTGAGTCAAAAATAGGTGAAAGGAGTTTAGATGCTCCCATTTGTTGAGAAGCTAATGATATTGAAGGACATTTGGCTGGTGATGGAGCTTTTTCAGGTAAGGATAGTGGGTTAGTATCATTGGGAATAAGGATGAGTGGAGGAGTGCTAGTTGATTGCTTTTGGGTTTTAAGGATTTTGTAATTTTTGGCTATGGATGGCCTTGGTTTTGGCAATAAGTTTGCTCATTTCATGGTGCATGATTGTTTGTGTTGCTTCAAGAAAGAAGGATGATAAATTAATGTGGAGAAGTGAAGGCTTGGCACCAAGGTATATATATAGATCAATAGGATGAAAATTAAATGGGAAAAAATTTAAAGGAACATGAAACATTTTGATTAAAAGGGAAGAAAGAAGCCAGAGTTGGGAAATAGGAAGAGTTTCATTGGCATCCATAATATGAGAGGAGAGCAAAGATACCAAATGGAAAATATTTTTGATAAGCAATTATGAGGGCCTAAAAAAAAAAAATTCTTATGTGATTTGTGAAAGTAGAAAATCTTATCTATAATTAGTTCAACCAAAAAATAGACTTTTAAGCAAAGAACCTAAATAAAAAGACCATTTTTATATGAATTAAGTTGGCCAAAAAAAAGAAAAAACTATTAAAGGATAATTATGGAACAGTTGTAGCTATGAATGGGCTTGTTTCTCTTGTCAAAGATGAGTCAACCAAAAAATTGACAACTATAGAGATAAAAACATCATCAAACAAAGTGATTGGAAAGAAATAAAGCTTGACAATCGAAGGAACTACCTAAAAAAAAAAAAGAGAGATTTAATTTAAGTTCTTATGATCGCATTTATGTGATAAATAGTATCTAGTTGATACTAAGTTTTGACAACAACCAATTTTACAAGGAATTGAATACATCATATGTTGTAAAAAAACATACACACAAATAAAAAATGCTTGAATGTGAGCTTATGTCACTTTTATCATTCCTAAATGTTCTTTAATACTTAAGAATCTTTCCTTACTCAAGGGTTTCATAAAGATATTTGCATGTTAGGATTTATATGCTTGGTTCTAAAATGATGAATGGGGTTTTTTGGTGAGGTTTTTGGCACTAGTTTTGTCCCATAAAATAGGAACTCTAGAAAAATACAATTTAAAATCTGCAAGAGTTTACTTGATCCAAAGGAGTTGTGAGCAACAATTACCTGTAATAAAGTATTTGACTTTAGCTATTGAAAGTGATACAAAAATTTGCTTTTGACTAAAACATGACACAAATGTACCACTTAAGAGTTGGCAAATATTGGTACTACTTTTTCTATCTGATCATTGGCCCAACAAAATTCCAAATAACCCATAAAGTTAAACATCTTTCCTGTAAGGTACCAAAGGCCTCAATTGGTAAACCCTTTAATGCAATTAAGTACCATTGTTAATGCAACTAAATGTGACTCTCTAGGTAATGATTGAAAAAGAGCACATAAACATATAGCAAGCACAATGTTTGACCTACTAATAGTAAGTTAAAAAAGCTTCCAATTATACTTCCATAGAGTTTCTTATCTACCTTTTTACTAATTTCATCCTTATCAAGCTCCATAGATGTTGGCATTGGTGTACCACAAGGCATTGAATCCTCCACTCCAAACTTTTTCTATATTTTTCTTGCATACTTTGTTTGACTAATGAAAATTTCATCCATGCTTTGCTTCATTTATAGGCCTAGGAAGAAACTAATTTCTCTCATCATACTCATTTCAAATTCCTTATCCATTAGAGAAGAGAATTCCTTGCACAGAGAATCATTAGTGGTACCAAAAATAATATAATCAACAAAAATTTACATAATCAATAAATCATTATCACTTACCTTTGTGAATAACATGGTGTCTTAGTTTTTACAAAACTCTTTTTTAATCCAAAAGGAGCTATGTCACACATACCAAGCTTAGGTGCTTACTTTAATCCAATACGACTTTAGAGACCTTAAACACATGTTTAAAAATTTTCGTGCTCTTAAAACTTGAAAGTTGTTCAACATATACTTTCTTAACAATAAAACCATTATGAAATTCACTCTTGACATCCATTTGTTATAACATGAATTTCATGAAAGATGCATAGGCTTATAGGATGTGAATGGCTTCTAATCTAACCATAGGTGTGAAGGTCTCAATGTAATCAAATTCCCTCTTCTTGATTATATCCCTTGGCCACTAGTCTTGCTTTATGTTGGACTATTTTTCCATTCTCATTTAGCTTGCTATGAAACACCCATATGATGCCTATAATAGTATGGTCTCTAAGTCTAGGGACTAAGGCCCAATCTTGCTTCCTCTAGAATTGTTTTAACTTATCCTCTATGGCATGCACATAATTCTTATCCCTCAATACCTCTTTTACATGTTTAGGCTCTATTTGTGAAATGAGTGTTAAGTTGGTGTACATGTGATTAAATAATGATTTAGTTCTAAGAGAATTAGAAACATTACCAATGATTTGATCTTAGAATGATTTATCGACATGCTTCCATTCTCTTGGCACTTTGTGTACCACGTTTTACAAGCTACCTAAATTTACAAGGTTTGAATTGCTTAACTCAGGTTGCTCTTTTTTAGTGCTATCACCATTGCTTTAAGCTTCCTTCTTAGTGAATCAATTGAGATTATCCCTACATCTTTTAAAGCATCTTCTCTTAATGAGTTAAAAGGGTTTATTTCATTAAAATTAATATGCATGGACTCTTCTAGTACTTATGATCTCTTATTAAAAATTCTTTATGCTTTGCTGGAAGAAGAGTATACTATAAAGATACCTTCATTAGTCTTTGAATCAAATTTTCTAAAAATGTCTTTAGTGCTCAATATGAAACACTTGCATCCAAAAACCTTGAAATAATTGATTCTCAATTTTCTCCCATTCCATAACTCATAGGAATTTCTTTTTTTCTTTAAGCAAGGGATGAATTAGAACTTAGTTTGACACATAGCTTCAATCCAAAATATTTAGGCAAGCTAAACTCATTTAGCATTGTATGAACTATCACTTGCAAGATTCTATTTTTGTGTTAAGCCACCTCATTCTATTAGGGCTAAAAATTTGTGAGAAATTCCTTGGGTATCACAACATAAGCATCACATCCTTACGTAACATCTCTCAATCATTAAGTATGACATGTTTCATCTCTTACCAATTCATATCTCATATGGAGTATTGTTAACAAATTTGGAAGGGACTCTATTTAGATAGTAAGTGGCAATTTCAATGGCAAAACCCCAAAAGGAAGGAGGAATATCAACATAAGTCATCATGGAATGAACCAAAGCCAATAGGGTCTGATTTCTACTTTTTAAAACACCATTTTGAAATGATTCAAATTTATATTTCATTAGATACATATGCCTATATCTAGAATGGTCAACAATGAATGTCATGAAAAAAGAGAAACCACCTATTGCATAAATTGCCATTAGACCACATACATTTGAATGTATTAGTCCTAACAATTCATTGGCATATTCTCCTTTTCCCTTAAAAAGTGACCTAGTCATCTTTCCTAAAAATCAAGATTCATTTATTCCATATGATTCATAATCAAATGAATCCAATTAACCATCCTTATGTAACTTGGTGACTTTTGTTTCATTCATACAACTAAATCGACAGTGCCACACAAAAGATGCAAGTTGATTATGCATTTTAAGTCTTTTATTATCTATGTAGAGAACAAGCCTATCTAGATGAAGTACATACAAACCATTTATATAGGATTTAGAATCATAATAAACATCATTTTTATTAAAGGAATAATTTTGTCCTTAATTAAAATTGAATCCATTTAATACTAAACATGAAATGGAAATAACACTTTTAGAAGGTATCATAATAACAATTATTAAATTTTAATAGTAGGCTTAAAGGTAAAGGTGATTAACAAATTTCAATAGCTAATGTAACAACTCTAACTCCATGTGCAACTTGTAGATCCACCTTGCCTTTCTAAAATGATCTACCACTCCTTAGTTCTTACATAGTACTACAAATTCAAGAACCACATTTGGAATACAATACCGAAGTTAAGTAATTAGAAGTAGATAAATTAATCTTGATCATAAACATACTTGCACTTAAAGCTTCCTTAATCTTCTTGTCTTTCAAGCTTGCAAGAAACTCCTTGTAATTCCTCTTCCAATGGCCTTCCTTACCACAATGATGGCATTTGCCCTTACTATTATCCTTCTTATTTTGACACTACCTCTTAACTTCATTAGCCTTTACCTTCTTTTTTTTTTCTTTTTCTTTTTCTTTTTCTTTTTGAGCTTGACTTTCTTGCATTTTAAAGAGTTAACAAGAAGAACATGGACCTTTGCCTGCCTAAGGGTTCCCCTATTAGCTTTGAGCACATTAAAAAAAATTCAAGTAATATTGCTTCCAAATGATTCATAGGAAGTTTATAATGAATTGTGAATGGCTTAATGTCAATGATTATAAGATTAAATCTACATTTAGATAATGAAACATGCATAACCCAATTTGCCAAACTTGTCTATGTAGCTAATCATCTTTAGTATATGAGTATGTATTAAAGATTCTTTTGTCTTTTTATTGCAAAACAATTCCTTAGAGCTCTTATTTTTAATGTTACTTCTAAAACTCAGGAGACATACTGGCTAGCATCACACATGTTGCATAATTATCATCATTTTTATGTTGATTATATGTCTCCACTTCTTCCTCATCAGCATCCTTAGTTGAAAGATTTGGAACAAAATTGTCTAGGACATACAATTTCTTTTCTCACTTAAGAACAATTATTGTGTTTCTATACCAATCCAAGAAGTGTGGTCTAGTATTAAACATATTTAGGTTAAGGTAATCTTGAGTGACTTAAAAAATCACTCCTTAAATATAACTTAGGTTTTAATTATCATTATGGAAGAAAACTTACCATGTTCTTAACATTGGCATCGCAATTTAATATATATCACACATAACATACAGTCGTAGCAAGTCATTCTAATATGAATGATTATGGACCCTACTAAACTAACTTCCTTAAGCCAAAGAAGGAAGTTAGGTGGTCCTATCCAAAGGAACTGCAACATGGTCTTTTAAAGTCCTTTTGCTTGTAACTTCCTTATGATGTCTCTTGTGGTGCCTTCATCTCAATCTTCATAATTATAAATAAACCTTTTAGCTAATTCATAAATTCTCCAATTACATAACTTTTACACAATCAAAAGAAAAACCTTAAGTTACATTTAAGCGGAGTTTAGAAGAAAAGAGAATTTACTATCAAAGATTTAGCATAAGGTAACATAATCCTTATATACCTAAATAATGCATCCATTCAACTATAACATAGTTGCATTGGTCTATTAAGTCCTTAACCATCCATCATGTCATCATAATCATATTATGCATACAAAAGTAAAATGCATATTTGATTCTAAATATTGATCATATATGCAATTTAAAATAATAATCATAACATTTGGAATTATTAAATTAAATTAATTTGATGCTTCCTATCTAAATCAAAATCCTAATCAAATAAGTTATCAATCTTATAATTAATTTCGTAATTTTGATTTGATTAGGAATGAATAATTTTGGTCAAAATTTTTTAATTAAAGACAATCTTCCTAATAGAAATTAAATGAGAAAATTTTCCCAATTATAGGATCCAATTGTAATCAAGAAACCTTATTCCCAAATATTCTCTTAATGTAGAAGATATTCTTACTTATAGGAATTGAATTAAACTCTTCTCAATTAAGAAATTCAAATTAAATTGGCAATTCAATATTCCTTAAATAAAATAATTCAATCAAATTAAATTACCAAATTTCAAATGTCTCCAAAATTTTTTAGATAGTTGAGATTAATTCTCCAATAATCCAGCAATGTAAGGAGATAACTTGGACATGATACAATCAATTTTTGCAGCTGGACACACCATAGGAATGCTTTCATTTTGCAAGAAAATACCAATATTATAGTGGAGTAATTGTCCCACATACACTTGCAAGGTTCATGACCTCACTATTACTTTAGACAACACCATTAGTTGATCAAAAAGAAAGCAACACGTGCTACAAAGGCTAGCCAATGTGTTGCTCAATTGCAAAAATTACTTTCTTCATAATAAATTAACATAAAATGGGCTAGCCACATGGCTTTGTCAATGTTTAATCTCAATAGTGCATTAACTTGGAATATTTAGGAATAATAATTTGATATAATAAGTATCTTATAATTATAATCCAATCATAATCACTTTTGTAAAGTATATTTATGTCATGAGCTTTATCTTTAAATTTTACTAATAATTAAATCATTTATATAAACAGTAATAAAGATAAACAATCCCTTTATTAATAACATTGCATGCACAAATATCCAATATGTGTTAAATATCAACCAACTCATTAGCTATTAGGGCAAACACTAATATATTTTTCTTATGGATGTGAATCATTTGTTTAGTGTTACTTCACTTTAAGAGTACATTAAGTGAAAAGGCTTCTTACTTTAAATTAAAGAGCCTTAGGTCCAAAGATAAATATGGATAAAATGGAGCTCTTTTTTTTTTTTTTTTTAGCCAAAATGTGCATTTATATGCAAAAAAAAAAAAAAATTACAAATAAGTATGGGAGTACAAGCCAAAGGGAGTCACAAACATTATCTTTGTCTCCCTTTGGTGATCAACTCTTGAAAAAAGAAAACATGATTTTAGTATGGTATGAGACAGAAAGAAAAGTATTTATTGAGGGCAAGTAAGTAAATGTTAATCAAAGCATTTATACAAGCATTTCTAACCTATATAATGAGTTGCTTTTAATTGCCTTTGTCTTTATACAAAGATATGGAAATTTTACTCAACAAATTTTGGTGGGAAAGCACTGACAAAAAAATAAGCTCCACTGATCATCTTAGCAAAATGTGTCCCTTAAAGAAGTGTGGTGGACCAAATTTTCATAATTTTCATTGTTTTAATTTTGCTATGATGGCTAAGCAAGCATGGTGACTAGCAACCAAAAAATCATCCTTGATTTCTCAAGTTCTCAAAGCCCAAACTATTCTTCTAGTACATTCCTTTCCTCAACTATTGGGTATAATTCAAGCTTTACATGATGTAGTATTCTCCACTTTTTTGCTTTGCTTGAAAAAAATTTGTGCTGAAAAAGAGTTTGAAAAGGACCCATAGCTCTTAAAGGGGCTAGGTTGAATCATTGTAGCAAATCCTCACTTTCCTTTACTCAATGGATAGTGCTTATCCTTATTTAATAAACAAAAAATTAGGAAAGAAAGAAAATAAAGAGAAAAGGAGTTCTTTATTGAGCACCAAAAATAGGAGAAATGAAGATCCAAGGTTTAGGCTTTCAAAAAGATAAAGATGTAAAGGGTAAAGAGAAATTATTTTGAGCAACCAACTTGACATAAGGATTTTATCTCACCCACTTAGAGTAAATGAAGATTCTTGGGTAGGGTGAAGTGGCACTCAACATCTATTAAACAAAGCCATACAATGCCTTCAGGAGAAAATAGTGATGATTGCCATGAATGCTGCCTTTAAGGATGTGTATAATAAGATCTTTGTTGATTCCAATCAACATGGTGCACCTCTTAGTAGAGGAGCATGAAAACACTATAAAGACTTTGACCAAATGTATAAGGATCAATTAATAGACATTTTGATTGAGGCATGAAGTGTCCATTATTTTTTTTTCATTTGTTATGTACCAACTAAATGTGTACCCATGTGATTGATTGATCGACAGAGGAATTCCATGAATGATAAGACTAGCCTAACCTAAAGTAATGGCTCTTCTCTCTCTTGATGGTGAATCTTGATTAATAGACACTAAGAATTGATTCAACATAAAAAGAAGCATGAGATACATGACGAAAAAAATTTTAGATGGCAAATTACATAACTTAATGGATAAAGAGCCCTTCAACTCAAGCATGGATAAAATGTTGAGTCAATAATCTTTAGGAAGGGCATCATAATGTGAGATCAAGACCAACACCTTGTATAGGGTTCTAAACTTGCGTTCAAATATCCAATTAAAAATATATAAAGGTAAGAGCTTCAAAGCTTGACTAATAAGTGATAAACTTGACTTTGAGAATGAAAGGGGCATGCCAACTATAATCATTCTAAACTGTGATTGAGCAAGAAAGGCCCCTTATTGATAGATAAGGCATCAATGTTTTAGAAAGATTACAAGGCACTAGCTTGTTACTAACATTGTATAGGGCTTGATCAAAATTAATTTTATGATTAAATAGTAAAAGTGCTACTTGGTAGTAGAAACTTAGAGGGATAAATAGTGAGTGGACTCTATCATACCTATAAACTCCTTAGATGAGAGGTAAGCCCCTTTTTTTTTTTTTGGTAGGAATAGTTCTAGCCTTTGTTTCCCCTTAGTAGAGTGAGTTTATTTAGCGAATTGGTTGGATAAGGAGATTGATTTTTCAATATGAAGTGAATCTAAAGAGTGCATGGTTGACCAACACCCGTTTGTCTTGGAGACTCCCTGGCTAGGAAAGGGCTTGCTAACATAACCTTTTTTCCTAGTGTATGTGAAAATGAGTGATGAACCCATTTTTGTTTGGTCATAGGTTGGCCCAAAGAATGAGAGTTGATTTCCTTAAGGGAGTTCTTCCCCACTAGCTTAGTGGTAAAGCAATATGTAGTTAAATGACTAGTTGATTATTAATTGATTGGTTGTAGGTTCAAATCCTATTTGGGGAGAATTTATAATAACTACTTTTTTGACTTGACGATCCCTTTTTTTTATCCTTCTAAACTAGTGGAATCATAGGACATCCAAATTGGGAAGTTGATTGCTGGTTTTTATTCCTCACTCTTAAATTAGTGAATTTGGTTCATTCAATTATTAGGGAGAAGAAGGATCCACTAGGAATGAATGGGAAAACTAGAGTAATGTCTTTATTAGCAACAAATTTTTTTCTATTAGCTTTATTTGAAAACTGGGCAAGAAAAGGCTTTTTAGGAAGGACATATGTATGTAGAATTCTATACAAAGCTCTACTAGCTTCTTGTAGGACTCTCCTTTCTTTAGGTTTTGAGTTTTTTGGGGTAGGAAGCTTTAATTTTTATTCACCATTAATACCAAAGAAGTTATTAGTAATTTTAAAGGGGAAGGAAGATCTCCATTCATTTCATTCATTTAACTCTTATGCTGAGGCATGACCCATAACAAATAATGGGGGAAAGCTTGCTTGATGTAGCCTTATTTTAATAAACTAGGCTAGGTAAGAACTATTTAAGTAGGCTTGATAAGGGTAGGCTTACAACATTGCCAAAAGCAACAAAGAGGGGCTAAGGAAGGTCGACAACTACATGACATGATGGGGAAGCTTTTGTAGAAGCTTTTCCCCTTACGTTACAAAGATTTTTATGAATTGATTAAATGACTAGATTCCCCTAGAACGCTAGCTAAACTAATAAATAGTATTAGTTCCCTTTAATCAAATCAATAAGCATTTTTATTAATTCAAGGTTCTGTCCTTCTTCTTTGAACTAAAAGAGGGAGGCCTTGGCCTAAGAAGGAGAGAGTGATCAAGTGGTCAAAAGTGACAAATTGTAAATTTGTTAAAGCTTTTCTAAATTGGGTTGAATCCTACCTTTCCCACTTTTTTGTTGTAGGCTTTAAATAAGATAAAGGAGGAATTCTAGCAATGTAAGAGGGCCTATCAAGCAAAGCTCTTTTTTTTTTTTTTTTGGATTGTGCTGGGAAGTGAAATTGTATCGTATGTTATTTAGAGAGGTTGGAAAACTAAACTACTATGATCTATAGATTTTCCATCTATATCCAATCCCAATGAGAATAAAAGTAACAAGCTCGATGTGCATGAAGCCCTCAAAGGAGCCATAAAACTAGGTGAAAGTACATAAATGATCATGGCCCTAACAACCTAAACAAATGCTAAGCCAAGATCACATGAGCATCCTTTACATCAAATTCTTTAGAGCCATCAAAGCTCACTCCTTCCTTAGGGGATGATTCACTTTTAAAGTCATTAAGAGTGACATTGATGTTCTTTCTTTCCCTATAGTAATGGATGTGCACAAATGATCAAGGCCCTAACAACCTAAACAAATGTAAGGGAGATGGATTGCTCTATATTAAACCACACCATAGTGACCCTTAAAGCAATCTTCTTCTAGTTACGAAATGAAATCCAACAACCAATTTCTAGCTCTAAGTAACCTACATAGCAAGAAATTCAAATCTTCCAGGCACACAAAATTACATTGTACCATAAACATCTCTTTTTTATAGGTTCTATGGACCAATGTTTGCTGCTTCATCTAGAAGAAAAAAATCATGGATATGTCAGTCATTAGAAGATAAAATCACCATAAAAAAAATCTTTATGTATTATATGTAGTAAAACTATGAATGAAGACTAGTAATTTGGATTTATTGAAGAGGTTCCAGTGACATAACATAGAAGAGTAAAAATATTAAGAAATGAGGTCCAGGAAACAAGGAGTGGAATTACTAAATGAATACAAGCTATGGCTAATACCTTAGGCATAGAAGAAGCATTTTCTATGGGATCAAAACCAGCAGCCACCCCAACCTAATTCATGATAAGCCCACCAAATTCCTAGAAAGATGCCCATGGTTAAAAGCCACCAACATGTCAAGATCAAAATTTAAATTGATTCCTGGTCTTGATCAAAGAACATTGTGATTGTGCTGTCAGTCCAACAAAGAGGTGAAGTAATGGTATCTTACTTTCCATTATAAACAACTCACTTCACTTACTCCTTCCTTGTGTCCATTAGCACTCCTAACTAGGGGGAAAAGAAGGCAAAAAAGTGTTGTCAAAGAAGCATGAGCAAGCTTTGATTGCTATGTAAGAATATAGTAGGATATCATTTTATTCCCACATATTTGAATTTAAGGGTAAAAAGCTCACTTGTTATATGGGATTTAATGCATCTAGCAAAGCAAAGCAACATTCCATTGTTTTCAGCAACATCCTTCCACATTGGTGATGAATAGAGTGCCATAATCCCATTCATCATTTTTTATCTACATAAGCCAAAGATCATTGCAATGGCAACATCTCTAACATAAATGTAAGGAGGATATATAGCTAATATAGGATCTTGTGGAACAGGATTTGATTCTCCAAGCAATTTGGAATGAAGGAAGAAATTTTGAACAAAAGGATCAAAACTTGCTGATAAGAAATGAGAGAAAAACAAGGCAATGCTAAGAGCTCCATTAATCCACTTTTCATCAATAAAGGAAGCTCTTTTTTTTATCATCTCATACCATATGCAGTAAAGGATTCATCTTTTTCCTTCTTGTAAACCTTGCGAGCACCAAATGCCTAGAGAAGAGAAGCTAATTTTCCTTTGGAGGTAAAGTGATGCATAAAAAAGGGCTGGCCCATAAAAAATCCAATTTCTTCATGAACAAAATTCAAAATCAACAAAGGTTCATAGAACAAAGGGACTGTACAACTTAGGCACAACCACATTTTTTTGTTTATAGGGAGCATAAGAAAGAATGGGGTTCTTCACAAAGTTTAAGACAAAAAAAAAAAAGAAAAAAAGAAAAAAGAGTTTCTTTATGGCCTCCTCATTAAAAGAAATTTTGGCTTTGGGGTTGACCTTAGTAATAAAGTAGGAATTCATAAATACTTGGGATCCAACACCATGGTAAAATACTACCCTCATGATTAGATGTTGTCCCAAAGGTTTGATAAAAGAAAGGTGAATTAGTAGTTAATACATTGTAATTGGATAAGTTATTAGGAATATGACAAAACAAGGAACCAAAGAATGAAGAATACACCAAAATGCAGTGTTGCACCAAACACTGGTGATTCCTTCTTGTTATAAGTGAATGCAATGAAAAGAGTAAAAAATTTCAAAAAATGAAACAATTCATATATTAACATTGAAATTAGAGGAATAGAGCATAGTTTTGAATAACCTTTAAGAGCCTATGATAAGGAAGACTTTGGTAGGTGACATATCACCTAATTGTTCTTTTAATTAATATCATTGGGAAGCTAGTGAATTATCCTTATAGACATAATTCATCTTTCTGCTCTTGAAATTGGAAACACACTTTTTTAAGGCTATTACTCAAGCACTGTCAAGTTAAATTAGTTAGTGTTCAATTAATACTCGTTAGACCATTAGTGTTCAATTAATGTTTGTCAGACCATTCTTGCGCCATTGTTGGTTTCAATTTCAATTCTAACGTGATTCACTGGGGGAAAATCCATTAGCATTCCTATTAGTAGTGCTAATTTATTTTGTCCATAATTAGCAATTACTTTCTTACCATGTCATCCTTTTGTTCACTATTAATTGGTGATATTATAATATATAAATGTAGATAGAGAGAGACACTAAGTTAAGCCTATGTAATGCTATAAGAATAGATTTTTTTTTTGTTTATTTTTAGCTATGCTATATAGATGCACTACTTTGCAAAAGAAAACATCTTCAATTAAGTAAGTAGCATCTAGAATATAATCCAAAGTAGATAAGAAAAAAAATTTGAGTAACTTGTAGGTTGGTCATCATTGTGCACTAGTTGGCTAGTGAGAGTAAGAGAGTGTTCTCTTAGATACATGCTGGTGAGAGTCACCTACTTTGCATCCATTACATGGGTAGCTTTAAAGTATTGCTTCTTATCTTATAAGAAGTTTTTGATTGCTTTCACATCACAATTGCCATCAAAGGCCTTAGGGTCAAAAACTCTCATCTCTCATCTTCCTTAAACCCTTTACCCTTCTACTAGGTAGATTGCCTATTACCTTCTTGAGGATCATCATTATGAGAAACCCAAGTAGAATCAAGACTATCATAGTTAGATTGTAAGTGATATAATGATTTCCAACTTATTGAGCCTTGCCAAGATTGAAAGAGCTTGCTCCTCATAAACCTCCCTAAGAGCCTTTTAAATCTTTGACACCCACTTTTACATGCATCAAGACCTAATCTACTAGTAACCATATGTCAAG
This sequence comes from Rhizophora mangle, assembly GCA_037832345.1. Classification (NCBI taxonomy): domain Eukaryota; kingdom Viridiplantae; phylum Streptophyta; class Magnoliopsida; order Malpighiales; family Rhizophoraceae; genus Rhizophora; species Rhizophora mangle. The sequence goes on along the minus strand of JBAPLJ010002025.1, from coordinate 3,228,748 downwards.
TTGTGCTCTAATACTAGTTGTCATACAACTAAATTTTCCATCCAAAATTTCGGCCAAGTGATGGCACCAAGATGCCCTCTTGGTCTTAGCCTAACTCGAATATAAGAAAACAAGCAACTTTGCACACAATTGCACACAAGGAAAGCAAGTAGGCACACGACACTTACAAGAACCTTCCTAACCTTTTATTACTTTTCTCCCAAAAGTATACAAATGAATATAATGCTAAGCACCTTACTCTTGCCTCTCACTCAAGTGTTTTCCCTAATTGAATCATTCAAGTGTTGTGCATACAAGTGTTTCTCACACAAGTGTTGTATGTAAGTGTTATGGACTTTTGGCTACCCACACCTATTTATAGTAATAATAGTTGACACCTTTAACTTCTAAGGACTTGCATGACTTGGTTGCCAAGTGACTCATACTTAGTGGATTCCACTTTCTTTATGAGCACTCCCCACTTCTTAGTAACCTCCTGATGCATTATTTAAGGAGAGAGTGACACCTTGTGTCTTACCGAGTCAACTTATCTCCTTTGTAGCCTATGTTCCCCTACACAGAAGGAGGACGTGACAACACATTGGCTTAGATAAGCACTCTTTGCTTGCCACTTCAACCACTAGATCATGCCTTCATAATTTTGGAGAATTTGCCTCCATGCTCTCTTATTTTTATGGTGCATAAGGCTCTCTTGTGTTGTCCACACTTAATGCCCATGCCAAGTTGCATTGCATGTTAACTTGAGCCTATGCTTGTGTGTCAACAACCATTGATGCTATTTGCATCTTTTAACCCTTTGTTTACAACATATAGCCTACTAGTGCCTGCCCAACTCATGCATGTTGAAGGGACCACATGTCATTAGCTTGGGCCTAAACCCGTATGCCTACTCTCATGATATTGTTAGCACTTTTATGTGTCTTATTAGCCAACTTTCCTTTTATTCACTTATTGTTGGTTTAGACCCTTGCCCATAACATGAGCCAACTCTCAAGAGAGTCATGCATACCCTTAAAGAGTATTAAGGATTTTGACCATCTAGTAGGAAGAGGCATGGGTATGCTTGAGCAATCACCCTCAATAGCTTGCGCCAACATTGTTACCACATTTTACTACACTAGCCAATGCCCTAAATGCTTTCCTCACTTGAAGCCAATGCCATCACTTGCTGTCCCAAGACTTCTACAATGTCATAACAATGCCACCCGCACTCTTGGGTACAAGTCTTTGCCAATGCCATAGCTTGCACCTAGCCCCTAGCTTTGTTAGCACATTGCCTCACACATCCACCTTGTTTTCTTTGACATGACCCCCACACATAAAAGCTATGCTAAGCATTGATATAAGGTGCCACCAAATACTTGCATTTTCCTATCAAGGAACTTAAAGGGTCAATAATAATCCTCACTCTTTCCCTCTCTCTCTCCTCTCTCATTCATTTACTTCATTTTTTTTTTTCAATAAAGAAACATGGGTTTTAATCATTTGGTTTTGTTCTTTTACTCATTCATCTATTATGGTTTAAATTGTGTTTGATAATTTTTTTTATAATTTTTATTTGGTTATGCCTTTAATATTTGGCTTAGTAGCATTGTTTGATTTTATCTTCTACTAAAGAATTTGTTGTATCTACATGTGTTAGATTGCTTCTTGCCAATCACTTTTGTAATTGTACTCACTTTGTTGTTGTGATTTGTGGGTTTCCATTTGTGAATAATTAGGTTTAAAGTAGGATGTTAGTAATAAAACATTTGGCTTTCTAAGGCATATGTATAAGGACATTTTTGGGATAAGATTATACAAAAGCTTGTGGAAAGATAGTTGTGATTATATCTAAGTGGTTGATAAACATAAACCCTACCTAATAGATAATTTAGGGAATCCTGGAATTGAGGTTTTTAAGGTATTGCGGACTTAGCTAAGAATTGACTTAGCTAACATATCTAATATTTGCCTAACATCTTTGAGCAGAAGTTTGATGATCAAATGGTTAAAAGATAAACTAAGCAAGTACAAAGTTGGAAGGAAATAATGATTCTATGAGAAAAAAATCTCAAATTTTCATTCCAAAATTTTAACAAATTTCAATTGCTCTTGCTTAGTTTGAAATTTTCCTATTTGTTCCTTTGTTGATAGACTCTTAGTAAGAAAAAAGGGATGATGGTGTTTTTTGATTTTCCTAATTTGTTGACTCCATGAAATGATTTTCAAGCAAATGTAATATTATGGTTTCTTTGCATCATGTCTTCATTTTTCATGAATGTATCGTACATAGGTTGGGAACCTCCTACAATAGCAAGGATTGCAGACAACACCTTGCATGAATTTAATAGGGCAAAAGTGAAAGGATAGACAAGCCATTCATGCAAGTGTCATCATGATGATTGTAGACAATCAAGTTATGGTGGACAAACCCTGCCTGATTTCCACAAGAAGGTGAAAACTCCTATCTCCTATACCTTATATAAACATGATTCTACAAATCTACTATTAGTTACCTTAGGATGGTACAACATTTTGTTTAATGATCAAGCAGTTGAGTCTCAATGAGAAATATATGATGATTATTGGTCTATGTTGTTTGTGGTACTGTACTTTTATATTGCATTTTTGTGTCTTTATTTTCTAGTCTAGGGAGGCTAGGGATGATTTGAAATTTACCTACATTGTTTGATTGTCTAACCTATGACAAAGACATTTGTACTAGTTTTGAGGCCTCTTCATTCTTCTCTATGTTCTCCCATTTCCCCACCCGTGCCTACCCCTTACTACCAAATAAAGGGGCTATGGTAGTGTTTCTTGCACAATGATTATGAATTGTTATGTAAAACTACTAAGAAAGCACCTATAACCATAACATTAATATATTGTGGCAATAGTTGGCTTTAGGTAGCAGTTATATAGTGACAATTTAAAACTATTGTATTACTTTAAGAAAAGGTAATAGTTATAAATGTTTATGTAACAATCTTGAACTACTGCCTATTTTTATTTTCAAAAAAAGCAATAAAGCAATGATCTAGAACCACTGCTTAATCTTTTTTTGGAAAAAAAATAAGGGGATAAGGTAGTGACCTTGAATTGCTACCTATTCTTTTTGAAAATAAAGGGATAAAGCAGTGGTTTAGAACCACTTCTTTTTTCTTTTTTTTTTGAAAAAAGAATAAGGCAATGATTTGGAACCATTGCTTGATCTTTTTTTTTAAAAAAAAAAATAAAGGGCTAAGGTAGTGGTCGTAAACCACTACTTATTCCATAAGAAAATAAAGTTATAAGACAGCGGTCTAAAACCCTTACCTATTCTTTTTCTAAAAATGGAATAAGGCAATGGTCTTTTTTGAAAAAAATAAAGAGATAAGGCAATGGTCTTTTTTTGAAAAAAAAAAAAATAAAGAGATAAGGCAATGGTCATTTTTTAAAAAATTAAAGGGATAGGACAGTTGTCTTAAGTTGTTACCTATTCCTTTTAAAAATAAAGGGATAAGACAATGGTATTAAACCATTGATTTTTTTTTCTTTTCAAAAAGGGATAAAGCAACGGTCATCATTACCTATTTTTTTTCTTAAAATGGAATAAGGCATTGGTTTTGAATTGTTGCCTAATCTTTGTGTTAAAAAAAAAATGGGATAAGGTAGTGGTCTTGAATAGTTGCCTATTTTATTCAAAAGAATGAATTGCTACCTAATATTTTAAAAAAAAAAAATGAAGGGGCCTTTTGTTGTTATATGCTTCCCCTCCTTCTGTTTGTAGCTTTAAAAAAAAAAAATTTCTTGTCTACTTCAAATCTAATTTTGTTTATTGCAATTGTCGTAAATGCGGAGAAACTTGTGATGTCAATTATAGATTCCCAATCTCCTACTCTTTATTTCCCAACATTTAATTTCTTTTTTCTCCTATTTTAAAACCTTAGTTAGGTTTTGACTCGATTCCCCCCTAGCATAGCAGAATATATGGTACTCGTTATGATCATTCTTGACCTTAATTCACCTAGGAGAGAGATTGATGTGTTTTTGTAGCCATTAATTGAAGAATTGAAGGAGTTGTAGCTATATAATTTGCAAACATATGATGCACGTAATAAGTAGTCTTTCCAAATGCACACATCCTTGTTATGGATTATTAGTAATTTTCCAACATATGTAATGTTGTCAAGGTGGAGTACAAAGGGAAAGCTAGCATGTCCTGCATGTAATTATGATACTTCTTCCAAATATTTGTATCATAGTAAGAAAACATGTTGTTATGGACCATCATAGGTTCTTAGATGCTAAACACCCTTGGAGACGAGATAAAAAATCTTTCAATAGCAAGATAGAGTTGAAAGATGCTTCAACACCATTGTTAGGGTCAAGGATTATAGTAGAGTTGCCCATCTTTGATAATTAGTTTAGGAAGAAGCAAAAGGGAGTCTTTAATAGTCCATGGAAGAAAAAGTTTATTTTTGTTTGTTTGCCATATTAGAAGAGTAACAAATGTTGGCATAATTTAGATATGATGAATATAGAGAAGAATATTTGTGACAGTATTCTTAGGATTATCCTTGACATTCCTAGTAAAATGAAGGATTTTGAAAAATCTCATTTTGATTTACAAGACATGGGGATAAGAAATGTGTTTTAACCTGTTCTTTCTAATAATGGTTGACACATTATCTATCTAAAACATGTTATTTAATGATGCTAGAGGAGAAAGCTATGCTTTGTACTATTATAAAAATTGCCAAACTTTCCTAGGGTTGTGCATCCAATATTTCTAGATGTGTGAATGAAAGAGAGAAGAAAACTACAAGGTATAAGAGTGATGATGCACATTTATTGATATATTATCTTTTTCCAGTTGTAGTTAGGAAGATGTTACCAAAGCATGTTGTTATGGCCTTAACAAGATTGGGATTGCTTTTTAAATCAAAATGTAGTAAAATTATGAAGTCAAAAGACTTTGGTCACTTATAGGGCAAATTAGTGAAACCTTATGTCAACTAGAGGTGATTTTTCCTCTAAGTTTCTTTGATATCATGATGCACTTGCCTATACAATTAGTTGATGAAATCTAGCTTGGTGGGCCCATGCATTGTCATTAGATGTTTGGGATTAAGAGATACTTGTGCAAATTGAAATTGTATGTTTATAATAGAAGTCAACCCAAAGGTTCTATCATAGAAGGGTATTTGGCTAAAGAGTATTTGGTGTTTTGCCCAAGATATATACATGATGGGGTAAAGACTCCTTCTAGGAAATATCATCAATAATCTAATACAATAATAAAGGAGCAATCATTTCTATTTCCAAATAAAGGTCATGCAATTGGGGGTAAAGAGAAAAAGAAAAGGAAAAGTAAGATCATTACTTTGAATGCCATTTCTCTTGAACAAGCACACATATATGCACTTTTTAATTGCAAAGATGAAGAAGTCAAGAGATTATATCAAGTACGCTAAACCACACTTTAAATTGTCATTTAATATTGTCTCCTTAAAATACTATTCTTTTTATTGCTCATTGTTGACTATATTGCAGAAAGTATAGGCAACTAATGAGTGGATAACGAAAAAAGGCATGAGTCAAAGCACAAAATCATAATCAAGATTTTCCTACTTGGTTTCAAGCCTAAGTTGTAACTAAGGAGGTTTGTTCCTACATGCAATGGTTATCTATTGGTCCTAATATTATGACAATGCACTATAATGGTTATATCATTAAAGGCTATAAGTTCCATGCAAGGGAATGAGATGCAAGGTGTAAGCGTAAAAGAGTGGTGTTATACTAACAACATTAACAGATAACTTTGCTAATTCAAAAGACCAAAACCTAGTGAAGGGAGAATTGAGTTATTATGAGTCAATTATAGAAATTATTGAATTAGACTACTGATGTCAATTTGATGTTGTTTTGTTTAAATGTGAATGATTTGAGTTGGAGAATGATGATTATGGACTTTCACAGGTTAATTCCAATAAATTATGCTATCAAAGTGGTCCTTTTGTATTGGCATCTCAAGTTTACCAAGTATTCTTCATGAAGTATTTAATTGAGAAAAGTATTTATTATGTAATGTGTATGCTTCCTAGAGAATTATTTGGTTTGGATGAAGAAGAAAATGTAAGAGTGTGATTATATTCTGGGTTGAGCTAAGTGTAGCAAGTTTAAATATGGGAGGCATTGGTAGTGTTGAGTAATCTAGTTTGATAAGAGAAGACATGCCCAGTACCATAATTGATGTACATACAAATGATCTACCTTTTGAAATAAGGTTAAAGCAATTGCATGACAATGTAGATGATGATGAAACACTTTGGGAATGGATGGATGTAAATAATTAGACAAAATAGGTTAATGCATTTTTTATTTCTTTTTATTATCCTAATGTTTAATATCTTCATTGAGAGTTGTTGCTTTAAAGTTCTTCTTTTGTTGTGATTGCATTCTAAACTATGATTCATTCATTGATTTTGTGAAATATAATGTGCACAGTACATGAATAGTATGTCAAATATACAAACATTGTTACTACTTTGTTGTTTATCTAATTTTTAATTCTTTTAATCATTTGAATACCATTAGCCATGAAGAAGAAATTTTTATGGAGAAAGAAGGCTTCATTTACTATTAGAGAGGTGACAACTTCCTTTTTAAGTATTTTAAGATGGCAAATGTTAACAAAAGAGGCTCTTCCACAAGAAAAGACACAAACCCCTCAATCAAAGATTATCAAATTGAGTTTTTCTCTTCCAAGTAGTAGGTCATAGTCAATTAAGACATCAAATGCAAGAGATGGATTGCTTATGATGCGTATAGCTAGTGTAAATGGGCATAAATTCTAATAATCAATAATTGAGAGGGACAACTTTTAATCAAATGGGAATACAACCTTCCATAGAGGCAAGAGCGAAACAACAACAACAACAAGAAGGAGTTATCTAAGGTAATTAAAAGAGGTATCTCTTAGTTATGTGATTCACTAAAATTTTAATTATTAGATTGAATATTTAAATGTCTTCACTAATATGTTTCAGTGTATAAAAAAAAAAAGAAGAGGACTAATGACAATGAGAGCAACACATGCAAAACGTGAAGACAAGAAAAAGCCCATTTTCATAAATGCCAAAAATCAACCTATAGGCCTAAATGATAAAACTCTATGTGAGTTTAGCAATTTCCTTAGGACATGGGCTAAGAATGTCATATTTGTACCTTTACATGTAAAGACTTGGCAAGTGTTGGATCTTGAGAAAAAGAATGCTTTGTGGAAGCTTGTGTAGGTAATGTATATTGGAAATTTTCTTCCTTATCTCTATGGAAACATATTTGTCAAAATCAATTTTTTCACATTTTTATTGATTATCGAATAAGTATATGATTCATGACAAAGATAGAAAGTAGGTGATGAGTACAATTGCGACAAGTTAGAGGGCTTATAAGTGCAAGTTGAAGAGACAACACTATAAGAAGTACAAGATTGATGGAGAGAGATTAAGAAATTGTCCACCTCATATACCTTTGAATCAATTTAGATAGTTGTTGCAATATTGGAATTCTGAAGAAGCAAAGGTTTAATATTATTTTATTCTTCCTTATTTGTCAAAATTTTTCTTTGGATTTTAGTTAATATATTTTGACTTTTTGTTATTTATTACTAATGATTATAGGCAGTCCTAAGAACCAACATTAATAATCACCAAAAGCAAACATAAATGCACATTATAAGTAGAAAGAGTTTTGGTAAGATTTAGGAACAATTAGTACGTAAATTATAAAAATACCACTAATATATTTAGATATTATATGAACTACATTAATCTTGTGGTCCATATATATTCATGATTTGGTACCTTTAATTTACTTTATTTAAATTTGTTTCGTTTCATTTCATTATTTACATTTGTATTAGAAAATTAAAGATCCTAGTAAAGCCCCCTCATCCCAACTTGACATATTTGAGGCTACTTATAAAAGACAATTTGACCAAGAATGCAAGCTATCAGATCAAACATCTGAGTAAATTGTAAACATTTCCTTTTTTTTTTCCTTTTTTTTTTTTAATGTATGACTTGAGGTTCTATTATATTTTTTCACTTAGAACTTGATTTGCTTTAGATCCAGAATTGGATTAAGGAGCTTTAAACTTAATGAGAAGGAACAAGTAGTCAAAGTCATGCAGATGCCTTCATTGTAGTTATGGGGAAGGAGCATTTTGGGAGGTGAGGCTATATTAGATTAGTGTGAATCACATTACTATGAAAGGCAAATTAATTGTAGGAGATATTATCAAAGTTTCATCAACTTTATGTGGTTTATTAGGAAGAATATGGAAGTTGAGATGCAAAAGAAGTTTGAAGCATAGACACAAGAGTTGCAAAAGAGGATAGAACAATAAACTACAACAATAGCCCACCATTTTTATGTAATATTCCAAAAATTACAGCAAAAAAATCGCTAGCAAAACATTAATTTTGACGTGCCTCTTTTAAATACAGCAATAGCTCCTTCATTAGATGATGCTTTTAGTGCTCTTGAGTAAGAGTTACAACAAAGGACCCATTTATCCTTTAGAAGCACATACAATTTATGCATTTAGGTGTTCCTTCTATTTTCTTCTTAATCTCAATCTTTACTAGTATGTAATTTATTTCTCCCTTTTACTTCTTTTTAGTTTGATACTTTATTTTAAATGTTTATAAGTTTAGATTAAAAGTTATGTTTATCTTATGTAAGATGATGCTCCCCCTCAAGGCTAAGGACTATGTAGCCAAATGGTAAACATTAAGACCCTAAATTTCAAGTTTCCCATTTCTTTATTTTAGATTAAATTTTCTCTGTACGTTTGCATCTTTCATATCCAAAATGTTTTATATTTCATACTTAAAATCAATTTAGGATGTATCAATTGTTGAAATGTCTTTTATTTATGCTTCTTAAACTTTAAGGCTTTACATTTTAGTTAGGTAAGATTTTGGTATTGAAATATTTCTATATATGGTAGACTAGTTGTGCAATTTGGTCAATTACCAATAATTTGCATCAATATGTCTTTCTCTCTCACTCTACACTGGTCTTAGGAGGAGAAGTATGTAGATTATTACTAGTTTCCTCATGAAGGCAAGAGGTTGTTACCTCGTGGAAGGCAGGAAGCAAGGAATAAATTGAGGATATAGAGAAAAAGATAATGCAATTGCACTTTGTTTACTCCAATTTGAAGGTTTTGTATATAACATATGAATTTTTTTATTTATAATAGATTGAATTAAGTTGGAAAATTTAACTTAAATTTTTACTGCTATCTACTTCTAGTTGTTAATTATTATGCTTAATTAAGTCTAATGTTTACATTTCAAATACTTATTATGCTTGAGTAAGAGAATTTATTTCTCTTATGTTAATCTTCACTTGATGTCTTTATTTACGTAACATTTGGTTTAAATTACATGATGTTTTCTAAATTTATTGTCAACAAAATGCATTCTTTGAAGATAATTTTGTGGGTTATCAATATTTTCAATTTTGTTCAAATAATTGTTATTAATATTATAGTTTTAGAACTTTAAAATACTTAGAAAATTGCTACTTATTTTTTTAAAAAATTGTTATTTATTCTCTTAAAAAATAATTACGTAATTATTTAAAAAATCACTGTCTATTTATTTAAAAAACTACCATCAATTTTTCTAAAAAATTATTACTTATCTTTTTTAAAATCATTAGCTATTCACTTTTACAATTACTATTTATTCGTTTCAAAAAAATATTATTTATTTTTTAAAAAATTATTATTTATTTTATTAAAAATTATTATTTATTTTTTAAAAAAAATATTATATATTTTATAAAAAATTATTACATATTTTACAAAAAAAAATTATTATATATTATATTCTAAAACTATGGGTTAAACTACTTTTAAGTAGTAATTTTATATGTACTGCTATATATATATATATATATATATATATAAAAAAATTATTGCATTAAAATTATTATAATACTCACAAATATAGTGATTTGAAACCGCTATTTACTAATAAAAACTGTTGACTTAGATTTTAAGTAGTAGCTTTGAACTATATTACCTTAATCTATTTATTTGGTAGCGCCGCCATCCCCCTTACGGCGCGTGCAATTGTTTAATCTATACCTTTAGTTATTTCAATTTCCTTTTTTACCCCTTAGCATTTTGAGCCTACACATTATGATCTCTAATATGCTACTTATAATGATAGTTTGTGTGCTAAAGTTCCTGTTGCTTTTGGTTGCTACTAAGGTGCAAGCGCTTTGAGATTGGTGGAGATAAAAAGGAGGGAACATCTCTATTCTACAGGAATTGAAAAACATCTACGAATTGAGTTTGTGTTGGGCAATGAAGAAAGAATACCTAAAAACCTCTTCAAGCAAGGTTCAGTTTTATTTTCTTTTCGTCCTTTTCTTTGTAACACTTATTTATTATTAAAAAAAAAAAAAAAAAAAAAAAGAGAGAGATATGAAAAGATGACCTATACGTACATATATTATACAAAAGGAAATTGCATAACAAAACGACACTACAAAAATTTGACTAAAGAGATCGGTGGCTCCCGTCAAGAAGCCCTTCCAAAACCACTTTCTTTTATTAACCAAAATTTGACTACAATATTCTTTGGCTCTTAGGTGCTATAGGAATGTCTGTGCGTTAGATTACGAGATGGGACCCGGACTTCGAGACTCGGCTGATCTTCTAGCGCGGTTTTCACCAACTACACGTTAATCTCACCTTCCCCGTTGCCTCGGTGGACAAGATATATGGACTTTTTGTCATTTCTGTAGATTCATTACCAAGCAATTGCTCTGTTCCTTATTTATTTAATAAAAGACAAACACTTATTAGTTATGAAAGTAATGAATATAGATAAATATAATTAATAAAATAATTTAAATATTATATATATATATATATATATATATATATATATATATATATATATATATATATATATATATATATATATATTTATATACACTAAAAAAAATGTAAAATTTGTAATTTTTTAATTATTTAATAAAAAAAATATAATAATTTAATGTATTATTAATAATTTTTATAGTTATTTTGACTGTTATCTTAAATAGTATAAATAAATATAATTTAATATTAACTTTTAAATATAAAATAAAATTTAAATAAATATAAATCAATTTTTTAGATATTAAAATAATATATGAAAATATTATATACTAGAAAGAATTTAATTATTTAAATTTTTTTTATTTAAAATAAATAAATAATAAAGAAGAAAAATGTGTATATCCTATTTACACAAAGAAACCATTAGTTTAATTAAAGTACGTAATAGAAAAAAAAATGTAATTTCATAAAAAGAAAATATCATGAAATGCAAAAAAATATAATCAGAAACATAAAAATCTAAATTAAGAGTTAAAAGATAATTTTTTAAAAGAAGAGCATGCTAGGAGAAGAAAAGAGAAGGTCCTAATTGTAATAAAAGAAGAGTATAAATGCAAAACGGGAAAAAAGAAAACATCGTTTACATGGAGAAATATAACTATAATTCAAAAAGGAGTGAGAGCAAAATTCTAAATATACCAAAATGATGGTAATAACAACAATCCAACAATAACAAAACCTTAATGCCAAGTTTAATTTAGTTAGGTATATTAATCTTTTCTTATAATTCTACTTTATTATGAATTGAATTAAAATACAAAAAGATATGATTATAAACATAAAGATCTAAAATAAAAGTTAAAAGATAATTCTTTAAAAGAGTGACATTATATAAGAAAGAAAGGAAAATGATACTAATTGTAACCAAAAAAAAAAAAGAGTGCAAAATGTAAAAAACAAAAAAAATGTCTACATGGAGAAATATCACTATAATTCATAAAAGGAGTATGGGAAAAATTCTAAATATACTAAAATGGCATGATGGTAATAACAACAATGTAACAATAACAAAACTTTAATGTCAAATTTATTGAGTCAACTATATTAATCTATTTTTGTAATTAAGTTCAATTGTGAATTAAATTTGATATAAAGTGTAATTTATATGTATCAATATGTATATTTGTATTAATGAAACTAATAAAAAGTCAATAATTTTGAGCAATTCTTTAAGTTAAAAATACTTATTTACAACATTCACTTAGTTTTAAGAATATATAAATATTTGATTCAAATTTTAATTTATTTTAGTACATTTTTTCATTATTTGTAACATTTGACATTAATATAATAATTCACTTATAACATTTCTTATTATTTTAATAAAATAAGGATTTCAAAATACATAAAATTTATTCAACTTAATTTTAATTTAACACATATTGCAAAATAATCAATTCATACTTAAAAAATTCATGCAAGTACTCATAATTAATGAATAAAAAAAAAATAATTTCTTAAAAAATAATACTCTAAAATTCTTCTTTTTATTTCCTTAAAAAAGACAAAATGCCTTTTTTATTTTTTTTTAAGTTTCTTTTTATTTTTTTTTTCCTTTATTTTCTTGAAAACAAAAAAAAAATAATTTTAAATTTTATTTTATTTTTAAAAAGCATTCATAATTTAATTTTTTTTTCTCTTTTAACTAAAATGTAATCACAAAATATATTTCTCAATAAATATTATAAATATACATATTGTGTAAATATATATTATTAAAATTGGAAAACAAAATTCAACTTAAATATACATTGTTAAAATTAAGAGAAAACTTCAACTTTTACTTATATGAAAATTTTTCATAAATTTATAAATTAAAAATATTAAAATATTTTATAATTATAAAAATTTGATTACAAAAGAAATAAAATTCTATAAATCAATTAATATATATTTAATTTTAATAAAATAAGGATTTAATTGATTTACATAATTAAACTTTAATTATAATAAAAATTTTGTAATTATAAAAGTTTTTAACGAAGAAGAATAAAAGATAAGAGGAAAAAAAAAGTTATTTTAAATCTCCTCTTTAAGAAAGGAAAAAAATCTCTAAGATTTAGGGGTTTTTTTTTTTTTTTAATAGGTATTCTTTCAAGTTTCCTTAAAATAATACAGAAGAAAAATAACATCCTAAATCTCTCTCTTTATTTTTTTTGTTTTCTAAAAAAGAAGTTAAAAAAAATTCTAATTCACAACTTTACCAAAGAATTCATCAATAGTTTCATTCTCCTTTGTTTTCAAATTCTCATAATATCTCCTCAAATTTTGAAGCTTAACAACTTTTATTTTATCATCTCTATTAAATTCTTGCTTTAGAATATCCCATGTTTGCTTCACTATAGTTGATCTTATGATTATAGGAAAAAGAGCATTTGGCGCTTCCTTTTGAGACATGAAGAGTGCACCAACATCTAGACTTCTACAAACCTATTTAGACTTGAGATTTGTTAGGTGAAGTACAAGATTTACTTTTGCAAAAAAAAAGGGTTGCAAATTCTAGTTTTCTATTTGTTTTTTGTTTTTTAACTAATGAAGAACTAAATAAGAAAAAGAAAGGGTCATAATTTTTTACTCTTTCCATTCTACTTTCTAAATTGTTCCACAATATAATTTACATCAAACACTTTTATTTCCATCCATACAAGTGAGCAAAATAATCACCATTAGATCTAACTTAGCTTGATTAACTATATACAAGTCAAAACTTCACTTTACTTAAGTTAACACAAGATGTTAATGTTTTAACTATTCAACAAATTAGCCTTAACATCAACTCACACATATGTCACTCCCTAAACTAGTCTCCAATTGGAATTACACCTACTTTTCTACAAATATTTTCATGATAGTAAGAAATATGAGGCAACTTAAGAGAGGTTTTAATGCCTTTTGATTAATAATGATTGTAATTTGGATTCTTTGTTTTTTTTTTTTTTGCAACACATTACACCATTTTTTTTTTCAAATTGCTTTATTGAAAAGACTTTATCTTATCTCTCTTACATTTTTTTGTTACAATTAAATCATTAAAATTTTTATAATTTTCCTTTAGTTTTCCACCCTTTTTAAATGTGTTTGAATAGAATTCATTCTATTTTTTCTCTATTTTTTATTACTATTGTGTCATCTTGTTTTTCTTGTTCTTCTTCTTCCTTTTTTTATGTGTTTTTTTATTTTTATAGTTATACAATTTTAAATTTTGCTTGCATTTGATTTAATTAAATATTTTATTTATTATTGTCAGTCAAAAATATGGAAGATGAATAAGGATTGTGGTAGGTTGGAGACCAATGTAAAAATTAACAAAACTCTTTATATCACGAATCTTTCTATTAATTTTACTAAAGTGTTCTTCACTTAGGATGACCCAAATTGGACCCTAGTTATAATGGAAAATGGGCAAAGATGCAAGTGCATCTTGCAAGAGACACATTCGACATGGAGATAAATAATCAAAAGTTTTAGCACTTTTTTGGGTGAAGAAAGGTAGGTAAAGAGACAACACCCATAGAAAGTAGATTCCTTTTGGAGCACGAACCATTGACACCTTAACATATAAATTAATTAAAGTTAATGCTATGACTAGGAATAGCATACATATAATATGTCTATACAATACAAAGTGAGCTAATATGCAATACATGATTTAAGTTTTGGTATGTAAGTTGTGATCTGAGCAAAAGAAGTGGTAGAAGTCATTGTTAACAATTAATAGAAAACAAGGGTTATGGAAATGAAGTAGATTGAATTTTGATGAAATTAGTATTAGACTAAAAGATAAAAAAAAAAAAACAATTATTGTGTTAATGCCTATGTTATGCACGTGAGACTCGGTAAAGACAAAAAGGCTAGATTGTGGCATAACATGTATGGACTCGTACATCAAATCCCATTAAAGAAAAATATTTTATTGGGGGAGATTTAGATAGACATATAAGAAGTGATGTAGATGGATTTGAAAGAGCATATGGAGAGTATGATTTTAGATAATGAAACAATGAAGATGGTTGATGACTTTTGTTGTGACATTTGACTTCACTTTAGTCAATACATAGGAGGGTGAGTATTAAACCAAATAAACATGCACCCCTTTAGAGGCATATGGATGGAACAAAAGATTCACATAAATTAGCCAATTATACATGCATGGCCACTACCACAACAACCACCTCCAACACCACCACTTCTATCCCTTAAACATTAATTTCACCACCATCTCCTCCATCATTTTCTCTTATTTTTCTACCTTTAACCATTTTGCATTATCTTTACAGTCCAAAAATTGCTCACCCCACCATTCATTTATGAAAAATTTCCAACCATAAATCCACCCCAACAAAGGGCTTCTCTCATGTTTGAAATAGGTGGAAACTCCTAGCTTATTGGCATTTTATCAAGATTAAAAGCTGCTTCAAATCTACAACTTTAAGTCACAACCATGACTATAGGTGAAAAGGCTTCATCAATGTTAACTCCTTGTCTTTGTTTATAACCTTTAGCAACTAGTCCTACTTTATAAGTCTATATATGTTTCTATCCATGTTAATCTTTTTCTTAAAAACTCACTTGCACCCTATGTGTTTAATCCCATTGCATAGATCAACCAAGGTCCAAACTTGGTTAGTATACATAAAATTCATTTCAAGCTTCATTGCTTCCAACCATTTAGATGAGTTAATATCAAATATACCTCATTATAACTAGGGGGCTCATTCTCTATGAGCATTATGTCACTTTCCTTCTCAACAAGTAAATAGTACTATTTGGGTGGTTAATGTATTTTATTAGATTTATAAAGCCTTGACCATCGATCTATGCAACCATTGCATCATCCTTTAGCTTAAGCTTTAAATAGATATGTTCTTGTGGGTATTTAAACCCTTTATGATCTACTTTACTCCAATTACTCCTTTAAAGAACATATTCTCTCTCTCTAAAAAGGTAGCTTGCTTTAAGAAAAACAACTTTTGCTCATTTAGGTGGTAAAAGTAGTATGCAATAGTTTCTTTTGGATATCCCACAAATTTGCATTTATTTGACTTAGATCCTAACTTGTGAGATATTGCATACTTCACATAAGCATCACATCTCTTAATCTTCAAGTATGACATGTTTCATCTCTTACTAATTCATATCTCATATGGCATGTTGTTAATAGATTTGGAAAGAACTCTATTTAGATAATAAGTGTTAATTTCAAGTGCATAACCCCAAAAGGAAGGGGGAATATCAATATGAGTCATCATGGAAGGAACCAAAATTAATAGGTTTTGATTTCTACCTTTTCAAACACCATTGTGCTATGGGATTCTAGGAGGAGTCCATTGTGAGAGAATCTCATGCTCTTTTAAATAATCATGGAACTCCTTGTCTAAATTTACACCAACCCAATCTAATTGAAGTGCTTCTATACTTTTCCCAATTTGTTTTTCTACTTTGTTTGTGAACTCTTTGAACTTTTGAAATGATTCAGATTTGTATTTCATTAGATACACATGACTATATCTAGAATGATCATCAATGAATGTACTAAAGAAAGAGAAATCACCTCTTGCATGAATTGTCATTAAACCACATACATTTGTTTGTATTAGTCCTAATAATTCATTAATATGTTCTCCTTTTCCCTTAAAAAGAGACTTGGTCATCTTTCCTAAAAATACAAGATTCATATATTCCATATGATTCATAATCAAATGGATCCAAGTAACCATACTTATGTAACTTGCTGATTTTTGTTTCATCCTATGACTAAATCAGTAGTGCCACACAAAAGATGAAAATGACTATTCACTTAAAGTCTTTTATTATCTATGTGAAGAACAAGCCTATCTCAATAAAGTACATGCAAACCATTTGTTTAAGGTCTAGAATCATAATAAACATCATTCTCATTAAAGGAATAATTTTGTCCTTAAAATTAAAATGGAATCCATTTAATGCTAAACGTGAAATGGAAATAATGTTTCTAGAAAGAATTAGCGCATAATAACAATCATTAAGTTATAATAATAGCCTCAAAGTCAAAGGTGAATAACAAATTTCTACAGCTAATGCAGCAACTCTAGCTCCATTTGCTACTTAGATCCACCTCACCTTTCTACAATGATATACTACTCCTTAGTTCTTACACAATTTTACAAATGCAAGAACCGCATTTGGAATACAATACCCAAGTTAAATAATCAAAAATGGATAGATTAATCTTAATCATAAACATACTTGAACTTAAAGCTTCCTTAATCTTCTTGTCCTTCAAGCTTGCAAGAAACTCCTTGTAGTTCCTCTTCTAATGGCCTTCCTTGCCATAATGATGGCAAGTGCCATTATTGTTATCCTTCTTCTTTTTGATAATGCCTCTAGGCTTCACTACCTTCTTCGCTAAAACCTTTTTCTTCTTGTTTTTCTTTTTGGTCTTGAATTTTTTGCTTTTAAAGAATTAACAAGAAGAACATAGGCCTTTTCCTACCTAAGGGTCACCTTAGTAGTTTTGAGCAAGTTAAAAAAATTTAAGCAATATTGCTTCCAAATGATTCATAGGAAGTTTATAATGAATTGTGAATGGCTTGATGACAATGACTGTAACATCAAATCTACATTTAGATAATGAAACATGACCTAACATAATTTGCCCAACTTGTTTATATACCTAATCATCTTCAGTAAATGAGCATTTTGCTAAAGATTCTTCTCTCATCTTTTAGCAAAACAATTCCTTAGAGCTCTCATTCCTCTTAATCTTAGCTTATGCATCAAACAACTCTTTGAGATGCATAATGATGACATATGCATCCATGTTCTAATGTTACTTTTAAAAATCAAGAGACATATTAGCTAGCATCACACATGTTACATGGTCATCATCATTTTTATGTTGATTATATGTCTTCACTTCTTCCTTATCAACATCCTCAATTGAAGGATCTAGAACATGATTGCCAAGGACATACAATTTATTTTCTTACTTAAGAACAATTATTATGTTTCTATACCAATTGAAGAAGTTTGGTCTCATAAATTTGTAAGCACCAAGTATGCTATGTAGGGACAGGTTATTATTCATTTTCTAATAACTTCTATATATATAAAGAAAGCAAGAATTAGTGTCATGCATACATACCAAAATAGATTCAATTTTTAATCATTTATTTTGGTTGTTCCCATTATTTTACTCAAATTAATATCCTCATTAATAACTCAAAAAATCCTATTAGATTTTCTAGTGGACTAAGATCCCATTTAATTTCTTTGATCTTGAGTTATTCAACAAATCAAATAACTATATTAGGTATGTAACATAACTTACCAATTATATCCAAAGTGAGGCCTAAATCAATTAGGTGACAACTCCTTGTCAAAATATATCATATATGTTTCGCCTAATCATTGCCTTTAAATTTACATGATCATAAGTAACTCATCCAAATCACATAAATTTAGTTAATTAAATATTAAACATATTTCAGTTAAGGTAATCTTGAGTGACTCAACAAATCACTTGAACTTAGGTTTTATATTGAGATTATGGAAAAAAATTACCATATTCTTAACATTGGCATCACAATTGTAATATATATCAGATATAACATACAATCATAGTAAGTCATTCTAATATGAATGATCATGGACTCTACTAAGCTAACTTCCATAAGCCAAAGAAGAAAGTTAGGTGGTCTTATCTAAATGAATTGCAACATGGTCTTCCAAAGTCCTTTTACTGGCAACTTCCTTGTGATGTCTCTTGTGGTGCCTTCATCTCAATCTTTATAATAATAAATAAACTTTTTAACTAATTCATAAATTCTCCAATTACATAACTTTTACATAATTATAAGAGAAACATTAAGTTACATTCAAGGGTAGTTTGGATGGAAAGATAATTTATAATTAAAGATGTAGAGAAAGGTAACACAATCCTTATACACCAAAATAAAGCATCCATTCAACCATAACATAGTTGCATTAGTTTATTGAGTCCATAACCATCCATCATGTCATCAAAATCATATTATGCATACAAAAGTAAAGTGCATATTTAATTCTAATTATTGATCATATATGCAATTTAAAACAATAATCATAACAATTAGAATCATTAATTTAACTTAATTTAATGCCTCATACCCAAATTGGAATCCTAATCAAATAAGCTATCAATCTTATAATTAATTTCATAATTCTAATCCAATTAGAAAAGAATAATTTTGGTCAAAATTTTTTAATTAAAGACAATCTTCCAAAAAGAAATTAAATAAGAAAATTTTCTACTTAAAGAATCCAATTCTAATTAGGAAACTTTATTCCTAAATATTCTCTTAATATAGAAGACATTCTTACTTATAGGAATAGAATTAAAATCTTCCCAATTAAGAAATTTGAATCAAATTGGAAATTCAATATTCCTTAAATAAAATAATTTAATCAAATTTAATTACCAAATTTTGAATGTCTCCAAAATTTTTTAGATATTTGGGAATAATTCCCAAATAATTCAGCAATGTAAGGAGACAATTGGAACATGATACAATCAATTTTTACAGTTGAGCACACCATAGGAATGCTTTCGTTTTGCAAGAAAATATCAACACTATAGTGGAGTAACTGTCCCACGTACATGTGCAAGGTTTGTGACCTCACCATTACTCTAAGCAACAGCCTTCACTATTCCAAAAGAAAGTAATATGTGCTACAAAGGCTAGCCAATGTGTTACTTAAATTGCAATGACTACTTTCTTCATAATAAATGAACATAACATGGGCTAGTCTCATGGCTCTATCAATGTTTAATCATAATATTGTGTCAACATGGAATATTTATGAATAATAATTTGATGTAATAAGTATCTCATAATTATGATCCAATCATAATCACTTATGTAAAGTATATTTGTTTTGTAAGCTTTATCTTTAAAGATTATTAATAATTAAATCATTTATTTAAACAATAATAAAGAAAGGGAATCTCTTTGTTAATAGCATTGTATGCATGGAATATTTAATATGTGTTTAAATAACAACCAACTCATTGGCCATTAAGGCATGCACTAGCAAAAGCAATACTTACATATATTTTTCTCATGGATGTGAGTCTTTTGTTTAGCGTTACTTCACTTCAAGAGTATGATTAAGTAAAAAGGCTTCTTACTTTATATTAAAGAGCATTGAGTTTGAAGATAAATATGGATAAAATGGAGCTCTTTATTAGCCAAAATGTGCATTCATATGAAAAAAAAAAAATGATTTGCAAATAAGTATGGCTGTATAAGCTAAAAAGAGTCATAAACACTATCTTGGTCTCCCTATGGTGGTCAACTCTTCAAAAAAAAAAAATACATGATTTTAGTATGATATGGGATAAAGTTTAGAAAAAAAAAAACAAAGAACTAGAAAGAAAAGTATTTATGAGGACAAGTAAGTCAATGTTAATCAAAGCATTTATGTAAGCCATTATAACCTATCTAATGGATTGCTTTCAATTGCCTTTGTCTTTATACAAGGATATGAAAATTTTAGTCAACAAAATTTGGAATGAAAGCACTACAAAAAGAATAAGCTCTACAGATCATCCTAGTAGAATGTGTTTCTTATAAAAGTGTGGTGGACCAAAATTTCATAATTTTCATTGATTTAATTTTGCGATGTTGGCTAAGCAAGCATGGTGACTAGCAACCAACACATCATCCTTGATTTCTCAAGTTGTCATAGCCTAAACTATCCTTCTAGTACTTTCCTTTCCTTAACTATTATGTATAATCCAAGCTTTACACGACGTAGTATTTTTCCACTTTTGTGCTTTGCTTGAAAAAGATTTATGCTAAAAAAGATTTTGGCAAGGACCTATAACTCTTGAAGGGGCTAGCCCAAATCACTATAGCAAATCGTTCCTTTCCTTTACTCAATGGATAGTGCTTATCCTCTTTTAATCAATAAAAAATCAAGGGAGTAAGAAAATAAAGAGAAAAGGAGTTCTTTATTAAGCACTTGAAATAAGACTAATGAAGATCCAGGGTCTAAGCTTTCAAAAAGATGAAGATGTTAAGGATAAATATTTTGAACAAACAACTTGACATAAGGATTTTAGCTAACACACTTAAAGTAAATGGAGATTCATGAATATGGTGAAGTGGCACTCAACATCTATTAAACAAAGTAATAACATACCCTTGGGAGAAAATAGTGAAGATTTCCATGAATGTTGCCTTCAAGGATGTGTGCAATAAGGTCTTTGCTAAATCTTATCCATATGGTGCACCTCTTGGTAAAAGAGGATGAAAACACTATGGAGACTTTGACCTAATGAATAAGGATCAATTAATAGACATTTTGATTAGGGCATAAAGTGTCTAGGATGAACATTTTTTTTATCATTCATTATGTGTTGACTGAATGCACACTCACATGATTGATTGATCAGTAGGGGAATTTCATGAATGATAAGACTAGCTTAACCTAAAGTAAAGGCTCTTCCCTCTTTTGATGGTAAATCTTGATTGATTGACATTAAGAATTGATTTGAAATGAAAAGAAACATGAGATGCATGTTGAAAAAATTTTAGATGGAAAATTACTTGACTTGATTGATATGGGGGGCCCTCCAACTTAAGCATGAAAAAAATGTTGAGTCAACAATCATTTATAAGGGCACCACAAAGTGAGATCAAGACTAGTACCTTGTATAGGGTTTTAAATTTGCATTCAAATATTCCATTAAAAATATATAAAGGTAAGGGCTTTAAAGCTTGACTAATAAGTGATAAACTGGACTTTAAGAAAGAAGAGGGCATGTTAACTACAATCTTTCTAAAGTGTGAATGGGTAAGAAAGGCCCCCTTACTATAAATGGATAAGGCTTCAATGCTTTAGAAAGATTGTAGGGGGCACTAGCTTACTACTTACATAATATAGGGCTTGATTGGAATTGATTTTATGATTGAATAGCAGAAATGCTACTTAGTAGTAGAAATTAAAAGGGAAAAATAGTAAGTGTCTCTATCATACCTACAAACTCTTAGGACAAGAGGAAGGTCCCTTTTTTATTGGTAGGAATAGTTCCAACCTTTGTCCCCTTTGTAGAGTGAGTTTACTTTGCAAACTAATAGGATAATGAGATCAATTTTTCAATATGAAATGAATCTAAAGAGTGGATGGTCAATTGATGACCCCTTGCCTTAAAGACTTTTTAGCTAGGGAAGGGCTTGCTATCATAACCTTTTTTCCTAATGTATGTGAAAAAAAGTGACTAACCCATTTTTGTTTGGTCATAGGTTGGTCTAAAGAATAAGAGTTGATTTGCTTAAGGGAGTTCTTCCTCACTAGCTTAGTGGTAAAGTAGTCTACTATTAACTAACCATTTGACTATTAACTAACTAGTTGTAAGATCAAATGTTGCTTAGAGAGAATTTATAGTAATTACTATTATGGTCTAACAACCCCTTCTTTACTAGCTCTCCTACTTTTCAGGATGGAAAAGAGAATCACTAAGTGGCTTTACTCCTTTACCCATTTCCCAGACTAGTTGAGGGAATTCAAAGGTAGTTGACTTTATTTCTTTTTTTATTGGCTCTTTTATTATTTTTACCTCACTCTTTTCATTTGCAATCTCAACCACTTTAAATGTAGTTCCCTTAGTAGTAATAGCCTTTTTTTTTTTTGGTCTTATGGAGTGCTATAACAAAACAAAATAGAGTGATGTAGGCCTTATTTTGAAGATTAAAGAGCGATATAATTCCCCATTCATCCAAAGTAGTGTTTTGGTATAAAACATAGGCACTTGTTGCTCACTACTCTAAATACACAAGTATCTAGTGTAATAGTTTGAAAGCAATTTACCTTAACCATCATGCAAAGTTCTAAATAATTTACTAATCAAATGTTGTAGAGATGGATTGCTCTATATTAAACCATGTTGTAATGACCCTTAAAGCAATCTTCTTCTAGTTGTGGGATAAAATCCAACAACCAATTGCTAGCTTTAATTAACTTGTGTAGCAAGAAATTTGATTCTTGCAAAACATAATGGGGTGGGGTTAGTTGTGAGCCAACTGATGTAGGCACATAAGAGTACATCACACTATAAACATCTTTTTTATAGGTTTTGGAAATGGATGTTTGCTACTTCATCTAGAAGAAAAGAATCATAGATATGTCAATGTTTGTTGCATCCTTCCACATTAGTGATGAATAGAGTGTCATAATCCCATTCATTATTTTTTATCTACATAAGCCAAAGCTCATAGCACTAGCAACATCTCTGGCATAAATGCGAGGATATATAACTAATATAAGATCTTGTGGAACAGGATTTGGTTCTATAAGTAGTTTAGTATGAAGGAAAAAACTTTGAACAAAAGAATCAAAACTTGCTAATAAAAAAAGAGATAAAAACAAAGCAATGCCAAGAGCACTATTAATCCACTTTTCATTGATAAAGGGAGCTCTCTTTTTATCATCTTATACCAAATGCAATAAAGGATTCATCTTTTTCCTTCTTATAAACCCTAGGAGCACCAAGTGCCCAAAGAAGCAAAGTTCTTATTCCTATTAAGGTAAAGCAACACATAAAAAAGTGCTTGCCCATAAAAAATCCAGTTCCTTTATGAATGAAATTCAAAATCAACAAAGGTTCATAAAATGAAGGCAGTGTACAACTTGGGCACAACCCCACTTTTTTGTTTGTAATGAGGATAAGAAAGAATAAAGTTCTTCATAAAGTTTGACAAAAAAAAAGAAAAAGAAGAGTTTCTCTATGGCCTCCTCATTTTGAGAAGTTTTAGCTTTAGGGTTAACCCTAGTAATAAAGAATGAATCCATAAAAACTTGGGATTTGACACCATAATAAAATCCTACCCTTATGATTAGACCATGTCCTAAAGATTTTATAAAAGAAAGGTGCATTAGTTGTCAATATGTTGTAATTAGATAGGTTATTAAGAATATGTCAAAACAAAAAACCAAAGAAAGTAAGAAAGAAGAATACAACAAAATGTAAGTGTTGCACCAAATACTAGTGTTGCTTTCATTTTATAAGTAAAGGTGATGAAAAGACTCAAAAATTTCAAAAAATGAAACAATTTATATATTGGCATTGAAATTAGAGTAATAGATCATAGTTTTGAATAGCCTTTAAGAGCCTGTGATAAAGAAGATTTTGGCTAATGACATATGGCCTAATTATTTTTTACTTAATATCTTTGAGAAGCCAGTGATCCATTGTTATGTACATAATTCATCTTTAAGCTCTTGAAAATGGAAATATACTTTCTTAATGCTACTACTCATGCACTATCAAGTCAAATTAGGTTAGCGTTTAATTAGTGCTCACCCAACCATTCTTCTCTCATACTTCACCTAACACTCAATATTTCAAAACCTTTTAATGGAGAATCACACCTTTTCATTTTTACTACTTTAATCTCTTGCATCGTAGTTGGTGTTAATTACCATTCCAACATGATTCACTAGGGGAAAATCCATTAGCATTCCTACCAACAATGCTAATTTATGTTGTCCATCATTAGTGATTTTCTTAGCATGCATCCTTTTGTTCACTATAAATTAGTGATCTTATAGTATATAAATGTAAATATAGAGAGATGCTAAGCTAAGCCTACATAATGCTATGAGAAAAGCTTTTTTGTCTACTTTTAGCTCTGGTATATAGAAAAATTACTTTGCAAATGAAAACATCTTCAAGCAAGTAAGTAGCATCTAGAATAAAATTCAGAGTAGATAAAAAGTGAAAGTTAAGTAACTTACAGGTTGGTCATCATTATGCACTAGTTGGTTAATGGGGATAAGAAAGTGTTTTGTTAGATACATGTTAGTGAGAGTTACCTTCTTTACATCTGACATATAGACAACTTTGAAGTGTTGCTTAATATCCATCAAGAAGTTTTAGAGTACTTTCGTATCATGATTGCCATTTAAGGCCTTAGGATCGAGAACTCTCATCTTCCTTGAACCTTATACTCCTTTACTAAGTAGATTACCTATCACCTTGAGGATAACAACATCTTGTTCCATCTCACCAAAACAAGAAACCCAAGTAGAATTGAGACTATCATAGTTAAATTGTAAGAGATGTATCGATTTTTCCAATTCATTGAGCCTTTCCAAGATTGAAAGAGCTAGCTCCTCATGGACCTCCCTAAGAGCTTTTTCAATCTTTGAAACTTACTCCTGCATGCATCAAGACCTAATCTACCAACCATAGGTCTAGCCATGCTTTTATACCAATCACCATATGGCTAAATTCCCACCCAAAATTTTGGCCAAGTGATGGTACCAAGATGCCCTCTTAGTCATAGCCTAAACCGCACATAAGAATACAAGCAACTTTGCACATAAGGAAAACAAGTAGGAACAAGGTACTTATAAGAACCTTTCTAACCTTTTATTTCTTTTATCCCAAAAGTATACAAAGGAATACAATGTCAAACACCTCATTCTTGCCTCACACTCAAGTGTTTCCCTAATTAAATTACTTAAGTGTTGTGTATACAAGTGTTTCCCACACAAGTGTTATATATAGGTATTATGGATTATTGACTACCCACACTTATTTATGGTGATGGTAGTTGACACCTAACTATTTAGGAACTTACATGACTAGGCTGTTAAGTCAATTATACTTAGTGAGTTCCCCTTTCTTTAAAAGCACTATCCACCTCTTAACAATCTCTTGCTGCACCATTTAAGGAAAGAGTAACACATCATGTCTTACTTGGTCAGCTTATCTCCTTGGCAACCCATGTTCCCCTATACAAAGGGAGGATGCAATAATACATTAGCTTGAATAAGTACACTTTACTTGCCACTTTAACCATTAGATCGTGCCCCCATAGTTTAAGAGAATCTGCCTCAATGCTCTCTTAATTTTGTGGTGTATGAAGTCCTCTTACTTTGTTCACACTCCAAACTTATGTCAAGTTGCGTCACACATCAACCTAAGCTTGTGCATTTATGCATCAACAACTTTTGATGTTGTTTGCATCTTTTAGCCCTTTGTTTGAACATGTAGCCTATTGGTGCATGCCTAGCTCATGCATGTTGAAGGGACCACACATCGTTGGCTCAAACCCTAGCCCATACACTAGCTTTTGTGATGCCATTGCCACTTATGTGCCACTAGTTAGCCAAGTTGCCTTTCACTTGCATAATGTTGGTCTAGACCCTTGCCTATGTCCCAATATTGGTGAACTATCAAAAGAGTCATGCATATCCCCTAAATAGTATTAAGGAATCTAACAATTTGATAAGAAGAGACATAGGTATGCTTGAGCAATCACATCCATCCAATAGCTTACGCTAGTGTCATTGCCGCATGCTACTACCCCAACCAATTTCCCAAATGTCTTTCCTACTTAAAGCCAATGTCATCACTTGCTATTCCAAGGCTTCCACAATGCCACCCACACTCTTAGGTATAAGTCTTTTCCAATGCATATTACTTCACACATCCACCTTGTTTCCTTTAATATGACCTTCACATGATAAAGTCATGTCAGACATTGGTACAAAGTGTTATCAAATACTTATATTTTTTCCTCTAGGAACTTAGAGGGCTAACAATAATCCTCCCACATTCATCTACCTTTTTCGTCCCAATAAAGAAACATGGGTTTTAATCATTTGGTTTTATTCTTTTACTCATTCATTTGTTATTGTTTAAATTGTGTTTGATCACTATTTTGCTTTTGTTTTTTTCTAATTTTTTGGTAATGCCTTTAATATTTCGCTTAGCAGCATTGTTCGATTCTGTCTTCTACTAGAAAATTTGCTGTATCTATGTGTGCCAGACTGCTGCTTGCCAATCCCTATTATAATTGTACTCACTGTGTTGTTGCTCTTTGTGATTTGTGAACAATTGGGTTTAAAGCAGGATGCCAGTAATAAAACATTTGGATTTCTTAAGGCATACGTACAGGCAAATTTTTGGGATAAGACTATACAGGAGCTTGTGGAAAGATAGTTGTGATTATATCTAACCTAACAGAGAAATAATTTGGGGAATCCTGAAATTGGGGTTTTTAAGGTGTTGGAGATTAGGCTGAGAATTGACTTGGCCAACATATCCAACATCCGCCTATCATCTTTGAGTGCAAGTTTGATGATCGGGCGGTTAGAAGATGAACTTGGCAAGTACAAATTTGGAAGGAAATAATGATTCTACGGGAAGAAGTCTCGGGTTTTCATTCCAAAATTTTAACAAATTTCAATTGCTCTTGCTTAGCTTGAAACTTTCCTATTTGTTCCTCTGCTGATGGACTCTTATAAGTAAAAAGGGATGATGGTGTTTTCTAATTTTCCCATTCTGTTGATTCCGTGAAATGATTTTCAAGCAAATGTAATATTTGGGTTTCTTTGCATCGTGTCTTCATTTCTCACAAATGTACTGTTCACGGGTTGGGAACCTCTTGCAACGGCAAGGAGTGCAGACAAGACCTTGCATGAATTTTCTTTTCATCCTTTTCTTTGTAACACTTATTTATTATAAAAAAATATGATGAGAAATGAAAAGATGACCAGTACATACATATATTACAAAAGGAAGCTGCATAACAAAACGACACTACAAAAATCTGACTAGAGAGATCGGTGGCTCCTGTCAAGAAGCCCTTCCAAAACCACTTTCTTTTTGTACTCCTTGGAGGTGAGGTCCAAGTGGTCCGAAACTAAACGGTCTTTCCCGGCAGCATCAAGTTGACCAACGGTGGCCCTCAGACGAGGAATGAAATAGAAATATGCGCATGTACAAACAATGGCACAGAAACGACCGTATAGGAACAAAACCATCAGTGTCACCATTATAATGGACAAGCCGATTTCTGGGCTCAAACAATTTTGCTTGACTTCGACCATCCCATCATTTGCTTTTGGTGGTTTTTTCATAATGACCCGTCCATTTACTGCCGGGCTTGCTGCTGGTTTCTGATGGGTCGGGGCTGGGAATGAGGTTGGGCACGTTGCGGCTGTGGTTCCACTCGAATTCGGGTTGTCATCGGGTGTACCGGGTTTGCCTGCACCTATTTTCCGCCGGAAGGACAACCTCTTTAATGGGCACAAACCATCTTTGGGAGCATCTTTAAGATCCAAATGTTTCTTATTTTCACGGGTGATTTGCTGCTCAGATTCAAATCCACCGCTTGTCTGAGAAGGGAAAAAGGGATCCAAACATGAAGTTGTGGCCGAGTTGTCAAATACTGCTATAATACCGATATATAAACATGGGTTGAAATTTGCTAAGATAAATTTACTAATAGCGTTTAAAGCATGAGGAATCACAATCATGTCCCTATCAGGCTGCTTTAATGGATCAATGCTCATTTTGACTTCTATGAACGCTAAATTCTGCAGATCTATTTTCCCTTATACGAAAGGGTTTTTCTTTTCTTCTTTTACCCAAAAAAAAAAAAAAAAAAATATTTGCATGCTTTTATTCTCTCCCAAGTATTTTTTGGGATCATCAGGAGTTCATTTCACCATTATTCTATAATATTAGAGGTTAGACTATTTGATAATAGTAATTTATAGTAACTTAGTGAGAATTTAAAGACAAAAATGCTTCAATCCTAAAATATAAAAATAAAAATAAAAATAAAAATACAATCATGAATTTGATTGTGATTATTTTTAATAAGTAATTTTTACTATCTTTAGAAATCAAAAGTTTAAAACTATATTTTCACTTGGTATCTTTGTGTCAAACTATCACTTACATTTCTTAACAATTAAATCAATTATTTAACAATGTTATTGAGAAAAAGAAAATTGACAATTAACTGCTACACTCAAAAAACTTACAATCTTAGACAATATTCATCGAATATTTTATCTTTATTTTTAATTGCACACCAAACACACTCTTCCAATTTAGCCTTTATTGGCCTTAATAGCTTTCAAAGTATGTGAATTACAGAACTAGCATTTTTTCGGTTTTAATGCTCTTAGGATAAAGCAAATTACACATATGATCTTAAAAAAGCATTAGTTTTATTTTAAATGTGTTGATATATGACGAGTGCATTAATGAAAAATTAGTACTTGCCGATATGCAGAATATTGAATGTGCACGTTTTTGCATCCAATGGCAAAGTCAAAATTAGTTTGCGGCAGATATTGTTAACATAATGTCGTATGCCATTTCTAACAATTCCCTTTTTTTTTTTTTTTTTTCAGAAAATCATTTCTAACATAATGTCGTGTGCCATTTCTAACATACCTCTTCTTGACGCGTCTCCTCTGACGCTTCATCGGATGATGACGCACGAATATGTTGACCGTTGGAGGAAACCTCAGCAAATTTCAGCTCCAACTTTGACCTATTCTTTGTTGCAGGAAGTTCCCTTTTATTCTCTATTTTCTCGTTCATCTTCATCTTCTTCTTCTTCTCGGACACTGAAGAATCGACGGCGAAGGTTTTGATGCCGTATTTGCTCCTGGAAAATCTTGTAGATGACCAAGAAAGCCACGTTGACTTGTTTTGGTTGCTATGATCAGGTCCTGCCTGGAGCATTATTAATTTCTTCTGGGATTTTGCCTTCGAAGTTGATGAGTCCCCGGAGAATCCAAAGCAACCCAGAAAGCGGTGGATGGTTGTTTCTTTCGCTTTGCTTTGTTGGGTTTTCTCATGTGTGTCACCCATGGAAGACCACCATGGGAAGAAGTCCGCATAGAGCTAGAGGCTTTAACTTGAAATTTAATACCAGAGCTGTTTGCCCTCGGGATCCACTGTTATTTATTTATGAATAACAACCCTTCCCCGAGTCCCTCACTATTAATTAATTCATGGTCAAAACTTTCGACCCTAATCCCTTTGTTCCGCCGTATGTGATTGAGTTTAATCACATGGAGGCGGCTTTGGACGCATAAATGTAGGAATTTGGAGACATGGATACCTGAACGAATAATAAATTTTTAAAAAAATTAGAATGTAAATATACTGTGGACATGATCGTTAATATATTTATATATGTGTGTGTAATTTAAATATTTTTAATAATTTTAATATTTTATAATATATAATTTATAATAATTATTATATTATTTTATAATGTAATTAATATTTTGTTACGATGTTTTTCAAAAAAAAAAAAACAAGTAATATAATATTTTTAAAAATTATATTTTAAAATAGTTAATATAATTAATAAAATAAAAGATATATATATATATATATATATATATTATATAAATATCTTTTAAGAATTTTAAAATTAAAATGTTTTTAATTTCTTTTTCAAAATATTTTGAGTTATTTAACACATGTTGATATTGTATTGAATGATTATTGTGTTCGATACGCAATCTAATACAAACAGACACCATTTTAAAAATGTCCGTGCATTATAGCTTTTGATAGAGCTTCATGCCCATTTTGTTTCATTATTTTCTTTTTTTTTTTTTTGGGTTCAAAAGTATATAATGTATATAGAGTTAAGTTAAATGTGCAAACAAGTATAAATTTAATGCATACAATACTTTTTTATGGTTGTATGTATATTCTATTTTATGTATTTGTTAATTCTATCGTAATTATATTTACATTATTTATTTCTCAAAAATTAAAAAGAAAAATAAACAAAAAAAAAATAAAAGCAAAACGTTGGTAAGACTTACATATAACTCACGTTTGTCAATGCATGTCCGACTCCGTTTAAAACCTCTGTTTAATCTCACCTATTAAACTTTAATCTCACCTTCTCCATTGCCTTGGTGGACAAGATATATCAACCTTTTGTCTTCTCTGCTGATTGACTACCAAGCAATTGCTCTGTTTCGTTATTTAATAAAAGAAAAACACTTATTGGAGATAGTTAAATATAATTAATAATATATATATACACTAAAATTGCCAAAACTTGTAGTTTTTTGATTATTTAGTAATGAAAATATGAAAGTTTAATATATTATTGATAATTTTTATGGTTATTTTGATTGTCATCCTAAAGAGTAAAAATATATAGTTTAATATTGATTTTTAATTACAGAAAAAAATCTAAATAAATGCAAATCAATTTTTTGGATCTAAAAATAATATGAGAATGTTATATAATGAAAACAATTAGATTATTTAAGTTTTTCTATTTAAAATGAATAAATAATAAAAAAAATATATATACATTCTATTTACACAAAGAAACTAGTAATTTAATTAAAGTACGTAATAAAAAATAAATGTAATTACATAGAAACATGTATCATAAAATAAAAAAAGATATGATCATAAACATAAGGATCTAAAACAAGAGTTAAAAGATAATTTTTTTAAAGAAAAGCATGCTAAAAGAACAAAAGAAAAGATTCTAGTTGTAATAAAAAAAGAGTGTAAGTGCAAAATGGGAAAAAACATTGTTTATATGGAGAAATGTAACTATAATTCAAAAAGAAGATAAAGCAAAATTTTAAATATACAAAAATGACATGATGGTAATAACAACAATCCAACAATAACAAAACCTTAGTGTCAAGTTTAATTTAGTCAACTATATTAATTTTTTCTTGTAATTCTACTTTATTATGAATTGAATTAAAAAACAAAATGATATGATTATAAACGTAAAGATCTTAAACTAGAATTAAAAGATAATTCTTTAAAAGAATGACAATACTTAAGAAAGAAAAGAAAATGATCCTAATTGTAAGCAAAAAAAAAGTAAGAGTGCAAAATGGAAAAAAAATATTGTATACATAGAGAAATATCACTATAATTCAAAAAAGGAGTAAGGAAAAATTCTAAATATACCAAAATGGCATGATGGTAATAACAATAATCTAACAATAACAAAACCTTAATGTCAAGTTTAATTAAATCAACTATATTAATCTCTTTTTTCAATTATGTTCAATTATGAATTAAATTTGATATAAAGTGTAATTTATATGTATCAATATATATATTAGTATTTACGACATTCACTTAATTTTAAAAACATATAAATATTTTATTTAAATTTTAATATATTTTTAGTACAATTTTATTATTTGTAACACTTGATATTAATATAATAATTTGTTTATAATCTTTCTTATTATTTTAATAAAATAAAAAATTTCAAAATATATAAAATTTATTCGACTTAATTTTAATTTAACACATATTGCAATATATGCAATTTATATTTAAAATTCACACAATGCAAATACTCATAATTAATGAAAATAAAAAAATAATTTCTTGAAAAACAATACTCTAAAAGTCTTCTTTTTATTTTATTGAAAAAGACAAAATACCCTTTTCTTTTAAGTTTCTTTCTTTTTTTTTTGTCTTTATTTTTTTGAAAACAAAAAATTTAATCTTAAATTCATTTTATTTTTAAAAAGCATTCATAATTCAATTTTCTTTTTTTTTAATAAAATATAATCATAAAATACACTTCTTAATAAATATTATAAATATACATATTGCACGAGTCTAGTATTAGTTTATATGTAAGTATACATTATCAAAATTGAAAAAAAAATTCAACTTAAGTATACATTGTTGAAATTAAGAGAAAACTTCAACTTTTGCTTATATGAAAATCTTGCTTAAATTTACAAATGAAAAATCTTAAAATATTTTATAATTATAAAATTTTGATTACAATAGAAGTACAATTCTATAAATCAATTAATAGAAATTTAATTATAATAAAATAAGGATTCAATTGATTTATATTATTAAACTTTAATTATAATAAAATTTTTTTTATTATAAAATTTTCTAACAAAGAAAAATAAAAGAAAAAAAGGAAAATAATTTCTAAATCTAATTAAGTATAATTGCAAACTTAAATTAAACTAAACTTAATAGGAAAAAGAATTATTTCTAAATATTTTTTAAAAAATATTATACATTTTCACCTATTACAAGTTATCCTCACATTATCCATTGCCTTGCTAGACAAGATATACGGATTTTTTGTCTTCTCTACAAATTGATTACCAAGCAATTTCTCTGTTTGTTAATAAAAGTAAAATACTTACTGGTTAAAAAAGTAACAGTGATAGTTAAATATAATTAATTAAATAGTTGAAATATTATTATAATTATTATAATAATGTAAAAAACAAGTTAGCAAAGAGATGAAAGTTAATCAATATATATTTCTTTTATTAATTGTGTCCAACTTGTCTTTGTATGTATGTGTGTATATATATATATATATATTTGCAATCCCATGTGATCTTCACTTCTCTCACTCTGTAATCGGCTAGGACCCACAATCTTTTATAGTAAATATTTTTAACTTCACTCTTTATTATTACTAAATATTTGAGAGTGAACTTAATTGCATAGAAATATTAGTCAGATTCACAAATTATTGCTTTATGTAGCCTAAATAAAGGGATATTTTTATGATGAGAATCAATTCTATATGTTTAGAGCTATGAGACTTTTTTTTGGTGTAAAATACAAATTAGAACCAAGTGCCAATACTAATTTCTACCCAAATTAGATTTTACCCTAACGTTTGGGAAAAAAATAGTCAATCAGAATCACTACCAAATAAAGGGATTACGGTAGTAGTTCTTATGCAGTTGTTATAAATTGCTACTTAAAACTTTTAAGACAGTACCAATAACTATTGCATAAATTTATTTTGACAACAATTGATTTTAAACAGCAATTATAGGGCAGTAGTTATAAATGTTTAAGAAATAGTATTGAATTGTTGCTCATATATATATTTTTTGAAAAAAGCAATAAGGTAACATTTTTTATTTTTTAAATAAGGGGTTAAGGCAAAAATTCCAAACTATTGCCTATTCCTTTTGAAAATAAAAGGATAAAGCAACAGTCTTAAATTGTTATCTATATTTTTTTTCTGAAAAATGAATAAATGGACTGATGCCTTATCATTTTTTTTTTTTAAGAAAAGAGGGGTCAAGGTAACAATTCTAAATCATTGCCTATTTATTCAAATAGGGCTAACCTATACCTTTGTTAAAGTAAATCATTTTTTTTAAAGAAAAAAACAATTTCATTTTCCATATCCCATTCCAATTCTAATTGTTTGCCTTGTTGTTGTCTCCATCTAATTCCATTTTCCACTAACTTCCAACTTTTCCATTTCCAATGGTTTGCCTTGCCATCATTAGGTCGAGGACTCCTTCTCCTTTCCCTTCTTCAAATCAAACTCCGATTGTTTATTGTGTCATCATCAAGTCGAGGACTTTTTCTCCTTCTCCTTGTTCAAATCGAACTCCTATTCATATTTTTCATACGCTCCCCCATTGGTCATGTTGCCTGGTTCCTCAAAAAAGGTAAAGGTCATGGCTTTACCCATCTCTTTTTTTTGTTTTTTGTTAAGAGATTTTAAAGTCTTAGGAACTCTTTTTTCTTTTTTGGTTTCTTGCTATGATTTTCAAGTTTACAAAGAATCCATAAGACATTTTTCTATAAAAATCTCAATCCAAAGTTGCTTGAAAGCACATTTTCTTTTAATCACATTCAATCAAGTACATGTTCAATTGTACTTCTTCTTCTGTTTATTCCATTTAGATACATGTGTTTCTCTTTGCCTAAGATATTCTTGACTATTGATGTGATTTTGCAGTGATGGTCATCAATTTCCAGGGTTTTGTTTTGGTGATTGAATTTGAATATGGGTCGAGTTTTTGGGCCCCTTTTTTTTTTAACAATTTTTAGTTTGTGATTGGGTTTGTACTAGATCTTGTCCAATGTTTGGTTGGTTAGGGGGATAAAATTAATGAGAAAATCATTGGTAAAATGATATTAATGGGAAATGAAAATTTGGAGTCTTTGTCATCTTTTCCGTTGGTGAAAATGTTTGAAATTGGTTAGTAAAGATAATGTTATATGGTATACAATCAAATCATATTTTCCATGCTTGGCACCCATCCCCCAAGTTCATAATTGTTTGAAAGGGAATTGGGATTTTTGACCTTTGTTCTTATAGCTTTTTTTTTTTACCACCAAATATGCAATTCAAATAAATGGAATTTTATAGATTTTACTTATTTTATTTGAATTTTTATAGCTACAAGTTTGCTTTCATACCTAACAAACAGACCTAACTCATGTAAATTGTAAGCCATAGTATACAAGAGCATTGATCAAACAGCTTATTTGATAGAAATAGCAATGACATAACTATGATAAAGAGTTCATATGCAAACTAGAATTACATTAACCTTAGAAGATTTTGTTAGATGGTCATAATTCTAAAATCAATTTGATGACCTAATATTCATCAACACATTACATAAGCAACAACCCAAATCTGATATCCTTTTTCTCAAATTTTGCACAAACCCCTTAACATCTTAGGTATTTTGTTAGCATGTTCCACATCTTTGTAGTACTATGCACCTAAAAAAAGTAAAGCTAGATCAAGGAGTTATGATCAAACTTGAATAATGTCTTCTCCTACTAGAAGATTTACCATTTAAGGCACCATTTTACTAATTTTGTTGTTATCTCTAAATGCTAGCCTTCCATACTCCCCCTTTCCCAAACCATACACATACAATGTTAAGTGTAAGTGCCATATAAAAACTTGCATGAAAGTACACCTAGACTTAGAAATCTTTAGCAAAACACAGTCATACAAGAACTAATAGAACTAATAAAACTAACATAACTAAACTTCAAAATATTAATAAGCAAAGGTTGCCCATAATCTGAATTTAGTATCATCTTCTAGAATCCAAATTTCAATCATCAATCCATTTGCTTGCAAGTTCTTGTTCTTCTTCATGAATCAAAATTTGCCAAAAATCAAATTTCATATTGAATTTTGAAAAGATTAGGCCTAGGCCAACCTTTGGAGGACTTTTTGATTTGGAATAAGATACATAATCCATTCCAAAGCATCATTTAAAGGTTTATAATTAATCACCAGGTGGGGAACACCATGTTCTAATTTAGCGTTTTTGTAAAAGGCAACACAACTCCATGGTAATTAGCTTAGGTGGATAATCTTCCTTTCAATAAGGCTATCGATCTCTTTCTTGCAGTGGTCCATCAGCTGAGGATTCATCTAAATGGGCTATGCTTTGGTAGGAATATTCCTTTCATCAAAATGTTTAGCATACAAAAAAGTAACCACATGCTGCTTTCGAAACTAAAATGCATTAGGAATATTAGAACAAATTAAGGATTCAACTTAACTTTTTAAGGATTTGGACTTTTGCTTGAACAACAGGTGAAAAGATTTTTTGTTCAAGCTATTTGAAAGATTTTTCAAATTTTAAACACTAAAGATGTGCTTGTTTTTTTTAAGGTTAATTTTTGTTGCTTTGTGAAAAGAAAGATTTTTTATAAGATTTAAATTTCTTGTTTAGGGTTTTGGATGAAATAAAGGTAATTGGATGTCCAATAATGTCGGTATGAATACCTTTATCAATGACTCGGAATGACTTTATAAAATTAAGAAAGGGATTTTTGAGAATTACCTTTTACTTGAGGTTTCTAACAAGGGCAAAGGAGGTTTGGATACCAATACCTTGTTGACAAACCTGAACATCAGACAACTTGTAGTTGACTTGTAGCTTATGGTTGCTTGTCGATTTAAGGCTTTTCAAAGTTTTTTCAAAATATTTGGTAGGTATGAGTCCCTTTTATATGTAATTGAGATTTGTATCAGTATCTACCAAAGTTATGGTTTCCAAAGAGAATTGGTTAGCAATTTTCAAATGAATTTTTACAAACCATTTTTTATTTGTGATTTATGTTAAAAGAAACAAAAATTCATTATTTTCTAGCTTTCAAGTTATTGGGCTTTAAAGGACTTTAGTTGATCTAGGACTTTTGCATTTTGAGGATTTACTAAGTCCAATAGGGACACTAGTGCTTGGTAATCATGGCATTATTGGGTTTTGAACTCATAATTTCTTGTTTGATTTGGTTTATTTCATGTTTGAGGTTAGTTAAGGTGATGGGCTTACTTTGTGGTTAGTCAAAATGACTTAGAACATCCTTAAGATTATAAGGAGCTTGGATGGATTATAGTAATGGGTTTAGGATAGAAAAGGAGGATGGGCTTTCAAGTAGCTTTTGTAGAATTTGTGCTTTAGCCTAATCATTTCCTAACGTATCAAGTATCTTAGGGATTTGTTCATAATCACATGTCAGGACACTTACCCTTTTTTTCTTCTAAACCAATAGTAGAAGAAGCTTTAAGTTCATCAATTTGAAGATCAACTTCATCCTCAAAAGCTAGTTCAGGAGTCTAGCTTTTGAGGTTTCAATTAAAAGTGCTTGAAGTTAAGCTTGAATAGTATCAAGTAGTTCAAGTGTTTGGAGGTTTTTATAGAGTTTATAATATTTAGACATATGGCCAAGCTTTTCATAACTATAGCAGACATATCTAAATGTTTAGGCTTTTGTTTGTTGATTATTATCAAGAAAGGGTTCACCAAAAACATCTCTCTTGATAGCTTGGAAAATGCATGTGTGATTAACTAGAGTGAGAATATAATCCCACTAGCCTTTAAATTGTCCCAAAAATACTACTACGAAGATCTTGATAATGGCTTGGTTAGAGGTATAACTATGGGTCTTGTACACATTGGACACCATCGTCAGTTGTTGAAGGAGATTTAAAATTTCATATTTTGAATACCCATCAATATCTCATTCATAAATTGAATTAGAACTATATTTTTCTTGGAGAAAACCAGGCTTTTCTTCCAAGGTGAGGTCAAGACCCATAGGTTTGGGATAATACATCTTTGAAGATGTTCACAGTGGTTCCACTTTGATACATTGTATCTTTAATGACTCTATGACCAACACAAAGGCTTATGAGGCATTGTCATTAGGTATAGTTAATGTCTGTATTTCTTTTCTTAATGATGCCTTAGGTTTAGATTTATGTAAAGCCTATACCATGACCATTAAGGCTTCACAAAACTAATTAAAGGTTGTGCTTAAAATTTGGAAAGGTTTAAAAATGGGTTTTGTCAAAAACTCTACAGCATAGGCTTCTGGTTTTGAAATTTTTTTTGAAATTGAAAAGTTTGAAATAATGGCATCAACATTTGAAAATTGGTTGCCAATTGTTTGTATAATTATTTTGTTCAATTAGTTTTTGAATATCCTTTAGTGAAAAATCTTCATGTTCCCTATGTACTTTAAATAATGATGCAAGAATATAAGAGCCTTTGTGCTTAAATTGAATTTCATATGCTTAAAGTTATTCATTAACTCTCATTGTTGCAATTGGATTTGAGCTTGTAACTCATCTTCCTTTGATAAGGATGACCACATGTACTTATATTTCTTTTGAAAATAGTACTCGTTAAACCATTCAAAAAATAAAACATGCTTTTTATTTTTAGTCATCTAATCATAATAATCCTGTTAGACTTTCAACTTTTTCTCATTTTGAAAATTTTTGAAAATGCCATTCACATTCTTTAGTATGAAGAGGGTCATAAAATTCTTTTCAAAAGATTTATTTTTTATCATAAAACTTTTTTCCAAAATATTAAGCTAAGGATATACCTTAGGCTCAATAAGAAACTGAACTTGTGATGTTGCTGCGATGTCATATGGATTTGGAGAACTCATAGATCCTTATTACATTGAAACATAAACTACTTAAGGAATTTGTTTGCATAAACCTATAACTACAAGGTTAGATCTTGTATTGCTAGTCCTAGCATAAGTACTAAATGGTTGTCGTGTATAAAGGCTTTGTTAAAGATAATTTGAAATTTTAGTTTCAAAATCTTTATCCTTACTAGATTTAAATCCAATGCTTGTGAAGTGTCTGGAAAAAGATACATTAACACTACCATCTATGTGTTGGGTTATCCTATTGACATCAATTGTCATAAAAGCTTTGAGGCAATAACGTTATCAAGTTTCTAAGTATCAGGTAAATTTACCTTATGCCATTTGAATACTTAGGCATTTGTAGATTAGCTCTACACATATCTGTTTCCCACAAAATGATTTCTCTCCTCTTACTCTTTGATGGAGTGCTTTGGTGTTGAATGCCATTTTCATAGCCTTATAATGTATCTTATACATTAGGTTAAGTGGAATTGATCCTTTAATGAATCAATTATTATGGAGCTTGATTTGTAGGGTAAGAACATCAAGGATATTCCTATCATGCAAAGAAATTGTAAAATTTGGAAAATAATTAAAATAAATTAGACTAGAACAAAAGCTTGTTTTGATATACCTAAGAAAGAATCATCAAAGTTTAAATGATGACAATTTCTAAGGGTCATAAGAACAAAAGTATCTAACCCTTCTCTTTAAAGGGGCTTAATTCCTACCTAGATAAGGCCAAAGTGTAGAAAATTATAACACTTTTGATAATGGTTAATAGAGGCAAAAGAAAGAAGCTTTATGTTTCAAAGGAATTGTAAAGGCGGCAATCCCTTTCCTCCATTTTGATTGTGTAATTAGTGCTTAATAAAAGCTTAATTTGGCTTCTTTGATATATTTGTTTTTCTACAAGCTTTGGAATTTTCCAGGTATTAATGAACTTATCAAAATGTTTAATTAGGACCTCTTCTCGATTAATGACTTTTGAGGAGGAGGCTTAAGAATCATGGCTTGATGCAGGAGGTTGGAAGATAGTAGAAATAATTAAAATATAAGAGATAAGCCTACAATTGAGCTGGTGAAGGTTTCTGAAGATTTTCTTATGTACATCTTAGGGCTTACCAATGGTCTTACTACCTTACTTAAGACTTGCTACCTAGAAAACCCTTATTTGGTTCCTCCCCAATCACACTTAACCTTCTGGGGCTCATGCTCAATTTTCTCCCTCACCATTTAACAATAGATACTCTCTCCTTCTCCCTAATAAAAATGATTATTATTATTATTATTATTATTATTATTATTATTATTATTATTATTATTATTATTAATGAAGTCTTTAATCAAATTATGTTACCTAATGTTTGATCTTTTTTCTTTCTTATAACAAAAATTTCATGGCAATCTACAACCATTCTACTACCATGACTATTTCAACATCTTGAGCTTTGTTATCAAGTTGTTGCCTACTATTGTTGATTTTTTTGTTAATAAAACATCACTTAACATCTTTAAGTTCTTGTAAGTTTGGTTTCTATTATTATTA
Organism: Rhizophora mangle; assembly: GCA_037832345.1. Lineage (NCBI taxonomy): Eukaryota > Viridiplantae > Streptophyta > Magnoliopsida > Malpighiales > Rhizophoraceae > Rhizophora > Rhizophora mangle. The sequence goes on along the minus strand of JBAPLJ010002025.1, from coordinate 3,188,755 downwards.
CCACTAGGCATACAAACTAAGCACACTAAGGTTTTTAAATCTTCTTTCCCTGGCCTTGATTAAGAAAAAGAAACTAATAACTAGCTTTTTCTCGGGGGCGGGGGGGGAGGGGAGAAGGAATGTTATATACCCCAAGCATATACACAACCTTGATCATTAATAGCCAAGCAATGCCAGCCACTAATAGGTACCTAAAAACTCATAAAATATTCTAACTTCTAAGAGAAACCAATGTACGCAATAAGCATATGCTACATACTCCCCATGAAATTAAAAATAGAAATTCCCAAGCAATCTTACTTGGAAGGATAGTGATACCACAATCAAGTCCACAAGTTGATGCAATGGAATATTTGTAAGTCTATGATTCCTTCTCAACTATCACTATAATTTAATAACTTCAGTACATGCCCTTTGTACTTGTAAACAGAGAATGTGTGTCGTAAAATGATTAATTATTGTCCTATCTTTAGCATGCCATCATGTAATTGTTCAAATTAGATTTAAATGTTGTATGGTAAATAAATAAATAGAAAATTGCATATTCACACATCACATATACACATAAATGATGCCATAAACAACTTGCAATATGCAGTCATAATATTGATTGCCATAGATAGATGATTAAGGACATTGCACATGTTTACCATGGAAGACTAAGAACAAATGTTACTCCAACCATTCTTAAATCCTTCATTGAGATAGATTGATGTGTTTTTATAACCACTGATTGAAGAATTGAAGGAGTTATGGGAGTATGGTTTGCAATCATATAACACATGTAATAAGTAGTCTTTTCAAATGCACATAACCTTGTTATGGACTATCAGTGATTTTCCAACATATGCAATGTTATCAGGGTGGAGTACAAAGGGAAAGCTAGCATGTCCTACATGTAATTATGATACTTCTTCTAAATGTTTGTATCATAGTTAGAAAACATGTTATATGGATCATTATAGGTTCTTAGATGTTGAATAACCTTGGAGAAGTGATTGAAAATCTTTCAATGACAAGATAGAGTTGAGAGATGCTCTAACACCTTAGTAAGGGTCAAAGATTATAGGAAAGTTGTCTGATAATCAATTTAGGAAGAAGCAAAAGGCAATTTTTTATGGTCCATGGGAGAAAAAGTTTATATTTTTTTTTTGTTTGCCATATTGGGAGAGTAGTAAATGCTAACAAAATTTACATATGATGCATATAGAGAAGAACATTTGTGACTTTAATCTTGGGACTATCCTTGACATTCTTAATAAAACAAAAGATCATGCAAAATCTCATTTTTAATTACAAAACATAAGGATAAGTAAAAAGCTTCAACCTATTCTTTGTAATGGTGATCGACACATTCATCTATCCAAAACAGGTTATTCAATGATGTCAGAGAAGAAAGCCATGTTTTACACCATTATAAAAGATGTCAAACTTCCCTAGGGTTGTGCATCCAATATTTCCAGACATGTGAATGAAAATGAGAAGAAAATTACAAGGTAGAAGAGTCATGATGCATACTTATTAATGCATTATCTTCTTCCAATTGTAGTTAGGAAGACGTTACCAAAGTATATTGCTATGACCTTGACAAGATTAGGATTGTCTTTTAAATCACTATATAGTAAATTTGTGAAGTCAGAAGACTTAGGTCACTTATAAGGGAAAATTAGTGAAACATTATGTCAACTAGAGATGATTTCTCCTCTAATTTTATTGATATCATGATGCATATACCTATACACTTAGTTAATGAAATCCAACTTGGTGGGCACATGCATTGTCATTGGATGTTTGAGATTGAGAGATGCTTATACAAATTGAAATCATATGTTCGTAATAGAAGTCAACTTGAGGGTCTCGTCATAGAAGGGTATTTAGCTAAAAAGTGTTTGGTGTTTTGCTCAAAATATATGCATGATGGGGTAAAGACTCCTTTTATAAGATATCATCAACAATCTAATATAATAATAAAAGAGTAAACACCTCTATTTTCAAATAAAGGTCATGCAATTAGGGGTAAAGGAAAAAGGAAAGATAAGGTCATTACTTTGGATGTTATTTCTCTTGAGCAAGCACACAAATATGCATTGTTTAACTATAAAGATGAAGAAGTTGAGAGATATATCGAGTAAGCTAAAATAACATTAAATTGTCATTTAATATTATCTCCTCAAAATATTATTCTTTTTATTTCTCATTGTTTGCTATATTGCAAAGAGCATAGGCAACTAATGAGTGGACGACAAGAAAGAGATGGGCTAAAGTAGAAAATCATAGTCAAAATTTTTCTACTTAGTTTCCAGCCCAAGTTGCAACTAAGGAGGTTCCTTCCTACATTTAATGGTTATCTATTGGTCTTAATACTGTGGCTAAGCATTATAGTGGTTATGTCATTAATGATTATAGATTCCACACAAAGGAATAAGATGCAAGGTGTAAGGCACAAAATAATGGTGTTACATTGACAACATTAACAAATAGTTTTGCTAGTTCAAAAGACCAAAACCCAACAAAGGGACAAGTGGGTTATTATGATTCAATGGTAGAAATTATTGAATTGGACTACTATAGTCAATTTGACGTTATTTTGTTTAAATGTGATTAGTTTGAATTGAAGAATGATGACTATGGACTTGTAGGAGTTAACTCAAACAAATTGTGCTATCAAAATGAACCTTTCATATAGGCATCTTAAGCTCACCAAGTTTTCTTTATGGATAACCCAATTAAGAAAGGCATTTATGATGTAATGCATCAACTTCCTAGAGAATTATTTGGGTTGGATGAAGAAGAAAGTGTAAGTATACAAGATATATTTTGGGAGGAATCAAATGTAGCAGATTCAAATATGAAGGGCATTGGTATTGCTAGGCAATCTAGTTTGATAAGAGAAGACATGCCAAATACCATAGTTAACATAGACACAAATAATTTACCTTTTGAAATATGCTTGGAGCAATCACATGACAATGCAAATAATGATGCAACACTTTGGGAGTGGATGGATACAAATGATTAAACAAAATAAGTTAATAAGTTTTTTAATTTTTTTTTTATTTTGATCCTTAATATGTTTAATGGGAGTTGTCACTTTAAGATTCTACTTTTGATGTGGCTACATTACTGAACTATAATTCATTCATTGATTTTGTGAAATAAAATATGCATAATATATGAATAGTATATCAAAAGCATAATTGTTGTTATTAATTTACTATTTATCTAATTTTTAATTCCTCTTGATCATTTGACAGCCATTAACCATAAAGAAGAAAATTTCTCAAAAATATAAGGCCCCATCTACTACTAGAAAGGTGGTGACTTCCTTTTCAAGTATTTTGAAACGACAAGTGTTGATGAAAGAGGCTCTTTCACAATAAGAGATGCAAAATCCCTAAATGAAATTGCTAGATTGTGTTTTTCTATTTCAAGTGGTGGGTCACAGTCCATTAAGACATCAAAAGCAAGAGATGGATAGCTAGCAATGTAACCTTTTAGGGAGCACACAAATTTTGATAATCAACAATTAAGAAGGACAACTTCTGATGAAATGGGAGCACAACCTTCCAGAGAGGCATTATTAAGATAATGACAATAAGGAGTGATCCAAGGTAATTAAAAGAGGTATCTCTTAGTTATATGATTCATTGAAATCTTAATTATTAGATTAAATATTTACATGTCTTCACTAATATTGTTTTAGTGCATGAAAAAAGAAAAGGACCAACAATGATGAGAGTAGTACATGCTAGACATGAAGACAAGAAAAATCTCATTTTCTTAAATGCCAAAAATCAACCTATAGGCCCAAATGATACAACTTTTTGTAAGTTTAACAATTTCCTTAGGACAGTAGCTAGGAATGTCAAATTGGTGCCTTTATATGTGAAGAATTAGCATGTGCTGAATCCTAAGAACAACAATGCTTTATGAAAAATTGTGTAGGTAATGTATATTGGAAATATTTTTCCTTATTTATATGAAAATGTATTCATTGCAGCTAACTTTTTTACATTTAATTGATTGTAAGATAAATGTATAGTTCTTAAGGAAGGCAGAAAGTGGGTGATAAGTACCATTAAAGCAAGTTAGAGGGCTTATAAGTGTAGGTTAAAGAGACAACACTATAAAAAGTATAACACTAACCAAGATAGATTGACAAACCATCCCCCACATATTCCTTTAAATCAATTTGGACAACTATTGCAATATTGAAATTTTGAAGAAGTAAAGGTTTAATATTATCTTATTCTTCCTTATTTATCAAATAGCTTTCAACAGGTTTTATATTAATAAATTTTGACAATTTGTTATTCCTTACTAATGCTTACAAGTAGTGGCAAGAACCAACATTACTAATTGCCAAAAGCAAACAAAAATGCACATTACAAGTAGAAAAAGTTTTGCTAAGATTTGAGAATAATTGGTACGTAAATCACAAAAAGAACACTAATATATTTAGATGTTATATGTGATGCATTAATCTTGTGATCCATATGTATCAATGATTTGGTACCTTTAATTTACTTTATTTAAATTTGTCTCATTGCATTTCATTGTTTGGATTTGTATCAAAAAGTTAAAGATCCTAGTAAAACCTCCCTATCTTTACTTAATATATTTAAGGGTACTTGCAAAAGATGATCCAACCAAGAATATAAGCTATTAGATCAAACATCTAAGCAAATTATAAGCATTTCCTTTTTTTTTTTTTCCTTTTCTCTTTGTGTATGACCTAAGGTTCTAATGTATTTTTTCACTTGTAACTTGACTTAATTTGGATCCAAAATCAAATTGAAGAGGTTCAAACTTAGGACCAAGGAATAAGTAGTCAAAGTCTTATAGATGCTTTCACTATAGTTATTAAAGATGAACATTCTAAGAGGGTGAGGCTATATGGGAGAGGTGAACCACAATACTTTGATAGGCAAATCACTTGTTGGAGAAGTTGTCAAAGTTCCATCAGACTTTAAGCAGTCTATTAAGAAGGATGTGGAAGTCGAGATGCAAAAGAAGTTTGAAGCACAAGCTATAAAAAAGGATGGAATAACAAACTATAGCAATACCACACCATTTTTATACAATGTTCTAAAAATTATGACAGCAAAATCCTAGGCTTAACATTAATTTTAACATGCCTCTCTTAAACATAGATATAGCTCCTCGACCAGATGATGGTTTTAGAGCTCCCAAGCAAGAGTTATAGCAAAGGGCCCATTAATCATCAAGAGGCACATAAAATCCACGCATTTAAGTATTCCTTCTATTTTCTTCTTAATCTTAAGCTTTTCTAATGTGTAATTTATTTCTCATTTTTACTTATTTTTAATTTGATACTTTATTTTAAATGTTTATAAGTTTAGATCAAAAGCTTTATTTATCTTTTATAAGATGATGCTCCCCCTCAAGGCTAAGGATATTGAAAAGACCTTTGAAGATAACTTAAAGAGGGGAAATTCAAGATTTGTGGAGTTTTTTAGGTGCTATTGTGGTTTGTTGAATGGTATAAATGATCAATACCATTGACAAGTCTTTTTCTTATGGGAACAACTAATGTATAAACCACTTGGGGTTTTAAGTTCTACAAAGAACTTGGAAACAAAAATAAAGTTGAAGGTTGTTTGAATTGCTTGAAATTTGATGGCAACATTTTAAGGTTGAGGGCTTGAATTTGCAATCATATGAATGAAGGTCATGTAAGTGAAGAATGAGCAATTAAAATAATGTATTTATGGATTGCTAATATGCAAAATTGAAATTTATAATGTGTTAGGATTCAAAAAGAAAACTTAAAACTATGAAACCCAAATTGTGTAGAATAATAAAATGATCCCCTAAAATTTTAGTAGATGTTATTTATAAACCAATATAGGTTTGGAGAACATACCTTATAAAGCTGAAAATTGGTAGACCTCTACTTATGCATGTTGTGACCCCTTACTTTGGCGCCTTTTATTTGCTAGGAAGGGAAGTTTTTTGATTATTGCTTCTTTAACTTTATATTCATTCCCCAACCCAAAAAATAATGTTTCAAGGATTTTTGTGTGTGAATCTCTAATGTCTTCCACTTCATATGATATTGTTACTAATGAGTGCATTTTTTCTTAAATGTGCATTTATAAGACAACAAAACATGCTATCTACTAGTCAATTAGCTCCCTATGGGTGGATCAACAATTTAGCAATGGATTTATTGAAGCAAGTGCTTTGTTATGGACATGATAAGCATGGTTTATTCTTATCTCATTAGAGGACAAGCTCCATACTCTCTTCTTTAGTAGTGTTGCATCCTTCTTAAGTCCATATGTTTGTCAATAGTAACCAAAATTTCTCCTATGTAGTAGATGTGTCGAATAAAGGAGATTTATGGTAGTAACTAAGTCAAGGGCTATGTGGCAAAGAACGAGTAATTGCTACTTTATCCAAGAGGATGCTAAAAGAGCTTAAGTTAGCTTGTTGCCAATCATCTTCTTTATCTTCATCTTCTGAGCAGCTAGATGGAGGCCAACAAGTGTAGCAGATGTGCTAGATCAATCTTATGGACATATGAGACTCTCGAGAAAGATTTTGATGAATATGATGTGGTTGTATATAAGTCTATGACCTATTTGGTGATAAAATTAAAGACATTTGACATGAATTTCTATGAATTGTCAAAGTATACTTGATTGCTTTTGCTGAAAAATAATATTCTTATTTGTTGACAAACTTTATTTTTTATTAAAAAGCATATAAACTCTAGTGGGGTGACTACAATTGATATTGTATCTATTACTTTAAAAGAGCATACCTTAACTATTTGGACTTTTGACTTAAGGATGAAATTAAGAGAAACAGTGGGATTTATTGGAAGAATTACCTAAATGTTCCATCTTACGGTCCTAATTCATATGTTTCATCCTTTTCAACCAATTTGTTTAACAATCACTTTCTATTTCAACCCGATTTCTTATAGAATGGCTTACATGACCAAATAAATTTATTAAAGCAATTGCTAGCTACACTATCTTTCTACACAAGCGACTACACTAGAGAATTTCCCCACTATTTTATTAAGTATTTTCTACATCAAATTTTGGATTTGTGCATTTCTAATGAAACATTCATTTCATCTTGCCCATTTATCTTTAAACTAATATGAAACAAAATATTAATTGGACATATCTCTTGAAATGTGTAACTATTCTTTAATCTCTTATTTATGGTGCCAATTGATTTTATCTAAAATTTATGACTTAGTATACAATTGCAATGATGGGCTATGGTACTGAAGATAAAAGTATTGTGTTGGAATTGACATACAATTATGGATTCACTAAATGTGACAAAGGAAATGCTTATGCTTAGGTTGGGACTTTTCCTTGCATTGGTGATGGAACTCTTGTGCTTCCTTTCTTATAATGATATGCTCTTTTTTGATACCATATTTCTTAACAAATGTAGTTATTATACTAATGATTATGCGTTGCCCTTAAAGTTGAATATTTCATTGTGAAAAAAATGTGTTCTTTAAGGAAAACTTTATGTTTTATCAATCTTTGCTATTTTGTTTAAATAATTATCACAAATGTCATAGTTTTGGAACATTAAAATAGGTAGAAAAATAATGCCTATTTGCTTAAAAAACTATTACCCATTCGCATAAAAAATTTTTGCTTATTTGTTTAAAAATTTATTACCTATTTGCTTAAAGAACCATTGCCTATTATCTTAAGAAACCGTTGTCTATTCTCTAAAAAAACTACTACCTATTATCTTAAAAAATTGCTACCTATTCTTTAAAGAACTATTGCTTATTCTCTAAAACAAATACTACCTATTCTTCAAAAAACTTCTACACATTATCTTAAAAAAACCACTACCTATTCTTTTAAAACTATTGCCTATTATTTTAAAATATCGCTACCCATTCTCTTAAAAAAACTATTATTTATTCTCTAAAAATTGTTACCTAAAATGCTTTTAAACAATGATTTCATATGTGTTACTATAGGTAGAGAAAATTATTACATTAGAATATAATAGCCTAAAAACCATTACATTAAACTTTAGGCAACAATTTTGCCTTAATCTACTTTTTTGGTAGTGAATTTTGGATTCTTTATAATTCATTACCTAGTTTTTGGTTCATAATTCTATTTAGTATTACACTGTTTGAATTGGTTTTATTTGTATCCACAAATGTGCTTTTATACTCCTTGAAATGATATGCATGCTAACAATCATTTTAAAACATCATGACTAATTTTCTCATTAGATTGAAAGATTTATAATAAAATTATATGCATGCTAGTGATCATTCTAAAATATTATGAATGATTTTCTCATTATATTATAAGATTTATACTAAAATTATATGCATGCTAACAATTTTTTTAAAACATTATAAATAATTTTTTCATAAGTTTGCAAAATCCAAAGTGAAATACTGGTTATATGTTGCATTTAAAAAGATATGTAGCTTTGCCTCGCTCTTTTGGTTTCAATTTTTTTTTTATTTTGGTTTCTTTTTTTTTATAGGAAACAGTCAAGCACCAAACGTGAAAAATATAATACTTAAATAACTTTGACAAATTTTAAGGCACTAAAAATAATAGTATTTTAAAGAAATGTTTAAATTACTAACTCAAAAAAAAATGTTAATTTTGTGCATCACATTAGTTATTTTCTAGTTGTTTTGAATTCTTCATAATAAAAGATTCTAGGTCAACCTAGATTTTCATCTTCATCTTGTGCCATCATGCAAATGAATTTGGCTTCCCTCTTAATTATATCATTTTTCAGTCTCCGTTAGATATATCTTAACTATTGGGTGTAATACTAGACTTGTTGGTGCAAAAAATAGGCACACAAAATTTTGCCTTTAAAAAAAAAAAAAAAAAAAAAAAAACAACAAAAGAAGGAGAGGAGAGGGCAATGATTTTTCTAACTCTTTCCATTCTACATTCCAAATATTTCCATAATATAATTTACATAAAAAATTTTTGTTTCTAGCCATGCAAATATGCAAGATAATCACCATTATATCTTAGTTTGATTAACTATATATAAGTCAAAACTTGACTTTACTCAAGTTAACATAAGATGTCAATGTTTTAACATTCCAATACATTAGCCTTAACATTGTCCCCCCTAATGTGCTATTCTTCAATTCCCATTATTGCTTTAAGTTGTTGGAAATATTTTTTGAATAATACCTTTATAAACATATCAACTCCTTGCACCTTAAACCTGTATAAAATTACTTGCATTTCTCCGACTTCCATCGCTTCTCTAATGAAGTGATGCTTTAAGGTAATATATTTGATTCAACTATGATAAACTGGATTGTTAGCCATTGCATTTATTGATTTGTCATCATAATAAACTATGATACACTCTTTTTGTTTCACTCCAATGTCTTCTAATATTCTTTTCAACCAAATGGCTTGAGAAGTAGCCATTCCAACTTAAATATATTCAACATTTATAGATGATTGTTCCATCAACTATTGTTTCCTTGAACTTAATAAAAATACACTTGAACCTAAGGAAAGAGCATAACTTGAAGTGCTTCTCATATCATCAACACAACTATGCCAATCATTATCACAAAAACCAACCAACTTTAACTAATACACTCTATTATACTTTAACCCATAATTCAATGGGCCTTAAATGTATTAAAGCACTCTCTTAGTTATTTGAAGATACTAATCACTTGGAGAATGCATGGATCTTGGAAGCAAGTTTGTTGCACATATCAAATGAGGTCTTATAACTATGAAATAAATCAAATTTCCAACTAAACTTTTGTAAAATGTTTCATCCACCTTACTTCCACTATCTTTTTTCATTTGTTTCTTATTCATAATCAAAGAGGTTTCAACAACATTTTAGCTAACCATTTTAAACTTTTGGAGTAATTTTCCAACCTTTTTTGACAAATGAAAACACTATCTTCTCCTAAATACACTTCAATTCCAAGGAAGTGACAAAGTAGTCCCATATCATTTATTGCATATTTTCTCATCATTTCATTTTTAAACTTTTTAATAAGTTTCATGTTGCTACCCATGATCATCTAATCATCTACATATAAGACTATAATGAGAACACCAACAACTCTCTTGTTTTTAACATATAAAGTGGGCTCACTTTTACTTCTTTCAAATCCTCTCTCCAAAAAAAAAAAAAAAGTCTATCTAATTGTAGTAGGCTTCATATTTTAACTTATGTAAAGTCTTTTTCAACTTTTACATCTTATATTTTTTCACCTTTTACAATGAATTCTTTAAGTTATTCAACATATACTTCTTCATATAGTGCACCATTCTAAAATGCAAATTAAACATCAAATTGGTATAACAACCAACTTTTGTGAGCTACTACTACAATGATTACTCTAGTAATATCCAAATAAGTTATTGAAGAAAATGCTTCATTATAATCAATTCCTAGTTTTTATGAAAAATATTTAATAGTTAATCTTGTTTTGTTACTTTTTATGGAGCCCTTAAGATTGTGCTTCACCTTATAAATCCACTTCAAGCCAATCACTTCCTTGTCTTCTAGATGTTGAACTAGTTGCCATGTAATGTTTTTTTCACTAACATTGATTTCTTCTTGTATAACTTTCCACTTCTTTAAAAGTTTTAGGTTCCAACATATAAAAGTTGCATCCAACATATATATCATTCAAACTCTTCATTTTCTTACGAGTTATGACTAAACGAGTTGGTGAAGATTGTAAATCAAACCCTGAATTAAAATTTAATACCTCTTCATCACTTTCCTCTTCTTTAATTGGAGTTTGTTACAAAACATCTACTAGAACAAACTTTTCTTCCACTTAGCCTTTTTTCCTAATTCTATATAGTTTTCTAATCAAATAGAACATCTGAACTTACAATTTTGTTTGTTTTCAAGTTGAACACTCTATAACACTGACTTAGAGTTACTCAACAAAGTTGCATTTCTCACTTACTTTTTTAAGTTGTGCCTCTATTTTTGGAATTCAGACATGGCACATACATCCTCATACTTTCAAATGCTTTATTGATGAATTTTTACCACTCCATGTTTCAAATAATGTTTCATTCCTTAAGGCTATAATTTGATCATTATTTATTAAATAAAAAGTTGTATACACAACTTTTGCCTGAAATTTTCTAAGCAACCTTATTTTAATTAACATGGATTTGACCATTTCCATCATAGTTTAGTTCTACTTCTTAGAAACTCCATTTTGCTAAGGAATATAACTTATGGTAAACTGTATTTGTACCCTTGCATTTTCACAAAAAAATCTCAAACTCATTTTAGCTATACTCTTTGCCTTAATCACTTCTCAACACTTTTATGCTAATAAGAGTCTTGAATTTTTTGAAAATATTGAATACTTAAGACCTTTGTGTAATAAAACAAACCCATTTCATGCAATAGAAAAAAAAATACCTGTTTTAAGAGTATGATAGGGCAGGCATAAGATCATAAACATTAATGTGTGATTAAGCAACCCCTTTGCTCTCCATGCAACTCTTTTAAGAGATGTTTGTCAATGATGCTTTCCAAATACACATCCTTCACAAACTTCATTTTTCTCTAGTACATTAGGTAAACCATGTACCAAGTTTTGTTGTTGCAAAAATTACTAGCTTATGAAATTTAAGTGCCCAAAGCTACAATGCCACAACTAGCTATTGTCAACAAGATTATCTATTATAACTACATCTTTTGAGTATTTAAAGGATAAAGGAAAGCTTCAATGCTACCCATTTAATCCCAATCACCCTTTCATTTGATTGATCAAAGGTCATGTAACCAAGATCCCTGAAATGTAGAGAAGATCCATGCTCCAAAAGTTATCTAAGGCTAAGCAAATTTTGGTCCAATTATGGCACATACAAAACATCATGCATTACTTAACTTCCTTTCTTTGTTACGACACCAATACTACCTTTACTTTTCTCCTCAACAATTGCATCATTTCCCAACTTCACTCTTAAATTAAAGTATCCTGTCATATCAAAGAAAAATAATGATAATAATAATTGGTATCATATGGTTATTGTAACCATTATCCAAGTATTATATACATCATTTCTTTCTTCCATGACATTTTGGTACACATAAAATAGATTGTCTTCACATTTTTTATCCTTACTAAGATTGACTTGATGTCCATTCTTGAACTTGCACTCTTTTTGCATGGGGTTAAATCTCTTACAATGATAACATTGAGTTTTATCCTTAAACCAACAATCTTTTTCATGATGTCCAACCTTGTTATAGATAATACACCTTTTCAAAGAGCCTTCATCAATCTATCTACTATCATAGTTGCCTCTACCTCTCTTTTATGAGCTTTTACCCCTTCCTCTTCCTTGTCTACCACCTTTAAATGACTTAAATTTTAGGTTTTTATTTATTAAGGGACTTTTATCTTTATTTTTCAAATCAAGAGTGATTTTAGATTGAAATGTGCTCTCCATTGGCTTTTTAGAGTATTGGACCAATCTTTACACAAGGATTTTAAACAATCCATTAATTCTTAGATAGTCAATTTAGAAGTATCCTTAGTTTGTTCCATGACAACCACTATAGCATCAGATTTTTCAATCAATCTATTTAAAATTTTATCTATGATTTTTCTTATTATGAATATATTTGTCACAAGTTCCCATCTAATTCACAACTTTTGCAACTTTACCAAAGAATTTGTGAATAGTTTCATCCTCTTTTGTTTTCAAATTTTTATAATATCTCCTCAAATATTAAAGCTTGGCAACTCTTATTTTAACATGTCCAAGGATTTTTGCTTTAGAAAATCTTATGTCTACTTGGCTCTAGTTCATCTTATGATTATGGGAAAGAGTGCATTTGGTGCTTCCCTTTAAGTCATAAAGAGTGCAACAACATCTAAACTTTTTTTTCTTTCTCAACTCTTTTCATTTATGGTCTTTTATCAATGGGGTTTCTTGTTTCAGGTCCTTTAACCCAACATCAACTAGTTCCTAGCCATCAATTGATTCTAAAAGAGTTCTCATTTTTATGGACCAAAACCCATAATTTTCTCCTTTAAAGATGGGCACTCAAATGTTGTTCAAATTATTGTTGTTTGTGTTGGCTATCTCCATTTCTCTCTAATTCCTTTTACTTTCTTCGAAATTGCTTTAACACAAGATTTGTTAGTTGAAATACTATATTTGCTAGTACAAAAAATAAGGATTGCAAATTCTAGTTTTTTTTTTTTTTAACCAATGAAGAACTAAACAAGGAAAAGAAAGGGTCATAATTTTTTACTCTTTCCATTCTACTTTCTAAATTGTTCCTTAATATAATTTACATCAAATACTTTTATTTTTATCCATACAAGTGAGCAAAATAATTACCATTAGATCTAACTTTGTTTGATTAACTATATATAAATCAAAACTTCACTTTACTCAAGTTTGATTAACCATATACAAATCAAAACTTCACTTTACTCAAGTTAACACAAGATGTCAATGCTTTAACTATTCAACACATTAGCCTTGACATTGATTGATGCATATCTCACTCTCTAAGCTAGTCTCTAATTGGAATTACACCTACTTTTCTGCAAATATTTTCATGATAATAAGAAATATGAAGTAATTTAAGAGAGGTTTTAATGTCTTTTGATTAATAATGATTGTAATTTGAATTCTTTTTTTTTTCAACATATTACACTTTTTTTTCTTTTTTTTTTTCTAATTGCTTTATTAAAAAGGCTTTATCCTGTTTCTCTTACATTTTTTTGTTACAATTAAGTCATTAAACTTTTTATATTATTTCCTTTGGTTTTCCACTTTTTTCAAGTGTGTTTGAATAGAATATGTTCTATTTTTTCTCTAATTTTTTATTACTATTGTGTCATCTTGTTTTTCTTCTTCTTCTTCTTCCTTTTTATAATTTTTTTTATATTTTTATAGTTATACAATTATTTTTGAATTTTATTTAATTAAATATTCTATTTACTATTATCAATCATAAATATGGCAAATCAATAAGGATTGTGGTGGGTTAGAGACCAATGTAAAAACTAACAAAACTCTTTATATCATGCATGTTTATAATAATTTTACTAAAGTGTTCTTCACTTAAGATGACCCAAATTGGACCTTAGTTATTGTAGAAAATGGGCAAAGATGTAGGTGTATCCTATAAGTGACACATTCAACATGGGGAAAAATAATCAACAATTTTTGCATTTTTTGGATGAAGACAAGTAGAGAAACAACACCATAGAAAATAGATTCCCTTTGGAACATGAACCATTGATAGCTTAACATATAAACTAATTAAAGTTGATGTTATGACTAGGAATAGCACATATATAATATGTTTACATGATATGAAGTGAACCAAAAATAAGTGTAGGAAAATATGCAATACATGATTTAAGTTTTGGTATGTAAGTTGTGATTAGAGCAAAAGAAGTGGTTAGAGTCATTGTTAATAGTTAATAGAAAAAAGGGGTAATGGAAATGAAGTAAATTGAAGATAGGATAATTTTGATGAAATCTTTACTAGACTAAAAGGAAAAAAAAAAAAAAGAAACAATTATTGTTGTTAATGCCTATGCTATGCATGTAAGACTCAATAAAGATAAAAGGGTTAGATAATGCCATAACATGTATGGACTCTTACATCAAATCCCATTAAAGAAAAATATTTTATTTGGGGAGACTTAGATGGACATGTAAGAAGTGATGTAGATGGATTTGAAAGGGTACATAAAAAATAAGATTTTAGATCATGAAACAATGAAGATGAAACTATTTTGAAACAATAAAGATGTTTAATGACTTTTGCTATGACATTTGATTTAGCTTTAGTCAATACATAGAAGGGTAAGTATTGAACCAAATCAACATGCACCCCTTTAAAGGCATAGAGATGGAATGAAAGATTCACAAAAATTGGCCAATTATACATACATGACCACCATCACTTCCATCCCTAAAACATTAATTTCACTACCATCTTCTCCATCATTTTCTCGTTTTTTTCTACTTTTAACCAGTTTATGTTATCTTCAAAGTCCAAAAAATTATTCACCCCACCAATTATAAATCCACCCTAACAAAAAGCTTCTCTCATGTTTAAAATAGGAAGAAACTCCTAGCTTGTTGGCAATTTATCAAGATTGAAAGTTGTTTCAAATCTATAACTTTAAGTTATAACCATTGTTACTCTAACTAAACTGCCAAACACCCAATCCCTATTGTAAGCACCATTTGCTACTTTTTCTAATAAGGAAGTACCTCTCTTGCACCTTTTTTCATCGATCTACTTACTCCAAGGAGTCGCATGCTAAAGATAAGCCAAAAATGTTACCAAAATTAATGCCTTGTCGGATTTGGCCTTTACTCCAAGAATTACCTTCTCTTGTTGTGGATATTCCATTTGTTATGCCATTTCCAAGGTGTTTTTAATCAAATGAGGTTCTACATTGGAACAAGGCTATATTGCTAAAGGAGATGAAATGTCTTAGGGTAACCTATGTACCAAGGGACTTAATAAGGGACATTATAATTGGTATGCACAAAATAAGAATGGGTTTCTTTGTCTTCATTGACATATGTTCCAAAAATGGTATATTCTTATAGGTTAGGACAAATTTTTAAGAAGTTTAGGGTATTAGGAGATGCTTTCATCCTAAGGAAGCCTAGTGAAATAAAGAGAGTAAGATACAATAATTTATAGTGGTTTGAAACTCTGGTTCTTACTGGGAGTTTCAAATCCACTATCAAGCTTCCCCATAGGGAGGAGACCAACTATAATTGTAACATAACTTGATCACAACCACACAAAGGTCTATGACCTTGTTTAAACACACTAACACAAATGTGTTTCTTAAGCTCTTAATCTCACAATGTTATAACCTCAAAATGTTCACAAAATTTTATTTTAAAGCTTTACTTGCTTTTAACATGTTTTCTATCATGTGCAATTTTTATTTTTAAGCAAAAATAGCTTAATATAAGCTTCTTGTTAAGGGTTACTAGCTATTATATAAGGTGGTATTTATAGAGCAATGGAATGGTAGCTATTGATTTTGGATTGAAGCTTTTATATTAGATTTGATCAAGATTCTTTAGCTAAGAAACCTTACTTGAGCGATAAATTTTGAACATTGCTTTTATTTTCTTGTCATTGGATAGAAATTAGACAATTAAGGCTTCCAAATTTGATTAAACAAAAATTTCCAACTCTAATTACTTTCCTTATTGAGCTAAAAAGTGAACGTTGTGTATCTTGGAAAATTCTAGCTTTGAAAACTTGACTTTCTTTCCTCATTGAGTTAAAAAATTGAATGTTGTGTAGCTAATAAAAAACATCAACTTTGAAAACTTGACTTTCTTTTTATAGCTCAAAAGAAATCTTAACAATGAGATCTTGAGTTTCTTGCCAAAATGGAGAATTTTTCATGTTGGAAATTCCTTGCTCTAACTTGATGTTGGTCCATTGTAATCTTCAATTTGGACTAACAAATTATTTCCATGTGAGGCCTTTAAAAGAATGAACTTTTCATTGATATTCTTGTATGGTCATACCAAATTGTAAGCTACAAAAAATATAAAGTTTCATTAGTGTAAAGAGTTGTTAAAAATAAGTTTCACTAGCACAAACTTATTTTTACAGATTGAGTTTTGCTAGCACAAAACTTAATTTTTGAAATTAAGTTTCTCCACTGAAAACTTAATTTTCTAAAATTAACTACATCACATGAGCTTTAATTTTTTTTTTTTTTTTTGGTTTTATGTTCATCCCTCCAATTCAATGTGATAAATAGGCAAATGCTTTATAGTGTATGGTTAGAATAGTATGCCAATAAACATAATCACTTAATAACATTGACATATCAAAATCAAATAGCACATAATCTAACATTCTCCCCTTTTTATGATGACAACATAATTGATTTTATAAGAGTTCTATGACAACTTCCCCTTAAACCATACACAAAATAAATAAATAAGAACACACATAAAAAAGTTAAGAGTCCAATGTAATTAATTAATAAAGATATGAAAAAAGGAAACTTACAAACAACTTGTCCCAAATAAATTCAAAGGTAAAGACAATAAGCTACCTAAATTAAATTTGGGCTAAGCTAAGTGTGGAGCAAATTGAAACAACACCATATCTCCCCCTTTAGCATCATCAAAATGGGAGAGCTTGTATTCAGCCACTTTTTGCTTCGTTGCAATCGAAAAAGAACACTTATCAATGAATCCCTACCGTATAGCAAGGATCTCATCTAAGATCTCATGAATGATGCCTACATCTTCATACAAGAGTTCAATGACCATTCAAATATTAGTCATATGTTGAAGGATCAAGCTATTGCTAATTGAAATAGCATGGAGGATTGATTATAAGTCCTTTAATGGTCAGGACAATGAGTTAAAAATAGGTGAAAGAAGTTGAAAGACTCCCACTTGTTAAAAAGCTAATGATATTAAAGGACCTTTGGCTAGAGATTACGCTCTTTCAAGTGGGGATAATGGGTTAGTATCATTGGAAATAAGGATTGGATGAGTGCTAATTGATTGTATTTGGCTTTTAAAGATTTTGTAATTTTTGGCTATGGATGGGCTTGGTTTTGGCAATGAGTTTATTCATTTTATGGTGCATAATTGTTTGTGTTTCTTCAAGAAAGAAGGATGATGAATTAATGTGGAGAAGTGAAGGCTTGGAACTAAGGTATATAATAGATCAATAGGATGAAAGTTGAATAGGAAAATTTTGAAGGAACATGAAACATTTTAATTAAAAGGGAAGAAAGAAGCCAAAGTTAGGAAATGGGAAGAGTTTCATTAGCATCCATAATATGAGAAGAAAGAAAAGATACTAAATAGAAAATATTTTTGATAGACAATTGTGAGGGCCAAAAAAAAAAAAAAGAAAATTCTTATATGCTCTATGAAGGCAAAAAATCTTATCTATAATTGATTCAACCAAAAAATAGACTTTTCAGCAAAGAACCTAAATAAAAAGACAATTCTTATATGGATTAAGTCAAGCCAAAAAAAAAAAAACAACTAAAGGACAACTATGGAATAACAATAGTTGTGAATGGGTTTTTGTCCCTTGTCAAAGATGAGTCAGCCAAAAAAAATAGAGAACTATAAAGATATAAACATTGGCTAGTAAAGTGGTTGGAAAGAAATAAAGCTTGACAATTAAAGGAATTACCTAGAGAGAGAAAAAAAAAACAAGGATTTAATCGAAGTTGCTATGATTCCATTTATGTGATGAATAGTATCTAATTGATACCAAATTTTGACAATGGCCAATTTTACAAGGAATTAAACACATCTTATGTCATAAAAAAACATACATGCAAATCAAAAATGCATGAATGAGACCCTATGTCACTTCTATCATTCCAAAATACTCTATAATACTTAAGAATTTATCTTTACTTAAGGGTTTTGTAAAGATATTTACATAGTGGTTTTTTGTACCATAAACTCAAGAACAACATCCCTCTTTGATGTATGATCTTTAATAAAATGATGTCTAAGATCTATATGCTTGGTTATAAATGATGAATGGGGTTTTTGGTAAGGTTTATGGCACTAGTTTTGTCACATAAAATAGGAACTCTAGAAAAATATAACTTAAAATCCTTAAAAGTTTGCTTAATCCAAAGGAGTTATGAATAACAACTACCAACAATAAAGTATTTGACTTTAGCTATTGAAAGTGATACAAAACTCTACTTTTGACTAAACCATAACACAAATGTACTACCTAAGAGTTTACAAGTATTGGTAATACTTTTTCTATCAAACTGATCATGGGCCCAATCAAATTCCAAATAACCCATAAAGTTGAATCCCTTTCCTCTAAGGCAACAAAAGCCTAAGTTGGTTAACCATTTAATGTAATGAAGTACCATTTTCAAAGCAACTAAATGTGATTCTCTAGGTTATGATTGAAAATGAGCACATAAACATATCACAAACACAATGTATGGCCCACTAATAATAAGTTAAAGAAGGTTTTTAATTATACTTCAATATATCTTTTTATCTACCTTCTTACCAATTTCATCCTTATCAAGCTTTATGGATGTCAGCATTAGTGTATCGTAAGGCTTTGAATCCTCCACTCCAAAATTTTTTTATTTCTCTTGCATACTTTATTTGGCTAATAAGAATTTCATCTATGCTTTGCTTGATTTGTAGGCCTAGGAAGATACTAAATTCCCTCATCATGCTCATTTTGTATTCCTTCTCCATTTTAGAAGTGAATTCTTTGCACAAAGAATTGTCAGTGGCACCAAAAATAATATAATCAACAAAAATTTACATAATCAATAAAACATTATCTTTTTACCACCATGAACAACATAATGTCTTCCTTAGTTATTACGAAACCTTTTTTAATCAAAAAGGAGTTAAGTCACACATACTAAGCTTAGGTGCTTGCTTTAACCCATATACGAATTTAGAGACCTTAAAAACATGATCCCATATACGAATTTAGAGACCTCAAACACATGATAAAGAAATTTCGTGCTCTCAAAACTTGGAAGTTGGTCAACTTATACTTTCTTGACAATAAAACCATTGAGAAATGCACTCTTCATGTCCATTTAATGTAATGTGAAATTCATGAAAGATGCATAGCTTATAAGATGCGAATGGCTTCTAATCTAGCCACATGTGTGAGGATCTCATCATAAACAATTCCCTGTTCTTGATTATATCCCTTGGCCAATAGTCTAGCCTTATGTTGGACTATCTTTCCATTCTTATCTAACTTGTTATGAAACGCCCACATGATGCTTATCATAGGATGGTCTTTAAGTCTAAGGACTAAGGTCCACACTTGGTTCCTCTTAAATTGTTTTAACTTATCTTTCATGGCATATACCCAATTCTTATCCCTCAATGCCTCTTTTACATGTTTGTGCTTTATCTATGAAATGATTATTAAGTTGGTGTCATGTGTCTAGATGATTTAGTCCTAAAAGAATCAAAAACATTACCAATTATTTAATCTTGGAATGATTTATCGCATGCTTCCATTATTTGGCACCTTGTGTACCATGTTTTACAAGTTGCTTAAATTTTTCAAGGTTTGAATTGCTTGGCTCAAATTATTCTTTTTTTAGTGCTATCACCATTACTTTAAGCTTCCTTTCTTGGTGAATTCATTGAGATTATCCCCATATTTTTTAAAGCACCTTCCCTTTTCAAGTTAAAAAGGTTTTTTTCTTTAAAATTAATATGCATAGACTCTTTTACTACCAAAGATCTCTTATTAAAAATTCTATATGCTTTGCTAGAGGAAAAGTATACTATGAAGATACCTTCATCAACCTTTGAGTTAAATTTTCTACAATTGTTTTTAGTGTTTAATATGAAACACTTGCATCCAAAAACCTTAAAATAATTTATTATCAATTTTCTCCCATTCCATGACTCATAAGAAGTTATATTTTATTTTATTATTAAGCAAGGGATGAATTAGAACCCAATTTAACACATAACATGCCATATGTATAGCTTTAGTCCAAAAACATTTAGGCAAGTTAAATATATTTAGCATTTTCTGAACTATCACTTACAAGATTCTATTTTTGCATTAAGCCACCTCATTCTGTTCAAGAGTTCTTAGGGCTGAAAATTTGTGAGGAATTTCCTTCTATATCACAAAATTTTTTGAACCCCTCATTCTTAAATTCTCCTTTATGGTCACTTTTAATTGAAGTGATAAAGCTTTCCTTCTCATTTTTTAATTACTTGTAAAGTCTCTTGAATGCTTTGGGTGCATTGTCTTTGTGTGCAAGGAGAAAGACCTATGTAAACCTAGTGCTATAATAAAATGGAGACTCTAAATGGACCACAAAGATCCATATGTCATAATTGAAAATGTATGGAAGTGGACAATACCTTTTTGCTCTTAAAATGACATTTTACTTATTTCCCTTTTGACAAGCATTACAAAGTTTATCTTTTTCAAATTTTAGCTTAGGCATCCTTTGTACAAGATTGTGATTGTCTAGCTTGGATAATAATTTCATGCTTATGTGTTCTAATTGCCTTTGCCTTATACAAGACTTTTTGTTTGCAAAAGTTAAGCACTTCACATTTTGGTTAGTAAAGGAATGAAGATCAATACATAAATATTATAATATCTATTTACAGTAGACAAAGTTTCATTTATTTTGGAATCAAAATCAACACACACATTAGCTTCAAAAGAAACTTTGTAATTGATATCACAAAGGTGACTAATGCTAAGTAAATTGAATTTGAGATTGTCAACTAAGGGCATTATCCATAGTAAGAGAACCTCCCTTGCCAAGCTTTCTATTGCCAATTATCTTACCTTTGGCATTGTCTTTGAATGTTATAATTTTTATATCACTTAATTTAAGAAAAAGAAAGTTTTTTACATTGCTAGTCATATATTTAGAACATCCATTATACAAGTACCATTTGTTTTTCTTCATTCAATTTTTCAAATGTGCCTACATAAGTTTTATCCAATTTCAAGTATCTAAATTTGTTTGGGTCCTTTTGGGTCAGTTTTGGTAATTCTTGCACCACCATAAAAATTTTTCATGCCTTGAATGTTTTCTCTAATGTTGTATGCACGAATCACTTGTCTAAAATCATTATAGTATTGACATTTAATAAGATATTTCTCATGGGAGAATGATCATGATGCTTTAATGAAATTATGAATGTAAGGTTTAGATGCATGAGAAGAGGTGCTAGTCAAACCACTATATGTATAGTGGCTATGCTAGAATGGTTTTCTAGTTAAACTATAAGGTGCCCCATGTTGCTGTGATGAATTTTCATGCATAGAATGCATGATCTTTACTTTTAGATGATGAGCATGCATAAGATTTTATATGGGCAACTATGACTTGAACTTTATAGGGATTATATGAATGATTAAAGTCCAATCCAAATTTATCATTGATTGGTCTTTGAGAACAAATTAACAAGTTAAGCTTTCCTTTCCCCTTAACAAACTTAAAAAAAGGAAATTTTTTGAAGTTTATATTTTCTTTCTTTAAAAGAAAGTTTTACTCCTTAAGTTTGCTTAAAGCAACATCATGTGCATTTTAGAAATACTCACTCTCTTGTATAAGTGATTCATTTACATTATTTAGTATTGCATTTTGATGTTATATTGGTTTAAAGTAAACATTGAGATAGCTAAATTTGGTTGTTTGAACATTTCTTTGTTCCTACATTCAAGAATTCCAATCATCTTAGTATCATCACATGAGTCATAGTTAGTGTTTTCCTCATCTTCTTTTCACATGAAGTACAAGTAGTTTGCTTCATCACCAAAGGATTTATCATCTGAATTGCTAGAATCATCCTAAGGGGCATTGTATGCTTTCTTGTTCAACTTCTTACTATTTTTCTTGTTAGGACAATTTATCACAATGTGTCAAGGTTTATTATACTTGTAACAAACAATCTCTTATTGTATTTTTAAGAAGGAAAAACAACTTATGAAAAGTCATTTAGACAATCTACTTAAAATGATGCATAATATAATAAGAGATTGTTTGTTACAAGTATAACAATCTATTCTTGATCTTGTTTGTTAAATGTACTATCATCATTGTTGTCTTTTGATCGTCTTTCGCTACTCTTCTAGCTAAGGTGGAGGACTTAAAAGCCATGTCTTTATTTCCCTCTAAGACTTTCATTTTGAATGTCATTTCATACATGAGTAATGAACCCACTAATTCATTTAGGGGCAAGGTGTTAAGGTCCTTTGATTCTAAAATAACAATCACTTTTGGGTTTCTTGACTTTAAGAGTGACCTAAGTAACTTTTTGGCAAGTTTTACATTATTAAGATTCTTTCCAAGATTTCTTAAAGAGTTGACAATGTTAATAAATCTTAAACACATTTCAGTAATGTTCTCATCATTGCTTATTTCAAATAATTCATACTCAAACATAAGAATATTAATCCTAGTATCCTTAACTTGGGTGGTTCTCTTGTATGCCAATACAAAATTATCCCATATCTCTTTAGCTAACTAATAAGAAGAGATACAACTATATTCATTTGGTGTTATGGAGCAATAGAGTACATATTTGGCTTTGGAGTTAAGATTTTGGTTTTTGAAATCTTTTGAGGTGTACTCACTCTTGGGTTTATCAACAGTAATGTCATTCTTAGTTTTGGTGATTCTTTTAGGACCTTAAGAAATGATTAACCAAATTGTAGAGTCATAACATTAAAGATACATGGTCATTTTCTAATAGCTAAAATTTTTTCCACCAAAGATAAGACGTCTAAAAGAGTTACTACTCTTTGGGTGATATATAGGTGGAAGGGAAACCATGGATTAACATTAATCAGTGAAGCTGATGATTCAAATACTAGGCATTCATACTAATTATTGGTCCTAAAAATAACCAATAAAGGGGTGAATTAGGTTGATAAAGGACACGTGACTATAATATGTGTAACGTGATAAATAAAATGATTGCAACCAACTCGCATAAAGGACAATAAAATAAAAAATCAAACTTAATTTTCAACCAACTCACATAAAGGAAAATTGCAAAATAATTAAATTGTATTATGGTGAAGAGCTTGTTAAGTGTTAGAACTTTTACAATAAAAATTGTAGAAAGTTACGAGAGTAAACCATGATGATTTATAGAAGTTTGAGACACATGTTCTTATGTTCTATCCCTAAGATCATTGTCTTGGGAGTTTCTAATTCACTATCAATCTTCCCCAACAAGGAGGAGACCAATTACAATTGTAATGTGATCCTTAGTCACAACCACATAAAGGTCTCTGACCTTATTGCAATACACTCACACAAATATGTTTCTTAAGCTTTTAATCTCTTGATTTTACAACCTCAAAATTTTCTTTAGAGTTTTACTTGCTTCAAACAATTTTTCTCTCTTGTGCATTCTTTGATTTTTTTTTTTTTAATGAACAAAAATAGATTAATATAAGCTTCTTATTGAGGGTAAATATGGTTGCTGCATAGGGTGGTATTTATAAACCAATGGAATGGTCAATAACCCATTTGAAAAAACTACCATTGGAGAGACTACCTAAGTATTGGTGCTAGATTTAAGCTTTCATATCAAGTTCGATCAAAATTCTCCAAATAAGAAACCTTGTGTGATAAATTTTTAACATTGCTTTGGTTTTCTTGATGTTGGATAGAATCTAAACAATCAAGGCTTCCAAATTTGGTTCAGACAAGATTTGCTAGCTCTAATTTCTTTCCTTGTCAAGCCAAAAGGTGAACATTATGTAGCTTCAAAAATTCTAGCTTTTAAACTTGAATTTCTATCCTTGTTGGGTTAAAATGGTGAACATTGTGTAGGTCAAAAAAAAAAAATCAACTTTAAGAACTAGACTTTCTTTCTTTGTTGAGCTAAAAAGGTGAACATTGTGTGGCTCAAAAAAAGAATTCCAGAAATGGGATTGAGTTTCTTGCTAAAATGAAAATTATTTCAAGTTGGAAAGACCTTGCTTTCATTTGATCTTGATACATAGTGATCTTTAATTTAGATTGACAAATTATTTCCTTGTGACGTCTTTGAAAGGATGAAATTTTCTTTGATCTTTTTATACGTGTGTAGTAAGCTATCAGTTACAAAAGTAATAACAATATTAATAATAAAGTTTTGCTAGTGTGAACTTATATTTTCAAATTAATTTTTGCCAACATAAAACTTAAGTTTTGAAATTAAGTTTCACTAATGCAAACTTAATTTTCTAAAAAGCATCTACATCACATGAACTCTATTATTCTTTTATGTTCAACCCTCTAATTCAATACGTGATAAATAAGCAAACACTTTAAAGCGTATCATAATAATATTATACAAATAAATATGGTTAGCTACATAATCATTAATTATATTGTCATATCAAAATTAAATAGCATATGATCTAACATTTCTAGTTTTTTAAAGCCTACTTAAGTCCATAATTAAATATTTGCATCTTACATACCTTTTTGGCATATTCCTTGGATAGAAAACCATCAGGTTGTGCCTTTTATACATCTTCAAGCAAATTCCCATTAAAAAATGTTGTTTTGACATCAATCTACCAAACCTCATATTCATGGTATGTTATAATGGCCAAAAGTATCTGAATGGATTTAAGTATGACTATAGGTGAAAAGGTTTCATCTAAGTCAACTCCTTGTCTTTATTTATAACTTTTAGCAACTAGTCCTGCTTTATAAGTCTATATATGCATCTATCCATGTTAGTCTTTTTCTTAAAACCTCACTTGTTCCCTATGTGTTTAGTCCTATTTCATGGATCAACCAGAGTACAAACTTAGTTACTATACATAAAATTCATTTCAAGCTTCATTACTTCCAACCATTTTGTTGAGTTGATATCAGATATACCTCATCATAGCCAGGGGGCTCATTCTCTATAAGCATTATGTCACTTTCCTTCTCAATGAGTAACTTGTACTATTTAGGAGGCTAATGTATTTTACTAGATTTATAGAGTTCTTATGTTACTTGACCATTGGTCTATGCAACCATTGCATCATCCTTTAGCTCAGGCTCTAAATAAATGTGTTCTTATGGGTCTTAAAACATTTTATGATCTACTTTATTCCAAGTGCTCCTTTAAAGAACATATTCTATCTTTCAAAAGGTAGCTTGCTTTAAGAAATACAACTTTGGCTTGACTATGTGGTAAAAGTAGCATCCAATAGTTTCTTTTGGATATCCCACAAATTTGCATTTATTTGACTTAGATTCTAACTTGTTAGATTTGCACACTTCACATAAGCATCACATCTCTCAATCTTCAAGTGTGACATGTTTCATTTCTTACTAATTCATATCTCATATGAAGTCTTGTTAACAAATTTGGAAGGAACTATATTTAGATAGTAAGTGGCAATTTCAAGGATATAACCCCAAAAGGAAGGAGGAATATCAATATGAGTCATTATAGAATGAACCAAAACTAATAGGGTCTGATTTCCTTTTTATAAAACACCATTGTGTTGTGGGGTTCTAGGAAGAGTCCATTATGAGAGAATCTTATGCTCTTTTAGATAACCATGGAACTCTTAATCTAAATATTCACACTTTAATCTAATTAAAGTGCTTCTCTACCTTTCCCAGTTTGTTTCTCTACTTCATTTGTGAACTCTTTGAACTTTTGAAATGATTCAAATTTGTATTTCATTAAATACACATGACTACATCTAGAATGGTCATCAATGAATGCAATGAAAAAGAGAAACCACCTCTTACTTGATTTGTTATTAAACCACATACATCTAAATGTAGTAATCCTAATAAGTCATTGGCATGTTCTCCTTTTCCTTTAAAAAAAGACTTGATCAACTTTCCTAAAAGATAATATTCATATTCTCTATATGATTCATAATCAAATGGATCCAAGTAACCATCCTTATGTAACTTAGTGATTTTTGTTTCGTTCCTTTGACTAAATTAGTAGTGCCACAAAAAAGATACAAGTTAATTATTCATTTTAAGTCTTATCTACATAGAGAACAAGCCTATTTAGATGAAGTACATACAAACCATTTATATAAGATCTAGAATCATAATAAACATCATTTTTATTAAAGGAATAATTGTGTCCCTAAAATTAAAATTGAATCCATTTAATACTAAACATGAAATGGAAATAATGTTTCTAGAAAGTATTAGCGCATAATAACAGTTATTAAGTTATAATAGTAGGCTCAAAGGAAAAGGTGAATAACAAATTTTCAAGAGCTAATGTAGCATTTCTTACTCCATTTGCAACTTGTAGATCCACCTCACCTTTTGCAATGACATACTACTCCTTAGTTCTTACATAGTTTTATAAATGAAAGAACCACATTCAAAATATAATACCTAAGTTAAATAGTTAGAAGTAGACAGATTAATCTTAATCATAAACATACCTGAGCTTGAAGCTTCCTTAATCTTATTATCTTTCAAGCTTGCAAGAAACTCCTTGTAGTTCCTCTTACAATGGCCTTCCTTGCCAAAATTATGGCATGTGCCATTATTATTATCCTTCTTCTTTTTTACACCACTTATAGGCTTTACTACCTTCTTCGCTAGAGCCTTTTTCTTCTTGTTTATCTTTTCAGGCTTAATTTTCTTTCCTTTTAAAGATTTAATAAGAAGAACATGAGCCTTTTCCTACCTAAGGGTTCCCCTAGTAGTTTAAGCATGTTAAAAAAATTAAAGTAATATTGCTTCCAAAAGATTTATAAGAAATTTATAATGAATTGTGAATGGTTTAGGCAATGACTATAAGATCAAATATATACATAGATAATGAAACATGACATAACATAATTTTCCTAACTTCTCTATGTAGCTAATCATATTCAGTACATGAGTATTTACTAAAAATCTTCTCTCATCTTGTAGCAAAAAGATTTCTTAAAGCTCTTATTCCTCTTAATCCTAGCTTATGTATCAAACAACTCTTTTAGGATGCATAATGATGACACATGCATCCAATTTCTAAAGTTACTTTTAAAACTTAAGAGACATACTGGCTACAATCACACATGTTACATGATCATCATCATTTTTATGTTGATTATATGTCTCCACTTCCTTTTTATCAACATTCTTAGATAAAGGATCTAGAACATGAGCATTAAGGACATACAATTTCTTTTCTTGTTTAAGAATAATTATTATGTTTTTATACCAATCCAAGAAGTTTGATCTAATAAATTTGTTAGCACTAAGTATGCCACATAAGGATAAGTTATTATTCATTTTCTAACAACTTATATATATAAAGAAAGCAAGTATTAGTTTCATGCATACATAACAAAATAGATTAAATCTTTAATCATTTATTTTGGTCATTCCCATTATTTTACTCAAATTAATATCCTCACCAATAATTCAAAAAATCCTATTAAATTTTCAAGTGGACTGAAATCCCATTTAATTTATTTAATCCTTAGTTATTCAACAAATCAAATAAATTATATTAGGTAGGCAACATAACTTACCAATCATATTTAAAGTAACTTTTAGATCAATTAGGTGATAACTCCTTGTCAAAATACATTATATATGTTTCACCTAATTATTCCCTTTAAATTTACATGATTATAAGTAATTCATCCAAATCATATAAATTTAGTTAATTAAGAATTAAACATATTTAGGTTAAGGTAATCTTTGAGTGACTCAACAAATCACTCTTTAAATAGAACTCAGGTTTAATACTGTGATTATGGAAGAAAATTTACCATGTTCTTAACATTGTCATCACAATTGTAATATATATTGCCTATAGCATACAATTGTAGCAAGTCATCCTAATATGAATGATTATGGACTTTACTAAGCTAACTTCCTCAAGCCAAAGAAGGAAGTTAGGTGATCTTATCTAAAGGAATTGCAACATGGTCTTCCAAAGTCCTTTTGCATGCAACCTCCTTATGATGTCTCTTGTGGTGCATTCATCTTGATCTTCATAATTATAAATAAACTTTTTAGCTAAGTCATAAATTCTCTAATTACATAACTTTTACATAATCAAAAGAGAAACCTTAAGTTGCATTCAAGGGGATTTTAGATGAAAGAGAATTTACAACTAAAGATTTAGAGAATGGTAACATAATCCTTACACACCCAAATAAAGCATCCATTTAACCATAACAGAATTGCATTGGTTTATTGAGTCCATAACCATCCATCTTGTCATCATAATCATATTATGCATACAAAAGTAAAATGCATATTTAATTCTAATTATTGATCATATATGCAATTCAAAATAATACTCATAACAATTAGAATTATTAAATTAAATTGAATTAATTTGGTGCTACTTATCTAAATCAGAATCTTAATCAAATATGGTATCAATCTTTTAATTAATTTCATAATTTTGATCCAATTAGGAAAGAATAATTTTGGTCAAAATTTTTTCATTAAAGACAATCTTCCAAATAGAAATAAAATGAGAATTTTCCTAATTAAAGAATCCAATTCTATTTAGGAAACTTTATTCCCAAATATTCTTACTTATAGGAATAGAATTAAAATCTTCTCAGTTAAGAAATTTGAATCAAGTTGGAAATTCAATATTCCCTAAATAAAATAATTTAATCAAATTAAATTACCAAGTTTTGAATGTCTCCAAAACTTTTTAGATAGTTAAGAATAATTCATAAATAATCTAGCAATGTAAATAGACAACTCAGACATGTTACAATCCATTTTTCCAGTCGAGCACACCACGTGAATGCTTTTGTTTTGCAAGAAAATACCAACACTAGAGTGAAGTAACTGTCCCACACACATGTGCAAGGTTCATAACCTCACTACTATTCTAAGCAACACCATTAGCTGACCAAAAGGAAAGCAACATGTGCTACAAAGGCTAGCCAACGTGTTGCTCAAATTACAATGACTACTTTCTTCTTAGTAAATGAATATAACATAGTCTCATTACTCTATCGATGTTTAATCTTAATAGTGTGTCATCTTGGAATATTTAGGAATAATAATTTAATATAATAAGTATTTCACAATTATGATCTAATCATAATCACTTTTGTAAAGTATATTTATTTTATGTGCTTTATCTTGAAAGATTATTGATAATTAAATCATTTATATAAAAAAATAATAAAGAAAAAAAATCCCTTTATTAATAACATTGCATGCATGAAATATCCAATAAATAGCAACCAACCCATTGGCTATTAGGGCACACGCTAACAGACATAATAATTACATATATTTTTCTCATAAATGTGAGTCTTTCAAATGTGAGTCTTTTATTTAGTGTTACTTCACTTCAAGAGTACCATTAAGTAGAAAGGCTTCTTACTTTATATTAAAGAGCCTTGGGTCCAAAGAAATATAGATAAAATAGAGCTCTATTTTAGCCAAAATGTGCATTCATATGCCAAAAAAAAAAAAATACAAATAACTATGGGTGTATAAGCTCAAAAGAGTCATAAACACTATCTTGGTTTCCTTATTGTGGTCAACTCTTCCAAAAAAAAAAAAAAAAACATGATTTAAGTATCTTGTGACATAAAATTTTAAAAAAAAATAAAGGACTAGAAAGAAAAGTATTTATCGAGGAAAAGTAAGTAAGTGTTATTTAAAGCTTTTATACAAGTCATTCTAATCTATATAATGAGTTACTTTCAATTACCTTTGTCTTTATACAAAGATATGGAAATTTTAGTCAACAAATTTTGGAGGAAATGCAATATCAAAAGGAATAAGCTTTACTGA
The DNA here is from genome assembly GCA_037832345.1 of Rhizophora mangle. NCBI lineage: Eukaryota > Viridiplantae > Streptophyta > Magnoliopsida > Malpighiales > Rhizophoraceae > Rhizophora > Rhizophora mangle. The sequence goes on along the minus strand of JBAPLJ010002025.1, from coordinate 3,158,478 downwards.
TCATACTAGCAGAATGTGTTTCTTAAAGGAGTGTGGTGGACCAAATTTTCACAATTTTTATTGTTTAAATTTTGTGATGTTGGCTAAGCAAACATCACGACTAGCAATCAACACATCATCCTTAATTTCATTAGTTCTCATAACCCAAACTATCCTTCTGGTACTTTCCTTTCCTCAGCTATTGAGTCTAACCCAAGCTTTACATGACATAGTATTCTCCACTTCCGTGCCTTGCTTGAAAAAGAATTATGTTAAAAAAGATTTTGGTAAGGACCCATAACTCTTAAAGGGGCTAGCCTGAATCACTATAGCAAATCCTCCCTTTCCTTTACTTGAAGGATAATGCTTATCCTCTTTCAATCAACAAAGAATTAAGGGAGAAATAAAATAAAAAGAAAAGGAGTTCTTTATTAAGCACCTGAAATAAGACTAATGAAGATCCAAGGTATAGGCTTTCAAAAAGATGAAGATGTAAAGGGTAAAGGGAAAATATTTTGAACAACCAACCTAACATAAGGATTTTAGCTTACCCACTTAAAGTAAATTGAGATTCTTAGATAGGGTGAAGCAACACTTGATAGCTATTAAACAAAGCCATAGCATGCCCTCAAGAGAAAATAGTGATCATTGTCATGAATGCTACCTTTAAGGACATGTACAATAAGGGCTTTGTTGATTCCAATCAACATGGTGCAACTCTTAGTAGAAGAGCATAGAAACACCATGGAGACTATGGCCAAATGAACAGGGATCAATTAATAGACATTTTGATTGAGGCATGAAGTGTTTAGGATGAACATTATTTTTTTATTCATTATATGCTGACTAAATGTGTACCCACATGAGTGATTGACTGGCAAGGGAATTTCATAAATGATAAGACTAGCCTAACTTAAAGTAAAGGCTCTTCCCTCTCTTGATGGCAAATCTTGATTGATTGACACTAAGAACTAACTTAAAATAAAACAATGCATGAGGTACATGATGAAAAAATTTTAGACAGCGAATTACTTGACTCAATGGATAGGGAGGCCCTCCAACTCAAGCATGAAAAAAAAGTTTAGTCAACAATCATTAAGAAGGACACCACAAAGTGAGCTCAAGACTAGCAACTTGTATTGGGTTCTAAACTTGCATTTAAATATTCCATTAAAAATATATAAAGGTAGGGGGCTTCAAAGCTTAACTAATAAGTGATAAGCTTGACATTGAGAAAGAAGGGGGCATGGTAGCTACAATCTTTCTAAAGTGGGAATGAGCAAGGAAAGTCCTCTTATTATAAATAGATAAGGTATTAATGCTTTAGAAAGATTACAGGGCACTAGCTTACTTACTAACATAGTTTAAGGCTTAATCAAGATTGATTTTATGATTAAATAGTAGAAGTGCTACTTAGTAGTAGAAACTTACAGGGATAAATAGTGAGTGGAATTTATCACACCTACAAACTCCTAAGATGAGAGGAAGGTCCCTTTTTTGTTTTTTTGGTAGGAATAGCTCTAGCCTTTGTTTCCCCTTAGTAGAGTGAGTTTAGTTAGCGAACTAGCAGGATAACAAGATCAATTTTTCAATATGAAATGAATCTAAAGAGTGGATGGTTGACCAACACCACCTTCTCTTATAGACTATATAACTGGGAAGGGGCTTGCTACCATAATTTTTTTTTCCTAATGTAAGAAACAGTGACAAACCCATTTTTGTTTAGTCATAGGTTGATCCAAAGAATGAGAGTTGATTTCCTTAAAGGATTTCTTCCTTACTGGCATAGTGGTAAAGCAATATAATGTTAATTGACTAGTCATAAGTTCAAATCCTACTTGGAGAGAATTTAAAGTAATTACTTTTATATCCTAATGACCCTTTTTTTATCTTTCTAAACTAGTAGAATTGTGGGACATCAAAAGTGGGAAATTGATTGTTGGTTTTTATTCCTCACTCTTATATTGATGAACTTGGTTAAGACCCTTACCCATGTCCCAACATTGGTGAACTCTCAAAAGAGTCATGCATACCTCCTAAAAGGTATTAAAGAATCTATCTAACAAGAAGAGACATGGGTATGCTTGAGTAATCACACCCTTCCAATAACATACGCCAATGTCACTACCACATGCTGTTATACCAACCAATTCTCCAAATGTCTTCCCTACTTGAAACCAATGTCACTACTTGCTATCCAAAAGCTTCTACAATGTCACCCATACTCTTAGATACAAGTCTTTGCCAATGTTGTAGCCTATAACTAGCCCTCAACTTTGCTACCATACACATTGTCTCGCATATCTACCTTGTTTTCTTTAACATGACCTCTAGATGTTAAAGTTATGCCAAGCATTGGTATAAGGTGTCATCAAATACTCACATTTTCCCCTCATGGAACTTAGAAGGCTAACAATAATCCTCGCTCCCTCCTTTCTCTCCTCCCTCATTCACCTCCTTTTTTGTCCCAACGAAGAAACATGGCTTTTAATCATTTGGTTTTGTTCTTTCACTCATTCATTTGTTATTGTTTAAATTGTGTTTGATCACTGTTTTGTTTTTGTGTTTTCTTTTTTTTTTTTTTTGTAATGCCCTTAATATTTGGCTTAGCAGCATTGTTTGATTCTATCTTCTACTAGAGAATTTGCTGTATCTACATGTGCCAGACTACTGCTTGCCAATTGCTATTATAATTGTACTCACTTTGTTGTTGCATTTTGTGGGTTTCCATTTGTGAACAATTGGGTCTAAAGCAGGATGCCAGTAATAAAACATTCGGTTTCCTTGAGGCATACATACAGGGAAATTTTTGGTATATGACTATACAGAAGCTTGTGGAAAGATAGTTGTGATTATATCTAACCTAACAGAGAAATAATTTAGGGAATCCTGGAATTGGGGTTTTTAAGGTGTTGGGGACTTGGCTGAGAATTGACTTGGCCAACATATCCAACATCCGCCAATCGTCTTGAGCGCAGATGATCAGGCGGTTAGAAGATGAACTTGGCATGTATAAAGTTGGAAGGAAATAATGATTCTATGGGAAGAAGTCTCGGGTTTTCATTCCAACATTTTAACAAATTTCAATTGCTCTTGTTTAGCTTAAAATTTTCCTGTTTGTTTCTCTGCTGGACTCTCAAAGAGACGATGGTGCTTTTTGATTTTCCCAATCTGTTGACTCCGTGAAATGATTTTCAGGCAAATGTAATATTTGGGTTTATTTGCATCATGTCTTCATTTTTCATGAATGTACCGTACACAGGTTGGGAACTCCTGCAACAGCAAGGAGTGCAGACAACACCTTGCATGAATTTAACTGTGCAAAAAGCGGAAGGGTAGCCATTCTGCTCAGGCAAGTGTCATCACGATGATCGCAGAAAATCAGGTTATGGTGGACAAACAAGGTCTGATTTCCCTAGGAAGGTGAAAACTCCTATCTCCTATCTCCTGTACCTTGTATAAACATGATTTTACAAATCTACTATTAGTTGCCTCAGGATGGTGCAACTTTCTGTTTAATGATCAAGCATTCGAGCCTCAGTCAGAAATATAAGATGATTACTGGCCTATGACAGAGACATTTATACAAGTTCTGAGGCCTCCTCTGTAATCTTCTCTATCTTCTCCCACTTTCCCGCCCGGGATCTTCCTTTGATGGTTTTGTATGTATGTTGCACCCTTGAATTGAGATTCCTCGATGGCTGTCAACTCCTTCATCAAATTCCTTAAAAGATCCTCCAATCGCTTGAATTTTAGTTGAACATTATCGTGTGAGCGTGTGTTGTTTGCCATCTTTACTCGCAATTAGAGGAACCAGCTCGGATACCAAATTGGTACCACTTGAAGTAGAATGAGGAACCTAAAGGATAAGATTGCTGATCCTACACCCTACTCACCCAATAGAGCGAGTGAAGAGAGAAGAAGAAGAGAGAAAGGGAAGAGAGGGAGGAGAGAGAAGAGGAAAAGAAATTCTAATTGGTTGCTCTCGATCCCTCTTCAATCAATTATTCCTCTTCAATCAGCTTGCAGTCACTATGTTGTTGCCCTTACTACATGCCGCCCATGACTCCTATGGATTGAATGGTTTGCTAAAGTCGCAAGAAATGCATTGGCATTGTTTCTCAATCATAATTCTCTATGCTTTGTTCACGAAGACCTCTTCAAGTTTATGGGTTCCTTGACAGTTCTCGATCTAACACACATTAGAATCAATAACTTTTCTTTAGGCATTGCCAAACTGGTTTCAATGCTGTATCTTAATCTGTGTGATACAAAGATAAAGGGATTGCCACTTCACTTGAGCAAGTTGGTGAAGCTCAAATACTTGAACATTAAGTGGAAAAAAGATTTGATCATAATCCCACAGAAATTAATGGCAAGTTTAAAGTTGTTGCAAGTGTTGAAGATGTTCCATTGTTGCCTTATTTTCTTTTCATCCTTTTCTTTGTAATACTTATTTATTGAAAAAAAAAAAAAAGAGAGAGAGAGAGAGAGAAATTATAAGATGACCTGTACATACATATATCATACAAAAGAAAACTGCATTACAAAGCGACACTACAAAAATCTGACTAAAGAGATCGGTGGCTCCTCTCAGGAAGCCCTTCCAAAACCACTTGCTTTTTGTACTCCTTGGAGCTGAAGTCCAAGTGGTCCGAAACTAAACGGTCTTTCCCGGCAGCATCAAGTTGACCAACGGTGGCCCTCAAACGAGGAATGAAATAGAAAAATGCGCATGTACAAACAATGGCAAAGACACGACCGTGCAGGGACAAAACCATCAGTGTCACCATGATAATGGACATGCCGATTTCTGGACCCAAACAATTTTGCTTGGCTTCGACCATTCCATCATTTGCCTTTTGAGGTTCTTTCACCATGACCCGACCATGCACTGCCGGGCTTGCTGCTGGTTTCTGATGGGTCGGGGCCGAGAATGAGGTCGAGCACGTCGTGGCTGTGGTTCCACTCGAATTCGGGTTGTCATCGGGTGAACCGGGTTTGCCTGCGCCTATTTTCCGCCGGAAGTACAACCTCTTTAATGGGCACAAACCATCTTTAAGATCCAAGTGTTTCTCATTTTCTCGGGTGATTTTCTGCTCAGATTCAAATGCACAGCTTGCCTGAGAAGGGAAAAAGGGATCCAAACATGAAGTTGCCGCCGAATTGTTAGATAATTGCTATATACCGATATACAAACACGGGTTGAAATTTGCTAAAATAAATTTACTAATAGCGTCTGAAGCATTATGTGCTCATTTTAACTTCTATGACAAATTCTGCAGATTTATTTTCCCTCATACGAAAGGGATTTTCTTTTATTTATTTTTTTTTTTTTTTTTTTGCCCAAATAAAAAATCATTTGCATGCTTTTAAGATCATCGGGAGTTAGTTTCACCATTATTCATTTAGTATATATATTATTAGAGGTCAGACAATTGGACAACAGTAATATATAGCAACTTATGGAGGATTTAGAGATAAAAATACTTCAATTTTAAATTATAAAAATAAAAATATAAATTTGATTGTGATTATTTTTAATAAGTAACTTTTACTATCATTAGAAATTAAAAGTTTTAAACTATACTTTCACTTAGTATTTTTGTATCGAACTATCACTTACATTTCTTAACAATTAAAACAGTTATTTAATAATATTATTAAAAAAAATTACTAATTAACTGCTATACTCAAAAAAATTTATAATTTTAAAGATTATTCATAGAATATTTTATGTCCATTTTTAATTGCGTACCAAACACACTCTTTCAATTTAGCCTTGATTGGTCTTAATAGCTTTCAAAGTATGTGAATATGCACGTTTTTGGATCCGATGGCAAACTCAAAATTAGTTTGTGGTAGATATTGTTGACATAATATCGTAGGCCATTGCTAGCAATTCCTTTTTTTTTTTTTTTTTTTCAGAAAATAATTTCTACTAAAAATTTACATACCTCTTCTTGACGCGTCTCCTCTGACGCTTCATCGGATGATGACGCACGAATATGTTGACCGTTTGAGCAAACCTCAGCAAATTTCAGCTCCAATTTTGACCTATTCTTTGTTGCAGGAAGTTCCCTTTTATTCTCTGTTTTCTCGTTCATCTTCATCTTCTTCTTCTTCTTCTTCTTCTTCTCGGACACCGAAGAATCGACGGCGAAGGTTTTGATGCCGTATTTGTTGCTGGAAAATCTTGTAGTTGACCGAGAAAGCCACCTTGACTTGTTTTGATTGTTATGATGATCAGGTGCTGCTGCCTGGAGCATTATTAATTTCTTCTGGGATTTTGCCTCTGAAGTTGATGAGTCCCCAGAGAATCCAAAGCAACCCAGAAAGCGATGGATGGTTGTTTTTTTAGCTTTGCTTTGTTGGGTTTTCTCATGTCTATCACCCATGGAAGACCACCACGGGAAGAAGGCCGCATAGAGCTGGAGGCTTCAACTTGAAATTTAATACCACAGCTGTTTGCCCTCGGGATCCACTGTTATTTATTTATTTTTAAATAACAACCCTTCCCCGACTCCCTGGCTATTAATTAATTAATGGTCAAAACTTTCGACCCTAATCCCTTTTGTTCCGTCGTATGTAATTGAGTTTAATAACATGGAGGCGGCTTTGGAGACATAAACGTAGGAATTTGGAGACATGGATACCTGAACAAATAATAAATTTTTAAAAAATTAGAATATAAATATACGGTGGACATGACCGTTAAAAATATATATATGTGTGTTGTGTAATTTAAATATTTTAATAATTTTAATATTTTATAATATAAAATTTATAATAATTATTATATTATTTTATAATATTAATAATATTTTGTTAAGACTTTTTTCAACAAAAATAAATTAAAAATACGAGTAATATAATATTTTAAAAAGAAAAGCAAACAAAAAACTAAAATCAAAAAGTTGGTAAGACTTACACATAACTCACATTTGTCATGTTAATGCACGTCGGACTCTGTCTAAAACCTTTATCTATCTTTTTATCTTTTTTTTTTTTTTGTTCCTGCTTATACGATTGTTTTTGATAAGAGGACTCGGATGGACTTTGTATGGCACACAAAAATTATTTTGTAATACCCCAAATTGTAATTAAAAGAAATTCTAGTGTAGAATGCTATTAACATAAATTAATTTATTCATAATTGTCTTTTTTTATATATTAATTAACATTATATGATCATAAATATACACATAATATATATATTAAAAGTAGAAAAAAGGAGCATTTTAAGAATTTTAGTTATTTAGTTTACATATTCAAATTAGAGTGTCATCTAATAATGTTTTACTTTAACCTTTTTTTTTTAATAAGGGAATCATTAATAATTTTAAATAAAATTTTTTGTATTATATTAAATTTTAAATTTAATATTATGTTTTAATTTTAAATCACTTTCCGTTTTCAAAGATAATACGAATGAAAAAATTTAAATTTGAATTAATACAAGTAAAAAATAGTAAATTATTATCAAATTTTCACATTGATTAATATTAAAAAATATATATTACATTTTTAAATTTGAATATATTGAGACAATGTTCTTAGGCTGTCAGCGGTTATTACATAGTTTTTTAATGCCTTTATGTTAAATTATGAGATGGGACCCGAGACTCGGGCCTTTATCTAACGCGGTTTTCACCTATTACACTTTAAGCTCACCTTCCTCGTTGCCTTGGTGGACAAGACAAAATGGACTTTCTGTCTTCTCTACAGATTGATTACCAAGTAATTGCTCTGTTCGATTATTTAATAAAAGAAAATCATTTATTGGTTATGAAAATAATGGAGATAGTTAAATATAATTAATAGAATAATTTTAAAAAGTTTGTAGTTTTTGGATTTTTTAGTAAAGAAGATATAAAAGTTTAATACACTATTAATAGTTTTTATGGTTATTTTTATTGTCATTTTAAACGATGAAAATAATATGAAAATATTATATAATAAAAATAATTTAATTATTTAAGTTTTTATTTAAGATAAATAAATAATAAAAAAGAAAAATGTATATCTTATTTACACAAAAAAAAAAATATTAGTTTAATTAAAGTATATGATCGAAAAAAAATGTAATTATATAGAAAGATGTATCATAAAATGCAAAAAGATATGATCATAAATATAAAGATCTAAAACAAGAGTTAAAAGATAATTCTTTAAAAAGAAAGCATACTAAATGAAGAAAAGAAAATGTTCTAATTATAATAGAAGAAGAGCATAAGTGCAAAATGGGAAAAAACATTGTTTATATGGAGAAATATAACTATAACTCAAAAAGGAGTAAGAGCAAAATTCTAAATATACCAAAATGACATGATGGTAATAACAACAATCCAACAATAACAAAACCTTAATGCTAAGTTTAATTTAGTTAGTTATATTAATTTTTTCTTATAATTCTATTTTATTATGAGTTAAATTAAAAAATAAAAAGATATGATCATAAACATAAAGATCTAAAACAAGAGTTAAAAGATAATTCCTTAAATGAATTGCATTACTTAGAAAAAAAAAAAAGAAAACAATCCCAATTGTAACAAAAGAAGAGTAAGAGTGAAAAATGGAAATATATATACATGGCAATTCTAAAAAGGAGTAAGGGAAAAATTCTTAATATAGCTAAATGGCAAGATGATGATAACAACAATCTAACAATAATAAAAACTTAATGTCAAGTTTAATTAAGCTAGCTATTTAATCGCTTTTTGCCATTATTCTTAATTATGAATTAAATTTGATATAAAGTGTAATTTATATGCATCCATACACATATTAGTATTAATGGGATTAACAAAAAGTCAATAATTTTGAGTAATTTTTTAAATTTAAAATACTTATTTTACGACATTCACTTAATTTTAAAAATATATAAATATTTAATTCAAATTCTAATTTTTTTCTAACATTTTCATTATTTGTAATATTTGATATTAATATAACAATTTGTTTATAATTTTTCTAATTATTTTAATAAAATAAGGAATATATTGTAAATATATAAAAATTTACTCAATTTAATTTTAATTTGATACATATTACAATATACTCAATTCATATATAAAATTTGTATAATACAAATACTCATTACTAATGAAAATTAAAGAAAAAATTCTTAAAAAGCAATACTCTAAATTTTTCTTTTTGTATTCTTAAAAACAAAAAAAAAAAGAATACAATTTTTTAAGTTTTTTTTTTTTTTTTCTTCATTTTCTTGACAACAAAAAATTTACTCTTAAAATTATTTTATTTTAAAAAAAATATATTTATAATTTAATTTTTTTTTATTATTTTATTTTAAAGATAATCACAAAATATATTTCTCAATAAATAATATAAAAAAACATATTATATGAATTTAATATTAGTTTATATGTAAATATACATTATCAAAATTGAAAAAGAAATTTCAACTTTAGTATACAATGTCGAAATTGAAAGAAAACTGCAACTTTTACTTATGTGAAAAATTTTCATAAGTTTATAAATTTAAAATTTTAAAATATTTTATAATTATAAAAAATTAATTATAATATAATTAAGATTTTATAAATTAATTAATATAAATTTAATTATAATAAAATAAAGATTCAATTGATTTATATAATTAAATTTTGATTGTATTAAAATTTTTATAATTATAAAATTTTTTAACAAGAAAAAATAAATGATATAAAAGAAAAAAATTATTTTTAAATTCTTGTCTTTAAGCAAGGAAAAAAGAGAAAATCTTTTAAATGTACTGTTTTTTTTTTTTTTTTTTTTTCTCAAAAAGAAGTAAAGAAAAATCTTTAAATCAATTCAATTAACTAACTGTTTTTCCAAACCTAATTAAATATCATTGCAAACTTAAACTAAACTTAGAAGGAAAAAAAAATTATTTCTCAATATTTTTTAAAAATTACTACACGTTTTCACCTATTACACGTTATCCTCACCTTCTCCATTGCCTTCATGGACAAGATACATGGACCTTTTGTCTTCTCTGCAGATCGATTACCAAGCAATTGCTCTATTCCTTAATAAAAGTAAAACACTTGTTAAAAAAGTAATGGTGATAGTTAAATATAATTAATTAAATAGTTTAAATATTATTATAATTATTATAATAATGTAAAAAAACAAGTTAGTGAAGAGAGGAAGCTTATGACCACAAATACAAAAGGGAAGCCCATGACAATACAAAAGAAGACCTAAGACCCACCAAACTCTAGAGGGGACATCACGTAATGGAAGCCCAACACATGTCCAAGCTAATCCATGTTCAAGGCCCCCCACCTGCCAAGCCGAGCCATCATCTCCAGGTGACTTAAGAAGCCCAAAGCAAGCCCAAGGCCTATTGAGAAAGAGAAAAAGAAAGCATAAGCCTGACAAAAAGGAAGGAAATGTCACGACATGCCCCAAGGCATTGTCAGTTGAACAGGATTGTGATGAGCTGTTGATAGGAATGAGGTATGTGCTCTCAACATGTATTAAGGAATGAGACAATTTGTGTGTTTGTGGGTGTCTAACATAATGTTAAAAAAAAAAAACAAGTTAGAAAGATAGAAACCTTATCACGCTAGAAGTGAACTGAGGATAATTTGTAGACCTGATAGCTGAGGGAAGAGTGTGAGAGATAATAGCAATGCAGATACTCATGTCCCACAAATTTTATTTATTTTAGTGGCTACCTTCCTTGCTTAAGACTTTCCTCAATTGATTTTTGAGTTGAAAGGAAGTGACTTAGTTGAGAATGTGATTGAGAATTTTGAAAAATTTTAAAAATGACATTAAAAAATTTTTCAAATTGAAAGTGTTAAAAGAAATTTGAGTTTAAAGAAAATGTAAACAAATTTGAAGCATTTTTTGAAATTTAAATTTTGCTTTTTGGATTTTTTTTTGTTAAAATGCATATACTTTAGAATTTTTATCATTTTTAATTTTTCTTGACAATTTGATTTTTCAGTTTTTGGGGGAGGAGTTTTTGTAAGTTTCATTCTATTTTTGGTTTAGAGGGAATGAGTTGGGCCCATCTTAAGATGGGAGAGGAATCCAATGGACTCTCTTCTTAGGTCTACAAAGGACGCAACGCCCATTGGGCTTTAGCAAGGGGCTAGTTTTCCTTTTCTCTCTTTTCTTAGAATCAACAATGGGCCATATGCCCTAAAGACCAATCCAAGCCAGCAATCTCAACTTTTTATTTTCTTATTAGTCTAGTGAAATGACGTCATTTGCTTTAAAAGTAGAACTGCCCCTATCTTAAAATGGTCATTCGAGGAGATGGGGTATAAATTGGCCTTATGCACAATAACCCTAAACTTTTAGGTTTTTTCTTCTCATTAGACACTGACTCTTTTCTCTCTTACTTCCCTTTCTTTAATTCAAAATTTTAGTTCTCTTTCTTTCTTTTCCTATGGCTAGAAAGCACAATTTTGGTTCTTGGGGGACTAGGATTTTATGATTTTAAGAGAGGTTGGGGTGGTTTTAGTGTTGAAAAATTTTTCTAAAAGTTTTTATTCCTTTCTTTTTTTTTTTTTTTCCTTTTCTTGCTACAAATTTCATGACTGAAAAAGCAATTTCGGTCTATGAATGGAATTCTTGGGTGTTTGTGCGATGTTTGGTGGCTTGGTTGCTTGGGGAGGGGTCCATTTCTGATTTTGAGCTCATTGAATTAGTATGGATTATTGGAGCAATTTTAAAATTGAAAATTAGATATGTTGTTGAGTAGTGATAGAAATATGTTTTTTATTAAAAAAAAAAAAACAAAAGAATCATATTTATTGGTACCAAAAAATATTTTTTTTATTAAATAATTTTTGAGTTATTATTATTATAATATATATATATATGATAATTTTTTTAAATTAAAAAATATATAAATATATATTATTTGTTAATAAAATAATTATAGATAATATATAATTTTTAAAGATTTAATTTAAATAATTAAAATAAAATAATTTATTATAATCTAATTATATTATTGTAATTATAAATTTTATTTTAAATAAAATAATATTAAATATACAATTTAAAATAATTTTTTTATTTTCAATATATCTTAATTTTTAATTTTACAATTATACAATTAAATTTTTTTATAAATGAAATATTAAAAGAATAATTTTTAACTTTGTGAAAAAGTCAAGTAAAGTTTAAATTGATTAAAAAATATTTTCTTCTTGAAAAGATCAAGTTTTATAATCTTGTTTCCTTCACACTACAAGCATACACAACAAGATAATATGTCTTTAATTAGTGCACAAAAGAGGGAGCGCATGCAATTTGAAAAAGAAACAATTGGACAAGAAATTTCTTGTATGGTGGTTGTAGTTGCCTTTATAAATAAAATTGGTGAAAAGGTATTATGTTTTGGCCTTCGGTTATACAATTGGGACACCCATTAATGGTTAAAATATCTTTATGTGAAGGAGTTTAGTCCACTGTAAAAATAAAAAAATAAAATAAAATAAAATGCATTTTGTTTAGGCCTGGTTTGTCACGCTGCATGGAGCAAAAGGGCCTTGGAAGGGACTGTTAATTCCTTGGTCAAGGCATGTCATGGCTTTATGGAAAGAGAAAAAAAGGCCTACGCAAGAAACTTTCATGTATAAGGCAAAAGGTTGTCTTGAACCCTTTGCAAAAGGATAGACAACTAAGAGGCGTGATGGATTATGGCAAGTGGCAACGACTAGGGCAAGCGGTGGCTCGCAATAAAGAGATACAAAATGAAGGGCTGAGCTAGCGGTTATGCGTCCATACGGTTGCTTATTAGGCATTAGTTTGTGACAAATGAAAAGATGAGGCATGAAAAGTCATGCATGCACCAACATCCATTAGGTAGCGGTTCAATCAAAAGAAAATGGTGGTTATTTCTCTAACCAAAAGAAAGAATTTATGTTAAAAGAAAATGCGATGCTATTGTTGGGACAATTATGCATGGTGGTTATCTGCATATGAATGAAAATACACGAATGATGGTTTGCGTGGACATTGATGGCTTGCATGAGGGTTATTTACACACATAATCCAATGGTGCCCGTTGGTTTAGTTTGACATAAAGTATATGTCTCCTAGTTGTGAAGAAAAGGGCTCTGGTGACTAGCGTGTTCCGCACAAGGCATACGTGACCATAAAAAATAAAAAAATTTGCCTGTTAGGGCTGGTCATGTTGTGTCTAATGGGAATACAACCCAAATGAAAGAGGCGCTGGAGCGGCCTATGAAGGGCGGTTTAACCGCCTGACTAACATCATCTAACTGGTTGTGTCTAGGCAACGTTTTATATATATGACTGTTTTATGGAAAATGAACAGAAAATTGGAAAGGCACTTGCGATGATGGGTTTCAAACCCATGGTGTTCAAAGGGTTGAAAGGTGCAGTTCTTAAAGCGTTGAACACGTGACCTTGAAAAAGTATGGTTACTATAGAACCAAATGATATTTGGTGATTAGCATACATGTCTTTAATTAAAAAAATGCCAATGCTGGAAATTAAATGTCCACTGACCAAGTGAACATTTACTTTAGTTGGTGCGGTTAAAATATACATGGCTATTTATAGTTGGTTTTTTGGAAAAGATACGCAAGGATGTTATGGTCATTGGATTTCAAACCCATGTCCTTCTAAGTGAATAGACAAGTTTTAACCACAAGACTAATTGTTTTGATACTTAATCGTCCTAACTGGTTGTTAATAAACCATTCTAGTTATATAATCATAAATTAAAAAGTTGTGTCTTATGAAATTTAAGCTCCAATTAAAGGGGAGTTTAAAGCACAACAAATAAAAGATTGTGGCCAATAGGTTTCGAACCCATGATCTAAGGTGAACAAAAGTTTAAAAGGTGCAATACCTTTTTTATCAAGGGTAGCTTTTGTTGGTTATAATATTCATCACATTATATACAAAAGACTTGCACAAGCATGTTGTTAATTGCAAAATCAAGGGCACATATTGGTAGTTATTATATATTGATTAATCAATGAGGTTAAAGGGTTTATAAGAGTCTTGATGAACAACATACAAGAAAGATGAGTTTCAAGCTCATACTTATGAATCACCAATGATGGAAACTCAATATAATGTTTGATGCAACGTCAAGTGTTTCATGCACACAATTAAATTGGAAGGATAAGTTTTTAAAACTCTTAAAAGAATTGAAAAGGTGCTTTATAATGAGAGCCTTAGTCTGCTTATATAAATATAGAATGTTTAGGTTAGTCCAATAAGTTAAAAAGCTTAGCTTTAAAACATTCATGAAAAGAATATGAAAATAATAACCTTTAATATATCAATTAATTAAAAAGAGAATTATAAAATTATACATTCATTTGTATGAATTGGTTCTACAATTTGTCAATAAGAATAATTGGTTTAAAACTCATCTATCATATTATTTAGACATTTTGTATTACTTTTTTTATTATGTAAACGTTCAATTTGTAAGATCCCTTTACTTATTCATCTGACTTTCAAAATTGTAGAGAATTCATTATATTTTCAATATTTTGAAAATGGTAGGACTTGTTAGAACATTTTTAAAAATGAAAATTAGATATTTCCCTCAATTTATTTAGCAATCATAAAAAAGTGTTTTTTCATAAAAAGACATGTGAAAAGGATTATGTCTATTAGTACCAAAAGACATGTTTCTTGGCCAAATAACTCTTAAATCACTATATATACAGTAGTCCTTCTTTAATCAAAATCAAAGAATATATTGAAATATGTTGTTTTATAATAAAACAATTCCAAATAATATGCAAATTTTTCGAGAACTTGATTTCAATAGTACAAACTACAATCAAATGTACATTATTTAATCCTATGAGGGTTTACTGTAACCTAAATGCACTATTATGAGGCCAAATTTTTCCTTAAGAAGAGTAATATTGAATACATAACTTGAAGCAATTTTTTCATGTCCAATATAACTTAATTTTTGGTCCAACATGGACTAGGGTTTCACTTATTGATTTTGTGAGGTTTTGTTACTAAACCATTTTAGTTCCAACTTTTTTAAGTGTGTTTGGCTAAAGCAGTGAGGCAATTTGTGTTTGTAAAGTATGGAGGGCTTGGCTCTTTGGTTTTGCATTTGATTTTTTTTTTTACGAGTTTTTTGGGTCTTGACATAGGGTTGGATGTCTTGTCATAAGGTAATGATTTAGGGTTTCAAAAGCTTGATTTTTGGTCTTTGTGGTGTTTTTGCTTAATTTTGGGCTAAATAGTAGCATTTTGATACTCATAATTTTAGATTTTGAAAGTTTATAGGGTTTGTCCTTTTAGATCTAATACATTTCATTGGTTTATTGGATGAAAAATTTTGACTTTGAGATTTCACAAATGCATTGATATATGGGGTATCTTTTTTTCTTTTTTGAAGGGGATTTTATTTCTTCTTCTCTTATTGTTTTCATTATTTTTTGCACAATAATTTTGAAATCATGACATCTAGATCCAAAGTGGTTGGCTTTTTGGAGTGTTTAGGGTTTGCTAATGAGGAAATAGGGTTTGGGAATTAGGAATTAAGAATTGGAAATAAGAAATTTATGGAAATAAAATAATAAGATTGATCTCTTTAAAGGGATTAGCTTTCAATAATTGTTTTGAGGGAATTAACCTCCATTGAGGTAAAAGTCCTAATGAATATTATTGAATACTTAAACCCAAAAATCAGAAAACATTACAAATATATAGATTTGACAAACTATTATTACAAAAATAATTATACCTATTAATTTGAAAAGAATAAAAGACAAATATTAAATGAAATAATTGATAATAATAATAATTTCCTAATTATAAAGATCTCATCATTCTCCCACTCTTTAAGTTACCCTTGTCCTCAAGTTTTGTCTCGATCAACTATCTTCTTCAATCTAACTTTCTTCCATGTAACTTTTTCCAAATGATAATTGAGCATTGCATCAACTTTAACACCACAATTTCTCTTCAAAAGATCTTATAATATATCAACTATGAATTGTATAAGGAACCCTTAACCTACTTCTTGAAGGACTTACTCCATCTAGTGACTACTAAAAGTAATTATTTTATTATTACATCTTCCCTATAACTTTATAATATGTCCATTTAATAAGAACTTTATTCTTAACTTAGGAGAAATTCTAAGTAATATCTCCTAAGATTTATACCATTTAATGCCAAGAACAATTTCATAATCTTCTAGAGGTAATAAGAAGAGATCAACACAAACAATTTGACTTTGTAACAAGAGTTTGACCTTTGTTCACTTTCTTTGACACATCAAATTTCTTCCATCTACAACCTTCATGGCAAATTGTCATAATCTTTTATTGACAAAGCAAGTTCTTTAGCAATCTTATCATCCATAAAATTATTGGTACTACCTAAGTTAATTAGCATTGTTATTAGTCATTCTTTGAGGGATCCTTCTATTTTCATAATTTGTGAATTTGAATATCTTGCCAAAGCATGCACTATAGGCTTAACTATATATTCAATGAGGGTGTCACTAGCATCTAGATATCTGTGGTCATTATCTGCCCTTTTCATCATAGTGCTAGCTTCCCTTACTTACATTGGTGCTCTTTGTGCCACTTTTCATCATAGTGCTAGCATAATTCTTTTGCCATATGTTCCTTTAATTGTTCTTGAGATAGACATCTAATGTTAGACGAACAAATAAAAGAGTATGAGTTAGTGTTACCCTTAGTAGGTTTTGTAAATCCTTTAGCAATTAGGTGATGAATTTCTATATTTGGCTTCTTCTCGTATAAGTGAGCAAAGGAGACAACTAAATGACAAAATACGAAATGACTCCCAAAAATCTGAGTGAATATAATTCAAAGTACCTTTTGTCTTGTAAATTGTTGTAAACTTGAAACCAACATGCTTCTATTTCTCAAAGATGTAATGCTCACAGAAGTCCAATTTCCCAATACACTGTCCATATAGAAGACCTCTTTTGCTCAACTCAAATAAACCTTTCTTACTTATGTGCCTCAACTATATATATCATAGTTTCATAATATCTGCCTTTAAATTAAATAATGTAAAAACCATAATAGGGCCCATAACTATAAATGCCTATAGAATATACAAATTTCCATATCTACAAGCTTTTATGACAACAAGAGCACCTTTAATGACTTTCAGAATTCTACCTTCATCGATGTACTTATAGCTAAGAGCCTTAAATGTTCCTAACGAAATGAGATTTTTCTTCAATTTTGGAACATGTATGAGTAGTGTAAGTGTTCTTACAATACCATCATGAGTCTTAATTCTAATCATATCAATCCTAACAATTTTTCAAGCTACATTATTGCTTATCATAACAACTACACTTTTAACAGATTCATAAGTGAAAAACTAGCTTTTATTGGGACACATATGGTATGTGCAACCAAAATTCAAAATCCATTTACTGGCAGGCCTTAATTTATCATTAGCAAAGAAAATAATTTCTTCACTCTCATTTTCTACAACACTAACTTGAATTGACTCATTACTTTTGTGCTTATCCTTGTCCTTGACTTTCAACTTCGAGCAATCACCTTTAATATGCCCTTTTCTTTTACGATAATTGTATACGAAATTTCTATATTTGGATTTAGATCTAGATTCAAATTTTTAACTATCTGCATCCCTTTTATCTAATCTGCCTCGAATTACTGAACTGTCAATTTGATCACTACTACTCTTTTCAATTATATACCTATCGATCAAGTCTTTCAATTTCAAAATAGACTTAATTTCTTAATAAAAAATAGTGTATTTACCATAAAACATTGTTTCGCTAAAATATTTAAATGAATAGGGAAGAGAATATAATAATAACAGGGTTTGATTTTCATTCTCAATAAAAACATCTATATTAGTCAAGTCTATAAGTGAAGAATCAAATTTATCAAGATATAACAATATAAATGATCCTTTAAGCATGAAAAGTATATACAAATTCTATTTTAAATAAAGCTTATTCTTCATTGTTTTTTTCATATATAAAGCTTTTAATTTCTTCTACAAATCTTTAACAATTACTTCAGTAGTTACTTCTCTTAAAACCTTATCAAAAAAATTTAAGATGATACCTGATTTGACTTTTTTGTCAAGACCGAGAAACTCCCTATCTAACATCTTTTTAGACTTTTTCTACTTCCCTAACAATGTTATATTGATGTCATCTTGAACCAGCATGACCTTCATCTTCTACTGCCAAATTTCAAAGTTAACACTCCAATAGAATTTCTCAAAATAATACTTAGTTATTATTACAATGACTATTTTCCCAATGAATCTGGGTTTGATGCCAATTTGTTAGGAGAGCCCTTAATGACAATAATAAAAAAATAAATGAAGATAAAAGATATCAAATTTACGTGATTTGATCAATTTGACATATATCTACAGGTGAAGGTGGAAGCAAATATTATTAAAATAGAGAATATAAAAAAAAATTCTTTGTAAATCTAGTTAATAAAAGTTCAAATAATAAATTAAAGGTTTATAAATTTTAACTCAAATTTTATTAATTTTAATATACCCTATATTACTCCTTATTTATAAAAAACAACATCACTCAATTCTACTCAATTTTACCAATTTAACAAAAAAGTATTTGTGTATTTTGAAACTACTATATAAAATATTAATCATTACTTACTTTCTAGTAACCATTGCATAAATAAAAAACAAACTGACACATCATATGTGAAAATTACTAAATAAAATTATTGTCTTCATTCAAAAATTACTATCTATTCTATTTTCATGGTAAACTAATACATAAAATTATTGCGCTAATTCAAAATGTATTTTGTAACTATTCCTTCATGAATATAAAATAAACCATCATATAATGTCTACAAAGCATTGCATATAATTATTGTGTTAATTTGAAAACTATTGCGCATTCTATGACAACCAATGCATAAATATAAAATAAACTGTTGTATAATGCCTACAGATTGTTGCACAAAATTATTGTGTTAATTCAAAAAAGGTTGCGTACTCAATGACAACTATTGCATAAATAAAAAATAAACTGCCGCATAATATCTCCAAACCGCTGCGCAAACAAATTTAGAGGTGTTGTCGTAAACCATTAACCGCCGCATAAAGAATCTATAACCGTTGCCTAAAGAATCTTTAGGCAACAATTGTAGTTTTGTTGCAATAGACTAAAAACACCGTTGCTTAAGATTGACTACAGCGCAAGAAAACGCAATAAACCGAAAATTGCTACATATTACACTTTATCCAGCGATTTTTGGAGTTGAAGTAGGGGTTTTAGTCTGCTGGCATAGATCCTTTATGGTGTAATTTTGACGATTGTGACCTCTCTCACTGCAAATTGCGTATTAAATTTTAGCAAAGAAGTAGTATTCTTTGTTCTGGGTTTTCTATATGATTAGGGGATTTTCACGTTTTTTCATTGAATTAAAATATCTGGGAAAGAAAGATTACGTGGTTTGTTGTACATAAACAACATTTTTTTTTTTTTTTGGACAAAGAAAACAACATATATTTATTGAAATTCTATTTTTATCCCTTTCCTTTTGGGAATATTGACTTTGTTTTGACTTTCCTCAACTCTAGTATGAAATATATGGGACGCTTTGAGGAGGTACAAGATAGCTCGTTTCACAATTTTCTACATTTTTGTCAAAACCTTTTTATGCTGTTGTGGCAAACATAAATAAAACTAGAGCTTATCCACTTCATTTTTGTGAAACCATTCAATTAAGTTTTATTTTGACTTTCAAGTATTTTTTATTTTTTTTTTCCCTGTCATCTTAAAATAAAGACAATACAAATTTGGCCTACTAAATGCAACGGAAGTCTACATGAGCACTTAGTATTCCCAAAATTTCTTCATTTCATGTAGACACATGACATCTCACTTTCAAGTGTAAGACCAAATTGGGCAATGTCACACGCAACAGCTGCTGAAAATTAACTCTAAAATTTTATATTTAGATCCCCCGTTTTTTTATATCTTAATTTAAATTTTATATTTTTTTTAATTTATTTTTAATTTATTTTTAATAAAATTAAAATATTAACAATTTATATGTGTTCAATAAACAATTTTTATTAATAATTTTTATTTACTCAATATATAATTTTTATTTTGACCCTTTTTCATTAAAAAAACTATTTTAAAACTTAATTATAAAAATTCTTAAAATTTTAAGATTTTCATTTTTTTTCGTATATCCCACCAAAAACAATATGATTATAACTTCAGTCCACAAGCTATCTGCCAGATTACCGTTGCTGTTTTACGGAAAGGTTAAATTATACAACGCAGACATTATGCGCCAACTGAAAAATGTCATCGGATTCAATGGCAAAGAGGAACACGGACTTACAGTTTGAAGCTTGTTTCGCGAAATCAAATACATAGAGGACACAAGCATGCAAACAGGGCAAGAGAAAAAAGCTACTCCTGCATGCCACCTTAGGCACATGATTTCGGATTTGTAGGAGATGGAAGTCCAACCACTGCTAACTGTGTCCAGAAGTGGATACCTCGGCTCTGCAGAGAGGGCAAGCCTATAGCCACAGCAAATGTCACAATTAGTCATTGTGTGTGTGTGTGTGTACACGAGCATGTGAAAAGAGAGAGAGAGAGAGAGAGAGAGAGATATCTCCTCCAGGGGGTTAACATGGGAACTACACTTCAATAAAGTGGAAGATATAACAATCTCAGATGGCACAAGGTCACATGACTCTAACGTGCGGAGCAAGTTACTTTGCTCGCCGGGCATTTATAATATACACTGTTTCTCGAGTACCCTTAACAGAGGCTAACCATGCTTTCAGCACGTCCCATTGACCAACTACCTACTGAAACCCACCTTGTAAGGTGCCAGAAGAAAAAGACGTTTGCAGCTAATGAACATTGATTGAGTGGGGATATTTCTTGACTGTCTAGTTGTTTGTTAGCACCAAAGAGAGGAGATCCAAGAAGCCTAGTCCAATGACGATGAAAAGCGAGTAGCCAATAGGGATCCAGCTTTCAACATACTATTTCAGACGAAAAACAAGACCAGATGATAGAAACCATATCCCTGTGGAAGGAGTGAGACCCATATCTGGGACCTTTTTCAAGTGCAGTTCTATTCATATGCATAAATCTTCATGATCTTGGTTGTCTTCATTAAGCTTATTTTGCTGGAATAAGGGCTAAAAAGAAATGGAGAATCTACCAAAGAAGAGGTGAATAAATGAAAAAGCATCAGCAGCAGGTAAGTGCTGATCTCCACAGTAACTGGCTTCAATGTAAGGAGAAATACCAGAAATGACGTGTAACGGCCATTAATGAAACGTAACTGTTGATTTTCCATTACCTCTCTGTCTACCAAATTCAGTGTAACAGATTAGACTATGGATGTGACTATGCAACAGCCATTTAAAAATGGCAGGCAGTTAATTTCATCCCCAACAGACTCCTTGAAATCCAGAGTAGCTGTAGCTATGTGTCAGAGTTAATATATCATTCATATTTTCAAAGTCACCTAATAGTTTAGGCTTTTCAATTAAATGATTTATTGATATGACATCAGAGTCTTTATGACAGTTACACTACCCTCATTCTTCTTTTAATTGCGTATTTCTACAGTTAAGGAGGCATTTGTTTAGTTCATGATTCCAGTCCAATGGACTTGCATGTGAGGAGACATGTTAGAATTAATATGTAATCTATATTTGAACCTCACTCAACAACTTTCCATTTATTGGTTATTCAACCCAAAAGCTTAAGTTATTAAGACCCAAGAACGGATCACATGGTAAACTTTTTTTTCTTTTGGTTACTTGTGTGTGATTGGGACTCAAACTCAAGACCTTTAGCATTGGAAACAACTCCAATTTCAGAAAAAGGATAAATCATTTTGTAAAATCAGGTGCTAACAACAGCCTAATATAGTAGTTATCTTAGAAGGATTACATACACATGTAACTAGCTCCAAAAAAAAAAAAAAAAAAATCAATACATGAGAATTCAGCATGACACATCATGGATTATATCAAATTGTGCAAGTATGCATGTTGGGGGGGGGGGGTTGTGTTTGTGTGTGTGAGAGAGAGAGAGAGAGAATGAAAGAGAGACAGCCCTTGTGATTTTCTTTGTGGGCATCCCCGAGCAAGGGGTTTGGAGAAAATCAAGGAAGAATACCTTGCTTATTTTCAGCCAATTATTTATGCAATCTGAATGGTAGGTATGTTTGCAAGAAAGAATTGTCAGGGTCTCACCATCCTCATAATCCTCACAACATATGACGCAACTGAAAAAATATAATAAAAAGATACAAATTTACTTGCAATGCAAATAAAGTTGACAGAAAATTAGTGAAGTTGCACTTACGAATCATTGCTTCCATTCTGATTGTTTCCTAACTCATATTTTATTGAAGGCAAAGAGGAAATAGTATCAGCTGAAAGTCCTCTGCTCTCAGTTCTGATGTCATCACCTAATGCAAGCAACTCCTAAAATTTTTGACATAGAAAATGAGAGGTAAAGCAAAATAGAAACATCAGCAGAAGCACACAATAAAAGCCGACCCTACCTCACTAGAAAGCTCACCTGGATCAACATCTTCCCATGTATCCTTCAGGTCAAGGAGCAAATAGAATCAATTGATAGCAAACAAATTTGTGTAGAACAGAAAATTTTGACTGACTCCAAATTGTAGATCAATTCACAGTGCATTAGACTACTGAAAACAGAACAATATTCAAACCCTGACAAATGGTGGAATGTATTTGGTAGTTCTAAAACCAAAGCAATGCTTCCATGCAGCCATTATAGGGAAATGATATCAACTTGATAGATCAGAAAGCAAATTAACTAGTATGAAAAGAAACTAAGATGTGTCACCTACTATTGACCAGCAAAGCCAGTGTATTTGGATAGTGAAACAAACTAGACTTTTGGTGGGAGACTTTTGGTCAAAATAGGACACATATCTGTTTGTCTTCCAGAACTCGCCAAGTGTGGGAGACTTTTGGTCAAAAGAAAAATGCCCTTGGCAGATTGTGAGGTTATCTATGAATGGACTGTTTTAATTATGTCATATGGCCTTGCATTGGTCTCTTATTATTAAGGGGCTTGTTGATTACAATAAGGTTTGTCAATTAAGTCTAGTTCTGTTTGGTTTAGTTTTGGACCTCTTATCCAAGATTATTTTGTTCCTGAATGGATAAGTCTTGATCACAAGTCAATCATATGTTAATGAGCTTTGACAAAAAAAAAAAAAAAAAGAGTTTTACCATGTGAGTAGAATTATAAGAATTTGAATAATTCTTAGCGAATTGTAGGTAGTTGGTGTGTGATAGTTCTTGCTTTTCTCTTCTTTTTATTCTTGCCTTTATTATTCTTCATAAATGGATTATTATTCACAGCTTAAACAGCCTACAACTTCTCCAAATCAATCCCCACTCAAGCTTAAACTCTAGTTATTTCACAAGAAACCCTAACATTCTGAGTTTTTATCTATTCCAAACCTGCAACCAACCCACAAATAGACTCTAAATCTATCCTAAATCAGATGTCTTCAGAACAACCAGTTAGCCACCCATCAAAATATAATGTCACCTGATCTGCTAGCCGAATCTGTATCACAACATTTTTGTAATAGTAAAGCAGGATTTTAACCTTCAATTCATCCTACAGTAGGCTGAAAATTAGCAAAAACAGAAAGAACATTGCATTAAAATAGGCTGAAAGTTAGGGAAATAGACTAGCAATAAATGGCCCTCTTTCCTTTGCTTTTCCTATTTATTATGCAATCAGTAGCAGAGAGCCTTACAGAGTGATAAATGGGGTTTCATTGATGAAATAAGACAGGTATACTGATATGACATCTTGGCCATATCTTCAGTCAGATGTCCTCCCCTTTCTTGCCTTTCATCATACTTAACACTCTCATTAATCACTTTGTTAAGAGATGC
The DNA here is from genome assembly GCA_037832345.1 of Rhizophora mangle. Lineage (NCBI taxonomy): Eukaryota > Viridiplantae > Streptophyta > Magnoliopsida > Malpighiales > Rhizophoraceae > Rhizophora > Rhizophora mangle. The sequence goes on along the minus strand of JBAPLJ010002025.1, from coordinate 3,134,559 downwards.
TCAAATTAAAAGATTTCTACATATAAATAAGTGTATCTTACAACTACGCTCTTGTTTCATTAACTGATATTAAAAATCTCCGTTATTCCTAATTCTTAAGGCCACATGTTTATTAATTGTCATCCTCCCAAGGAGGCAAACCCAAGTATTCAGGCAACATGTCTCCATGGTTTTCATACTGCTCCATATAAAAAGGCACAAGTTGGACGGACTAAAACAAGAGAAAGGGAAAAAAAAGAGAAATACATTTAGAGCCGCGCAAGTTCAGACCTGAGAGTTGCCACCATGATCCTCAGTGTGCTCAGCTTGTCCTATAGAGACATAATATTACTAGAAGCTTAGATGATTTCATAAGAAACATGCAATTTTACTAAGAGTTACATACAGTATACCTAAATACTTACTATCATGAATTCCAAACGGGGCCCACAATCTGGCAGCCGTTTCTCTATCTTCAGCATCTTGTAAAGCTCTAGCATAAGCCTCATCGCTTGAAAATTCAGCACCATCAAATTCTGCATGAGCATGCGCATCAAATGCATCTGTATTGTCATCTGCAACACTCTCATCATATTGACGTTCAGCGTTTCCATTACCTTCATGTATGTCATCAGGTTGATCATCAAAGTCATCATCCTCGTCATTGTCGTCGTCCGAATGCAAATACCTTTCCCACCATCTCCAATACTAGTTACCCGCATCGTTCATTCTTGGAATCAGGTATGGTCTTGCCTGCTCCACAACAAAGCCCACAATCAAGAAACTTGCAAGAGCAACATGAAGCCAGAGGACATAAATTAAGTGAACCTATAGTGGATTATTGATTTTCTAGGGGGAGGGGGAGGAGTTGGCTTTAGTATTCTAACGAAGATATCACATGCTTTTTTCTCAATAGGGTCTCACAAATAAAGCCAAAGGGGGACTTGTATTTGTATCATCCGCAGTACACACCACCACCAGTCAGATGAAGCCACGCGTTTGTTGTTTCATTCCTATGGTTCAAGCTCGACTGAAATGGATTAACATAATCATCCGATGGAAGCAAAAAAAACGAGACCAAATTGAAATAGATGCGCAAAATTTGTCCATTCATTTCCCTCATCTAACTAAAAATCAAATGGCAAAATTCATAAAATCAGCCAATTGGGATTGAAAAAGGTAATAAACACAGAAACAGAAATAGAAAAAGAGAACTCGTTCTTGTAGGGCGAAAAAGCGAGTGACGAAAGCGTCGACCTGAGCGAGGGTAGGGAACGGAAACACACAAGCACTATTTTCACTTCCACTTTCTCCTCCTCCTCCGTCGTCGTCGACGTCGTCTTCGTCGTCGTCGTCGTCACTCAAATTAGAGTTCCCTTGTCTCTTGTCTTCGTCTTCTTCTTCCTTTTCTTCCTCTTCTGCTACTAATTGTCGATGCTCGTTATCGCTATTGTTATTGAGCTTGTTACTGTGCATTCCCCCTCCTAAACCTGATTTCCCATTGCTCTCCACTTTACTTTATTAGATTTTTCACTAGATTAAAAAGAACTCGCTCTCTCCTCCTTCCTCCTTCATTTTATTATTATTATTATTATTATTATTAAGCTTCGTACATTCATGAATAATTTCAGAACTGCTGACCAAAGAGAGAGGTGCGGAGAGAGAGAGAGAGAGAGACAACAGACGAACGCAGAGGCATGCCTTTTCAACGACAGCGTGTGAACTGGATTTTTTTCTTTTTTTTTTAATAAATGCTTTGAATTTGATTTTTATTATAATATTATCATAATATTATTAAGGAAAAAGACTAATGCACCGAGAGAAACAGAAAATTTTGACATAGTTGCCGTCTGAAGATTTAAATTTTTCTCAAAAATAACTCAATGTATAGCACGTTTAATTTGAATATACGACAAAATGCTTCAAATCTATGACAGATTGTTAAAAATCTTAATGACAGATTGCACGTTTAAAATGGTTGCATTTCATATTCGAATCATTCGTGTTACATGTTCTGTGATTTTATGCCAGGACTTAAGTTTTCAGAAGAAAAAAAAAAAATATATAATGTTTTAATATACACAATTTCACTTATTTTGATAATATATAATTATAATATATATATACATATAATTAAAATTTAAAAAAAATTAAATTATTTTTTTTACCACTAATTTATTTTTAATTTATATATTTATATTATTACATATTTTTTATTAATTTATAAATAAAAAATAATTTTTATCTTTTTAAAAAGTAAAAAAAAATAATTTAATTTTTTAATTTTTTTCTTTTTTTTATAAAAATATATATCATTTAATATTTTTATATGTAAATATTTACCTAATTATATGTCATCACTTAGGTAAATATTTCTATCAATCAAAAAAATTGAATATATAATTTTTATTCTCTATATACTCTTTAAAGAAATATTAATTTAATTTTTAATATCTTACAAAAATAAATCTATCAAAAAAGTCATAAATTTTATCATTAGTATAAACTTATTACCCATATATATATATATATATATATATATATATCTATCTATCTATCTATCATAATAAATTATACTATTAGTCTTATATCAATTGATTAATATTTATTAATATATATAATTATTTTTTTTTTTTTTTTTTTAAAAAAAATATTGTAACTCTTTAATTTTATAATTTTAATATTTTTTCAACTTTTTATTGTAATATTTTAATTATATTTAATTATTTAGAAATATTTTAATAATTTTTTAATTTAATTTTAATATTTTAATAATATTCATATAAAATTAAAATAAGTAATTTATTTATTAAATAACTCGAAACATGGATAATAGAAACACATGAGTAACTTTTATCACTAAAATCAAACAAACTTAAATATTATTGATTAGGATATTTATTTTACATTACTATATTATATACATTAAAATTTTATGATGTAATTAGAAAAAGAATTAAATCAAGACTTTTTAATGTCCCAAAAGGAAGAGTTGTAGAAATTAAATGTTTGAATGACCTTTTGTTTATTTGAGATAAAATATATTAAAATATTTATGATAAATTATTAAGTTTTATTATATTAAATTTAAATTTACATGTTAGGCAAACTTTAAATATTTAGTTAGAGGTATTAAAATAAAAAAAAAATTATATTATTATTTTAATATATATTTATATTTGAAATAAAAAAGAAACAATCAAGTAAATTTGAAATTAATTTTTTTATTTTTCAAATTTAATATCATAATTAATTTAAAAATTATTTAAATTTAGATTTGTATTAGAAGGATTAAAAAAAATAAAATTAAATGATAAACTAAATCAAATTAAAGAAAAAAATTAATTTATTTATATTTTTTAAATAAATAAAATTTATTAGTATTAATAGAATTATGAAAATCTTACGAAATAATAAAATAATAATGAAAGCTAAAATTATGAATATTTTTTTCTTTTATATTTTCTAAGAAAACAAAGCATACAAAATAAAAAGAAACCTAAATTGCAAATAATTTTTATTATTTTTTTTTTTTAAATAAAAAGATAAGTCGGGTATAGTTTTTTTTTTAAGAAATAAATTAATATGGGAGATTTTTTTTTATTATTTTCCTCTCATTTTAAGAAAACAAAATAAAAAAAAATTAAGAGTAATTTTACTTGAAAATAATTTTTTTTCCTTATCTTTTTTTCTCTTAAATCATTAAGGGAATTAAATTTTGAACATGTGGAAGAATATTTTTTTTTTCCTTTTTTTTTTGCCATTTATTTCCTTTAATTCATAAATTAAGGAGAAGACAATGTATAAGAAAAATTAATGACTTGATTAAGAAAAGTAATAATTTAAATTGCAAAATATAATTGATAACAAGTTAAAAAATAATTATAATGTAAGCCAAATAAACTTAATTTTATAATGTAAAAAACAAAAAAAAAAAAAAGAGAATTGAATAAATATTGAAATCCTAATTTTATTTAAATATTAAGAAAAATTAAAAATTAACTACTAAGTTTATATTAAATACTAAAACCATAAGAATTTAGTAAGAAAATTATAAAATTAAACAAATATCACTACATAAACAAAATTAATTATGTGACAAAAGGAGAATTGTCAAGTTTTCTCTTGGTTGTAGTGATATATATTACACTAAGTTTTTGCTAATATGTTATGTGAGTTTTAAATATTTAATAAGAAATATTAAAATAATAAAATTCAACTTATATTTCTAATAATAATCAATTAAATTAATTTATTTTCAATCAAGATTTGAAAAAAAAAATATAGTTAAATAAATAAAAATTAATTTGATAATTAAATATGATTGTTATCCTAATTTATTTAGGAGATTTTAATTTTAAACTTGTGTTCGATGGATTGAATGAAATTAAAATTAAATAATTGACTAAAAAGTAATGTAACTTTCATTATTGCATGCTAATTATCACTAAATTCATGATGAAAACTTTAATTAATAATAATATTATAATCAACTATTAGTAATAATATTAATATTAAAATAAAAAAGTTAAATAAAAAAATTATTATGTGAAATTAAGTAATTTGGTTGAGAGAAAGTAAATAAATAATAAAATAAGTCAAGCATATTAGATCATATTATTAAAATTCTAATTTGATGAAAAAAAAAAAGAAAAAACTAAATTTATAATAAAATTCTAATTTTATTAAAATACTAATAAAGGTTATAAACAATTAATAAGTTAATATCACATATTATAAATCATAAAAAATTTCTAAGAAAATCATTAATTTAAGTAAATGTTGTGATGTAGATATTTTTTACTAAAAGAATTAATCATAATAACTAAAAAAAAATTAAATTATATATATTTATTATTTTTTTAAAAAAATAAAAAATAAATTTGAGAGCTATTTTTTTTAGGGAAATAAAAGACTAAATTATGAGTGTTTTTTTTTCTTTTAAAGAAAATAAAGTAAATTTAAAAATATTTTTCCTCCCTAAAAATTAAAAAGATAAATCTATGACTTTTTTTTAAAAACAAATTCTTTTTTATTTTCTTTAATTATAAGTATTTGTATTTTGTGAATTTTAAAGTATATGTGAAAAATTATTAATATAAATTGGGTAAATTATGATATATATATTATTATATTGTAATTGAATAAATTAATAAATTGAATGAATGTTGAGAATTTTAAATTTATTAAAACACTAAAAATGATTATACTAGCTTTTTTTTAATCTTGGTAAATATTAATATAGTATTATTATAACCATGTGATGAATGTGCTTATTATATTTATTGAAATGTAAATTTTTTACTTGTATTTTATTTGAATAAAAAATTTAAATTATGAGCTTTTTCTTTTAAAAAATTGAATTTGAGGATTCCTTTTTCTATTTTAAGGAAATAAAAATAAAAGACTTAAATTATGAATATTTTTTCATTTATAAAAAAAATAAATTGAAAATATTTTTCTCTAAAAGAAGAGAGAAATTATAATTATTCTTTTAATTTTCTTTAATTTTGAGTATTTGTATGACATGAATTTTAGACTAAATAAAAAATTGTTAATAGAAATTGAGTAAATTGTAATATATATTATATCATAATTGAACAACTTGAGTAAATGAGATGAATATTAAAATTATAATTTTTATTAAAATATTAATAAACTTTTTACAAACTAATTATTTAATTAATATATATATTTACATATATTTTTTTGAGTTTCAATAATATATATTTACATTAATATTATATTTACATAATATGAAAATTTATCATATATATATAAGAAATTTATTTTTGTTTGAGATTTATTTATTTAAAAAAATAAAAATAAAACTTAAATTAAGATTATTTTTTCTTTTAAAAAATGAAAAAAAAAATTAAAATATATATTTTTTTTTTTCTAAAAAAAAAAATTAAATTGTAAGTGTTTTTTTCTTTTTAAGGAAAGTAGATAAATTTATAAATATATATTTTCCTCTTTACAAAATTAAAAAGAGGAATTCAATATTATTTTTTATTATTTTTGAAATTATTTTTCTTTATTTTATTTTTCTTAATTATAAATATTTGTATTATAAAAATTTTTATATACGTGAAAATTATTAATATGAATTAAATAACATTTTAAAATATATTAGATTATAATTGAATATATTAAATAAATTAGATGTACATTAAAAATTTAATGTTATTGAAATATTAAAAAAATTAATAAACTAATTATTAAATTCAAATATTACAAAATGTAAATATTTATTAAAAAAATTAAAAACTAAATCAACTACTTAGATATTTTTTAAAATAAGTAACTATTGCCACATAAACATTTTATTAATAATCTATCAATTTTAGTAATATTAATTACTAAAATTAGATTTATATAATGTATAAATTTATTATATTTAATGAAAAATATATTTTTATTTGTGTTTTATTTTAAAAATAAAAAATAAAAAGAGTATGTTTTTTTTTCTTTTTTAAGAAAATTGAAAGGAAAAAAAATAAATTTAATTTATAACTTTTTTTTTCTATATATATATATATATATTAATAATAAAGAATTTTAAATTATTTTTTTTTTTTTTTTTTAATTATCTGTATTTTTTATTACACAAATTATATATATATATAAAAATAATATAAATATAAATTAAGTAAATTATAATATATATTAAATTATAAATTAATAAATTAAATTTATGTCAAAATTTTAATTTTATTAAAACATTGAAAAAGACTATAAAATAATATAAATTATTTTAAGAGTAACATTATTATTTTCAAAAGAAAAATTAAAATGAATTTGAGAATATTTTTTTTAAGAAAATCAAAAGAGAAAAAAAAAAACTTAAATTATACTTTCTTTTGAATGAAAAGAGAAATATACTTTGTAAATATATAATATTTTTTTTATTAAATAATATAGGTGAATAATATAACAAACAAAATGACTAATTGATTGGTTGTTAGGGCTTAACTCTACCATGGCAAATATCAATTCACATATTGTTTTTGCGTTTGTATTTGTAATTCGGTGGGAAATTTCAGTTTCACGATTGTGGAGTGGAAGTGGAACTGACATATGTCACGACCCATCCTCGCTGCCCGGCCCCAAGCAATTAGCCAAGCCAATCTAAGGTTTTTGGTATCGAGAAATTTCACCAAAGTGGAAGTTGTAGTATAAATTATTTACGAAATCAGAGAACAGCTCATGTAGTCGATTCCCTCGTTTGCTTGCGTTCTGCTTTGTTCTGTTGGACGATAACATTGTAGATTTTTAACGTAATGCGCTGTTTACGTGCAGCAAATGCCATTACAGCGCAAACCTTAACCGACCTTCTTGATAAATGCAAGTCAACGATAAAACTGAAGCAGATCCTTGCTCTTTTATTCACTTTAGGCCTCTCCCGAGATGACCCTTTTGTGTCCACCTTTCTGTCTTTCTCTGCATCATCATCGGGTTCGGGCAACATTGATTGCGCTTACCAGCTTTTGTTGGGGCTCTCGAACCCAACCACATTCGATTGGAACACGGTGGTAAGAGGATACTCGAGTAGCAGGAAGAACCCAAATAGATCAGTTTCAGTTTTTGTCCAAATGCTGCGACTTGGGGTCCCGCCGGATCATCTAACGTACCCTTTTCTTCTCAAGGCCTCCGCGCGCCTTCTCAATCCTCTGCTCGGCATGTCCATCCATGCTTTCGTCACGAAAACTGGGTTTGAGTCTGACAGGTTTGTTTCGAATTCTTTGATTCATGTGTATGGTTCTTGCGGTGATGTTATTTATGCACGAAAGGCGTTTGATGGAATACCTGTTAAGAACTTGGTTTCTTGGAATTCCATGGTGGATGGCTACTCGAAATGCAGTAAAATGGACTTGGCACGCGAATTGTTTGGCACGATGCCTGAAAGGGATGTTGTTTCCTGGAGTTCTTTGATTGATGGGTATGTTAAGTGCGGAGACTATGGAAATGCTATGGCTGTTTTTGAAGAAATGCAGTTTTCGGGTGCCAAGGCCAACGATGTAACTGTGGTGAGTGTATTGTGCGCATGTGCTCATCTGGGTGCACTTGAAAAAGGCAGGAAAATGCATCATTACTTGATTGATAATGGACTGCCATTGACTTTGAATTTGCGGACTTCTCTTGTAGATATGTATGCCAAATGTGGGGCTATAGAGGAGGCATTCAGTGTGTTTCGTGGGGTTCCTGTGAGGCAGACTGATGTATTGATTTGGAATGCCATGATTGGAGGGCTTGCTACTCATGGTTTGGTTAATGAGACGCTTAATTTGTTTACAGAAATGCAAATAGCAGGGGTTAAGCCTGATGAGATCTCATACTTGTGCTTGTTGAGCGCTTGTTCTCATGCTGGACTGACTGGGGAAGCCTGGCATTTCTTTGAGTGTCTTGAAAAGCATGGCTTGACCCCAAAGTGTGAGCACTATGCTTGTATGGTGGATGTTATGGCTCGTGCCGGTCAAGTGGCAGAGGCATTTCAATTCCTTTGTGAAATGCCTGTCAAGCCAACAGCCCCAATGCTTGGTGCTTTACTTAGTGGATGTATGAACCATGGAAATTTAGACCTTGCTGAAATTGTAGGTAGGAAGCTTGTAGAGCTAGAACCAGACCATGATGGTAGGTATGTAGGCTTATCAAATGTTTATGCTGTTTCTAGATGCTGGGACGAAGCAAGAAACATGAGAAAAGGAATGGAGAAGAGAGGAGTGAAGAAGTCTCCTGGGTATAGTTTTGTGGAGGTGTCAGGAATCTTTCATAGATTCATTGCACAGGACATGTCTCATCCTACTTCAAAAAAAATTTATCTGATGCTACACTATATCGACGGCCAGATGAGATTTGATGCTCAACAAGCAAATCAAGAGTTTTGTGTATATGGTACGAAAGGGACATTCGTAACGTAAGTGCTCTTGTTACCCGGATTCAAAATGTTTTAGAACCTGAAAGTTTTGTCTTATAAATAGGTCTTTGCCATATGTAAGGGGGCAGAGAGAATTGGAGAGTTTTGACATGAAAATTTTTTTAAAGCCCTCTAGTCTTCAAAATGTATCAACAAAGTTTTTATAAGTTTTCTCCTTTGTATTTTTTAACTTTTATTACTAAAATTTTTAAAGATTTTTATAATGGCATCTTCCTTTAGTAGTTCTGTTCCATCTGCATTTTCTTTACCTCAACAGTTTCAAATGGACGATATTAAACATTTACCCCCAAGAATTACAATTACAAGATATTAAATATATATATCATCAGCATTCAGCATTGTAATGATCTATTGTTAATGGTATCAGAACATAAATGACAAAAAGGAAATAGATGTAGATATTTAGTTAAACTTCTCTTTAACACAGTAATTGAACAAAATGACTACTTAATGATTTTTCAGTAACATGACATAATCTTTTGATGGAAAGATAAAAAGAAGTTGTTAATATGCATCAACAAAAAAAAAAAAAAAAAAAAAAAATGATTAAACAGTGAAAGAAAAAAAAAAAAAACTTAGAAATATAAAGTATCTACTTAATTCTTATTTACAAATTAGAGATAAGGCATATATACGACAGATTAAACACAATATTAATTAGTTAAAGCAACAAATTACAATTTATGTTAAATCATTAATAAGCCCATAAATCCTTACAATAAATGGTTTCTTCAACTTTGAATCAAGTCAAGGAACTCAGATGTAGTAAACTATAATCCATAAACGCTATAAATAGTAAAAATGGAATAAGCTTTGCAAAATTTAAATCTAACTAATGGATCTCAGAGGAATATTTATAAAAGAAGAACTTTTGATAATTTGTTTAAGGAAAACTTTTCATTTTATTTATAAGTAAAATATGTTTAGAGTTTCTTCTTTTGACTCTTCTTGTCTTTGCTTTAACCAATTAATGTTATGTTCAACCCATCATATATATATAACTTATCTTTAACATCTAGATAAGAGTTAGGTAAGATTCTATGTTTCTATGTCTTTTCTTCTCAATGTTGAAACATTCTCTCTCTCTTTCTTTATGCATATTAACAACTTCTCTAGCTCTCTCTTTCCATGGAAGGATATCGTCATATTCCTGAATAATCATTAAATAGTCGTTTTGTTCATTTACTATGTTAAAAAGAAGTTTATTTATATATGTACACATGTTTCTTCCTTGTCGTTTAGGCTTTGATACCATAAACAGTCAATTACTAAGATGCTGATGATATGTATAATGCAAATGATAATGATATAAATATTTTAATATCTTGTAACTGTAATCCTTGAGGTACATGTTTAATATTTTCCCCTTTGAAACTCCTGAGGCAAAGAAGATGCAGATGAAAGAAAAGTAGAGGAACAAAAGAAGTAGAAGAGGAAGGTGCTATTATAAAAACCTTTAAAATTTTATTAATAAAAGCTTATAAATAAAATGGAAAAAAACATTATTATTAAGTTAAGGGCAAAAACTTTTGAATAATGATATTCCACACAAGTTGTCAACCATTGGTTGTAATTGTCAGCCATTAGTTGTAAAGTTGCTTAGCCATATTAGGTATTAGGTTATAATCTGGGTCGTCACTATTAAAGCTTGAGCCAGTCTAATTATTATTGTCACCATCAGATATTCATAATAACTGTAATTGCTGCTAAGTAATCTAAAGAGAAGCTTGCATTTTGATTTCTTTCTATTAATAATGCAAATCCTTCTTGGCCTAGATATGGAAAGATTTGAAGGTCTAGTCCAAAATTAACCTACCAATCATGAAACCAGCATAGAAAATTCGTAGGTCAATTGTAGTTATAATGTTAAAACATGAATAATTTCAATTTCGTAGGTATAATACCTTAGTGCTTGTTGCAATACAGTCTTGATAGTTGGGTATGAAATCTTGAGAAAATTTTTTGAAATGAAAAGTTGGACTAGAATTTTCTAGAGCATAAACCATTTTGCTCCATTTTTTTTAAGATCAGGACTTTCAATATTTTTAATTTGGAGAAAGCTATTAAAGTAGAATCTTGCTTATCCTTTGTATGAATAATATTAGTTAATTTTGTGTCTATGAATATAAACTCATAAAAACAACAATTTTCTTTTTATTATATGGCGAAAGATGGGAATTAGGGAGAAATGCTCGGGGAATGATATTTTCAAAGTTAGGTGGTTAGTGTTCTGGTTCTAATAGACAAACAAGTATTGATATAAGTTTAACAACATATTTTGTTAAAGTTGTATGGCTTTGTTTAGTAGGAGAGAGGTTTAAGAGAAAAGAGTCTTGAGGATCTAATAGGAGATATGCAAAAAATTGGTTTTAAATCTTTACAAAATTTTACAATTGAGTTTTAACATTTTTTATTTTAATTTGAGTCATATACCTTTTAAATTCCTTCCAAATTAGTTTTTTTTTTTTTTATGAAAAGTAGTAAAATCATTAATGATTTTTATTTGTTTAATATATAATTTTTTTTTAATAATTTTGATTACTTCCCCATTTAAAAAAGGCTAATTTGAAATAAATTTTAAAAGAATAAAACTTAAATAAAAATATAAAAAATTTTAAAACCTAATTAAAAAAGTTCATAAAGGTTTAGAACTAATTTTTTGTATGTCTCAAATCTAGTAGTAATTGTTGATAGGATTGAAATAATTTGCAAAGCTTCTTAATAATTTTTTTTGGGTAGGAGTAACAAGACTTTGTGCTAATTGGGCCAAAACAATGACTCTATTGGTGGGAGAGAAAGAATATTTTAATAATTTATTTGTAACTAATGTGGAGGAATTCTTTTATCACCTTTTCACCACTTATTTTACTACTTCTTTAAAAACTCTCTAGAGAAAAAGATCAAGTAACATATTAGAATCATTTTTAATAAACTTAATTTGAACATCAAAGTTTGAAAATAAGACTTACTATTGATCAAAAGTTTATTTATAAACCAAATTTTTAATATCCTTTTCAAAATAAACTTACTGAGTTGACAATTAATACAAAGTAAAAAACTTTTGTTAAAATTGTTATCTTGAAATGTCATTATGCATAAAAAAAATACTCAAAACTATTTTTTTAACTATTGAATAATTATTTTGTGTTTTTTGTCAAATTTTTGAATGATATCTTACTATAAATTTTTTATTTTTAATCTTTTGTTTTAATATTCCACCATAACCTAAAATAGATGCATTTGTTTTAAATATTAGGAAAGTTTTAGGATTTGGAATTCCTAAACATGGTAAAGATCTATCTAATGATTTTATCTTTAAAATAACTTATGCCTTTTCTTTTATATATTTAGGGAGATTTTTTCTAAGACTTTTATATAAAGTTAATTATATAGTTTTAAAATTAGAATAAAAATAGAAATATAATTAAGACATCTTATTAATCTTGGTAATTTTTTATATTTAATTTCATTAGAAAACTTTTTAGCAAATTTCATGGATCTTCTTATGCTATTAATAATACTTTGATGAATATTATACCCTAAAATTCTAATTTTAACTTGACATAATTTCATTTTTTATGCAAAAACAATTAAGTCATTTGTTTTAACAATATTAATAAATTTTCTAAGATGATCAAAAGTGTTTTATTATAAATTTTAAAAATACTAATTTATTATCTATATAAATTACTATGAATTTTGTATAGGATTAAATATATCATATATAACATTTTGAAACTCATATGATATATTTTTAAGATCAAATGAGATAACATTTCATTCATAATATCCAAAAAAATGCTATAAAAATACTTTGCATTTATTCCCTTGATCAATTTATATTTGTTAAAATTTGAATTTTATATCAAATTGAGAAAAATATAATTAATTCTGTTAGTCTTTTGTTTAAATTCTTTTATTAAGTATAATATATCTTATCCATTTTAAAATTTTATTTAAAGATTGTAATTTATCACTAATCTTAGTGATCCTATTTTTGTTTTTACTTAATTATTTACATAGAAAGCAAAACAAGACCAAGGTAATTTACTTAATTTAATTATCTCTTTTTCTAATAGTTCATTTATTTCCTTTTTATGATATTCTAATAATTTCTTATTCATTTGTATTGGTTTTGCTATCACAAGAATATTTCTTTTATCAAAATCTTTTATATACGGTAATTTTACAATGTGTTTCTTTTTATTACAAAATGTAGTAGTGATGTTAGCATAAACTTTGCTTTCAAATTGTTTAACAAAGTTTTGAATAATTTTTTTGATTTGCTTCCTTTTGTAAATCATTTTCTATTCTTTTATAATTTATTCCTTGATTAAATAATCTAAATGGTTCTCTTTCTCTATTGACTTTAATTGTTTGAATATAAAATTATCTTTTAATAAGCTAACTTAAAAAATTTTTAGGTTTAGATATAAAATAAAAAAAAAAAAAATCTTTGTTAGCAATAGTTGTAACAATACCTTGTGAATTAACATTAAAGGAATAAATTTGTGTAAGAAAAAGAGTTCCTAAAATTAAGACTTAGCTAGATCTTTGACTAAAATAAATGTATTTTAAAAATATATTCTCTTTAAAGATATGAATGTTTGATAATTTATAATTAATTTTTAACTTTTCATCATTTGTTCTTCTTAAAATTTGATTAGTTTTCTCATTATATTTTGTAGGTATAATTTCTTCCTAGATACATTTATTAGCAACATTTAAATCAACCAATGCCATTAGAGTCATTTGATGTTGAACATTGATGACTAAGTTTACCTTTGTATACCATTTAAAAAATTCTATTTGAGAGACCCTTGTATTAAAATTTTGTATTATTTATTTTTTTTATTATCATTACTATCAATTCTTTGTTTAATGAAGTTTGTTTCATTTTTAATGATTCTATTTACAATTTTTGATTTTTAACTTCTTGTTGTAAATCACTTAATGTAACTTTATTTGTATCAAAAGAAAATTGTGCACATATATTTTCCAATGAGTATGGTTACTTTGGATTAACAAAAGACTTTTTAGAAATTAATTCTTTTAATTTTATTAAATAATCTCTTTTTATTTCTAGATCATTTGTTTTACTTATTATGTTGATTAAAAATTTTTTTATCTTTTGTAATAACATTAATATCATTGCTATTAGAGTAGTTGGTTGATTTTTCTTGAATTTCAAATATTTCATCACTAAATTCATCCATTTATTCTTCATCTATGTCTGATATATCTTCAATTGAATTAAGAATTTTATTTTTAATTTTCCTTATATTTTTAAGACCTAAATCTTTTTTTTAGTTTGTAGTAACTTTTATAATGTCCTACTTGTCCATATTTATAACAAACTATTTGCTTTTGGTTAATTTAAGCCTTTCTTTTCCTTTGATTAGATTTATAAGGTTTATTGATGTTATAAAAGTTTTAGAAAGTGTATTCTTAGGATTACACTTTTTCTTCCTAATCTTTCTAATTTTTTTTTTCTTTCCTTTTATCTTTGAAGGTGATAATACTTTTTTATAACCATATTGAAAACAAAATTATTGTAGTTTTTGTATTTGTTTATAATGCATTTTTTATTCTTTCCTTTAATTTTAAATTACCATATAGTTATAAACCCTCATTATTAATTTGGGTAATCATATCTCTATGTGCTAAAAAATCATAGGGTCTATTTCCATTAGATATGTTTCCAATCATAATTCGCACTTTTTCTACAAATAATTTTGATAATCCAATAATAAATTTTTCTTTCAAAAAAAAAAAAAGAAAAAAATTACAATATGATCTAACTAAAACTTTAGTTAAGAACATATCTTTATATCATCTAAAATTTTGCATAATAAGACAATTTAAGTTTAAATTTTTTTTAGAAAATTTTTATTGGAATTAAATTAGATCTCCAATAAATTATTTTGCAAAGTGTAAAGAGTAATGTATTAACAACATCCTTATGTAATTCTATTTTTATTTGTACATTAGATATTCTCTTTATTGGTATGCTGCTTGTGACTTATTTAGTTGCATTTAATATCCCTCTTCTATCAATATCAAATAAATGATGATCCCACTAACCTTTTATTATACCAAAAAATCTAGTGATTAAATTATTTGTTATTATTTTACTTGAATTTCCCCTAACCTAATAAGCTATTGTTGTCATTGTCATTTCTTATAAAATATCATTAATATTAAGTTTACTTTGGCTATCAATATTCCATTTATAAATACTAATTTCATTAAAATTTTTAGATATTAGATAAGACCTTTCTTCTGTTTGTACATATGGAAATGTTGGTTTATTATAATGATGCCTTATTTTTTGTTTATCATATTTTTTGTTATTGTTATAAATCTAATTTATAGTTAAATCATTTTGAAATTGTTCTTGCAAATTTTTGGTCATGTTTAAAATCTTCTCCTTTTGTTAATACATGTAGCTCTTTAGCTCTTATCTTATTATGAGTCTTGATTTCTATTGATTCTAATTTTTTAGTTATTTTTCTAAAAGGACTTCTTACTTTTCTTTTGTTCCTAATTTTATTATGTTTTTTTACAAACATTGTAATGATGCGAATAAAAGTTTAGATATAACTATGAGCTTTTCTTTAGAAGTCTATGGAAAGTTATTTTCTATTATTTGAATTTGTTGTTTTATAGTATGTAACATTCTATTTCTGTAATTATTTTAATTTTGTATATTTTTAATATCATTGTGTAATAATAGTTGAATTTTAATCTACTTATAATATTTTAAAATAAGAAGTAGTCATAATTTTATAAACATATATAAATTTGTACTCTTTCCATAGGTGGATGTAAAAAGATTATGATTTTATTTCTAAAAATCTATAAAATTTGTGTTTAAGATTCAATTATATTAATAATATATATATATATATATATATATATATATATATATATATATATATATATATAATATAAAATAAACTAGTCAAAGAAATAAATGTGTTCTTAAATTGTTAAGATCTTCATCATATTTTTCTTAAATAACTGTCATTTTTTTTTGAATAATTAGCAAGTAACCTTAACTATCAATAAGTCTTTATTTAAAATAAAATTATCACTTATAATTATATTTAATTGGCTAAAAAATTGCATTTCATTATATATAGGTGAAAGTGAAGGTGACTTATTCTAGTTAGATTTTATTCAATAGTATTTACTATTTCATAATAAGATTGAAGAATATTCTTATTAACATCTACTCCTAAGAATATTAACTTCTATCCTAAATGAATATTATTCATAGAACTTCTTGATTCATAAATATTAATTTATTAATGTCCTTTAGGAGGAAATGTTATTCTATAGTACCCTTATTATCTTAAATAATTTATGTAGGTTTTGTTCTAGGAATACTTTGCTTAGATAGTTTAATATTAGATAAAGTCCATTTCTTTTGAAAAGTAAATTATGACTAATTTAATAACTTATGAGTTTCTACAAAAGATTTATTAGAGTTAATTTCCATTACAAGAATTTGACCTTTTGACATTTTTTGTAAAAGTATTTAGTTTATGTATTAAGGGTAAAATTTTATAGTGAATTATGTATGTAAAAACTATATTTCTAGATCTAGACAACATATTCTTAGGGATTGATAAATTAAGAGTTAACATTTTTTCTTTATTATGATCATATAAAGATAACAAATAATTGGGATGGTAATTATAATAAGTAAGACCATTTGCAATGTTTGACCAAAAACAAGTAGAGAATTAGTAAAATCCAATAGTCTAGTATCTATAAAACACATTAATATAAGAGTGTCCATGCCTAATTTATGTAAAAGTTTCATTACAACTTGTATTAATTCTAAATGTAAAAATTAATATCTAGTTTTATATTGTTCTAAGGTTTTTCCTTTTGATAGACTTATTTCTTGAACAATAGGATTAACATAATAAGTTTTCTTTACTATGTCTATAGTATAATCACTAAACAAATTATCAAAAGTTATTATTTTATAAATATTCTTAGATTCAATAGGTATATTCCAATTTTGAAAATCTTGTTATATATTTGCTATTTGTAGTGTTTGTTGATTATAGTCTACTACATCAGGTTCTTTGAATTGATAAGGAGCTATAGAAATTATTTCACTTAAAGTTCTAGTTAATCTATACATCATTTACTAGCTTTGTTTAAGGTTTTTCTTTTGGTATTAGGACCACTCTAGCTAACCAATGCTACTAAATATGAAACCTTAAATAATTCAAGTAAACTATATTTGAACTAGCTTAAGCTAAGAGTAAATGGAAATCTAAAACTTCTTATTGTTACCTAATAACCTATTGAAAAGACATATAGGCTTATTAATTATAGAACAATACATGCAATTTCTTCTTTTAACTCTTCTTGTATTTGCTTTAACCAATTAATATTTTGTTTAACCCATTATATATATGACTTATCTTTAGCATCTATATAAGAATTAGGTAGGGATTTTATATTTCTAAGTTTCTTTTCTAAGTATCTAGTCATTCTCCTTTCCTTTATGCATATTAGCAACTTTTTTAGTTGTCTTTTTCCAAGGAAAGATACTATTGTGTTCCTAAATAATCATTGAATAACCATTTTGTTTAGTCAATATGTTGAAAAGGAAGTTTATCTATGTAAGTACACCTATTTCCTCCTTATTATTTAGGCTATGATACCATTAACAATCGATTGGTTAGGGGTGCTGTAATTGATGACCATGAAAGTTGTGGTAGAGGGTTAGGGTTTATCGTAGGTGAAGGAAAAGGTATTTACAACATTGGTAGTTGATTTCACAAGGTTTGTGGTTTTGTTGCTAGAAGTGCTATTTGATGGGATGTGCAAGGTAACTAGTCAAAAAATATAATGGTATGAGTGCTTTGATTTACTACTACTTGTTTGTTTCTAGCTTTTTGAAAAGTAATAAAGTTGTGAAATAAAATGTTTACCTGCTAGTTGTCATATGAGTTTTTTATTTTTTTGCTTTAAATTTAATTAATTTTTGTCCTCCTTTAATAATAAACATTAAAAGGATGGAATAGGTTTTCTTCATTGTTGAAATGGAGTCCAAGTTGCTCCATTTAGAGTTTGTAGATTGTTCATTAAAGTAATATCAAATGATTTAGAATACTACAAAATATTTCACAATCAAGATAAAAGAATAATTTAATAGATAGTATATGAATAATATGACTAATATTGTGTTCATTAAATTTTGTGTAATATATATATATTGGCTTTATATAAATTTGGAAGGCTCAGAAGCTCTTCCAACTAAGCTTTTAAGAACCTAATTGATTATTAAATTAAAAATTTAAAGATTCCAAGTTTAATAGGTTTAATTGATATAATTGAAGTTAAACTAATAAAATTTCTATTTAATATTACATAAATAAAAAAATAAATACACACACACACACACACACACACACACAATTATACATTATGTGCAAAATTTTCATGTCTAAAAGTTAAAATGTAGTGAGATTAATTCTTTAATACCAAAACAAAATATCTAAAAAATGTATCACATTTAAAACAATCAAAACATAAACACTTTATAAAATTTATATATCTCAAAATTTAAATAATAACATAATTATGTTTAAATTTCATCATCATTATTATCCATCTCAACCATAAGCTTATTTTCACTTTCAATAATATTTGTAGCATTGAAGCAATGAATAATATTAAATGAATCTACATTAACTATATTTGAATCAACAAATCCATCACTTTTGTTCCTTTCTTGATTAATAGCATTAGAGTTGGGATATGGATTCTTTTCATGAAGGGCTCTTTTTAATTCTTCATAATTAAGTTCTGGAGGTGATTCCTATTCTTCAATCCAAAATTTTGTCTTGTTAATGCATTCATAATCAATGAGATAATAAGTTTTCTTATTGGAATGAAACCTATAAAAGTGAAAATGAAAACATGAATTAATTAAATATTTTAAATTATAAAAAAGAACTAAACATATTCACATAAATAGTAGTTATCTATTCTTTAACCTTAAATCATAAATATAATAGCTAAAATCATTAAATCTTTGATGCTCTAATCTATTTCTTCTCTTTGTATGAATATGTTCAAACACACTCCAATTCCTTTCATATCTTGAAGAAGAAGAAGTTTGACTAAGGATGTGATGATAATCTTTTGCAAATTGGGAACACTATGCCTAAATAATCTCCATCATTCATCTACATTCAAAAATAGATAATTATTTGAGTATTGTGATATAAAAATGTATTATACAAATGGATGCAAAAATGACAAAACTTACTAGGTTGAAGGGTTTTAGTTGAATTACAAGCAACTTGTCTACCAAAATTTTCTTCATGATCTTAATATATCTTATTTTTTTCATGACAACAATATTATCACTACATATACTTTTAATTTTAAGCAAACTAAAGGGGCCACTCATGATTTTAGCTTTCTTATAAAAGTCTTCCTTATAAACAAAAATAGGGTTAAAGAAATAAGCTTTTACATGTAGGCCTTCCATTAGATGTTATCCCAATACTACTCAATTACACTTATAAAAGGCATATATAATCTTGGCTTTTGCTTGAAGATATGCTTAATTTCTTCTATAGCCTTATAATGCCTTCATAAACATAACCCAAAGAAGGCCTTTTATCTGAATCAACAATGAACAACAACTATATAAGTGGATTAACAAACTTCATAATCATAAAGCAATCATCCCAAAATTTACTATTTAAGATAGTAAGATATATAGCCTTTCCATTTGTACTCTTTGCAAGTTTATGGCTTGTGAAAAAATTAATTGGGATGATGTATGAACGATCATAAACAAATCTTGTAATGGTAGCAACATATGATGTATGATCAACTATATGAGGCATCTTGCTAATATCCTTTAAGATGATGTTTATACAATGAGTAGCATAAGGAGAATAGTATATGTGCTCATACCTTTCATTAAGCAATCTTTTAACTGCTATATAATTAGATACATATTTGTAATAACATGAACAACATTTTGAGGCCCAACCCATTTTACAATTTTTGAAAGCAAATTGCATAAACTTTTGGCATGTTTTATAATATTTAAGGCATTCACAAGTTTAATAAATAAAATTCCAATAGAGTAATAAACTAAGAAATTAATTAAGGTTCTATCTCTTTGATCCCTTCAACCATCAACCATAATTGTGCATCCATTTGTATTCCACTTGGTCCTATAGGCCTTAATAATTGATTGATATTCTTTTTTACAATCCCTCAATAAATTAACATGTATATTATTATAGGAAAGACTTTTATATCTAAGATTAAATGCAAAACTAGCATTTACAGCAAGTTGAAAGCATGATGAATGTAAAGCATTAATTAGAATACAAGCATCAAAAAACCATTTAGCCTAAGTCATGTTAGCCCTTTTCACGACTTCTTTACTAGGCAAGACACTCTTAATACTAGGTTAAGCTACCAAAGTTATCCTTAAAGCAAAATATGTATCAATTCCATGACTAGCTTTTTTTTTTTTTTTTCACTTAACTTACATTAATGTTTTTCCTTTGACACATTTATTTCTAACATTTTGTCTTTTTTCTCCTTTAACTCAATATCATAAGGGTTATCACCAAAGCTATAGTCTCTAACCTCTTTAGCTAGTTTTTTCTCCTTAGATGCCTTTCTAAGAATGTCAAGCATCCTTTCTCAAACATCATATGGAACTTTTTTTGTATAGAACTATTTGTCTTTTGATTCTAGCAAGATGATGTTTCATTGTATGAATTCCCCCACACTTGAAAGTACTATTGTAATAAAGACAAGTATGAATGGATTTAGCTTTACAATTAGACCTAAGTTCAATTCTTTCAAAAAATGTATCCACGCAGGATCATTCCTTTGACGAAGGGATTAAGTATTAGGCATGAAATCCATAGATTGCTTTTCAAATGTTTATGATAGGGTATTGTAGTTTTCCATTACTTGCGTAAAACACCAAA
Source organism: Rhizophora mangle (assembly GCA_037832345.1). Lineage (NCBI taxonomy): Eukaryota > Viridiplantae > Streptophyta > Magnoliopsida > Malpighiales > Rhizophoraceae > Rhizophora > Rhizophora mangle. The sequence continues at coordinate 3,113,640 of JBAPLJ010002025.1, read as the reverse complement.
ATGAATACGAATAAAAAATCAAATAAAACCACCACCAAAATGAATGTGAATACCAATTAATCAAATGTGATTCAATAGGAAGAGTGTCAAAATGAGAGAAGCTAATGAATTAGCTACATTTGTGTGGAGGATAACATACAATAGATCATTTGCTTCTGTGCTCAACATATGATCCTTATGGTTTGGATATAGTTGCTTTTATGTTGGTGATGAGAGACTTTCCAAATGCCATAATCCTTTGCCAAAGAAAATAAAAAGAAGAAAAAAAATATATTTAAATTGCCTAATGCCATAATCCAACAATAATGCATCAATTACAACAAAACCCATAATCAATATTAGTAAAAAAAAGGGGTCTTTTTAGTCAAATATTATTATCAAAAGTGTCATTTTGCTAGAGCTGATTTTCTTTTTGGGTGAGATAACCATTAGAATGTCTAAATGCTAGATGAAAGGCTGATTGCTTGATTGTCGGATGCTGGAGGTCTGTTGGATGCTTAAGTCTTAATGTCACTACTTTTGCTATTGCTAGAAATCTTGATTTTTAAAGGGCCATGAAGAAGTGGATTATTAACAAGAAAATTGCTTTACATATACAATAGCTAGCAATTATATGCTTTATAGAAATACAATAATAATTGCTAGCAATTATGCATTCTAAAATTTTTATTTTCATGATGTCATTTCATTTTCTTGAAATGACATCATTTTAAAGAACAAAATGTTTTTTTAAGGGGGAGGGAACTAGACCATTTCACCTAGGAAAATTGAGTCTGGTTCATCAATTCAATAGATTTTATACTGGTTATTAATTTGGCTAGTTTTAAGGAAAAGTTAGACCAAACCATGAATCAATTATTAATTTTTCCACTTGAGCTAGCCAATTCAATCTGGTTCTTAAAACATTGTTTCCAACTCTATCTACTAGTAATAAAATTACATAAAAATCAAACAAAATGTCACTTTAATGTGGTTATCTAAATATGACAAGCAAAGTGAAATAGAATAGCTTAGACATGTCAATTTAGAGGGAGAAAATATAATGTGTGATGGAATTTATGAATGTGTGAGAGAAGTTAGTGAAATTTAATGATAATAAAGAGCTATCTTCATAATGCTAGAATGATAAGCAACAAGGATAGATTGTAAGTACAATTCCAAAGTTGAAATGTAAAAACTTTTTTTTGGTTTGATAGTAAACAAAAAAATCTTGTGAACAATAGCTTGTTTCAGGTTATTTTAGCATTTGGAATTAATTTGTTAAATAGTTGGTAAGGTGAGTATAGTTTGCAGCAATGCGTTTCTCCTTGAGTTTAGTCACCTTATGGTCATTCGAGTGCTTATTGTTTGGTCTTTATGAAACTTCAAGCCTTGGTAGCAGAGTTGCTTTGGAGAATCACCTAAGGAGTGGAAAGGGTGTGGCTCCCTATGGTGAGTGTACTTCTGAAGTGATAGATGTTTGAGGGCATAAGAGTTAGGCAAAAGGGAAGAAAAGGGCGCAGTAGTGTGTAGTTTGCTACTGTTTGCATGTGTTCTTTTATTAGTTATTTAGTTGTGTCCTTTAAATGTTTGTTTTTGGTTTGTTTGTGACAGGGAACAATTTAGGCAGCTGAAATTCTAAACTAGTAATCCAATTAGTTATATTTCGTAATCTTGATAGAGTTATTTGCAATATTTCAAAATATAAGGAGCAATGTGTAGAAAGGGACTAGTTATTAGTTGACAAATTATTTGAATAGAATTGAAGTTTCATAATTATTTTATACACGCATAAAGCACGTTGACAATATCCATTTTTTTGTGCATGTGTGGGGGTTTGCCAAAAGATTAGTCCCCTTAACTAATTAATGTAATTTAAAAGGTTAAAAAAAATATTCCATTCATTTTTTTTTTTGTTGCAGGAGTAATTGTATTATAGCTGGGAAACACTAGGTGCTGTCCAAGGCTGTGAACATAGTATAATGCAATAGTGACGAAAGGGGATGCAAACTATGAATCAAGTTTGTCAGAAGGCAAAGTTGTGCACATTCAAAACAGGGAGCATCCTTTTCATACAATTAACTTCACATTTTTTTGATTAGGAAGTGTTATAAGGCTAAGAACACTTGGAATGGTAAATGATAATACAATCTACGCGGTGTGAGAAATTATATAATTATTTTTTTTTAAATGAGTTAGGATGGGTATGTTTTCCTTATGTAAATAAATATAATTTCAGGGCAAACTAATATGTTTTGTGCAGCTTCAAATTAGGGAGGCATGGAGGGACTTAAATGACGGGAAGAGGGAAAATTTATGAGAGAAGCAGAAACCTTGAATAGAAGGGAGAATGGTATAGAGGCCTTTGGAATGAGGGTGGTGAGTTCTATCAACTTAAGATTTATCTACAATTGCATGTGTTATGTTAAAAGTTGGTTAGAAAACAATAAAATAATTCCTTAGTAGGAGTTAGGGGTGAGTTTATGATGATTATAATATTAGTATGGTATGAGAATTATCACGTATGTCCAACATTTTGTGTAAGATAATTTAAGTTAATTTATTGGCAATATTGATTTAATATCAATTATGATATATATGTCTATTATCAATGGTGAAAAGCTTAGAGTGAGTGTAGTAAATTGTGTACTATTTGGCAAGGTAGATTATACTGCCAGTTAAAATATGATTATGTCAATACTGCTTTGAAAGTGTAAAGCTCTTTAATCGATTTTGAATTGTCTCCTTAAATACCCAGTAGATATGGTCGTCTACTATGCAGATGATGGTATGCTGCCTATAATGCTGTTTGTGGGTAATTATAGTTATTGTTTGTAGGATATTGTCAAATTATGCCTATTATATGTCAGTTAATGGGTTCCGTGATATATTAAATCTTCTATTGACTTAATACTAGTGAATTATACTATGGGCGGTCTAGTATTCTAGGTGTTGCACACAATAGGTTATATAAATTATTGAAAAGCTTGATGAGAGGTCACCCATCTGCAGGTTGACAGGAGAAATGGGATTTAAGGAATTTTGTGGAGCAAGTTGTGGAAATATGCCTAAAGCTTTATTATACACTTGTTGGATTATTTTGATACGATAAGGTGTGAGTTTTTGGTTGGACACAAGCAATATAGCCTTCCTATTATTACCATTAAGAGTCATCTTATGCTTGACCACTTCAGATATTCCATTGCCTAAGCTTTATAGTTTTATTGTAGATGTATGTGATATAGGAAGATATAGGGTGTGTGCATGCTAAAATGGTTATGTCAGGAGGTTAAGGTGTTCAGATTTGGGTGAAGAACACCAAGGGCGAAGGGTCAGAGACAAAGTGTTAGAGGTTGAATGTTGTTTTTGATGGTAAGCATATATGCTATAGTAGGGTCAATAATTTAATTAGAAATTTGTCATTGTGATGGAAATGAATGACTTGCTATCAAATTCATTTTGTTTTTTTTTTCTTTTTGTTTTGTAGATATTCTACTTTGAGTGATTTCCTTGCATATAGTGAGCAACAATCACTTAATGAGCATCCTCATAGGTTTTGGAATGCTGAAAGGGTGTGAAAGCATGTAAATATGGAGATGGAGTATGTTAATCACAATCTTAAAGAGGTATGGATATATGTTTTCTCATTAGATTCCACCATGCAAGTTGGCATTTGGTTTTTGATAAGCCTTTACTGTACATGAACGGTAGGTTTGTATGTTTTAGTTCATAGTCCACGAGGGAAGTCCGTGTACAAGGTAGCAGTGGAAGAAAGGTATTGTTGATGGTTATGAAGAGTTGAAGGTGTGTTGTGTAACAAGTACTAATAACTTTCTCAAAAAGATAAAATACTATTTCTAAAATGCAACACTCTTGTAACTATCCCTCAAATCATATAGTTTTGAAACCTGAAAATCTAGCACTAGTGTGGTTTGGAGCTAATGTAGCCAAGCATTGTTGCCCTTTAAATTGTACACATATTCTTAGTTAAAAACTTACTGTTTAGTAAAGTTTTTATAACGGGCAATGGTCTTTGACAAATTGAAAAAGAATAAAAGGAAATTTTCATGGGTTCTTCATTAATTTAAGTAGGTTGTCTAGGTTGAAACATTTGAGGTCCGTAGTGCTAGGATTTTGTAAGCCTCGTTGGGTAGACCAATTTGATGGCTGTTGTAGTAATCTAGGCTATTGCCAAGTGTTTATTCTTATTGTTATTTTTGAAATTTATTATTGTATTAAAAGTTGATGCTTTAAATAAATTTGCTTCTAGTTATGCCTTTTTAGCATTGCGTTGTCATGTTAACTTCTAGGGAGTGTGGCAGAAGTCGGTTTCAAGAAGTATATGAAAGCTTTTAGTAAAGAGCTGTGGAGGAAGTTGGCTTTTGAGTGGTGGTGGTACGACCAAGCAGATAAGTAAGCTAGATCACAGTGAAGGAAAGGGGTGTGAGGCGATAGGGTTAAAGGTGCTTGCTTAAGAAGAAGGCTTCTCCTGTAGAGCCAATGCCATAAACAGGGAATAATAACATTTCAATTCTAGTGTAGTGTACTGCAATCGAGTAAATAATTTAGTTATGTAAAATTACCTAGTTTACAGTAATTGTTCTTCATATTAGAACCAGTTTATTCTCGTTCTTCTGAGGATGGTGCAAGAGCTCTTCCTTGGAGCGGGGGGTAGGGGGGGGGGGGGGGGGGGGCAACAAAACAACAATAGAATCCTCTATGATGTAATCATCTTAAGAATTAGTGAGAAGGCTTCTCTAGTAGAGTCTAATGATGATAGGGTAGCACATGATGAATCCACCTAAGTGAATAGTACTTGAGGCCTAAGCTTATATGGGACATTTTTGATTTTGCTTTTAGCATTGATATTCAACTATTCCTAGATTTGTGTACCATTGTTTTTGTCCAGCTTTATCCTGTTTTGTCCAATGCGCACCATGGGCCCAATAGGGTGTTCTCTGACGTAGAAGGCATAACACCATGTGAAAAGGGAATGAACATTGTCACTACGCTAAAGGAAAAAGTGCTCAATCTTCACCTCAAGATGGATAATATTAATGTGAGGCCAAAGACAACATTGAGTGGTGATGGCTTGGACAAATTAGTAGATGCTTTAACTTGTTCTGTTGCATGGCACCATAAGGACAATGAGGTGTCATCAGATTTATATGGCGTTTCAGAGTGTGAGAAGGGCGAAGACCCTATGATGAAGGTTGAGGCACAACTACCAACTTATGAAATAGAGGTGGGTACTTTAAAAGTAAGCCGAAAAGCATCCGAGTATACTGATACTTCTGGGAAGGTTGAAACAAATGACCAACATATGGAATTGCTAGAAATTTCAGGTGTGTTGATTGGAACCACAAACCCCAATGACTTGACCAATTCATCCTTGGCTGATGGGCATAAGTCTCCCTGGGTCAACATAAATATTTAAGTTTCTTATCACGTAATTTGTATTGTGAATAGAGTTAGCTCACCCATGATATTTTGTATATTGCTTGGAAGCATTTGGATGGGGAACTTTCTCATGCTTCTTCATTTGATGTCTTGTTAGGGCCTAATACCCAAGGTTGGTGCTTGAGGCACCACAACAGTGGAGAAGTTACCCTGAATGGTCTAATGATAGGTAAGTGAGACTGTTTGAAGAAAAAAAAAAAAGGGAGGGCAATCCAACCCTATCGACATTTATTGTCAAATGAATGATCCAATCCATTTATTGTCGATAGAGTATGCAGTCCCAAGCATCATCCCTATCGACATTTCGCTAAATACGAGCTCCATCTGTACACATAGGCAACTTTGTTGTGGCTTGGAGGTGGCACGAATGAGTAAGTACTGTAAATCACCAGTCGATATCAAATTTGTGTTTGTAAATTTGTTTCTTTGGTTCAGTCCTCAAGTTGGTTCACAATGGTGGAGACCTCATGCTTACAAGGTCCAAGTTGAGATCACTGTGGTTTAGGGAATGCTTTTTGCAATGATAACTGATTTGCGGCATTTTTTGATGCTTAGCATACATATGGATGACAACTTAAAGATGAATTTTTGCTAGTTAGCCAATTTTACAAAAGTTTGCTGAATCGACATCAAGTAAAAACTGGTTGTGTGTTGCAGCATTATTTTAGCCTAATTTTTGGGGTTAGTTATAATGTGTGAACTCTGTGGCCTAATGTCATCCTTGGCAATTTGTTAAATTGTTGAGCTTGTTTGGATGTTATATGGATCACATTTGCTACATGAGATTCAAGTGTCTTGTGATGCTTATTGGTTTGTCAATCGTGCTTTGATGTGTTGTCTTAAAAATTAAATTTGTATGGTTTACTACAAACATGTTCAATTGATGCAATTGTAATTAGATGGGATTGTATTGGTCACATAAATAAGCTTTTACTTTCGTTATAATGACTTGTTCACATATATAGTTGCTTTTATTAAGTATCACTATGTAATGCAGTGCATTAACATATGTCATTAAAATATACTTTGGCTATTATAATTTTAGTGTGTCTCTTGCACGAGTTGAATAGTGTTTTTGTTTTACTTATATCGATATAGTGTCCTGATTTGTAACCATTCACAATTTCCACAATTTGTTAGAAACCTTCTTCTTGCTCTTAGATGTTATTTAGTACTATTGTTAATCCAATTCTAATCCTAGTTGATGTTGGTTCTTACGTAACCCAAGAAGGGAGTGTATTGGGTTGATTGCTTAGACCACACTCAATCCTAACTTCAAAGAGTAATATGAAGATGACCAACAACGAATAATGAAGCAAGCAAAGTAAATAATTGAAAATAAATGAGATAAGGAAAGAGAGAGTGTGCACAATGATTTATAGTGGTTTGACTCAAACTAGGAGCTTACATCTACTCCTCAAGGTCCATCCTTTGAGAGTTTAACTTCAATAACTCTTTCTTCTTTTGTAGGGTGAAGACAACCCTTTATGCTAGGTCACCTTGACCTTAATCACAACAAAGCTTCCACGAAGCATTCACAAGAACCAATGGCTCTCCATGATTTAGACACTTATGCTTTATTACTTCTAAAGCATTCTTGCTCTTTCACAATCTTAATTAGAGCATCTGTACTCTTTCACAATCTTATCTTTTCACTTTAAAGCTCTTGCTCTTTCTTTCTCTTGCTTTTCTTTTCTTTTCTTTTTTTTTTTTTTTTTTTGATTTTCTCTTTTAAGAATACTATAAATTTTCTAGACATTTTTTCCACATTTGTTCCACTTTTTTCTTTCATTTTACAAAGTAGCCTATAACCCTTTTATAGACAATCACAACAAATGAGTTATTGGAGATTCATTTCTTTCCATAAAGAAAATCAAATTCCAAAATAGAAAACTTTCAATTTGATGCATTGGTCAATTGTAGTGCTTGGATTGGTTGATTGACCCAAAATCTTTAGAACTTTCTTAGGCTTATGAGCTTTGAACTTGTTAGTCTCATCAGTTGATTGTAGCTACTAGTTAGTCTCAAATTATTTGGTTTTTTTTTTTTTTAACTTATCTTCTCTTGTTTGTTGGCTAATTGATTGATACTATATGTCAATTGGTCCTAAATTTCTACCATCTTCATGATTCTTTCCATCTTTCTCTAAAATTACTTAAGATCTCATTTATTACCTTTTTATAAATAGTGATTTAAAAGTGAACAAGATTTTTGTATCACTATTAGCTTGAATCAAATTTGAATTTTAAAGATCTTTCCATAATAAGTGTAAATCAAAATAGAAATAATACTTACCTATTAAGTAATCTAATCAATCAAGCATTAACGACACATCAAAACATAAAGTCAAGGACTATAACACATGATCATATTATAATCCCCCCATAGATTACAACAATCTTTTGCTTAGACTAACAATCTCCTCCTTTTTTGATGACGATAACCATGATTGATTGATGGGTAAAAGGAATGAGAAGAAATGCAATAATTATGGCTCCCCTTGAATGTATGCTCTCCTTCTTGCTAATGTAATCAAAGCAATAAGACATTAATTGATCAAGTAATTATTAAATAGAACAAACAAGACTAGGTATTGGTGATCAATCAAGTAATGACAAAGCATAACATTAGAGCAAACATTGAGGAATCATAAACATCAAAGTATAAGTATCAAGGTAAAGATTAAGGTATAGTCATCTAAATATAAAAAAGTATTCACAAATTTGAAGGGGGTTGATAGGGTTTGGTCAAAAAATCAATAAATTTAAAGGTTATGGATCAAAGTCTTATCAATCATTTATCTTTCTCTCCCTTTGGCATCATCAAAAAAATGAACTTAAACATCCTTAAGAGCTAGGGCTTTACTGTTTCCTCATCTTAGAGCTTCCTTTGGATGGACTTTATTTCTTTCTTTAGTAATCTAAGAATAGAGGCAAAGCTATCATGGAATTCCTTTATAAAGTCTTGTAACTTGACCTTAATCTTGTTCATATCATCCTTGAGCCCATTTACATTCTCCTTGAGCTCATTAACTTCCTTAATCAAGGAAGTCATATCAAGATTAGTGGAGGCCAAAGGAGATGTTGAAGAACTAGATAGTGTTGGGGTAGTACTTCATGGCTTTAGACTAGACCTTAATTCCATTAACAATCTAGTCCATTTTCCTTCACTTTTCATCAGATGCATCTACTTGAGCATAATACTACTAATGAATTGATCCAATGACACATGAAAAGGAGCCTCTCTAGCAATAGGTACTCTAGGCTTCATAAACAAACAACTTAAATGCATTCCATAAGGGAATTTTTGAACTGGCTCCTTTTAAGCTTTCTAAATCACTAGAATTATGTGCTTTGGTAGATTAAACTTTTCATTCTTCAACAAATAGGTTAAGAGGCACATGTTAGGAAATGTTAAGTAGTTATAGTGCCTACTTATAGTATTAATGATACAAATTGTAATCCTTTGTATGATCCTTAACTTGAATGGCAAGGAAGTGCTTTGAAGGGCTTTTTGATGTTGTCACTTTTTACACAACACTTAGCTTGTCCTTCAAACACTACTTCCATTTTCTTATGAGCATTAAACTTGCTTACATTCCATTAATCATGCCAAGTAACATTACTAACTTCTAATGGTAGATTTAAGTAGTTCACTATCCCTTTAGGAGTAATTTATACTTCTTTTCCATACATATATGAGGTAATCAAGGTGTATTTCTTATCTATTGCTATATTTGTAAAGAAATGTTTGATCACATATAAAATTCTCCTTTAAAAGTGATAAATCAAATCCATTTGTAAAAGGCAAAACAATTTAGGAACCTATATGTTTCAAATTCAATCACATTATCTAGATTTAATGGTCTACCAAGATAAACAAATCTTTTCTTGTACTTGTGAAAATAATCCTTATGTTGAAAAGTTCTAACATGGAAACCATAGATCTTTGATGCATAAGTTAAAGGATGATTGACCTTGTGCAGTTGTTGTTTGTGCAGATGGATTTGGTGGTAGAGCCATGGGTGGTGGTGTTGGAGATGTTGAAGGTCTAAACGATGTCTTAGATGAGGATGATGGTGGCCTTAAGCTCTTAGATTTCTCATCCATCCTTTTGTTAAGCACTTGCTTAAACCTTTTGGCCATAAGTTGGTCTAGGTCTTTCCTTGGTGGTTCAATGGCCAGTGGAAGAGGTGGAGGAGTGGATGACAACGAGGAATTAGACAATGTTGGTGATAGTGTGTATTTAATGGTGACTCTTTGCCTTAGAGTAGAGGTAGTTGATAACACGTAGAGGGAGGACGCGCAGTAGTTGTGTTATGCATTTGTGTAGAGATTAAAGTTAATTTCTTCATAATTGGCTTCTTTTTCTTTAAGGATGATGCAAATTTAGGTTCCATAGATGATGGAATTAAGAGATTGATCCTTTTAGTGGTCATACTTTGGAGTTAGATTTTGAAAAAAGGGATTTTTGGAGTTAGATTTTGAACACCAAAGATCACTTAGCTAATATCTTTACCAAACCTTTGTGTAAGAATAGGTTCTTGACCATTAGAGAGAGATTGGACATGATTAATTTGGAATAACCTTTCAATTATGTGATTGTTGTGATTTGATATTACTTATGTCTTTTATGACATGATTATATGCATTATTATTTGAGTTATATGATTATTTGGACATGTTATGTTTGAATTGTGAAAATCAATCTTTTTTAAACAAGTGGGATCAATCAACTAAACCAAAAGAATAGGTTGACTGATGTGTGCACATGACTTACTTTGCTCAATTGATGCTAGGCTTAAAATTTCCCTTATAGTTTCCTTTTTTCTAACTCCAAAAATCCTTTTTTTTCAAAATTTAATTTCTTTTTCAAAATTTGCATCATCAATTATGACTTACTTTGCTCAATCTAATTTCACACTCAGATCTATGGATCTAAGGTTTAAATTTTGAAAAAAGGGATTTTTGGAGTTAGAAAAAAGGAAACTATAAGGGAAATTTTAAGCCTAGCATCAATTGAGCAAAGTAAGTCATGGGTGCACACATCAGTCAACCTATTCTTTTGGTTTAGTTGATTGATCCCACTTGTTTAAAAAAGATTGATTTTCACAATTCAAACATAACATGTCCAAATAATCATATAACTCAAATAATAATGCATATAATCATGTCATAAAAGACATAAGTAATATCAAATCACAACAATCACATAATTGAAAGGTTATTCCAAATTAATCATGTCCAATCTCTCTCTAATGGTCAAGAACCTATTCTTACACAAGGGTTTAGTAAAGATATTAGCTAAGTGATCTTTGGTGTTCACATTTGATAAACATATGGGGGTATAGTGCAATCTAAAGTCCTTGAGGGTTTGTTTCATCCAAAGTAATTGAGTATAGCAAGCTCTTGCTACCATGTACTTTGCTCTAGTTGTAGAAAGAGAAATTAAACTTTTCTTTTTATTGCACCATAAGACTAAGGCTTGGCGAAGGAATAGACATGCACATGAGGTACTTTTCCTCTTGATTTTATCTACTACAAAGTTTGAGTCTAAGTAACTTATTAAGTTAAAGGTTGATCCCTTAGAATACTATAGTCCTAAACCTATGATACCTCTCACATACCTAAGCCTTTCTTAAGGGTAACTAAGTGTGACTCTTTTGGGTTGGATTGAAAACACACACAAATAAATAGTAAACATCAAGTTTGGTTTACTAGCAGTAAGATCGAGAAGACGATGAACCATACTTTATGGTGCTTTTAATCCACAACCTAACCATTTAAGTTGTCTTATAGGCCTACAACACATCATCTAGCTACAAACTCTATTTCTTTTAATTTGGATTAATTGTATTTTTAAGGATAATTTTGATCTCTTAATTAGACACTTTAGCTTGACCAATTTTCTAAAGGTGGTAGGTTATGGCAATCTTATGTGTGACTTGATACCTGCATACCAGTGCCTCAACCATCATATTGTAGAAATGGGTGACTTTGTCATTGATCATGACCTTTTGGTGTCCCAAACTTTACAAAAACATTAGTTTTCCCAAAATCTACAACAACTTTAGAATCATCAGTCTTAGTGGCTTTAGCTTCCACCCATTTTGAAACATAATCAACAATCAAAAGAATATAGACATTACCAAAAGAGAAAATGAAGATAACTTCTTATTACTTGATCAACACAAAATCTCCATAAATATGGGTCATCCCATACATAATATTTTACATCATTCTTAAGCTTATCTTTTAGTGCTCTAGAAAAGTTACTAGGCAATATCTACCAACTAAGTAATTAAAAATGTGTGCATACTAAGGTAAGACCTTATCAATACAAAATAGTTGCTCATTAGGAAAAAATTCTTGCAATGGTAATACATCTCATCATGCACCAATATGCTTAAATGATTTGCCACAGAGTTTTTTGCTCCTTTCTTATCTTTGTTCTCCAAAGTAATCTCCATACATCCTTGAAATATGGCTAAAGTGTTGCAAAGTCCAAATGGCATCCGACAATAAGCCAACATGTTAAATGGACACATGAAAGTCATTTTATCCTAATCTTCCAATGTAATCACAATTTGGTTGTAACCTAAAAAACCATCAAGAAAGCAATAATGAGTATGACCAACTAATCTTTCTATCATTCATTTAATAAAAGGAAGAGGGAAATGATCCTTATGAGTGGAAGAGTTTAACATTCTTTAATCAATACATAGTCTTCACCCTTTTTGCACATGTGTAGGTGCTAATTCATTACTATCATTTGGAACCATTGTGACACTAGATTTCTTTGTGGCCACCTACATTCAACACAACCATTTGTTATCTAAGATTGGATATATGATGCCAACATCTAGGAACTCCAGAATCTCTTTTTTTCACTACCTCTATCATTGGGGTATTTAACTAGTGTTGGACTCCCTATGTTAGTTTGGTTCTTTCTTCCAACAATATTTGGTGCATGCACATGTTATTACTTGTCCTTAATGTCTACAATAATCCAACCAATTGCCATCTTATACTCCTTTAACATATGAATTAACTTTTTCTTTTTACATGTGCTTTTGATTCCTTGTAATAATAACTAATAGGGTATCATCCTTTTATACATCAATTGAGCTTGTAATGATTTTAATTCTCACATAAGAGCATGCAAAATATAAGGTAAAAGTTTCTTGTGAGAAACAAGTAATTGAATAAAAGAAACCACCTTCCTATTTAGATTGATTGATAGTGAATGCAATTCAACCATAGTCTTCTTTAACTCTTTACCTGGCATAACCTCTCCTTCTTTTTCTAACTCAGGATGTTTGATGATGATCACCTCTAACTCTTCCTTGCTTATCAACTCAAAAAATTTTTACACTAAAAGATCAACAACATTAATGGCATAAACTAAGTGGATATCATTAGGGTACCTCATAGCCTTATAAATGTTGAACCAAATTTGTTTAACATTAAACTTCATTATTGAAGTATCCTTATGAATGTCAATCCTTGTCTTAGTTGTCTTCAAGAATGACCTTCCCCATAAAATAGGTGTAAAATTAGGAGAAGCATCATCATCCATATCAACTATGTAGAAGTTAGCTAAAAACACTAGTTTATTTAACTACACTAACATATCCTCAACTACTTCCTTAGGCTAAGTATTAGTACTATTAGCCAAGTTTATGATTAGGTTCCTAGATTTAAAAAGCATAAATGATAAAAGCTCCTAAATCTAACATTGCTCTTTCAAATCTGATATGACCTATTTTACATAGGGTGGTGAACATACCTAGATCTTTGCACTTAAGGGGAAGCTTTTATTGGGGAATTGTAGATTTGTTCTCTCCCACTCTAATTTTCTTATCATCTCTTAGTCTCTACTTATTAGTGCATAATAACTTAAGAAATTTCACATACCTTAGTACTTGCTGAATTGCATCTAGTAGTGGTATGTTTACCTTTATCTTGCAAAATGTTTCAAGGATTTCTCTCTCCTTCTCCTCCTTCTTAGACTTTATTCACCTAGTTAGAAAAGGAAGGGGTTAGCTTTAATTTAAATGGAAAGGTTAGGACTTACATTAGATAAAGAAATCTTTGCCTCCTTCACAATTTCCCCCACTTTGATCTATAGGTGTTTTCTTATGTGGTTCTTCCAACTATTTTTCACTTCTTAATAATATGACACTCATATTCTCTTTTGAATTTACTTTGGTTTGGGAAGGTAATTTTCCTAAACTTTGAGTTTCCAATCTACCCCTTATGATAGCTAGCTAACTCACCTAATTTTTTAAATTTTGTATGCTAGCCTTTGTTTCCTATTGGAATTATTAAGTATGAGTTAAGAAATTTTTGAACATATCTTCCAATGACATACCTAAACTAGATAAAGTTGCAAAATTAGGTTGATATGGTTGTTGGTTTTGTAGAAATCCTACCTAATTGTTTTGATATGCTTTATGAACTAGTTGCCTATTTTTCCCATTGCTTAAATTGCAATGATCCATCTTAGATTATATGTGTTAGAATAAGGATCATACTTCCTTGGCTATCCTAGGAATCCTCTTACAATATTCTCTTGCTCCTTTTGAAGTATTAAGCACAAATTTATTAGATGTCCTATTGTTAAACATATACCCCATGACTTTAACTTGTTGCATGTTTTCCATAGCCATTTGTTAAACAATAAAGGCAAGCTAAAAAATTTGTTGCTAAAGAAAAGATGTATTTACCTCATTCACTTTTTCGATTGGGATATCTTGTCTTGTACTAATTTGTAAGGAGTTTATTGTCATATTGGAGATTAAATTTATTGCAGCATTTGGTGTCTTAACTACCAAAGCTCCCCCACTTATTGCATCTATCATGTTCCAATCCAAAAGAAGTAAGCTTGCATAAAAATATTGAATCAATAATTGGTCACTTATTTGGTGGGGTGGAGTGCTTCCACACAACTTCTTCAATCTTTTCCAATATTCATAAAGGGTCTCTCCATTGTACTGGCGAATACCAAAAATATCCTTCCATCTATATGTAGGTAGACTTAGAAGCTAGAAAATACTTATTTGAAAACTGTCTCTCCATCTTGTTCCATGTTACAATTGACTTTGATGATAAATAGTAAAGTCAATCCTTGGCGTTATTGACTAAGGAGAATGGAACATGGAAAAGCTCTTAATTTTATTTGCCCCTTTGTCACACCCATGGTTACATGCTCAAACAAACAACATGGAGTTCCTTTAGATGCTTGTTGGGATCCCCACTGCATAAGAATGAAAAGTGGGTAACAAAAGCTACAGTAACTCAATATCTATTTTACACACAAAGGATATAAATTAAAGTTAGGAGTAGCAAGCTCTTTCAAAGTCTAATTATTTATAGCCATGTCTTTATGCTTGAAATCACTAAATAAACTACTAGACACAAAATCAATGGCTATGTTGATGTCAAGTGAGGTAACCACAAATTGCACTTAATTTTGCTGAGTTTCTTTCCTCAAACTATGCAACTTTCTTTCAATTTTTGGATCAAAATTTAGTTCACTAGAGTGAGATGATCAAGTCATAAACCATAAATAAACATAAAATGAAAAAAAGCATGCAAAGATATTTAGGACAAGAAAAATAAAATAAAAATTTTACCAAAAACACAAAAAATTACCAAAACCCTATCAAACAAAGTTTTTAGGGTTTGACAATGTAAGGGTAGCATAGGTTTTGCTTAAAACATTATTTCCTTTAAAAAAGCATAAGCTCATCATTTAATTCATCTAAAATTTTCTCAAACAAAAACACCAAATGGTAGATAATGTTATAATTGACTTAATAGAATTATATATATAACCCAAATGTAAAAATTGATAGTAAACCCTTCCTAATAATGGTGCCAACCAAAAGTTTAATATTTTACTCTTGACTATTCAACAATAGATAGTGTGAATAAGTTGTCTTAATTTTAATGGAACTATCAACCCTAGATAACAAGTTATGCAACTCTCATTTTCCCTTAGATATTCACTAATTAAAACAAATTCTTTGCTTACATTCACTTAGAATAATCTCTTTAAAGTAATATATTGGTAGCCTTAAAAATTAGAAAAATAGGTTGATATAAGCAACAATCATACCAACTCATATCATTTAACCTACATTGAATTATTTATGACAATAACATGAAAACTTGTCCATAATCCCTTATTGTTATTCACTACTTGGTGATTTATGAAGAGAATAAAAACATATGACAATTCCTAATTTTAGCAATTGATATTCATTTAATCAATTTAATCGGCTTAACCAAATTTATTGAACAAACAATCATTTAATTATTGAAACAGAGTAACTTAAAGAATTCCATAAGAAAAGAGAACAGCATATGGCCCCCTCTTTGAAATTATGAATCCACTATCAAGCTTCCTAATAGGGAGGAGACTAATTATAACAATAATGTGACCCTCGATCATAATTGCATGAAGTTCTACAACCTTTCTACAACACACCCACACAAATGTGTTTCTCAATCTCTTAATTTCTTAATTTTACAATCTCAAAATAGTCGCAAATTTTTTTTTTTGTTTTAGAATTTCACTCACTCTTAACAATTGTTCCTTTTTGCATAATCTTGCAAAATAACTCAAGATGAGCTCCTTGCTAGGCATTGTTTTTTTTTTTCTTTTACAAATTGGTTTTTATAGGGAAAGAGAGAGCTATTAGAAATTCAAAAATATGTCTCTTGGTTCATCAAAATGGCAATGCCATTCAAATATTTCCATGCTAAGGCAATTGCTTGTTGGTGGTGTTTATTTCATGTCAGAAAAACTTTGCTGTTGGTCTTTGTTTCTAGCCCTTATTAATGATAAAAATGGCAATAATTTTTAGCAAACACAATTTCCCATTGGTCTACATGTTGTAATATCCATGACAAAATTGGAAATAATTTCCAGCAAGATACAACTTGTTGTTGGTCCATGTACATATAATTGCTTCCAAATCAAGAAATAATTTATACATTGGATAGTTATGGCCAATTGATGAAGATCTATCTATATAAGTCACCAAATTGATTTTTGTATCAATTTAGGTCAAGATACTTTAGCCTAGAGACTTTTCTTGTGTGACAAAAAATTGAATGTTATGCACCCCATAAATAATTCAAACAAGTTTTTCCATAAATAGAATAATATGAGCTATTGTTTCTTCTGTAACAAGGATTTCCTAATATAAATTTATGCCAACAAATTTTCTTCAATAAAAGGTCAAAAATTATTTTGTGAACACTCCAAAATAATTTCTTTCTTTATAAAGGATATTCTAAAAATTTTAGAACTCTTCTTCATGAAAATTGTGGCAACTTATTCAATAAAAATAAAATTTTAATAAAGTGTTGCCTTTTGCTTTCACCTTATTCAAAAATAATTTCATATAAGAGCAAATTAAAAAATAGCTGCAATACCTTATTAAAGATTAATGTCATAATATAAAATTAAATTTGAAATCTATTAACTTATAAGCCAACCTAATTGTCATAATTATAAATGATCAAGATAATTTACTTACCATAAAGAGAATGAAATTTCAAAAAACACCAACTCATATAGGCATGTATAGTTATCAAGAATATACACATTAAGGCTCAAAATAATTCACTTGCCATATGAATATTTAAATTAAAATGCTTGCAGCACATATGGCAAAGATCACAAGTAATTATGTTGGCACATCAAAATACATAGTGAAGAGCACATGATCTAACATTTTACCCCTTTTTTTATGATGACAATATAATTAACTTGACTAAAGATTTATAAGAGCTCCTCCTTAAACCATGCACTAAAAAAAATGCACGTAGTAAATTAAAAATTTATAGTATTGAAAAAAGCAACAGCTATGAATAACTTATCCAAAATTATTAAAAGACAAAAAACACAAGTATTAAATGAAATAACAAATTGTCCTAAAGAAGAAGAAGAAAAAAAAAACACTTTAGACAAAACTAAGTGCAACACTACTTTCCTCCTTTAACATCATCAAAAGTGACAGTTTGTGTTTAGGTACTTTATGTTTCATTGTAGCTTAAGAGGAACACTTGTTGATGAATCCATGTAAAGTAGCACACATCTCATCTAAAACTTTGTGAATAACACCTATGTCTTCACATAAGAGTTTAATAGCCACTTGAAGATTAATGATATCTTGAAAGATTGAGCGAATGCTATGTGAAGTAGCATAAGGGGATGATGAAGACCATGAGTCAAAAAAAAAAAAGGCAAAGGATTTTAAGAGACTAGTGGAGAAGTGAAAGACATAGAGTGACCTTTGGTTGGAGATAGAGTTTTACTAGGTAGGGATAGTGGGTTAGTGTTATTAGAAATGAGGATGAGTAGAGGAGTATTAGCTTAGTGGTTTTGAGTTTTAAAGGTTTTGTAATTTCTAGTTATGGAGGGGTTGGGTTCTGGTGATGAGTTTGCCTGTTTCATAGTGCACAATTATTTGTGTAACTTCACAAAAGAAAGACAATGGATGGTTATGGGGAAGAGAAGACCTAACACCAGTGTGCATGTAGATCAATAGGATGAAGTTAAATGTTATCCAAGGAAAATATGGTGATTAAAAAGGGAAAAGAGTTGGCAAATGATGGGCATTCAACTGTGGATGTTTAAACTAATTAAAAATGGTTGTGAAAAAGAGTTGACAAGTGATTGAAATGGGACAACTGAAAATTCTCAAAATTAATTAGGGAAGGCCATGAGAAACTAAAAAGGAATGTGAATGAGAGTTGGTAACTTTTCAAGTAAATTAAGATGTTATGGAACCAAGAATGGAACCTTGCCAAATAAATCAAAAAGTGTCATGGAACCTAGAATGGAAAATGATTTTGACGATTCCATTCAAATATTAAAAATCTCATTAGCATCCTAAAGAAATAAGGAAGCTAGCAAAAAATCATATATAGTGGTTAGCAAGAAGATTTGTAGTGTTTTTCATAAAAAAAAAAAAAAGAAGAGAAGAATGTAGTATAATTCCAAGTCAAGGAAGAAAGGCCCATAGTGGTTAAAAAAGTCTAATTTTGGAAATTTTCCTTGGGTCATGATATACTATTTTAAGAATGGCCATGAATATTATTTCAAGAATGGAAAAGAAAACTACTAAGGAAAGAATGTGACATTCAATGGAATAATTGGAAATTTGCC
Organism: Rhizophora mangle; assembly: GCA_037832345.1. Classification (NCBI taxonomy): domain Eukaryota; kingdom Viridiplantae; phylum Streptophyta; class Magnoliopsida; order Malpighiales; family Rhizophoraceae; genus Rhizophora; species Rhizophora mangle. The sequence continues at coordinate 3,095,016 of JBAPLJ010002025.1, read as the reverse complement.
AAATGGAGTAGAATTGTTGTGAAATAGAGAATGGACAAGGATTTGGATGATTGGCAATTTTCTAATTTGCCAAGAGTGAACTTTTCTTACTAGTCCAAGAGAGGTGGCAAAATAATAATAATAATAATAATAATAATAATAATAATAGTAATAATAATAATAATAATAATAATAATAATAATAATAATAATAAAGAAACATTTTACTATGCATATACACAAAAAAATGTATGGATAAAAGCATAGGTCATGTTTACCATCCCTAAACACTCTCTAATGCTTAAGAATCTATCCTCACTTAAGGGTTTCATAAATGTGTTTGTAAGTTGATCATTTGGACCAACAAATTCAAGAACATCTCCCTTTAGCACATGATCTCGAATAAAATTATGTATAAGATCATTATGCTTGGTTCTAGAATAATGAATGGGGTTTTAGTGAGGTTTATGGCACTAGTACTATCACATAAACTAGAAACTTTAGAAAAATGTAACTTGAAATCCTTAAGAGCTTGCTTTATCTAAAGAAGTTGTTAGCAACAACTAGTAGCAACAAGATATTTGGCTTTAGATGCAAAAAGTGCTATAAAATTTTGCTTCTAATTGGACTAAGACACTAATGCACCACCTAAAAGTTGGCAAGTACTAATGGTACTTTTATTATCAAGCTAATCACTAGCCTAATTAGAGTTTGAGTAACCATAAGATTGAATGTCTTTCTTCTATGATACCAAAAGACCTAGGCTAGTAGACCCTTTAATGTAACAAATTATCATTTTTAATGCAACTAAATGTGACTCTTTAGGTAATAAATGAAAATGAGGACATAAGCACACAACAAACATAATATCAGGCCTACTAGTAATAAGGTGAAAAAGGCTTTCAATCATACCTTGATATAGTTTCTCATCTACTTTCTTACTAGTTTCATCCTTATCAAGCTTTATGGATGTTGGCATAGGTGTACTATAAGGCTTTGAATCCTCCATTCAAAACATTTTCAATGTTTCTTTTATGTACTTGGCTTGGCTAATGAGAATTCCATTAGTGCGTTGCTTAATTTATAGGTCTAGGAAGAAACTAAGTTCCCTCATCATACTCATTTCAAATTCCTTCTCCATTTAAGAAGTGAATTTTTTACATAAAGAATCATTAGTGGCATCAAATATAATATTGTAAACATAAATTTACAACATTAATAAATCTTTATCTTTTACCTTTTTGAACTATATTATGTCCACCTTTCCTTTTACGAAACTCTTTTGAATTGAAAAGGAGATGAGTAACTCATACCAAGCTCTGGGGACTTGCTTTAATCTGTATAAGGCTTTAGATTGCTTAAACACATAATTAGGAAATTTAATGCTCTCAAAACCCAGAGGTTATTCAATGTATATACTTCCTTAACAATAAAGTCATTAAGGAATACACTCTTCACATCCATTTAATATAATGTGAAATTCATGAAGATTTGTGTGAATGGCTTCTAATTGAACCATAGGTATAAAGGTTTAATCGTAATCTATTGCCTTTCCTTGATTATATCCCTTGGTTACTAGTTTAGCCTTATTTTGAACTATTTTCCCATTCTTATCTAGTATATTACAAATACCCACTTGGTTCCTATGATAGAATGGTCTCGAGGTCTATGGACCAAGGTCTACACTTAGTTTCTCTCAAATCATTTTAACTTATCCTCTATGGCATGCACCCAATGCTTATTACTCAAGGCTTCTTTTACACGTTTAGGCTCTATTTGAGAAATGAGTTCTAAGTTGTTGTTTAAGTACCTAGATGATGATATAGTCCTAAGAGGATTAGAAACATTGCCAATGAATTGATCTTGGAATGAGTTTTAGACTTACTTCCATTCTTTTGGCACTTTGCAAACTACTTTTTGTAAGTTATATGAATTTTCAAGGTTTGAATTACTTGGCTTAGCTTGCTTTATTTTAGTGTTATTGCCATTACTTTGAGCTTCTTTACTTAATGAATTGATTAAGATTGTTCCTACATCTTCTAAAGCATCTTCCTTTGTTGGATTAATAAGGCTTACTTCATCAGAATTAATATAGATAGACTCTTTTACTACCAATGATCCTTTATTGAAAACTATATATGCTTTACTTGAGAAATAGTATTATTAGAAGATACCTTTATTGGTCTATGAATCAAACTTTCCAAGATTATCTTTGGTGTTCAAGATGATGCATTGACATCCAAAATCCTTAAAATAATAAATTCACAACTTTCTCTTATTCCATAACTTTAAAGAGTCTTTTTAAGTAAGGGATGAATTAAAACTAGATTTAACATATAACATATCATATAAATAGCTTTAGCCCAAAAATATTTAGGCAAGCCAAACTCATTTAGCATTGTCCAAGCCATCTTTTGCAGTGTTCTATTTTTATGTTTAACCACCCCATTTTGTTGAGGTGTACTTTAGGTAGAAAAATTGTGAGAGATTCTTTGGGCATCGCAAATTTTTTTAAAGCCCTCATTCTCAAATTCTCCTCCATGGTCACTATTGATTGAAGTGATGGAACATTCCCTTTCATTTTGTGATTGCTTGCAAAGTCTCTTAAATGCTTCAATTCCTTATCCTTGAGTGCAAGGAACAAGATGCATGCGAACAAGACCCATGCAAAATTAAAATAATTATCTATTATGACAAATGCATGATGCTTACCACCTAAAATGGAGATTTTAGATGAACCAAAAAGATCCATATGCAATAATTAAATAGGTTTGGACATATATAGTACCTTTTTTCTCTTGAAATGTCATTTTACCTATTTACACATTTAACAAGCGTCATAAAGTTTATCTTTCTCAAATTTTATCTAGGGTAGTCTTTTCACAAGATTGTCATTATTTTGCTTGGAAAGTAATTTCATACTTGCATGTCCCAATCACCTATGTCATATATAAGACACTTCATTTATAGAAACTAAGCACTTAAAATTGTGGTTAGTAGGGAATGAAGATCAATAACATAAACATTATTATGTCAATTTACAGTAAATAAAGTGTGATTTGTTTTGGAATCAGAAACAATACAAACATTTGGCTCAAAAGAAACTTTATAATTGTTATCACAAAATTGATAATGCTAAGTATATTGAATTTAAGACCATTAATTAAGGAGACATTATCAATAGTAGGAGAACTTCTCTTACTAATTTTTCCAATACTAATTATCTTACCTTTCATATTGTCTTTAGAAGTTTATTTTCTCCATTAATTACTTTGAGAGAAAGAAAATTTTCTACAAAACTGGTCATATGTCTAAAGCATACATTGTCCAACTACCATTTGTTTTTCTTCATCCAAATTTTCAATCATACCATGTTGTCTTTTCCCATGAAGCACAAGTAATTTGCTTCATCATCAGAAGATTCTTAATTTAAATCACTATAATCATCCCAAGTTTCCTTCTATACTTTCTTGGTTGGTTTCTCAACCTTCTTCTTGTTAGGACAATTTTCTGCAATGTGTTTAGGTTTGTTACACTTGTAATAAACAATCTTCTTCTTATATTATGCATCAATTTTAGTGGATCACTTAAAGGACCTTCTGCTAGGTTTCTTTTCTTGTTTAAAAATTTAGCAAACTTTTGTGCAAGCATCACAAACTCTTCTTGATCTTGTTCATTGAATGAACTATCATCCTTATCTTTTTCTTGATCATCTTTGGCTACTCTTCTAGTCAAAGTGGAGGACTTAAACATAATGCCTTACTTTTTTTCTATGATTTTCTTTTTGAAAGCCATTTCGTATGTGAGTAATGAACCCACTAATTCATTTAAGGGTAATGTGTTCAAGTCCTTTGATTATGAAATTTCAATCGCCTTTGGGTTTTATGATTCTAGGAGCTACCTAAGTAACTTTTTAACAAGTTTTATATTATTAAAGTTCTTTCCAAGATTTCTCAAAGCGTTAAAAATGTTAGTAAATCTTAAATATATTTCAATAATGTTTTCATCATTGCTCATTTCAAATTATTCATACTTACTCATAATAATATTAATCCTAATATCTTTTACTTAGGTGGTTCCCTCATATATCAACACAAGATTGTCCTATAGCTCTTTTGTAGACTCATAAAAAGAGATATGGTTGTATTCATTTGGGGTTATAAAATAATAAAGTATGTATTTGGCTTTGAAGTTAAGATTTTGGCTTTTGAAATCTTTTGAGGTGTACTTAATCTTGGGTTTATCAACATTGACTCCATTTTTGGTTTTGGTAATTCTTTTATAGCCTTGAGAAAAATTTTGCTAAACCCTAGAATCAAAACATTAAAGGTGCATGGTTATTTTATTTTTTCAATGACTAAAATTTGTACCATTAAAGATAGGAGGTCTTAAAGGATTACTACCCTCAGGGTGACAAATTGGTGGAAAGAAAGTTGTGAAAGAACTTTAGGTAGTGAAGTTAGTGATTTAGAGATTAAACTCTGATACCAATTGTTGGTCCTAAAAATACCCAAGAGAAGGGTGAATTAGGTTGACGAAGGACACATGCCTATAATGTGTGTAGTGTGGAAAATAAAATAAGTGAAACCAACAAAAATTTAATGTGGTATGCATATGAATTAATGCAATTGTAATAATGCTAATATTGATTAGGAACAAGAAAATAAATCAAACCAATTTAATTTGTAAGACTAACAACTAACTTGCATAATAAAAATAATTAAAAAGTGGTTTGGTAAAAAAAAAAAAGAAAAGCTAAGTGTGTGTGATTATATAATAAAGATATTTGAGAGGAAGGAGAGTATGACATGATGATTTATAAAGATTTAGAATCCTTATTCCTATGTCCTCCCTTAAAGGCCATTATCTTGGACATTTTGAATCCACTATCAAACTCCCTAGTAGGAAGAAGATTAATTATAACAATAATTTGATCCTCAATCATAATCGCACAAAGGTGTACAACCTTTCTAAAACACACTCACACAAATGTGTTTCTCAAACTTTTAATCTCTCAATTTTACAACTTCAAAATATTTACAAAATTTTCTTTAAAATTTTACTCACCGTTAATAATTTTTTTCTTTTGAACACTCTTGCAAAACAACTTAAGATAAGCTCCTTGCTATGTGTTGTTTTTTCTTTTTCTATAAATGAGTTTTTAGTGGCTAAGAGAGAGTTGTTGGAAATTTAAAAAATATGTTTTTTTGGTTCACCAAAAGGGTAATGTCTATGAAATATTTCCATGCTAAAGCAATTGCTCATTGGTGGTCTATATTTTGACGTCAAAAACACTTTGTCATTCATTTTTGTTTATAACTCTTCTTCATGACAAAATTGGCAATAATTTTCAGCAGAACACAATTCCCATTGTTTTACATGTTGTGATATCCATGATAAAATTGGCAACATTTTCCAGCAAAATACAACTCACCATTCATCTATGTTATGCATATAATTGTTGTCAATTATATGTGTAAATTGATGATCTTTCAAATCAAAAAATAGTTTGTGCATTTATTTGTATAGGTCACAAAATTGATTTTCCAAGTTAATTCATGTCAAGATACTATAGTTTAGGGACATTCCTTATGTGACAAAAAATTGAATGTTATGTGCCCAGAAATAATTCTAGCAATAAGGTTTTCCATAAATAGAATAATTTGAGTTATTATCAGCTAAAACTTTCTTCAACACTAAGGATTTCTTTATGTAAATTTGTGCCAACAATTTTTCTTCCTCATCTTGCATAGGCTCTAAAATTAATTTTTTTCCTTATGAACGATATTCTAAAATCTTAACAACTCTTTTTCTTGAGAAATATGGCAACTTATTCAATAAAAGGAAATTCCAATAAAGGGTTGCCTTTTGCTTACACCTCATTCAAAAATAATTCCATATAAGAGAAAAAATAAAAAAAATAGTTGCAACACCTTAATTAAGGGTTAAATGTGTAATATAAAATTAAATCTGAATGCTAATAACTCATCAGCTAACCTAATTGCCATAATTGTAAAAGATCAAGATAATTCACTACCATACAAAGAATGAAATTTCAAAACTCACCAACTCGCATAGTCATTTATAGCTCTCAAGAATATATACATTAAGGTTCAAATAATTCACTTGCCATAAGAATGTATAAATTCAAATGCTGGTAACACATATGACAAAGATCACAAGTAATTATGTTGGCACATTAATATACATAGTGAAGAGCACATGATCAATCATTTCTTTACTTTTTTCTCTCAAAGAGCTTGTATTCACACATAAGTAAGTTGATCTTTGTGTTTTACTTGTGTAGTATCCTCATGAATAACTTTGAGCTTGTCCCTTATCTCCTTTGTTGTCTTACATGTTTGTTTCTATAGCTTCTTTGGTGTTTAGTTGATTGCAAACATACATCCAACTAACTAACCTAAATTATTTATTTCTTTTTTGTTTATTTTTCCTTGTCTGTTGACTAGTTAGTTAATACCATAGGTTGATTGATCCTAAATTTCTCCCGACTTTGAATCTTCATGATTATTTTCATATTTCTCTAATATCATTCAATATCTCACTTAATACCTTTTTATATATAGATATTTGACAGAGAATAAGATCTATGTATTATTATTGGCTCAAATCAAGTTTGAATTCAAAAATTTTTCAATAGTAAGTATAAATAATAACTATACAAAAGGAAATATACTTGCCTAACAAGTAATCTAATCAATCAAACATAGGGGATGTATCAAAACATAAAGTCATGAAGTATAACACATGGTCATGTTATAATTTCCCCATAGATCATAACAATCTCAATAATCAATCTCTTAGACTCAACAATTAGTCCTAATTCACATAGTGTATGATGGTAGCTTTTATTTTGTACACGATAATTGGCATGGCACATGATGGTGGGCATCCAATTGTTGCTCCTTTAAGAAACAAGTGGAATTTCAAATCTTATTTGGGTCATTTCTTAATTGATTCACTTGGACTCCATTATGCATTGTGATATGGTGACATTTAGTACCTTGTTTAGTTGGATGCATGCATTTTTTGTACATCTTGTTATTCAATTGATTTGTTAACTATCTTTATTTTTGATTTAATCAAAATATTTTGTGTTATGCATATTATAGGTATGACTATGGCTTGTTGGTCCTCAAATTTATGGATTATAGAATGAAAATTCCTTACATTGATATGCAAGTTAGCATTCCTTACTTTGATTTTATAAGTTTGCTAGATGGTTTTAATGATTTTTGTGATATGATTGGGTCGTATCACTATATTTCCTAGTTGGGGTTGTTATAGACAACCATCCTAAGACATTGGATTAATTGGATTAAAAGCCCTTAAAACATCGTTGGGGAATCTAAAAGGCATTTAGTAGGCTTATAATATGTGGCATTGTTCATTTCATCTAACTTATTCATCTCGTTAATAGCAAGTGCATTTTAATTAGTTTGTATAACATGTTTGGTCATAGAAACTATTTATCACTAATCCATCCCTCCATATCCCTTATGGCTTCAAGGTGAAGGCTTTCCCTTTACCCTCTTTATGAACACAATTTCTTAGTGTTTGGCCTTTTGAAAAGGCTTAAAATAGTCATGTTGCAAGCCCATCATATACTAAAAGCAAATCATTTGCCATGAACCATATCTCCTTTCCCCTTTAGTCAATGCAAAACAAAATGGAATATGACCATTACCCAAAGGTGTAGTGTTCAATGTTTTGAAAAACAATTAGGTGATAGTTTGGTTAGATTGTTATTACATGGTCATTGCTTTGGTTATATCATGCCTTAATTTTTTGCATCATAATCATACATTACATAGTTGCTCTAGTCAAAATCCAATTATGTTTGTGCATTTTGCAATGTATGCTTTAGTGGTTTGTGATACATAGTAAAGATACACAGATGTATAATACACATAAGGCATAAAGTTTTATAATAGTAGGAGTTTGACACTTTAAGCCACCATTAATCCAAGCCAATCCTTTTAAAATATTTTTGTACTTGTCTTTAAAAACTAAAAATCATCTAGCAAATCTGTTTGCTTAACACATTTATTTTTAGTTTCCACAATTTTTGAGGGCCTCTTGTTGATTGAGCTCCTTAATTAGACAAATTTGTTTACATAAACAAATTTGAACATGGAGAAAAAATCATTAATGATTTAAAAGTTTACAAAACCATTTTAGGTGATATGTATAATAGATTGGTATAGAACCATAATCCTAACTAAGAAAGTCTAAAAAATTGACAATCACATTATTTGGGTAAAGCATTAACCAAACCACATATATTTGGAAGTGAAAAGCAAAGGTGAATTCATAACTAAAAGAGAATTACAAGTTTGTAGTAAGACATGTTGTGTAGCACGTTTGAATTGGTTTATATATAATAAATACAACATTTTATCTAGAAAAATGCATTTACATTGCTTTATGTAACAAATAACACAAAGTAAATGTATCCACTGAGGGCAAGAAAACACCACAAAACTAATACCTAACATCACCTATTATTAAAAGAAAAAATTAATGTTCATTAGGCAAACTTAAACGTGTGTAAAAATGAACCAAAGGAAATGCAAGGAATAGTAAAATGTGCTAGTTTGTAGAAACAAATATCCATAACTAGCAAAGATTTACTCTATCATACCATGTTGGTGGCATATGAACTCCAATTTTATGTATATTGTGTTCAAGCTATGTACATTATGCATGTTGTATCCTTATTGTATATGAAGCAAACAAATTACTTTAAAATAAAAGTATTTTATTATAGGTCATAATACTATATGTGGTTCGTCACACATTTGCTAACTAGTTATGGGACTTATCTTCGGGGCATAGGAAATTTGTTTATGTTTGGTTGGTCTCATGCAAAAGATTAAAGTAGCTACTTCTTTGAAATGTTTTTTTCAATTTTATGGCCAATCATTCTATACATGAAAAATAAATGAAATTGCATAACATTGAAATTATATCAATAAGTGCAAAAAGCAATATTTGAAAAAACAAAAAATTCTTTTAAATGAGATGAGATACATGGAGGCTTTTTAAGAATCTATTAAGCATTTAAGAAGGGTTAATGATATGTTTAAGAGCTAAAAGGATGAAAGATACACTTAGAAGGTGGTTTGAACAAATTTAGTTTAAAAAAAGGCTAATTTAAGCTTGAAGGATGACAAAGCATATTTTAATGTAGGTTGAGGCTTTATTAATTGTATAACTATGCTTAATGGACCTGTGTTAAGTGATTGTAAGGGTCTTTACAACAACTCTAAAAAATAAGAGTAGATTTATTGTTAGCTTATATAAAAAGTTTGTCCTTATCTTTAGGGTTGTCAATTCAGCTTATAAATAGACCTAATTTCATTGTTAAGGGGAGTAGAATATTAGGTAAAATAAAAAGTGAAAATTTTCTCCTTTACTTCTTTTAAGACCTGAGGAAATTATCAAGAATTAACTTTTCTTGTGGCATTCAACTTAATTATCACTCCCAAGTTTGTTCTTTTTTGGAGTGTAACATCCCTATCCTTCTTTCATACCATTGGTTTAGCTTCTTAAAGCTTGGGCTTAGGATCATTTACATCTTATAAATCCATTTTAACTTTCCTTGAGTTCTATATATACTTACAATATAGGTTTCTTAGCCATATCTAATAAGGTTCACATTAGTTGGTATCATAGCTTGACTTCAAAACAGGTTAAATCATTTAATTCTTTGATTTTCTATCTTGAGTTTTATTTCTTTCGTGTTTAGTTCATCTATTAAGCACATTACTATTCAAATGTACTATTTTGTCCATTTGCAATTTTTCTTGCTTTGTTCATTTGTTTGAGTGCATAGCCATTAAAAAAAAAAAGAAAAGAAAAAAATCATCAAATTCATGTGATTAAGGTTGAAGCTAAATGATTTGGTCAAACTAACCACAATAACAACTTAGTTTTTAGGCTCAACTCTAATTTTTCCACCTATTTTCTTATTCTATTGTCCAAGCATGTCCTTAAGGTTTAACTTTTTAACTTGTTTTCTTTAAGTCTAGTTCATTAAATTTTTTTACCTTAATGTCCTTTTTTGTTTTCTAACTTTTTATTTTTCATTAACTCCATTTTGTCCCATTTACTTTATTTTGTGAGTTTGGTTTGTTCAAGATTAATCCTCTTAATTTAGATTGGTTAGATCTTTAAATGCTAAAGGGAAAATTTGAGTGGTAAAAAGCAAGAGTGTAAACACATATTGAGAAAAAACCTTAAAGAGTGTAAACATAAGGGTGTGACACCATTTTTGAGTGTAAATGTGAGAGAATATTTTATGAGGTATCCTAGCCATTTTGTGTAGAATTCACACTAAGTCTTCTAAAATCAAAGGTGTAGTTAAGGATGGAAGTAGTATTATGTCATTCATGATCAAAGCTGTGCAAAAACAAATTTAATGCATGAACACCAAATTTGATGATATGAGGGGTAGGATGGAGGAGCAAGCTAATACAATAACAAAGTTGCAAAGGAAGTAAAGGGGTCATAAGGTTAATGCAAGAAGGTAAAAGAGGCTAGATTATGGCTATAAAGATGAAGTAAAAGATGATGAATTTGATGATCTAGATACTTTGGTCAAAATTACAAATAATGAAAAAAGTTAAAGAGATTTTAAAAGGTGAGATACTTATAATCATGATTTAAGTAGCATTAAAATAAAAATTCCTTCATTCAAAAAAAAAAAATCCTAAAGCCTACCTAGAATGGGCAAAAAAGGTTAAGTTGGTCTTTGACTACCACAACTACTCCAAAGGGAAAATGGTGAAACTTGATGCCATTGAGTTTACCAATTATGCTGTTTATTGGTGGAATTAACTTATTTTGACTAGGACAAGGAATTATGAGAGGCCTATTGATACATGGGAGGAGATGAAGGCTATCTTGGAGAGGAGTTTCATCCCTAATTACTATTATAGGGATTTATACCAAAAGCTACAAGGGTTCACTTAAGGGACCAAAAGTGTGAAGGCCTACCATAAGGAGATGAAGTTTGTTTTAATTCAAGCGAATGTGGAGGATGATAAAAAAAAGACTATGGCTTGATTTTTCAAAAGTATATATAAAGATATTGCCAATGTAGCTAAATTACAACATTATGCGTAATGGGAGTTGAACATGGTGCAAATGGTGATGAAAGTTGGAAGACAACTTAAACAAAAGGGTTCTACATGGTTTGGATAGAATTTGGATTCCATTTCAACTTAGAAGCTGAATTGGAGCAAAATTGAGGAAAAGGCTTATTATAGGCCCAAGGTTGAATCTTACAAGAGTAAGGAAGTGATTTATAATAAGGAGAAAGGTATATTTCTAATTCCCTACCTAGTAACAATAGAGATGTTAAATGTTTTAAGTGTCTAGCAATGGGACATATTGCATCTCAATGTCTAAATAAGTGTACCATGGTGTTATAGAGTAATGGTGATATTAAGATTGAAAATGAGACCAATGATGACTCTGTGCCACCATTAGAGGATGCAAGTGATGGAGAGGAGCACCTAGTTGAGCAAGATGAGCTTGTGGCTAAATGAGTATTAAGTGCACAAGCCAAGGAAGATAATGAAGTGCAAAGAGATAATATCATCCATTCATGGTGTCATATCAAAGATAAGGTATGTAGCATGATCATTGATTGGGGTAGCTGTACAAATGTAGCTAGCATTGCTTTAGTTGAAAAGTTTAATTTACTAACCATGAAGCACCTTAGGCCATATAAGCTTTAATGGTTAAATTAATATGGGAAGATTAAGATGAATAAGTAAGTATTAGTATTGTTTACTATTATGAGATATACTTATGAGCTCTTGTGTAATGTTGTACCCATGCATTTTGGGAAGACCATGACAATATGATTATCATGTAATGCATAATGGATTTAAGAATAGGTACTATTTTGTAATAAATCATAAACCTGTTCCTCTTGTACCTTTGACATCTTAGCAAGTTTATGAAAATCAACTAAGGATTAAAAAAGAGAGTGAGAGAAAAAAGGGCAATTGAGGCCGATAGGAGAAAAGAGGGAAAGAAAAGGGAGAAAAGAGGGAAAGAAAGGAGAGAAAGGTGTATGTTAAGAAAGCTTTCTATTTGAAACAACCTATGATTGTATTTTTGTACAAAGAGGCTTATTTCAGTACTAACAAGCTTAAATCCTCTTTCCCTAATGTTGTTGTTTCTCTTTTGCTAAAATTTGATGATTTGTTCCAAATAACCAAGTGGTTTGCTACCTTTGAGGGCAATAGAACATCAAATTGAATTCATCCATATTGCAACAATTCCAAACCGACCAGCCTTTAAAAGTAATCCTAAGGAGACAAATGAGCTTCAAAGGCTAGTTGAAGAGTTTATGCCAATGGAATATGCAAGGGAGAGCATTCATCCATGTGAAATTCCAGTGTTGTTTATGCCTAAGAAGGATAAAACTTGGAGGTTGTGCATTGATTGTCTAGTGGGCAACAAAATCACTATAAAGTATTGCTAACCCATACCTAGATTATATGACATATTAGATGAATTACATGGTTCATGTGTCATTACTAAAATTGATTTGAAAAGTGGATATCACCAAATTAGGATGAGAGAGAGAGACAAGTGGAAAACAACTTTCAAAACTAATTATGATTTGTATAAATGGCTTGTTATGCCATTTGGCCTCATTAATGCACCAAGCACTTTGATAAGATTAATGAATCATGCTTTGTGTGCATTCATTGTTAAATATGTGGTTATGTCTTATGATGATATTTTGATTTATAGGAAAAACTTAGATGAGCATCTTGATCATTTACATTTTGTTCTAAATGTTTTACATTTTAAGAAATTATATGCTAACTTTAAGAAAATGTACCTTTTGCACTGATTAGATCATATTTATTGGCTACATTGTGTGTGCTAGGGATATTGAGGTTGACAAGGAAAAGATTATGGCAATCCATGATTGGTCTACACTTAAGTTAGTGTTACATGTAGTTTTCATGGTCTAAGTAGTTTCTCAAGATGCTTTGTTAAGGACTTTAGCACCATCACTGCACCTTTAACTAAGGTTGTTAAAAAGAATGTGGGTTTTAAGTGGGGTAGTGATCAAGATAAAGCTTTTAATTTGATTAAGGAAAATTTAAGTTTTGTGCCTTTATTTGCTTTTCCTGATTTTTCTAAAACTATTAAGATTAAGTGTAATGCTTTAAGTGTTAGCATTAGAGCTTTTGATGTAGGAAAGATGACCAATTGTCTACTTTAGTGAAAGGCTAAGTGGAGTAGCCTTGAATTATCTCACTTATGATAAGGAGATGCATTGGTACAAGCTTTAGAGACATGGCAACACTACCTTTGACCCAAGAGTTTGTCATCCATATTGACCATGAATCCTTGAAGCGCTTAAAGGGACAAGTGGGTCAAATTCATTGAGATCTTTCCTCATGTCATCAAATATAATCAAAGTAAGGAGAATGTAGTAACTAAAGCATTATTTCATACGTATGCCCTTATCTTTACACTTGTTGCAAAATTATTGGGATTTAAATATATTAAAAATTTAAATGAGAAAGATTTTGACATTGCAAATATGTATAGGGCATATAAGAAGTTGACCTCTAGGAAATTTTAGAGGCATAAGGGTTTTCTATTTAGGAAAAATTATTTATGTGTGCCTATGAGTTTCTTGAGAGAGTTTGTTGTGAGAGAAGCACATAATGTGGTCTAATGGGTCATTTCAAAGGTAGGAAACCTTAGATGTCTTAGTTAAGCATTTCTTTTTGCCACACATGAAACAAGATGTTGAAAGGATATGTAAGAAGTGCATAACATGCAAATAGGTTAATTCCAATGTTTTATGCCCATGGCTTGTGCACCCTTGTACCCATAGCTAGCCAACCTTAGGTTGATTTATATATGGACTTTGTGCTAGGGTTGTTGTAGTAAAAAGGCCATAGGGATTTTTTATTTGTTTTCATTGATAGGTATTCAAAGATGGCACATTTCATCCTATGTAATAAAATTGGCGATGCAAACAATGTGATTGAATTGTTTTTTAAAGAGGTAGTATGCTTCCATGACATGCCTTATAGCATTAATTTAGATTGAGATACAAAGTTCTTAAGCTACTTTTAGAAGATTTTGTGGGGTATATTAGATACTAAACTATTGTTCTTAACTACTTGCCATCTACAGACAAATGCAAATCAAGGTAGTTAATGAAACTCTTTCTACTTTATTGCATGCTATTATCCAAATTTATTGTAGCATCTATATCATTTTTTCATACCATTGGTTCGACTTCTTAAAGTTTAGGGTCATGGTCATTTACATTTAATAAATTTGGTTTTACTCTTCTTGTGTTCTACATGGCTATGCCTAATATGGTTCACAACAAAATGACATGACAATTTTGTAAGGTAGACGTTGTAAAAAGTTCTAAAACTAAAAACTAATAAACAGTGAGAAAAAAGTGTAAAAAATCCTCAAAAATTTAAAAAAAGTACAAATTAATTAAAATTTGAAATTTATTTAAAAATCTAAAGACATTTTAAAGAATTTTTTTTAAAAAAAAAGAAAAGAAATTTATTAAGAAAAAACCAACAATGTAAAAAATTGGGGAAATGCAACAAAATAAAAGTAAAAATTATGAGAATTTGTTAAAAATTCTGAAAGTTTAAAAAATAAAAAATAATTTAAAATTATAGATTTTAAAATATTATATAATTATAAAAATTATATAAAAACAAAGCAAGTGTGCAAAAAGATGAAATTAAATTCAACCTATGGTAAATTTCTCTCTTTCTTGACTCTCGTCTCTTTCTGGCCCTCGCTTATCTTTCCGTCTTTATCAGTGTGTCTAACATGAAGAATTGATGGAGAAAGAGAGAGAGTGAGAAAGAGAGAAAAGACTAGGAGAGAAAGGCAAGGAGTGATAGAAAAAAAGTTGTAAATATTTATAAATATTTTTTCTATCTAGATTTCTTAATTTTCTATCAGAATGTTTAAATATACAGAATTTTGATAAATATTTCCTAAAATTTCTTTTTTGTATTTTATGAATTTTAAATTTTTGACAACTATTTGGAAAATTTTGCACTTATTTTGTTAATTTTTTAAAATTTTGTAATTGTTAAATCCTATTTAGATTTCCCAAAATTGCCTTATTGTTATTCGGTTGCAAATTTTATTTTAAAGTTAAAAAATTCGTAAATACTGTCCGATCCTTGTTCTTGTCTCATGACTTCTGTTACGCGGATCTGATGTTGTGCATGATGGACTCTTTGCGTATATGGGCAAATTGTAATATTAGCATAAGATCACTTCCATAATTTTAGGTTATGGGACAGGCCCTGCTTTGGGATGAAAGGCAACAACTCTGTCCACTTTCTAAAAGCTGACAGAATTTTGAATAACAACGCACAATAATTAGAATGACTGAAAAACAATAAATCGAAGGATGTTTGAATTGTAACAGTTTTTGTATCAATAACATAGAAGCGTACAATAGCTCTGTATAAGTATGGCAGAGATCCATATTGCCAAAAAGTCAATGTTTTGTAAATCGAGTGAATTGAAATGAAAATAAGATTTAAGGTTTAACTGTCCTAATCGATTCAACAGGGATTTGAATTAGTGAAACTTTTATTTACAAATAAATACGTAAAATTTGAGTTATACATATATATTATTATGATTTTGCTCGTTAAATTTAGTTAAATGTAATTTACCTTTTAAAATGTAAGATACGTGGCTAGCAGTAACGAATTTAAAATATTGATAGATGTACGTAACTTAAGCCAACTAGATTAAGTGTAAATTAGATTTTACTTTTTAAATATTTATTTTGAAGTTATTCATGTGTTTTCTTTCCTCAAATGTTTCAAAATAAGAATGATATTTTAAACTACAAGCATTCTGTAGTAAATATAAACGTAGTATATTATTTCCTATATTTCTCCGTGAAATATAAATAGCTGTAAGGGGATAAACCTTTTCTCCATATTTTTATACCCAATGATTTTTAAAACCCAAAAGAAAGAAAAGCAATACAATAAATTTAACATTTGCCAGGGGGTCTTCATCCCAGCAACAAAATTTTGTCGAAAGCACTTGAGCAATGGACCTGAAGAAGCCAATATGCAATCTTGGATAGATTTATCAGACATTAGAAATGAATAAAATGCAATCTGATGTGCACAATCATGCATAATCAGGGCCATGTCACTATTAGTTTTAGTTGTCTCTTTAATTTCTCATAAATCTGAGGAAAGATTTCTTCTGATTGTCACATTTGACGGAAAATACAGCAAAATCATCCTTGCTTATAAATTGGAAATCCCGACAACAAACTTGGAAAGAAAAGCGCACAACATGCTCTGACACCAACTATTTGTTAAATTCTATTGGGTAGACCAACGGAGAACAGAGGAAAGATGAGGAGACAAAGAGACAAAGAGGTGACAGATTGTATTTTTCATTCACACTAGCTTTAATTCATTAGATTACATACTTATATCAATAGAAAGTTTCAATACATGATTTTTTTTCTTATTTCAAGGATCATACCTCAGTTTTAAATTTCCAATAAACCTTATCAAAGATTATTAATTAATAAAGAATAAGTTTACATGCCAACATTTGTCCCCCTTAAATTTGTTCTTCCTTAAGCTTGAACTCCAAGTTGCCTCCTCAAGTGCTGAAAAACTTCAACTTTCAAGGCCTTTGTAAGTATATTAGCAACTTTGTCACTTGAGCTCATATGCAACAACTCGACTTCTTTTGCCTTAATATATTCTTGTATGAAGTGAAAACAAGTATCGATATGCTTTGAACGCTCATGATACTCACTAAGCCAACTTTAAAAAGTATATCAGGTCACATACAAGTTAAGTACCTTAAACAACTTACAAGACTTTTGTAATATGTTGGATTCACCAACTTCCCTTCTTCTTCCTTCACCATTCTGATGCCACACTCTACCAGTGTGTCCACAGGCTGACAATCCTCCATTGAAAACTTCTTCAGGATCTCCTTGGCATATCTTTCTTGTGAAACTATAATTCCTTCTTCATCTTGCTGCACTTCGATGCCTAAGAAGTATCTTAGTAGACCCAAGTCTGTCATCTCAAATTCCTTCTCCATTGATTGCTTGAATTCTCGAATCATGAAGTTATTGTTACTTGTGAGAATTAAATCATCTATATATAAACACACTAGTAAAATATCTTTATTAGAATTTGTCTTCACATATAGTGAGTGCTCATATAGGCACTTTGTAAATCCTTCTTAAACAAAATACCCATCAATTTTGGAATTCTAGGCTCTTTGAGCCTATTTAAGCTTGTAAAGCACTTTCTTCAACCTATAAACGTTTTCTTCTTGGTCTTCGCAAATAAAGCCTAATGGTTGCTCAATGTAGACCTCTTCTTTGAGATTTCCATTCAAGAACGCCGATTTTGCATCCATTTGGTACATCTTCCATCTTTGTTGAGTTGCAAAAGAGATGAGCAGCCTTACTGTTTCAAGTTGAGCTACCGGTGCAAAGACTTCTTCATTGTCAACCTCATATTTCTGCTCGTATCCTTTCATGACCAGCCTTGCTTTATGCCTCTCCACTTCACCTTTTGCATTTCTTTTTGTCTTGTACACCCATTTGACTCTAATAGCTCTGTGTCCTTTTGGAAGAGAAGTGAGCTCCCATGTATTGTTCTTATTTATAGCATGAATCTCTTCCTCCATTGTCTTCCTCCACTTTGTCTCCTTAGAAGCTTCTCTATACGTTAATGGATCGAATCCTACAAAGAGACATAGATTATTGAATTCTTCATCATAATTAATATCGACAACTTGGCTAAAGTTGTATATGTCTTGGATGCTCCTCATTTTCCTCACAATCGAACTGCTTTAATCATCACTATCAGGCTGAATTCCAACTTGAAGAGGTGATGATGCTATTGGTGTGTCTTCATTCTACCTTTGCTCTTTATCGAGAGAAATTTGCTTCAGCTGGTTATTGTTCTTCCAATCCCATATCTGCTCCTCATCAAAGTCAACATCTTTTGACATCATAATCTTGTGAGTTATGGGATTGTATAGCTTGTAGCCTCTAAAATTCTCACCATAGCCCAAAAAAATCCACTTTTGGCTTTTATCTTCTAGCTTTATTTCCTTTTCTTCTTGTACCTTTGTAAAAGCAACGCTCCCAAAAATTTTAAGAGGATTGACTTTTGGCTTACATGAACTCTAAGCTTCCTCTAACGTGAAATCTCTATTGTACTTTGTCAAGAACCTATTTAACAAATAAATAGAACAAGCAACAACATTTTCCCAAAATTCCTTCGGAATATTTCTCTCTTTTAACATACATCGAACCATATTAAGAATTGTTTAGTTTTTCCTCTCTGAAACACCATTTTGTTGTGGTGTTTGAGGCATCTTGAACTAGTGAACAATCCCATTCTCCTTGCAAAATTTCTTGAGCTCCTCTGATGTGTACTCGCCTCCACGATTAATTTGTAAACATTTTATTTGACTGTCACTTTGCTTTTTAACCAAACTCTTAAACTCTTTAAATTTGGCAAAGACTTTTTTCTTCTCCTTCAGCATGTAAACCCATGTTTTTCTACTATAATCATCTATAAATGCCAAGAAATATTGATTACCTCTAATAGAGACAAACTTGATGGGTCCACAGACATTTGAATGCACTAGCTCAAGGTGTAATGATGCTCTTTTCGATTTGTACTTCTTGAAAGGCTTCTACTGTTGCTTTCCCAAAATACAAACTTCACATAAATTGTGAGAGACTTTAATCTTCGGTAGTCCCATCACTATGTTTTTCTTCTCTAGCAACTTCAATACCTCAAAATTCAGATGTCCATAACAAAGATGCCAAAGAGTAGAGTTGTTCAGAGTAGTTACCTTCAAACAATTCGACTCATTAATGTCTAGCTTTAATGGAAACATCCTATTCTTGGTCATTCACACATGAGTAATAAGATTATTATTCTTATCACGAATACTAAGAGCCAAATTCTTCATCGTTATATCATATCCTCTCTCCAATAATTGCCCAATACTCAAAAGTTTACTTTTAATATCAGGCACATAATAAACATCTATAATGCAAAGTTACCTTCCATTCTTGAGTTCAAAAATGACATCACCTTTCCCTTCAATCAGCCTCTTGGAGAGATCACCAAAAGTGATGTTGCCCATTTGTCTTAGGTCAAGTTTAGTGAAAAGATCTTTTCTTCCATACATGTGATTAGAGGCTTTCATTTTGAGAAACCATGTAACAGATTGAAGTGGTTATGGTTCATTGTATGCCATCAGCAAAACCGGCCTTTCATTAGCTTCTTCTTTGTCAACTAGATTTGCTTCCTCTCCTCCATTATTTGTCTTATACTAGCAATCATAAGAATAATGACCAAACTTCTTGCAAATTTGACATTGGATTGCAGATTTGTCATACTTTCCACCAATATTTCTACCACATCCACTACCTTAGCCTTGGCCTCGAATGTGACCTCCACCTCTTCCACGACCATACCCTTTTTGATCAGTTTCATTTCTATCATTGTGGTTGCTGGTTTGTCGTTGGACTAAGATCCTCGACTACCTCGTCCTCTTTGTGCTGTAAATTTTCCTCATTGATAACCTCCTCTAGACGATTCATTCTTCTTGAGTGAAAGTTGTGTCTGTAGTGCTTGCTCCAAAGTTTTCTCCAAAGTTTTCTCCTCTCTTTTCTTCTGTATTCTCTATTTGTAGGCTTGTAGGAATCCCAGGAGTTCTTCAACAGTCATCATCTCTAGATCTTTTGATTCTTCAATTGCCATAGCTACAAAGTTGAACTTCGAGTTTGAAGATTGCAAGATTTTCTCTACAATTTGAACATCCTTCATCTCCTTGCCATTTCTTCTCATATGATGAACAACAGAAATTACCCAAGAAAAATAATCAAAGATTGTCTCTTAGCTCCCTTGCTATAGTGCTTCAAATTGAGCTCTCAAAGATTGCAAGCGGATCTTTTTCACTTTATTGACTTCATCATATGCTTCCTTTAATATGTCCCAAGCTTCTTTTAATGTCTTTGCTAGAGCAATCAACTCGAACGTGACTTCATTGACTCCTTGATAAATTGTGAATAATGCCTTCTTCTCTTTTTTCTTTAGTTCTCTAAATGTCTCCTTATCCTCCTCATCTAATTTGGTATTACCAGTCTCCACAAGGTCCCATACATCAATAGAACCCAAGAGAGCTTCCATTTGGATACTCCACATTCCATAGTTGTTAATGGTTAATCTGGGCACCTGTGATTGAAAGGAACTAGTCGAAGTCATTGTTGTTTTGTCTCTGATACCAAAATTTTGTTAAATTCTATTGGGTAGACGAACACACATAGGAACAGAGAAGAGAGGAGTAGATGAAGAGACAAAGAGACAAAAAGGTGACAGGATGTATTTTTCATTCACACTAGCTTTAATTCATCAGATTATATACTTATATCAATGGAAAGTTTCAATACATGATTTTTTTTTTATTTTAAGGATCATACTTCAGTTTTAGATTTCCAATAAACCTTATCAAAGAGTATTAATTAATAAAAAACAAATTTACATGCCAACACTGCCAACATAATGTTTATGTACAATCTCTTACACCTACTATGAAGGCCAGAAAGGAATTGAAATGAAGCATAGGTTAACAGGAAAAGGGTCTAATAACCCCAGAAAAGCTGATGGGATTAGTTGCTTCGAGCCTACTAACTTGGAGACAAAGACATGTACAAGCCACAAAAACCATTCCTGCCTTATCTTCCCACGGCTCTAAACCTCTACTTTGGTTTCTTGGTAGTAGGTGTAAGAGACTCTACGTGATTGTGAGTTACTTGAGAGTAGATAACAGAGTGTACATGATTGTGTGTACATGTTGGGTGGACTCCCAATGCAGTGAACAAAATTACAGAAGAGAACATCGTAGATCACTAAAACCAATAAAGTCACCAGGTTTTGTTTGAAATGTGTATGGAAAACCCAAAACGCATATAAATACCACCTTTTTATTATCACTGGTATATGTTGCGGGATAAAGGAAAGAAACATTAAATATGTAAGGAATATTGAATTCACGGTAACACAAATTTTTTATTTAGATATGATTATATATTTGTTATTATTAAAAAAAAACTTATATTTATGACATAATGTATTTTAACAGTAATATTAAAATAGATATTTTGATTTGAATAAAAATGAAATGAATAAATCTCATTAGAATAGCCTTTGAAGTCATCGGTGGTGGCACAAAAGTCACCAAAGCTGCCATGGGAGTAACTATAGCCGACATAGAAGTCCCCATACCGCTCGTTGTCATCGAAGCCGCCATAGAAGCCGCTGGAGCCACCGCTTGTTGTTGTCAAAGCATAGTAGAAATGCCAACACATTTTAGATGTGATGCATATAGAGAAGAACATTTATGCTAGCATTCTTAGGACAATCCTTGACATTCCTGGTAAAATGAAGGATCATGCAAAAGCTTATTTTGATTTATAGGATATGGGATATGAAAAGAGCTTCAACTTGTTCTTTCTAATGATGGTTGACACATTTATCTATCAGAAGCATGATATTCAATGATGCTGGAGGAGGCCATGTTTTGCACCATTATAAAAGGTGCCAAACTTTCTCAGGATCATGTATCCAATATTTTTAGATGTGTGAATGAAAAAGAGAAAAAAATTGGGGTATAAGAGTCTTGATGTACACTTATTGATGCATTACCTTCTTCCAATTACAATTAGATAGATGCTACCAAAGCATGTTGCTATAACCTTAACAAAATTAGGATTGTTTTTTAAATCAATATGTAGCAAATTTGTGAAGTTAAAAGACTTGGGTCACATACAGGGCAAAATTAATGAAACACTATGTCAACTAAAGATGATTTTTCCTCCAAGTTTCTTTGATATCATTATGTATTTGCCTATACACTTAGTTGATAAAATTTGGTTTGGTGGGCCCATGTATTGTCATTAGATGTTTGAGATTGAGAGATACTTATGCAAATTGAAATCATATGTTCATAATAGAAGTCAACTTAAAGGTTCCATTGTAGAAGGATATTTGGTTGAAGAATGTTTAGTGATTTGTTTAAGATATATGCATGATGGGGTAAAGACTCCTTTTTCAAGATATCATCAACAATTTAATACTATAACAAAGGAGCAAACACCTCTATTCCAAATAAAGGTCATGTAAATGGGGGTAAAGGGGAAAAGGAAATGTACGGCCATTACTTTGGATGTTGTTTCTCTTAAACAAGCACATAGATATGTATTATTTAATTATACAGATGAAGAAGTCGAGAGGAATATCAAGTAAGCTAAACCAAAATTTACATTGTCATTTAATATTATCTCCTTAAAATGTTATTCTTTCTATAGCTCATTGATGGCTATATTGCAAAGAGCATAGGTAACTAATGAGTGGATGACAAAGAAAGAGATGGATCAGAGCATAAAATCATTGTTAAGATTTTTTTACTTAGTTTCAAGTGTAAGTTGCAACTAAGGAGGTTCCTTCCTACATTCGGTGGTTATTTATTGGTCCTAATATTGTGGCTAAGTGTTACAGTGGTTATGTCATTAATGGCTATAGTTTTCACACAAGTGAATGAGATGTAAGGTGTAAGATACAAAATAATGGTGTTAGACTAACAACATTAATAGATAGTTTTGCTAATTTAAAAGACCAAAACCTAGTGAAGGGAGAAGTGAGTTACTATGGATTAATTGTAAAAATTATTGGATAGGACTACTAAAGTCAATTTGATGTTGTTTTGCTTATATGTGATTGATTTGAATTAGAGAATGATGACTATGGATTTGCACAAGTTAACTCTAACAAATTGTGCTATTAAAGTGATCCTTTCTTACTAATGTCTTAAGTTCACCAAGTTTTCTTCATGGAGGATTAAAAAAAAAAAGGCATTTATTATGTAATGCATAGGCTTCTTAGAGAATTATTTAGGTTGGATGAAGAAGAAATGTAAGTATACAAGATATATTATGGGGGGGCATATGTAGGGGATTCAAATGTGGAAGGCATTGGTAGTGCTAAGTAGTCTAGTTTGATAAGAGAAACATGCCTAGTACTATAGTTGATGTACACACAAATGATCTACTTTTTGAAATAGGCTTAGACCAATTGCATGACAATATAGACAATGAAGCAACACTTTGAGAGTGGATGGATGCAAATGATTAGATAACATAGGTTAATAAATTTTTTTATTTCTTTTTCTTGTTCTAATCTTTAATATGTTCATTGGGAGTTATTGATTTAAGGTTCTTCTTTTGTTGTGGCTGCATTACTAAATTCTGATTCATTCATTGATTTTGTGAAATATAATATGCACAATATATGAATAGTATGTCAAAGACACATTTGTCATTATTACTTTATTATTTATCTAATTTTAAATTCCTTATGATCTTTTTGCAGTCATTAGCCATAAAGAAGAAATTTGCTTAGAAAAAGAAGGCTTCGTCTATTGCTAGAGAGGTTGCAACTTCCTTTTTTAGTATTTTGAATTGGTGAACATTAAAAAGAGAGGCTCTTACACAAGAAAAGACAAACCCCTTGGTCAAATATTATCAGTTCGAGTTTTTTACTTTTAAGTGGTAGGTCACAGTCCATTAAGACATCAGAAGTAAGAGATAGATAGCTGACAATGCATATAATTAGTGTAAGTGGGCAACAACCTCAAGTTGACACAAATTATGGGAATTAACAATTAAGAGGGATAGCTTCTGATGAAATGAAGCACAATCATCTAGGAAGATAGGATCCAGATAAAGGCAACAAGAAGGAGTTATCCAAGGTAATTAAAAAAGGTATCTCTTAGTTATATGATTCACTAAAATCTTAATTATTAGATTGAATATTTATATGTCTTCATTAATATTGTTTTAGTGCATAAAAAAAAAGGACCAATGACAATGAGAGTAATACATGCCAAATGAGAAGATAAGAAAAAGCTCATATTACTTAATGTTAAAAATCAACCTATAGGCCTAAATGATAAAACTCTATATGAGTTTAGCAATTTCCTTGGGACATTGGCTATGAATGTCAAATCAATGCCTTTATATGTAAAGACTTGGCATGTGTTGGATTATGAGAAAAAGAATGCGTTGTGGAAGCTTGTGCAAGTATTGTCTATTGAAAATTTTCTTCCTTATCTTTACAAAAATGTATTCATTATAATTAAATTTTTCCACATTTTAATTGATTATAAGATGAGTATATGGTTCATGAGGGAGGCAGAAAGTGGGTGATGAATACTATTAGAGCAAGTTGGAGGGCTTATAAGTGCAAGTTGAAGAGACAACATTATAAGTGCAAGTTGAAGAGACAACATTATAAGTGCAAAGGTTAAATATTATCTTATTCTTTTTTAATTGTTAAATATTTTCTTTGGGTTTTATATTAATATATTTTGATTTTTTGTTATTCCTTACTAATGATTATAGGTAATGACAAGAACTAATATTAATAATCGCCAAAAGCAAATAAGAATACACACTACAAGCATAAAAAATTTTGCTAGGATATAAGAACAATTGGTATGTAAATCACAAAACACCACTAATATATTCAAATGTTATATATGCTGTATTAATCTTGTGATCCATATCTAACCATGATTTGGTAACTTTAATTTATTTTATTTAAATTTGTTTTGTTGTATTTCATTATTTGCATTTGTATTAGAAAGTTGAAGATCCTAATAAAACCTCCCCATCCCGATTGGACATATTAGCTCATTATCAGAGTTTTCTTGTTTTCTTTCTGTTTTTATTTTTTATTTTTGACAAAAAGATAGCAATGAAGTTGAAAAGACTTTCAATCCCTCATTCTAACAAACGATTGTCAATTGTTGCGACTTGTGAAAACCGAATTGCTTATAGCACAAAAATACATCAATCAGACTTAAAAAAAAAAAGGCATTATATAATTAAGGTGGCATTGAATAGGGAAAAAGAAATAATCAAAAGGCTCGGCAATACATTTTTCATTTATTTCAATCAACCTGATATTATCTAACATGCCACCAACTTAAGGTCAATTCAATTCAATTTGTCTATAGACTAAAATCTTAAAATCACAATTTTATTTGTTTAATTCAATTTGGTTATTAGATCAAACATCTAAGCAATTTGTAAGCATTTCCTTTTGTTTTCCCTTTTTTTTTTTTGCATGTATAACCTAAGGTTATGTTGTCTTTTTTTCACTTGTAACTTGAGTTGCTTTGGATTTAGAATTCGATTAAGGAGCTTTACTTGTAACTTGAGTTACTTTATTTTAAATATTTATATATTTATATCAAAAGTTATGTTTATCTTTTGTAGGATGATGTTCCCCCTTAAGATTGAGGTCTTTGTAGCCAAATGGTAAATATTAAAACTCTAAATTCCAAGTTTCCCATTTTCCTATTTTAAATCAAAATGTCTTTGTACATTTGCATCTTTCATATTCAAAATGTTCCATATTTCATACTAAAAATTAATTTAGGAGTATTAACTATTGAAATGTTTTTAATTTATGTTTTTTAAACTGTAAGGCTTTGCATTTTTGTTAAGTGAGATTCTAGTATTGAAATCTTTCTATGGATGGTAGACTAGTTGTGCAATTTGGTATATTGCCAATACTTTGCATCAATATGTTTAGTTTGGATTAATCCAATGTTTGTTCTATCTCTCTCTCTCTCTCTCTTTACACTTGTCTTATAATGGTGATTCTATAGTTGTGCAATGGTGATGTTGTTAGCCAATAATTGAATATGTAGATCAAATGAAATCACAAAGAATCAATAAGAAAAAGAGAAAGAAAAAGGTGTTGTAAGGGGAGGGAGGGAAGGAGAGAGTGTCAGGGAGGAGAGAAAGAGAAAGAGGTACTTGTACTCTAATTTAATATGAAGTTTCAATGAATCACAAAAAGTGAAAATCTCCATTTTCTAGTTTTTCAAATTTGTTTTCTTTAAGAGAAAATGCTTTCATTTTTTAACAAAGACACAAATTGAAAATATCATTCAAACATATTTTATGCTTTTTAACTTGAAGATAAACTAAAATTAAAAAACTCCAACCTTATTGAACATGCCCTAACATTCTTACTTTTATATTTAAGCATTACTAATGCCATAAAATGTCATCTTTTCCCAAATAGTGTAATGCATTACAATGGTGTACTTTTCCCAAATAGTGTAATGCATTACAATGGTGTATTAGGGAAATTATAAAATTTTATCTTTTTGAAAGTTCATTTATATACATGGACTATTATGTTTAAGAATATGGAATATTGTGTACTTATTATTGTAGGGGAATAACAAAATTAATTTGTCAAAAAGAACAAAACAAAGCGAAAATTTTATGGAATCCCTCACTTTTATTTTTCCAATAGGTTCTATCATGCATAATTCAAAGATGATAACGATTACATTATATGTTGTTCAAGTGAAAATTTAGTTTTAGAAAATCTACCTAAGGAATTGCCTCGTACAAATTAATTGTGTAAACTACTTTTTAGCTACAACTGAGGTATCAGCAAAACCCACACATGAGACTGGCAAAATTGCAATGGTCACAGCCAATAAGAGCCAACTTTTGTCCCCTCACAAGACCATAATGATTTAGTTTTTGAAAGTAATTGAATAGTATAATACTTACTAAAAGTAGTTAAATAGTAAAATACTTATTAGAAGTAATTAAGCTATATAATACTTAGTAGCTTGATGCATGAGTAGTTTTTTATCTGATGTGAACAAATTTGGCTTAACAAAATAAGAACACTAAAAATAGGAAGTTTCTTAATTTGACACTGTCTCTTTCCTTTTCAGTATGTTCATGCAACTTAATGAGTCTATTGAATAGAGAAGAATAACATTATTCTATTATATATGAACTTAAAGTTATATATAATAAGACTCATATTCGTTAAAAAATGTATGGGAAGATGGAATAAAAGAGTGAGAGGGCATCAATAGAATTAGGAATAAATCATTATCATTAGTTGTCTACTTTATGTGTTTTGTTTTTGACCCCCTTGTACATGTAGCAACAAACAATAAACAACAAAGAAACTAATAATGTTGTTTGTCTTTATGGCATTGGAGGATTGGATTAGGATACCAACAAAGCTAGGGTGACGATTGTTGAATCTCCAGCTAAGATTGGTGCTGTCATGCTTCGTGTTTTCAAGGAAAGGAGTCTTGTGAATTACTTATGTTGGGTTTTAACTTAAGGATTAATTTCTCGTTAGTTTTTTTTTTATATTGGACTTTTCTTTCGTCAAACTAAGTTGAGGGAAAATGCTTGCAAACATCAATTTTGCTGATGGGTATAAGCCATACATGATAGCTATACATGGGACTTTTTTTTTAAAACCATCTTCACCCAGGCAGTTTCAGTGAAACTTAAATAAATTTTTACCTTTTTTTTTATCATCAGATGAATTTTGCAATCACTAATAAAGCATTGAAGATTTAAACTGCCATTGCCATTTACATTGTTTGTACAACTTAAATTTTTCTTCACTACACATTGACAAGTAGCAAAATGTTGGTTGATAAACTATACTATGTTCTGCCATAGAACGATTTGACCATGTACATTTCTAAATTAGCAGTTCATGTCAAGCATTTGAGCGCCATCAATATACCCTTTCAATGGAATTTGAATGACAAATGAAGGAGGTGATTCCTAACTTAAAAGCTCATTTATTCCTCTTCCTTCAACCCACCTCGCCCTCTCCACCAACCACCCAAAGTAAAACCTTCCAAACCCTCCTTATACCATAGACTAATGTTAATGAGTTTGAACGACAGTTCATATTTCCCATCATCACTTTTGCTAAAGGCTTCATGTGTCTGCACTTACTTCTAGTGAGTATTGTTGGCATCATGGACAGAAAATGGTTATGCAACAAACTGTAACTTCCATATGCTCGTGGCTTGGAAAGAGTATAATTAGAAAATGGTTGGACATTCAATTTTTGCTAGACTAAGGATTTATCTGTCCTACTATTTTCTAGGTACGCTCTCTTAGCATATGGTAATTGTCATCAAAATTACAAAAATATCAAGTATTTTATTCATGATCATGTAATGATAGACAATGTGATAAGAGTTAATCCCACAATAAGTGCTATCAACTAAATGTTAATTAATTAAATTTCAATACACTAATATGAATTAGGGGGTAATGTAGAATTCTAACATTATAACAATTAAAGTATACTACTTGATTAAATAAAACAACTTATAAAAATATCAATTAAGAAAATTTTACTTTTAACTTCATTTATAACTATGATATTTAATACTTTTGATTATCCTTAATATTGTCTCAATTATATTGGAATTATTAACCCTAGATAACAACAAACTCTATTACCAAATTCTCTTTAAGATATTCACTAAGTAGAACAAGCTCTTTAGAATTATATACCAGTAATCTTAAGAACTAAGAAAATAGGTTAATTTAAACAACAATCACACAAGCTCATATTGTTCAACTTGTGATGAGTTATTAATAACCATAAGAAGAAAACTATAATCCTTTACTATTAATTGTTACTCGGTGTTTAGGAATAGAATAAATTCAGGTCATTATCCCTAACTCTAATAATCAATTGTTATTTAACCAACTCAACATGCCTAACTGAATGAATTAAAATGACAATTATTCAACAATTTAATTAGAATAACTCCAATAGTACCAATTGAAAAGAAAAAAAATGTAACAAAATAATCTATTTCATCACAATACCAAATGTTTTGAAATCCCCTAAAACTATGAAAAATCCTAGTAACACATACTTAAAAGAAAGCAAATTCTCCATAAAGCTATGTTTGCTGCCCTTCTTGTGTTTGTCTCCTCTTCTCTCTTGTGTTTTAGTAGCTAAAAGGTCCTTTTTATAATTTAGAAAATGTGCTTAGCTGACACAATAAAACCATAGAACACTCCAAAAAAGTCTCCTAAATTATCGTAGTTACAAAAAACTTGTTTCCCAAATTGCAACAGAATTCCTATAATGCGTTCCAAGCTGAGTCCTAAATAGATATAGCCTAAATTAGGGTCTTTCCTCTTCAAAAAAGTTGTAGCCCTCTTCTTTATCTTTCCAATGCATCTCATCTTACTCAAAAAAAAAAAAAAAAGGTTCAAAGCACGAGTTATGAGGGAAAAATTGAGACTGATTC
Organism: Rhizophora mangle; assembly: GCA_037832345.1. Taxonomy (NCBI): domain Eukaryota; kingdom Viridiplantae; phylum Streptophyta; class Magnoliopsida; order Malpighiales; family Rhizophoraceae; genus Rhizophora; species Rhizophora mangle. The sequence continues at coordinate 3,065,758 of JBAPLJ010002025.1, read as the reverse complement.
AGTCCAACCCATGACAGATTCTATAGTGATCTTTTAGCTATTTTTGGACCATTAAACAACAAATTCAAGCTAGAGTTTCTTCACAACAATTATAGGTTTAAATTAAACTTCAATTTAGGCTTTTGAATCACCTAATTTAGATGTATGAAGCTCAAGTTATGCCCATTTAAATATTTAATGCTTGGATAAGAATCCTACTTTTATCAAGACTTGGACTTTAGTTTTCCACCCTATCTCTGAAGCAAAGTGTCAAGGCCTAAACAAACTTGGATATAGGTTCACAATCCTAATCTAAAAAATTTGAATTGTCTATTACAATTTCACTGAAAACTACTCTTTCAATTAGAAAGTTTAAGTTAATGAAAAACTTCAAATAAGTGTAAAATGTCAAAATAATGAAATGCTAAAATTTTGCCTACTAAAAACATAAATTATCAAGACTTCTTCAAAATATACTTAAGTCACAAAACATTTTCTAATTAGATTAAATAGGTATAAAACTTATTAAAAACAACTAAATATTATAAAATTTGTTAAAAAGAACTAAATGTAAAAAATCAAATAAATAAATTCTCACTCATTAAATTTCCCAACACTTAACTTTTGTGTGTCGTCAAGTAAAACAAAATTAAAGTCAAAAGAATAGTAATGACACACTAGTCGTACCTTAAACCACAATTGTAATGCATAAGCTAATTACACCTCACTTAAAAATACAACAATGTTAAATAAAATAGTAGCAGGATACTCGTCTCTCCTCCTTTCTATCCATAATTTCTCTCAATTAGTTAATGCAAGTCTCACAACTAACATAGCAAATTCATGTATAGTTCACCATCAACCATTCCTTTTTATTATTATAAACTAGGTAGCAAATAGAATGTCCCTTATTAAAGTAAAAAAAAAAAAAATTGATATTTTCCCTTAAGACATTCCAAAAATTAAGAAATATAAGATGTTTTGCATACTCATGTTTAAGTCACCATTTGATATTAGTGTCAACACTTTTGGTGAAGTACACCTAATTACTAGACAACTTCAATAATGAAGTGGAATTAAAATTTTGCATTTTTTTTCTTTTTATTGTTTTTTTTCTTTTGAATCACTTTATTTACTTAAACCCATGTTTAGGACTAACTTATGAAGAATAGTTTCAAGAAAAACCACACGTTGCCCAATCATGCTTCATTACAAAATGCATATAACTTTTTAGCAAGCGTTATTTCAATTGAATATCAAAAAATCAAACACACTTACCACTATGTTACAAAACATTGCCAACATCCTAAGTGAAGCAGTATATCATAAAAATAATCCAAATTTATATTTACGCATCACAAAGCATTCTAAAGCTTAACCAATATATGATCACTATTCCGTAAAAACTAAAAGAAAAAAAAAACTAAGTAATTCCTACCTAACATCTGCCCCACATTTAAAGCATACATCATCCTTAATGTAACAAAAAGATATTTGAAAAATAAGTAAAAGAAAAAAAAACTAAAGAAATCTAATTGAATTATGCTTGGGTTGCCTCCTAAGTAGTGCTTTTATTTAACATCATTAGTCCAACAACATGTTTCCTTAGTCAGCACAGATGGGATCCCCCAACTCCATTACCTCAACATTCGTTTCCTAAAAACCTTCCAAAAATGGTTAAAGCTTATGACCATTCACCTTGGAAACCTTATTTGTCTACAAACTCCTTATCTTTACTACACTAAGACCAAAAACATTTATAATAACAAAAGGACTAACCCACTAAGATTGTAACTTACTTGGAAATAATTTAAGCTTTGAATGGTCAAGGAGAAATTTTTGTCCCACAATAAAGTTCTTCCTTGAAATTTTTAGATCATGAAATGTCTTTACCTTCTATTTGTAAATTTTAGAGCTCTTATATACATCATTTCTTACCTTTTCAAGCTCTTGTTATTGTAACTTCCTTTATTTACCTGCCTCATTCATCTTCATGTTACATTGTTTGATTGCCTAATAAGCCTTATGCTCTAACTCCATTAGAAGATGGCATGACATACTGTAGACTAACTAGTAAGATGACATTCCAATATGATGTCTTATAGGCCCATAATGTATAATGTCTAGTTGTAAACTCCAATTTTTTTGATTTGGTTTCATTGTCTTTTCAAGGATGGATTTGACCTATCTATTTGACACTTCAATTTGACCACTTGTCTAAGGGTGGTAGGTTATGGAAATCTTATGCATGACTTGATACCTTTGTAGTAATGCCTTTACTATCCTATTGTAGAAATGGGTGTCTTTATCACTAACCATGGCCTTTGGTGCCCCATGCCTTGCAAAAATGATAGCTTTCACAAAATCTACAACAACCTTAGAATAATTAGTCTTGGTGGCTTTTGCTTCCACCCATTTCAAAACATAATTGACAACCAAAAGAATATAAAAATTACCAAAAGAAATTAGGAATGGTCCCACAAAATCAATGCCCTAAACATAAAAAATATCAACAATCAGAATAAGAATTTATGACATTTGATTTCTATGAGATATATTACCTATCCATTAGCAATTTTCATAAACTTACTAAACACATAGGCATCCTTGAATAAAGTTGACCAATAGAGTTCACAATCTAAAACTTTATGAGCTATCCACTTAAGTCCAAAATGACCCCCATAAACATAAGAATAGCAAAAAGTAGGATTGATACAAATTCACTTCTAGGCACATACCTTCTTATTACCTAAGCAACACAAAATCTCCACAAATATGGGTTATCTCACACATAATATTTTGCATCACTCTCAAGCTTATCATTTTAAGCTTTAGAAAAGTTATTAGGCAATTCTTTACCAATTAAATAATTAACAATATTTGCATACTAGGGCAATTCCTTGCAAACAAAAAATAGTTCTCATTAAAAAAAAATTCTTTGCCAATGTAGCACATTCTCCTTGTGCACCAATATGCTTAAATGATTTGCCACAAGGTTTTCTACTCCTTTCTTATCTCCATTATCCAGAGTAAACTCTTGCAATAATAAAATCCATCTAATAAGTCATGGTTTTGCCTCCTTCTTTGAAAGTGGATACTAGAGAGCTACATGATCGAAATAAATTATCACTTTAGCACTAAGAAAATAAGACTAAAATTTTTCTTGGGTTGATTTAAAGTCCTCAAGATGTAGTAAATGGCATAAGTGACCTTGCCAACTTTTTTTCCCAAATCATCTCTGACAACTTAATTGCTTACATCACACATAATCTTAAATGGGAACTCCTAATTCAGTGATTGCATCACTAATGTTAAAGTCAAGAGTTTCTTTAATTTGTCAAATGTTTCTTTACATTCCTCAGCAAACTAAAATGGTACATCTTCACAAAGGCAAAGCTATCATCAAAAATTCCCTAATAATTCTCTAATAAAAACCTATATGGCTAAGAAAAGTTTGAATCTCCCACACATTTGTAGGGTAAGATAAAGTAAAGATAATATTTATCTTATACTTATCTACCTTTATTCCCCTAGCTAAAAAAACATGCCCTAAAACTATACCTTACTCTACCATGAAATGACATTTTTCCCAATTTAGGAACAAGTTGGTTTCTAAACTCCTCCTTAAAATCAATGAAAGGTTATTCAAATATCTATCAAAAGAATCACCATAAACAATAAAGTGATCCATAAATACTTCTATGATGTTCATTATATTATTAGAAAATATATTAACCATACATCTTTGGAATATGGTTAGAATGTTGCATAGTCCAAATGGCATCCAATGATAAGCAAACATCCCAAATGGACATGTGAAAGTCATTTTCTCTTGATCCTTTAATGCAATCACAATCTAATTATACCCTAAAATGCCATCCAAAAAGCATTAATGAGTATAACTAGCTAATCTTTCTAACATTTAATTAATAAAAGGAAGAAGGAAATGATTTTTGCAAATGGTAAAGTTTAACTTCATGTAATCAATGCATAATCTCCACATCATTTGCACATGTGTAGGTACCAATTCATTGTTATCATTTGGAACCACTCCACATGCATTGGACTCACTCACTTGCTATCCAAGATTAGATAGATGATTGCCAACATCAAGGAGCTTTAAAATCTCCTTCTTCACTACCTCTAACATTAAGGTGTTCAACCAACAATATTTAGTGCATGTACATGGCTAGACTTATCCCCTTCATGTCTTGTCATCTTATGCTCCCTTAGCACTTGAATCATTTCTCTTCCTACATAAGCATTAGATTTCTTACAATAATAACTGGTAGGGTGTCATCCACTCCCAAATACACATGTTTTAAATGAGCTAGTAATGGTTTCAATTTTAATACAAAAGCTTGATACCCTATCAATAATTGGTAACTGAATGGAAGAAACTACATACTTAAGGAGAATCATTGATAATGAATACAATTCAATTATAGTTTTCTTCAACTCCTCATTTAGTTTAATTTCTCCTCATATTTGCAACTCAAGATGTTTGACAATTACCATCTCTAACTCTTCCTTGCTTGTCAAATCAAACACTTCTTGCACTAAAGAATCAATAACACTTATGGCATAAGCTAAGTGAACATCACTAAGGTACCTCATATCCTTATAAATATTAAACCAACTTTGTTCTTAATTGAACTCCATTGTTATGCACACTAATCCTTGTCTTGGTCATCATCAAGAATGACCTTCCCAATGAAATAGGTGCAAGGTTAAGGGAAGCATCATCATCCATATCTATTATGTAGAAGTTAGATGGAAACACAAGCTCATTCACCTACATTAGCACATCCTTAACTACCCTCAAGGTAAGCATTAGTATGATAAGCTAATTATATAATAACACCAACATTTTTCAAAGGATCTAGATTTAAAGAAGGATAAATGGATTATGGCATCACATTAATAAAAGCTCCTAAATCTAACATAGCTCTTTCAAGTCTTGTATTACCTATTTTGATGGTGAACATACTTAGATCTTTGCACTTAAGGGGAAGCTTCCTTTGGAGAACTATGAATACATTCTCCCACATTTTTATCTTCACATAATCTCTTATTCTCTTCTTATTAGTGCAAAATTTCTCAAGAAATTGCATACTAACTTGATCGCCTCTAATAGTGGTAAGTTTACCACTATTGTATAGAATGACTTAAGGATTTCTCTCTCTTTCTCCTTTATAAATTTTATGCACCTAGTGGAAAAAGGAAAGGGGTTAGGTTTAACCTAAATGGAAGAGTTAGGATTTACCTTAGCTATAGAAATCTTTGCCTCCTTATCAATGTCCTCCCAAATGGCCATAATAGGTGTTTTCTTACATGGTTCCTCCAATAGTTTTCCACTTCTCAATGATATGGCACTTGCATTGTCTTCTGGATTTAGTAGGAGTTGGGATGGTAATTTGCTTAATCACTAAGAATCCAATCTACCTACTATAAAAGCTAGCTAACTCACCTAATTCTCCAAATTGTGTATGTTTGCCTTGGTCTCCTATTGAAATTGTTAAATGTGAGTTAAGAAAGTTTTGAACATATCTTCCAATGACATACCTATATTGAATGGAGCTACTTGTTTAAGTTAATATGGTTGCTAAGTTTGTTAGATCCTTGCCTATTTATTTTGATATGTATTCTAAACTAGCTACTTATTTCCTTCATATCTCAAGTTAGGATTATCCATCTATCCTAGATTGTATGTACTAAAATATGGATTATACTTCCTTAACTACCCTACAAATCCACTTATAGCAATTACTTGCCCCTCTTGAAGAATTGGGCATATGTTAATTGCATACCCCACCATTAAACATATGCCACATGCCTTAGCTTGTTGCATTTCTCCCACAACCTTTTGCCAAATAATAAAGGCAAGATCATAAATTTATTACTAAATGGTAGATGTATTTACCCTATGCACTTTTCTAATTAGGGTATCTTGTCTGGTCCCAAACTATTGGGAGTTTACTATCATATTGGAAATCAAATTCTTTGTAGCATCTAGTGTGTTATTCATTAAAGCTCCTCCACTTGTTGCATTGACCATGTTCCTATCCATAAGAAATAAGCCCTTATAAAAATATTGAATCAATAACTAATCACTTATATGGTGGTGTGGACAACTTGTATACAACTTCTTAAACCCCTCTTAATACTCATAAAGGGTATCTCTATTGTATTAGTGGATACCATAAACTTGCTTCCTTATATTTATGGTCCTAGAAGCAAGAAAATATCTTTCTAATGACTATCTCTTCATTTCATTCCATGTTGTGATTGATCTTAACTACATAGATAGTAAAGCTAATCCTTGGCATCATTAACCAGAGAGAATGGAAAGCTCTTAATTTTATTAACTCTTTTATCACCTCCATTGGCTCCATACTTCAACAAACCACATGGAACTCCTTTAAATGTTTGTTGGGATCCTCCCTTACATAACCACGAAAAATGGGTAACAAATGTATCAATTCCAATTTAAGCTCAAAAAACTACATCAAACTCACGATATTGTATACATAAAGGTTATAAGTGAAAGTTAGGAGCAACATGCTCTTTCCAAGTCCTTTTATTTGCAACCATGTCCTCAAGCCTAGAGTTGTTAGATGAACTCATAGATATTGAATCAAGGACTATGCTGGTGCTAAGAAAGGTAACCGCATATTCCTCTTGGTTTTATCAAGCTTCTCTCCTCAGTTTATGCATGGTTCTCTTAACTTTTAGAACAAAATTAAGTTCAAAGTAAGATGATTGAGTCATAAACCATAGATATAACATAAAACAAAGAAGAAACACACAAAAATATCTTAAGAGAAAAGGAAATTTATGACAAAAAAAATTAAAATTACAAAAATCCTATTAAACAACATTTGTAGGCTCAAGAGGGTGGAGGTAGTGGCAATACCATTGATTTTGAGCAAAACAACATTTTTTCTTTTTTGAAATAATGTAAGCTCATCACCTAATTCAACCAAAACTTTCTTGAGGAATAGTTGCACCATAACCAAAAACACCATAAAGACCTTAAAAGCACACAACTTCACACATAAAAGGGTATATAATTAGTATAATCAACTTAATAATACCATGAACAAAAACAAAATGAAAAAAAAAAAGGAAAAAAGACTGCTTAGCAACAATTCCAAATTTTTGGTAATTGTTGTCAAGTTTACAAAAATATTAAATATCTTATTCTTGATCATGCAATGGTAGACAATGTGAATAAGGGTTGATCCCATAAGAAGTGCAATTATTTCAATGCTAGAAAATTATACTTAAATACACTAATATAAATTATGGGGTAACATGATTCTAACTTTATAACAATTAAACTACTTGATTAAATAAAACAATTTGTAGAAATATCAATTAACAAAACTCCAATTTGAGAATCATTGGAAACTATGATATTTGATACTTTCAATTATCCACAATGTTGTCTAAATGCTTTTGAATCACCTAATTTGGATGTTTGAAGCTCATGTTATTCCCATTTAAATATTCTATGCTCAAATAAGAATTCTACTCCAATTAGGATTTGGACTCTAGTTGTTTATCTAATGTTTGAAGGAAAGTTTCAAGGCCCAAACGAACTTAAAATTGGACTCTTAACACCAATCTAGAAAATTTGAAATATCTATAACTTCATTAAAGACCACTTTTCCAATTTAAACCTTTTAGTCAGTGAAAAACTTGAAATAAGTGACAAAGGTCAAAATAATGAAATGTTAAAATTTTACCTACAAAAAGCATTAATTCTCAAAACTTCTTTAAAACATACTTAACTCATAAAACATATTCTATTTAACTTGAATAAGTATAAAACTCATTAAAAACAACTAAATATAAATGGAAATAAATAAATAAATTCTCACTCAAAGGTATGACCTAGTTATGTCTTTGTTTTACAAAAATGTTTCAACTATAGACCCCATAACTATGTAATTAGGCCCTTACGCTTGTTTTATTTTTACTTCAATAGTTACATTTTGTAATAAATTTTGGTAAGGACTTTTTAGTTAATGGGTGAGAGACTGCAAGACAAAGAAAGGTTAAGGGTGTAAGGCTAAAGTCTAATGTCAAAATTTGATCCTTAAGTTAGTAAGGACCATAAAAAATAGAGTGAGAGCTTAGGATAAAGAAAATGTGGTTTAGTTGCTTACGTAGTGGTGGTTACGGTATGAAGTAATTGTAGGATCATGGAAGGCTCCTATTTGTTGACAAGGAAAGTATGGGCTAGGTTGGCATGCTAGCTAATTGCCCTTAACAGGTAGTTTTGGCATGCCCTATTGGCATGAACTAATGGTAAAATAGTTTGTTTTATTTCTCATGTCAATCATTTCTTGGTTTTTGTGCTCTTTAAAGCTTTAAATCAATGTCTTATGGGTTACCACTTCTTCATCCCTAAGGATTTCTCTATTTATAGGGCCAATGCTCTTGGGTTTCTCCCATTCTTGAAAAATCCTTGTTTTCTTCTTCTGCTTCTAGGATTTTCTCCTTTGTTATTCACTATTTGCTATCAACATAATAGTTTGATAAATAAAGAATGTGCCTCTAGAGGGAAGGTTCTCTAAGAGGAAGAGGAATCTAAAAGGGAAAAGAGCCTGATGAGGAAGAGAAGGGGTATGTTGGCAATGATGACCACCTTGGGAGGATAACCAACTTATAATGTGATATGTTGTGGAGCATAAAAAGAGAAAGATATCCCTTAAGTCTTCCTGGCTACATCTATTGGCTACTTAATCCATATTGACAAAGGGGTAATTCATGTCCTTTATCCATATAAAACTAAGAAAACATGTTGTGCACCTATAGGTTATACCTTTATTACACTTAGCAGTAGAAGATGGGGCTAACTTTACCCATTACTAAGGTGTTTCAAGAATATCTAAAATTTTTTTGGACCATGCTATGTTAGCTTCATCCCAAAGGCTAAAGAAGCCTAATTTTATAGGAAAAAGTTGCTTGAGAAGTCAACACTACTATTATCAAGAATAATATCCTATCAATCTTCATAACTTTAAGAATGTCTTGAGTAATCATACCATAGGCCTATACTTTTCTCAAGGAGTTAAATTGGTAAAGACAAAAAAGAAAAGAAGAGTATTAGTTAAAGTTTAATTTTATCTAGGATTAGGGTATGGTGTTTTATGCCTTTTTCTAAAACTCAAAGGCCCAACTCAAAGATCATTTAGCTTCCTTAAGGCTAGACATGGTTGTCTTTACCATACTTTAAGAATTAGATATCTACAAAACATTACTAGACATTGCCACATAACGGACTCCAAAAGGGTCTTTCAAGTAGAAGTTACTCAAAAGGGCAAGCCACAATCGAGTGTTTTAACCTACTAGGTGTGATTAAGGAACCACAAGGTGCCATAGTTAGGGAATTAATGACAAAGACTTTTGGCTTGGAAGGTGCCCAACACCTCAACTTGCAAGGTTGATATTCCAGATCAATCATTCAACTAGTCCATTATCTAAGTAAGCAAGTCCTTTATGATTGGCTTGACAAGGAAAGGAAAAGGACTTATTGCTAAGGCTAAGAGTTCTTATAAGAAAAGTATAAATCTTCAACTATTAAGGAGAAAATTTGGTGACTTGTTCCTTAACTAAATGATTGACAAAAGATGATGAAATTTGTTGTGATGATGGAAAAGGAGTGGGAACAATTATGGAATGAGCTAATTATTGGAAGGAGCAAACCATGGATACAAAGGAGAAGGTGAAGAAGCTTAAAGATAATTTACTAGTTGCACATGAGACTTTCTTAAAAAGTGAGAGTCAACAAATCATTAGGCTGAAGCTCTTCTCATAAATGTCATGCTTCATGTGCAAAATTCAACATTCCAATCATGGGGAGGGAGAAGATTCTTACATTATGTCCTAACTATGATCTTGGTCAATTATGAGATCTTTTATTTCCTCCTTCTTAGATAATGTGAACCTTATTAGATGTAACTAAGAATCCCATAATGCAATTGTATAAAAAAACAAAAGATAGCTAAACTAAATTTACAAGATTTAAATGACCTTGATGCTAGGCTTTAAGAAGTTGAACCAATGGTATGAAAGATAGATATTGATGCCATACTTCAAAAAAGAACAAATTTGGGAGTGGTAAGTCAAGTTGAATGCCACAAGAAGAATTAATTCTTGATAAGTTCTTTTGTTCTTGCAAAAACTTAAGGAGAAAATTCTCATTTATTTTACCTAATGTTTTACTTCCTTTAAAAAAAAAAAATCAAGTCTATCTATAGGCTAAAATAACAAACTTGGTGATAAGGACAAATTTCCTAAATAGATTAACAACAAATCTATATTTATTTTTTAAGAGTTGTTGTAGAAACCTTAGCAATCACTTAACACACCCATTTAGCATGCTTATATAATTAATAAACATCAACCCACAATAAGATATGCTTTGTTGCCCTTCAAGCATGAATTATCTTCTTTGGCCCAAACTTTTTTAATCAATTTGCAAAGTGCTTTTTATATCCCTTTGGCTCTTGAATGTGTCATTAGCCTTTATTGAATGCTTAACATATCATTAAAAGCCCTTTATGCATTAGTTCTTCCATGGATCTTATCATTCCCCCTCTTCTCAAAAGAATTCATTCTCAAATCATCATCTACATTAATAGGAGAAAGATAAAAAAAGCATTAAATGTTGCACTCATGTCATACTCAATAGGAAAGTCTAACTTATAAGCATTATCATTACTTTGTGCCACTAATTAAAATAAACCTTCTCATTTAGGTTGTAGCTTTGAACATCTCAGAGATAGGAAACTTTCCTTGCACATATGCACCTAAACCCAATCACCAAGTTCAAATACCACCTTCATTTGCCCTTTATTAACATAGGATGCATATTGCTTAGTTTATTTTTGAATTTGTTGCCTTATCTTCATATGTAACTTTTTCACTATTTTGGCCTTACATTTACTGTCTAATCTAGTATACTCATCAACAGGTAAAGGCATCAAATCCAAAAGAGTTAAAGGATTAAAACCATACATAATTTCAAATAAAGAATAACTAGTAACAAAATGAACATTTATATTATATGCAAACTTTACACGTAGCAAACAATCTTACCACATTTTCAAATTTATTTGAATAATAGCATGCAATAAAGTAGAAAGAGTTTAATGAACTACCTCAATTTGACCATTTATCTGTACATGGCAAGTAATTAAGAACAATAGTTTAGTACCTAACTTACCCCACAAATTCTTCCAAAAGTAGCCTAAGAATTTAGTATCTAAGTCTAAAATAATGCTTTGAGGCATTTCATGAAAATATACTATCTCTTTAAAGTATAATTCAGCCACATTATTTCCATTATTAGTTTTATGACATGGGATGAAGTGTGTCATTTTTTAAAACCTATCAACAACAATAAATATAGAATCTCTACCCCCTTTTTACCATGGTAGCCTTAGTACAAAGTCCATAAATAAATCAACCTATGGTTGGCTAGGTATGGGTAAAGGGGCATACAAACTATAAGGTAAAACTTTGGAGCCTATTTACATCTTATACACTTCTCGCACACCTTCTCAATATCTCATTTCATGTGTGGCCAAAAGAAATGCTTAACTATTGACCAATTAAACCGCCTAATGTGTTTCTCTCACAACCAACTCCCTCAAGGAACTCATAAGCACACTTAAATTTTCCTTAAATAAGAAACCTTTTACCTATAAAATTTCCTAAAGGGTAACTTCTCACATGCCCTATACATATTAGTAAAGTTAGCATCTTTTACATATAAAACTTTAATATAATCTAATCCCAACAATTTGGCATTAAGTGTAGAGATAAGGGCATACTTGCGAAATAATGCATTAGCTACCATTTTCTCCTTATCTTGTTTATATTTGATGCGTAAGGAAAGGTCTCAATGAATTAGACCTACTAGGCATGTCTCTTGTTCAATTTCCCTTGTTCCTTCAAGTGCTTTACGTATTCATGGCTAGTATGGATAACAAATTCCTTAGGCCTAAGGTAGTGCTGCCATGTCCGTTAAGGTCATACCAAAGCATACATCTCCTTATCATAAGTGGGATAATTAAGGGTTATTTCATTTAACTTTTCATTGAAGTAGGTAATTAGTTGCCATTTCTTAAACAAAATAACTCCAATGCCAATACCTGAAGCATTACACTCAATCTCAAAAGTTTTAGTAAAGTCAAGTAAAGTAAGTAAGGGTTAAGAACTTAACTTTTCCTTGATAAAATTAAAAGCCTTGTTTTGATCATTATCCCACTTAAAGCCCATACTCTTTTTAACAAACTCAATTAGTGGTGCAGTAATGGTGCTAAAGTCCCTAACAAACCATATATAAAAACTAGCTAGACTATGAAAACTATGCACATCATAAACTAACTCAAGTGTAGGCTCATCAGAAATTACCCTAACCTTTTCCTTGTCAACATCAATACCCCTAGCATTCACAACATAGCCAAGAAATATGATCTAATTAGTACAAAAAGAACATTTCTTGAGGTTAGCCTATAATTTCTCAAAATGTAAAACACTTAGAATAAAACATAAATAATCAAGAAGTTTACCTAAGTTTTTGCTATAAACCAAAAAATCATCAAAATAAATAACCATAAATTTATCAATGAATGCATGCAAAACATGATTCATCAATCTTATAAAAGTGCTTGGGGCATTAGTGAGATCAAATGGTATAACAAGTCATTCATATAAACCATACTTAGTTTTGAAAGCTATTTTCCGCTAGTTCCTCTCTCATTCTAATTTGGTGATATTCAATTTTCAAATCAATTTCAGAAAAGACACATGAACTATGTAATTTATCTAACATGTCATCTAATTTATCTGATTTTGTTGAACACTTAACAATCAACACATAACCTCTAAATCCCATCCTTTTTAGGCACAAGAAATATTGGAACTACTCATAAACCCATGTTGTTCCTCACACATCCCTTTTCCATAAGCTCCTTAACTTGCCTTTGTCAGCTTGGAATTTATACACTAGGGATGAATTCGATTGAATATTCTATTTTCTTCAAAGGTGGTGAATCACTTGGTTCTTCAAAAAAGAACATCATCAAATTCCTATAAAATAAAAATAACAACATTAGGCAAAGAGGGTTAAGCTCGTCAATACTAAAATAAGTCTCTTTATACAAAAGTACAATTATAGGTTATTTCAAATAGAAAGTTCTTATAACATTACTCTTTTTCACATATAGACTCTCAAATTTTCTCTCTTGCCCTTTTTCTTTTTTTTCTCTTAGTCCCTTCTTCTTTCTTTCCTTTCTTTCCCTCTTTTCTTCTCTTAACTTCAATTTCTTTTTTTTTCTCTCACTTTCTTTTTTAATCCTTAATTGATCTTTATAGACTTGCCAAGGTTTTAAAGGTACAAAAGTAATAGGTTTATCATTTATTACTAAAAAGTACATATTCTTAAACTCATCATCCATGACATGTTGATCATATTATCATGGTCTTCCCAACAAAATATGCCAAGCATGAATGGGTGCATTATCATAAGACATCATCAATATATCTCCCACTAGTAAACATTACTAACACATGCTTATTTACCTTAACCTCCCCAATTTCATTTAGCCATTGAAGCTTATATGGCCTAAGGTGCTTTATGGTTAACAAATCAATTTTTCAAGTAGAGCAATGCTAGAAGCTACATTTATATAGCTACCTTCATCAATGATCATACTACATACCTTATCTTTGATATGGCACCAAGTCTCTGCAATTCATCATCTTCCATAGCTTGTACACTCAATGCTTATTTAGCCACTAGAATGTCTCCCTCAACTGGGTACTTCTCTCCATCACTTACATCCTCCAATAGTGGCATGGAGTCATCATCATTCTCACTTTTGTTCTTAATATCATTATTACCCCACAACACCATAGTACACTTATTTGGACACTAAGATACAAACATGTCTCCTATCTAAACACTTAAAACATTTAACATCTATATTTTCACAAAGTTAAGAATTTAAATTACCTTTCTCCTTGCTAGGACTCACTTCCGCACTCTTATAAGATTTAATCATAGGCTTGTAATTAGCTTTTTCCTCCCCTTTACTCCAATTTAGCTTCCAAGATGAATAAGAACTTGAATTTTATCCAAACTATATAGAACCCTTGTATTTGAGTTGCTTTTCAACTTTCATCTCCATGTGCCCCATGTTCTCCAACTCCACAAAATGCTACAATTTAATTACATTGGTAATGTCTCTATTCAACACTTACAAGAACTGAGCCATGGTTCCTTCTCTATCCTCCTCCACATTAACCTAAATCATGGCAATCTCAATCTCCTTATAGTAGTCCTCCACACTTTTGGTGCCTTGAGTGAGCCCTTGCAGCTTTTGGTACAAATCTTGATAATAATGATTAAGGATGAAACTCCTCCTCATGATAACCTTCATCTCCTCCCATGTATTAACAAGTCTTTCACAATTCCTTCTCCTACTCAAAACAAGGTGATCCCACTAAATAATAACATAATCAATAAACTTAATAACAACAAGTTCTACCTTTTTCTCTTTGAAGTAGTTGTCACGATCAAAGACTAATTTAATCTTCTTCTCCCATTCTAAGTAGGCTTTAGGATCAATTTTTTGTTGGAGCAAAGGAACTATCAATTTAATGCTACTTAAATCGTGGTCATACATGTCTCACCTTTAAAAATCTCTTCAACTATTTCTATTATTGGTAATTTTAACCAAAGTAGCTGAGTCATCAAATTCATCATCTTTTACCTTTTCTTTATGGCCATAGTCTTATTGCCCTTACCTTCTGGCTTTAAGAACCTCATAACCCCCATGCCTCCTTTGCAACTTCATTATTATATTGGCTTACTCCTCCATCTTATCCCTCATATTATCAAATCTGTTGTTTATGCACTCAAATTGTTCTTACATAGCTTTGATCGTAAACGACACATCACTACCTCCCTCATCAACTACACTTTTGTCCTTACCTTTTAGCATTAAGAACCTTATAGCCCTTATGCAACTCCACTGCTATATTGGCTTACTCCTCCATCCTATCCCTCATATCATCAAATCTATTGTTTATGCACTCAAATTGTTCTTACATAGCTTTGATCATAAACAACACATCACTACCTCCCTCATCAGCTACACTTTTTTCTTTGGAACAAATAATGTTAATTATACAAAAATGGCTAGGATACCTCATAAAACACTCCTTTATATGTTTCACTCAAAAATAGTGTCACCTACCCTCATGTTTACACTTTTAAGGCTTTTTATCAATATGTATTTACACTCTTGCCTTTTACCACTCAAATTTTCCCTTTTACCATTTTAAACACCTAAACAAGCTAAATCAAGAGGATTAATCTTGAATGAACAAAACTCACAAATTAAATTAAATGGGGCAAAAATGAACTAATGAAAAACAAGAAGTTAGAATAAAAAAGGGATGTCAAGGAAAATGAATTTAATGAATAAACTCAAAAAAAAAAAATTGAATAGTTAAACCTAGAAGACAAACTTGGATGACAAAATGAGAAAATAGATGACAAAATTAAAGTCAAGCCAAAAAACTAGGTTGTTATTGTGGTCAGTTTGACCAAACTATTTGAAGTTTTTCTTTAATTTAATTGCTAAACACAAATAAAACACTTAAAGGCAACAAACAAAATTGATAGCAACACTTTTTAATGGTTATATGCTCAAAAAAATGAACAAAGTAAGAATGATTACAAATAGGCAAAACAATGCATTTGAATGGTAATGCACTTAATAGATGAACTAAAAATAAATAAAACTTAAAATTACAAGTCAAAAAAGAATTAATTGATCCAGCCTAATGTAGAGCCAAGCTTCAATACCAATCAATGTGAGCCTCATTAGACTTAGCTAAGAAACCCATAACATAATTGTATATAAAACCCAAGGAAAGCCACACCAAATTTATAATATGTAAATGACCCTAACTCTAAGCTATAAGTCGATATGAACATCACAATAAGAGTTAGTTCTTGACAAGGTCTTTAGTTATTAAAAGACCCTAACGAGAAAATTCTCACTTTTTATTTTACTTAACATTCTACCTTCATTAATAATGAAATTAAGTCTATTTATAGGCTAAATTAACAAACTTAGAGGTAGGGACAAACTTCCGAAATAGGTTGATAACAATTCTACTCCTATTATTTAAGAGTTATTGTAAAAACCCTAACAATCACTTAACACATACCCATTCAACATATTTATACAATTAATAAGACCTACATTAAGATATGCTTTATTGCCCTTCAAGCTTAAATTAGCTTCTTTGGCCCAAACTTCTTCAATCAGGTTACTAAGTGTTTCTTTCATCCTTTTATCTTTTGAACATGTCATTGGCCCTTCTTAAATGCTTAGTGGATCCTTAAAAGTCCTTAATACAAAATCTCCTCCAAGGATCTCATCTCAAGAAGAACCTTATTAATGGTTCCTTAATTAAGAGCACCAGGCTAGCTCATTAGAATGATGATCTAGTCAATCTTACTCGTTGGGACACTCCTTCCCAAATTCTCCATGCAAATGAAAACTATGTTAATAGTTTTACTTTTTGTTGTTTTATGTAAACATTTAGGTTCCTGTGCCCTAATGTATAAATAAGTTTTTGTTTATAAAATTTTGGATTTCTTTGCTATGACAAATCATAACCCTTCTTCATTTCTTTATTTGAATTTATATATTATGATGTCTATTCACATGAAAGCATATTCATTGCATCATCACATGCCTCTTGTTTTCCTTCAAAAAGTTGCATCTGTTCAATTAGCATCCCATGACCATTGGTGTTCATTATTATTGCCACTTATTAACCTTCTATTGGTTTTATTTTTCTATAAAATGGGCCATTTTGTCCCTTTTACTCTTCATTCCAATATACCTAATGCAATTCTCATTAAAGTACTTCCTTGTACATCAGTTTTTAGCTTTGGTTTCTCAATTCAAGCATCTTGAAGGTGGGTAATTCTACACTGAAGAAATCCAAATTTGTTTGCTTTTATCATTACAACAAGATCATTGTTGGGTACTTGACAACTTGTACTCAAAGAACCAGCCCCCTAGTGTGTGAATCACATGATATTCATGATTGTATGAATTACGACTTTGTATAAGTGAGTTTGCAACATTGGTTAGATAAAGTTATATTATTAAAGAATCACCACATTCTTAAGTAGACCGAGTTAGTGTCTCCTAGGAAGAATAAGAGGGCTTGTTATCCTCATACTATCTCAGTTTTTATGTAGAATAGTTTGATGTCAGGCTAACATTGCCCATTTGTGGTATCCAAGAGTGTCAGAGGCTAATGGGAATAGCTTTGTGTCAATTGGTTCCCAATTGCTAGCATTTTTCGGCAGGTTTGTTGGCTTTAGGCATATGATGCCACGCAATTATTATAGGTCCCATGCTTGCTAGGCTTTATAGGATAACCAATGTTACATATAAGGGAAATAAAGGTTTATCTAGACAAACAAGAGAGGGAGTGTCGACCTCAAAGATTTGGAAGGCAAGGCTCCACAATTGAAAAAATGGAGAGGCAACTTTCGCTCTACCCATCAACCAAAGCACAACTTTTACCCCAAGTGGTGAAACCTTCAAACAAAGGGTGGTTATAAGCCATGGTTAAGGTCTTAGGAAAGTGAAGCCTGTCTATGGTTATAATCCCAAAATTCGTGAAGTTGTGGGGTCCTTTGCAACCCCAACCCTATAGTCGTTAGCTAATGACCAGGTGGCTAACGGTTCTATGATGGAGAGGAAGCATGCAAACATTGGTTGAGACATTCCCCTACTGACTTTTCTAGGGTATGTTCGTACTTGTTTTTATTTGGTTATTCTTGACTGAGTTCTGACCATCTCTTGGAGTTTGCATGATAGGGGTTATAGGTTGTCGCCTCCTCTCTAGTAGTATGGCTTCTAGAGCTTAGGGTGGCATACTTATCAAGGCTGGTACCAAGGCCGCTATCGTTGTAGTGAGGGTATGGACTTGGTCTTGCATCACTTGTAACTAACACAAAAAGATCAAGGGTCAATTGTTGCTGGCAAGAATGAAAGTAACATATAGAGAGGCTGCATTAAGATCTTGTTGAGTTGGGTCATCTCCCTCATATTTCTAACCTCGATGAATTGTAGGTTTCAAAGAACAGAAAGTGAAGGTATTTTCAAAGGAAAGGAAGAGAGACATGACATGCCCTTCCCATAGAAGGTGCCAAATGGTGACGAGTATTTCAGTTGATGAGTTGGGGACTGGTAAGGTAGAGAAAGACTAGGTGTATTGGGCTAAAGCCTACACATTAGCACTCAAATATTTAAATCAATGAGGATCAATAGAGATAGTGTGAGAGCAAAGGATGAAGAAGATGAGGTTCAGTTACTTACCTTGAGGTTGAGGCATGAAATATTTATAAGACACTTGAAGAGTTCCAGTTGGTTGATGAAAAAGGTATGGGTTAGGTTTGCATGCCAGCCAAATGCCCTTAGCAAGTAGTTGTAGGTGTGCTTAAGTTAGTGAGAATTGAGATGGATAGTGTGAGAGCTTTGGATGGCAAAGATGAAGTTTAGTTGCTTACCTTAAGGTGTTTCAGGTATAAAGTATTTATAAGATTTTTTTAAGGGTTTTTATTGATTGATGGAGAAGTTCCTTTTGTATACAATTTTTTTTTTATTATTTTTTTCTTCTTATAATTAGATAATATAGAATAAAGATTGATTTCCTAATCTATATTTAATAGAAACATTAGTAAAATGAAAAAATTAAATTACATTAATAATACGTATAGTAAAGGAATTGGTCAAATTATTTTGACAAACTTAATATTTAAGTAATTTTAATATATAATTAAATGAAGTTTAGTTGCTTACCTTGAGGTGTTTGAGGCATAAAGTATTTATAAGATTTTTTAAGGGTTTCTATTCATTGACCAGGAAGCTCTTTTGAATACATTTTTTTTATTATTTTTTATCATATTTACCAAATAATTAATATATTTTTACAAATTAAAATTTTAAATTTTTATTTTTACAGTATTTTTATATGATAAATATTTCTATAATTTCTAATATATGTGTGTGTGTGTGTGTAATAGGCATTATTATTACCTTCGTCGTTTAGAGACCATAAAATTCTCCCCTCTCACACTACCGGAGGAATGATTAATTCTTGGGTCATTATTAAGAACCAGTTCGGCAACCAATGAATTAGCCCAGAGAAGAGTCGACCAGAATTTTCTCGGTAGTAGCTCAGTGCAAAGAAACACTCTACTGCCATTGTTGCGCCGCTACGACTTGGTTGGAAATGGAAACTGTCAAGTTTGTTCCGCCATCAAGGACATTGAAGGGGTTTATTAAGTAATGCTTGGTTATTTCACAACGTACGGTACAGAGATAAATGAATAAATTGTAGAAACAATAGGCTCCCCCCCCCCCTGCTTCGCCGTTAGCTAACAAAATTATTTGATGGTCTAAAAAAAGGGGTACAAAATTATTTTTGTGTTTCACCGAAATTGCTGGGGTGAAGAAGGCAAAAAAGCCTCATAAAAAGCTATCTTTTTGCGGCACATACCCGCCACCAAAATTGGGGTTTACAATCATTTTCCCTCAATTAAGTTCGCAGGAAGAAAAAATCGGTAAAAAAACCAACTCCCGAGAAATCCTTGAATTCTAACCCAACATATACTTAATTCACGAGGCCCCTCTCCTTGAACAAATCAAGCATGGCAGCACCAATCTTAGCAGGAGATTCAACCACCTTCACTCCAGCTTCCCGTAAAGTCTTGATTTTGTCCTGGGCGGTACCCTTTCCCCCAGATACGATGGCTGCACGTGAACACACATGATGCAATTACCAAGGTGCAAACTATTTCACAAAGAACACCAGTTTCATAATCATCAACATTAGGCAGAAAAATATTTGATATTCTAGAAAAGAAAAACCGCCAGTACTTAGAACTGCTGACAAACAGTTCAAGCTGAGCATCATGAGAGGCATTAGCATTAATGCTCATGACCCTGGGCAACATTTGGGGCCCACTGTTCACCACCATTACATGGTAGTCATATGCATTGGCCCAGAACTAGGGCCTGTATGTGCAAAGCAGGCAGTCAATTTCTGGGTTTTCTGACTAATAATTAAAACAGAGAAATGCGCCATCTGGCCAGAACTTGTAGGCATTATGGATAATAATTTTCATTAACTATTCACCAATGTAGGAAAACATATTGGACTCCATGTTTCTTACGCAAAAACTGGCATTGGGCATATATAATTCATCATTACTTTTATCAGTTTTCTGCTACTGTTCCAGCTATGAGTGTCCATTACCAGTAATCAACATATGTCTGAATTGGAAAACGTGAAAAATCATATGCTAAGATAATTGCTATGCCACTGTAAGATTCACTGAATCATAACAAACAGACTGTTTTCTAAACTCAGGCCCTAGGCACATGCTAATAAGAAACTCTCCAGGTCTGTACTGCACAAAACAGCAGGATACAAAGATAACCATATGGACACACAGACATTATTAGGTAGGAGAGGCATACCACCTCAGCCTTGCTTTGTTGGTATGCCAATCCAAACACCTAATGCTAGTTCATCATGGTGTAGTTTTGATAAGCTAACAACACAAATAGTGCCATTAGTTTCTCTGTTGTTTCTTGTCTGCTACATGTAAAAGGGGACCCAAAAAAAAAAAACAAAGTAGACAACTAAAGATCGTGATTTTTTTTTCCTAATTTTGTAGATGCCCCATCACCTTTTAATTTCATCTTCCCAAGATTTTGTTAAAGACTGATTGTGTGTTTAACATGTAAAAAATGTCTCACATCACATAAGTACAATGTCTGAAGCAATGCACTAATAATATAAATATAGCACTGCTGCCTAATTGGGAGATAGTATCCAGCATACTTATCTTTGTTTACATGGTATCAGAGCTTAAAATTAGAGAGATATTCCAAGAGAGTCAGAAAGATTATTCCTCAGGGGAGGGGGGGAGAGAGACCCTAGCTGCCAGTTCAGTGACACTAAGAGAAACTTTAACAACGATTACTTACACCTATTCATATTCAAACAAGAGAACAAGTTAGGCATATTTTTCCAAGGTCCTCACATGGAGGTTGAATGACTGTTCTTGTAACAACATGGATATGGTAAACATCCACACACCAACTTGGGAGGGAGTGTTGAGAGATTGATTGTGTGTTAACATAATGTCCCACATCAAATATGCAGAATGTCTAAAGCAATATAGTAGTAATATAAAATGGAAGACAGTATTCTAGTATACATATCTTTTTAAAAGATTCCTTTTGGCCCAACTCTTGAAAATTTCGCCGAATCTTTTTTCTGGCAATTTCAGATCCCAACTCTAAAGAATACTGAATTAAAAGAACATTTTGAATCATAACTTTGAGGATAGAGTTGTGAATGAATTTAGTGGTGGCCAATAGTGAAGGAAGGAATTATTGTTATTGGAGATGTTAGAAGTAGAGTGATTTTCTGGGTAGTATGTCTAGGTTCACAGATAGGTATTTAAGTGAAGTGTGATGATCAAGTTTTGGGCTTTCAAACAAGATCAGGTAGTGGTGCAACAATGACAGGGATGGCCTGAGTTGTAACAGCATGCCTTGAAATTACAAAGAATAATTATTTTTTTAGGTTTTCTGCCAATCAAACGGCTTTCTATTAGTTGCTAATTTGCACAATTTCAGTTGCCAAATCATCAAAGACTGAAAACTAAAAAAAAAAAAAAAAACAGAGAGAGAGAGAGAAGAGCAAGAGAAGAAGAAAAAGAAAACAGATGTTGAATTTGAAAGCTGCATGAAAAGTTGAAAATGAGGTAAGCTTGTATACCCTCACATGGTCAGAGCACAACTTGGACCAGTGGAAGGGATTGGACATTAGAAGATGACCGAATGAAGGTGGTGAAGAAGATGGTATTGAACATGTGGTGTCTAAAATCACCCAGATTGGACTGATAAGTCTTTTAATAAGTGGGGCCCAGACAGGAAGAAAAATTGAATTTTAAATTTGTTTGTCTTAGTTCTGTCTCTCACTCTCTTGAGTTTATGTTTGCCGTTAATTAGTGAGCAATCTGACACTCTGCTGAAGTGGCATCCAAGGACTGGATTAACAAACCAACAAAATGAGGCTGATGTGGTATGCCAGTCCCACCTAATGATTTCTCAACAATACATATCATTAAGTGAGAGTAACATGACATTCTAGAGATTGGTGAGAGAAGGGTTAGCATATATTTTGGTATCACTGCTAAAATATGAGGATTCATATCAGGTAATCCAGGGCAAGGCCTGTACAAAGTCAAAGACTACAATTAAGGTTTTCAAATTCCCATTTTTTTTTTTTCCTTTCGAGACACGTATGGATGTGATTCTTTGTGCATGTGCATGCCTGCATGTGTATCCATATGAACAAATAGCCATAGTCACTAAAATTTTCATACAAACTATAGTATTTCATAAAGGAAGTAAAGACCTAATAATAACCCTAATAGACTTGGGAAAGTGAAGAACACTGTGAATAATGACAAAGAATAAAGCAAAATATAAAAAGGAAAAGATGATGAAAAGTACCTCCAGCATGGCCCATACGCCGGCCAGGTGGTGCAGTGAGTCCAGCAATAAAAGCAACAATAGGCTTTTCAGTTCCACTTTCCTGTTTCAGTTGCAAAAAATCAAATAGTTGCCAGAATGGAACAATTAAGGATTATCTCTTGTAATGAAGCAAGTAGCCTAAACAAATCTTCAAGTCCAGGCAACTCAAGTAATTTAGCACATCAAATGAATGCTTCATCAAATATTAAACTGAAAATCACAATAGAAAAACAAAAATTTGTAGGGTTACAAATTGAAATAAGCTATGCAGAATCAATGTGTATTTTACTGAGGGAAAGAAGTAAATTAGTACCTAATGTTTAGGTTGCACTGAAATTTAGGAGATATTTGATAACTGGAATCTTTGCTCCTTTTTTGATATTGCACTAAACAGCAGAAAACACCTTCCCATATAATAGCAAAGTGCCCTTTCTGCTTATTCATAATCTTCCTTGTCAACTCACGACTATCCTAAAAGCACTCAACCTTAGGAATAGCTAGTTGTAGTCTTCATGTAAGAGAGCATTCTATCCTTTGCATCAGCTGGTAGATCTTTGTGATGACCCAAGACAAGATACTCACAACTATGACTACTTTGACACCCTAGGACAAGCAGTAGTCTTTCTGTTCTTTCAAGAAAGCTAGGAATCACGCAAATAATCAATCAAGTGAGTTCAAGCAAACAATTTTTCAAAGCTAGGCCTGGAGCAAGGGTAATACTCATAGTAGTCTCCTACCATGGCCACTTGACCATCTAGATGGGCAGGTTGCGGAATTCCAATCAACTTTTTCCGCGCAAGGGTATCCCACTAAAATGAGAAAGTCTACCTTATTGGCATAAATCTGTCTCCTTCAAACCCAAAATGTCCTAAAATCAATAGCATTTCAAAATGGTGGCCTTCATCTATAATAGAATGTTCTTCCTGAAGCAATCATAGCAGTTTTGACACCCATAGATTTTGTGCCTTCTAACATGACAACATTGACAGTGAACCTGTAGATGAGGCTTTTCCCCAAACTTTAAAGTGATTGCATATACAAAAAAGGTCTCACAGACACTAGGCACATAGAATAGGCTATTCAGAAGAAAGCAACTACAGAAGAAGAAAGAAAGAGATAGCAGCTTCTTCTTGAAGATGTAGGGTCTAGGCTTTCAAAAAAATGAAGATGCAAAAGGTAAAGAGAAAATATTTTGCACAACCAAACTGACATAAGAATTCTAGCTCACCCACTTAGAGCAGATGGAGATTCTCAGACCAGACAAAGTGACACTTGACATCTATTAAACAACTTATGCTTGCTCACTGCCATAATAAGTCACGAATACAGGTTATTCTTTGATGGTTGAGTTTATTTATTAGGAGATTAAATTATGTATGAGCTTTCTTACTAATGAGAGATGCATAGAAAGTGAAGGTGGACGAGGAGAAACAAAGGGAAATAAGGAGGAATTTTGATGCCCTTGAGGTGTTTTGGCTACACATATGAGCTTGTGTATGCAAAAGAATCATAAAAGGAGTTGATAAGCTGGTGTATTGAGTGTAAAGGTGCTTAGGCCAAACATTTGAATGCTAGAAAGATATAAGATGAATGAGTTTGGTATTGCTTTAACAAGCTAGATTTGAAAGAGTTGCTAATAGGGAAAGTCTTGCAGTTGTAAAGGTTTGATCTTTGTTGGATAAGAAGATCACGTTTGCAAGCTCTCTTCTCTCTCATGCAGGCAAGCTTTTTATAAGTTAAAACATAATGACACTAAACTTTTCACAATCTGCTAATCAACTAACCAGAAATATGTGGGATGTGCAGCCTAGATTTAAAGAATAAACACTATAGCAATGTCCTTTGCCTCATAAACCTTCTTAGCATGTCTTGCACATATAGGATTGTTGTTTCATATAGTATGTTAATTCCTTATTTTGATTATCTGCATGATTTTAATAGTTGAGAACCTGGGTAACAATATGATTGCAAGCTTGATGCTTCACAGAAGCTTTGAGGTTTCAGCATATTATGAATCAATTTTAATATGAGATTAGACTTTGATAATTCTGATTCTGTATTTTAATTTCAATTGATTCCTTGAGCAATAGATTTGTTGCTAAAAAACATTGGCCAGTACAATTCCAGCTAATTGGGTTGTGTTATTCTACATTCAAAAAGGACTAATATATAACTTGCTCTGGATGCTTGGTTCTTTATTGTGATATTTGATGATGTACAGGCAACACCTTAATTTCTAGACATATATTTGATAGAAAAAAAAATTATCACATTCTCTTAGTGACATTATCAAGAAATTTCACCATATCACATTCCACTATGCTTCATCATCTCCCCAACATACCAGAAGAGTTTCTAATCTCCTGTTACAGTAGATCGTTTAAATGCATTACACACAACACAGTGACAAGAATGCGACAAATGATAGCAAACCAACATACTACAGAGTAAGCAAGACATTGCAAATCATTTAGAGTTTATTTACCAAGAATTAAGAATTCATTAAACAATTTGATTCAACTTGTCATTAGGTCAATTGTCAAATGGTTGCACATCATTGAATGTAATGTCTCCTGAAGTAGAAAAGACAGTTATTTCTCCAGCAAGATATTCCTGCCAGCCAGTGCAATAATGAATCCATCCCTTAAATGTAAGAAATATTCTAGAGTTTCATCATTTAATCCTTCTAATTTTTTATTTTTTTTACATAGTGACTAAAATTATCACCAAATGAGTTACCTTAATTAAAGCAGCAGCATCCTCTTCTGCAGTACCCCCAATCTCACCAATAAGAATGATACCTGCAATGCAATGCACTTGTACAATTAGATGAAAAGGTTATCTATCTATACAGAAAAACCTTCATCAAGTAACAGGAATACAAGGGAAATAATGACAGAAAGGGAAGAAAGAAAAAAGTAAAAAAAAAAAAAGATGAACAAGAAAACCAAAGAGCTGGTAAATGGAAAAATGACATAACTTTGGAGAGGTCCCCCCATCCCTCCACCAAAAAGAAAAAACAAAGGGAAGAAAAATGTTTTTCTGTCAAGAATAAACCTTAATAGCCTAGTGTTAGGTCTAGAATCACAACAGCTTACAACTACCATTGCAGACTTAAAGACATGGCAAGGACAGATATAGAAGAGAATTTCCTTTTTTATGGTAGACCACTTCAATGCTTTTCAGCATAACTCAAGATATGATATTCAGCCTACTAAGAAAACAAAGGTCAGTGCAACACCAAAATTAAGCATTGGCTGTCCAGAAATGATGAAATTGTAGGAACCCATCTTGCTACAGTCACTTGCCCAAAGAATGATACACAAAAACACAAGTCTTGTGAAACTCTCTCATCAAATGAAAAAACATCCAATAAAATATAAAGGAAAAAAATCACAATCCATTTTGGGAATTTAACACAAAGTAAAACCTACATAATTACAAAATCAATCAAACATTTGTAATAAAGTAGAGACTAAGAATGATTAGCAAAAAGTTTGTCCCTGAGAAAACTTTCTCAGGCATTATCTTGGATGATTCTAACCTTGCTAGGAAGTGAATCAAGAAATTGGAGCATAAAAGATTTCTCAGGCATTATCTAGGATGATTCTAATCTTACTGGGAAGTGAATCAAGAAATTCAAGCATAAAGGAACAGCTTCAGTAGCATCTCTTTTTAGCAAGCATATGGGACCAGACCAAACTCATTATAGCTAATCCTGGAGGGAATTTGACAGACAAAGAAGTCAACATAAGAGATGTGTTGCCTGAGACCAAATGCTGGCACATAAGAGACTGATATGAATAGAATACACTTTCACAGTGCAGAAAATTTTAGTCTTCAAAATCATCAACATCAAAAGGATGGATGGTCTTTTACTATGTGGTTCTTATTGCTATACTAGAAACACAATTATCAAGCATACATACTAATGTAAGACAATAATTGAGCATAAGAATTTGAAATGGGAAACTGGAAATTTTATTGGAATTTCTCACATGAACAACACAAACAGAGCAAAAACAACACAAAAACCAACCACTGGGATGGTTGAATTAACCACCAACTGCTCAGCTCTCAGCTTCAATCATATCTCAACACAAATCACACAACAGACATTGAATCAGGGAGTAGTGTCAGTAGGCTAACTACTCCAGATAAAACAAAAAAAATAAAAATTGAAAATACTCAAGATCTTCAAACAGGTAGGATTATAGGATTTATTCAAAGATTTACAAAGACCCAACTTTGAATGATCCATCTTCTTGTGCATTGCCACTACACACAAGTGGATATGTGTTCACATCACATACCCTTCAATAACTACAAAAGAAAAATCTGGAGCATACAGAGGTATCATATCATGCCAAATATATCAAAAACCAGCCAGATGGCAACACAATGACTCCTGAGGACACTAAGAAAACACTGGAGTTCACATGGATTTGCAACATGGTCGATATCAATTATGCTGAAGCTTCAAAGACATTCAAACACATTTGTTAATTCTAATAGCCCCTCATTAAGTATATAAAGATGTGTGTAGTCCAGTGAATGGATGCACAAAGTAGTCTTAGCCCAAGTTGCCTAATCTTTGGGCAAACACAACACACACAAGGATAGATAGATGCTGCTATCAATTTTGCAACATAAAAAAAAAAATAACCTTTTTACTAAGACCAACAAAAAACACCTTTCTCGATCTTAAACTAGGAAATAATGCAGAAAAAGCAAGTGGGAAGTTTACCTTCTGTCTGAGGATCTGGAAGAAACTTGGCGATGCAGTCAACAAAATTTGTCCCATTGAAGGGATCACCTCCAATTCCTACACAAGTAGATTGCCCTAGACCAACCACAGTTGTTTGGAAAACCTAAGGAATCCATAACAAAATGAAGTAATGTACCAATTGCAGATTTTTATTGTCAGTACAATTTACAGGAAGCATATCAAGGTCAAAGAATTACCATACCACATAGACTATGAAACTCAATTATAATGCCCTATCACCCATTACAGTTGTGGCATTTACAGTCTACACAAATGCATAGTGTTGTCCAGAGGGAACACAGTATGACAGGATAACATATTCCTAGTTCTGTCCCAGAACACATTTTGTGAAGTACCAAACATTTTCACACTATCTGTGTAGCACTTTGACAAGAAGAGATGTAAAATGCACAAAGAGAAGCACATGATTAAGTTTCATAACTTACTGCCTCATAAGTCAACGTGCCCGATCGAGAAACAATCCCTACACGCCCTGGTTTGTGAATATAACCAGGCATAATTCCAATCTTGCATTCCCCAGGTTTAATAATGCCGGGACAGTTAGGACCAATTAGCCGGGTTTTTGATTGCTTGTTCATGGCAGATTTCACTCGAACCTGTAATTCCCAATTATTAAAGTGGATTCCAAATTCTAAGAATTCAAGCAGACATCCACAGCAAGAAATATGGCTATGTACAGTGAACATATGTTAGACAAATAACAAATGTGTTGGAGAGAATCAAAATTAGTTCTGACTCCAAGAGTATAGAAAAATATAAGATATCCTGATACAGACTAGCATCTACATGCCAACTATTTCACAAGTAAGTGCCCTCAAACCAATTGTGACTAAGTAGTCCTGTGGAGTAAAGTACCAATATGTCCTTTCCAACACAAGTACCAAAGGAAAACTCAGATATGGCAGCATGTTAGAGAAATCCAGTACCAAATAATTGTTTCTACTCATAATTGACTTGGACAAAAAAGATGCAAAATGTTAACTTTGGCACAAGAAAAGCAATGCCAAAACTCCAAAGTGAACTATAAGGATAGATTGGATCCACTCAAAGATTTAAATACTGCTTTAACACAGTGATACTAAACCAGAAATGCCACCTACCATGTCATGTTGAGGAATTCCTTCGGTAATGCATACCACCAGATCCAATTCAGCTTCCACTGCCTCCATAATAGCTGCAGCAGCAAAAGGTGGAGGAACATAAATCACTGAAGCATTGGCCTTTGCTTCAGCTTTGGCCTCTGCCACTGTATTGAATACAGGAAGTCCCAAGTGTTCTGTGCCACCCTTCTTTGGTGTCACTCCACCAACCTAGTAAAACAGAAAACAAAGGATTGGGTCGACAATAATGTATATAACAACCTTTCATTTGCGGAAAAGAATGTATAGGTATACTAGCAAACATGTATGAACACTAGGTGATGACTGGGCAGAGAAGGGAAGCACAAAATTTCCATACAGAAAGTAATGGCACACACTATTCCAGAAACCATACAAGCGCTAAATGAGAAGGTGTTCCCAATTTCAGGTAACATCACACTAGAGGCTACAGCAGCATGAGCATTGTAGATATGTAGTAGTTTTGTGGGAATGTCTCAAATATCTGAAGCAATCAACAATTAAAGATGTCCAAACTAGACATAACCAGCATCAGATAACCAATAAGGAAAAAATAAATAAAAATAAAAATATAAAAAAGTACACAAAATGCCTATAAAAGCATTCAGAAAACAGAAATAGATAATTCAATTGCCACTATTCAGAGGCTTAAAATTCAACCCAACCATTTAGAACAATCAAATCCCGTGCCCTTTGATTGTTAACTGTCCATCCAGCCCAAACCCCTTCAGTCAACCAATGAAATCATGAGTTCAAGATGTTTTCATACATCATTTACATTAGGCATAGAACAGCAATCTGCCATGATAAACAAAAATTTCACAGCCCACCAAATTTAGGCATCCTAATTTCATCTTTCTCGTTTTAGCCTTCCTATTTTTCCCTCGGCGAAAAACAGCCCAAATGTTCAACTATAAGTCCACCTAATTGCTTTCTAAGACGTCCACTTTACTCAATAAATTTGTCAAAGCAGCTGCTCAAAAAACTCTCCCAAAATCAAAGTGAAGAATAACTTAAGGCACTGCTTACCTAGAAACATTGCAATTACGAGTCAATTGGGAAAACCAACGTATACACACCACAAAAAAAAGAAAAAAACATAAGAAACCGAAAAAAAAAAGGCAGGAAAAAAAATAAGAGTCTACGATCAAACACAGAAAGACCATCCATTGAGCATGGGGAAGAAAAAAATCAAAACCAATGAATGAAAAAATAGCAAATGGGTAATTGAAGAACAAAACCCAGAAGCAACGGAATATACCATTTTGGTGCCATACTCAATGGCTTGTTCCGTGTGAAAAGTTCCGTTCTTGCCAGTGATACCTTGGCAAATGACCCGGGTGTTCTTGTCCACGAAAACTGCCGGCGGAGACGCAGGAGCCCCCGCAAAAGAACGATACTGTAAGACAGAATATGGCGACCAAGAAGAAGAAGAAGCAGAAGGCGAGGAGGGAGCGGGAGCAGCGAATAGGTGTATGTGGGATTTGTGAGGGCCGCGAATCCTTGAAGACAGAGAGGCTATCAGTCGGGCGGCTTGTCTTGCCATTTTCACTTCCTTCCTACTTCTTGATCCCTTCCACCTCTCTCTCTCTCTCTCTTTCTCTTTCTCTCTCTCTGAGGAAACGCGGACGCAGCCCAAGTCTGACAAACAAAAAGAAAGATCAAAATTTTAGAATCCGTTCCTATCAGCCAATATATTAGGTTTTATTAACCGAGCGGCGGCGACCCACAAATTTTCACTGTTTTAGAAATTAAAAATCAAAACTGGATTTTCATTTAATCATATTTCGAGTAATCCAAAAAAACATGCTAATAAAAATAAATTTTAATTAAAAAAAATTTATATTTTAAATTTTAATAAATTTTATATTAATTTAAAAAATAAAAAAATTATTTTTTAAAATAAACACATTTAAAAGTATTCATTTTATTTTAAAAAATAAAAAATAAAAAAATAAATTTTATAATTTTTTAAAATAAAAATTTTAAAATAATTTTATTTAAAAAATTATTTAATAATTTTTTATAAATAAAAATAATAATTTTAATTTTATTAAAATATTAAAAAAAATTATAAATTAATATTAAATAATAACATTTTTATAAAAATTTATTAAAAATTAATATTTAAATATTTTTTTAAATTAATCATATAACAACATATAAAAAAATTTTAATAATTTTTTTTAAATTTTAAAATAAATAATTAATTTTAAATATTAATATATTATTATATCTCTATATAAAATAAATAAATAAATATTTAAAATATATAAAAAAAAAATAAATTAATATTTAGTATATAAAATATAAATAAATAAAAAATTTTTTAAATTAATTATTTTAAAATTTTAAATTATTTAAATTTAAAATATTAAATTATTTATAAATTTTAAATTAATTTAAATATTAATATATATTTAAATTTTAAAATTAAGTTAAAATGTATATTATTAATTTTTTAATTAATTTTAATTTAATTTAATTTTAATTTAATTATAACAAATCAAATTAGTATAATTGTATAAATTTTTATTATTTTTAATTGTAAATATTTTATTTTTATTATTAAGAAAATTAAATAATTTTTTTAATAAAAAAAGAATAATTTTAATAATAAAAATAAATTTTTTATACAAAAAAAAATACTTATATGGTAAAGTAAATTTTTAGAGAAAGAAACATCTTACTCGAAAGAGGATGTAAAAGAGAGGAAAATATTTAAACTCCTAAACTTTAAAAATAAGTAAAAATATTTCTTGTATTTTTTAAAATATTAAAATTAAATGTATGTGAAATAAATAAATTGTTTGATTATTTGATTTTGGTCATGATAATTTTGAACAAAAATAATATTATAAATTTAAAATTTTAATTTATAATTATATTATAAATTTTATCAATATAAATTTATTTTTATAATTAATATTTAATATATTTAAATAAATTAGTATATGTTTAAATATTTAAAAAAAATAAAAATAATTATTATTTATAAATAAAAGTAAACTAAATAACAAAATAAACTTATTAATTGAAAATAAAATTATTTTAAAAAATTGTTTTATTAAAATTTTGAATAAACTTCGGTAGATTTGCTCGAGGCATTAGCAAATATATAGTAGTGGACAGTCAACATATTATTCTCAAGATGTGGTGCTAAAGGTTGGCTATTTCGGTAGTCTCGTTACAAGGACGCGACTTATGGATGAGCTAATAGACAGGAAGACGTGACATGTCCCGTTGCTTAAGGAGAAAAAATATATCAACTAAATAATAAATGTAATAAAAATGTTAAAATTGAAATTTTTAAAAATTAAATTAAATTAACTCAAATTAATAAAAATTTAAATTAAATTATAATATAATTTAATTTATTTTAAATATTATTAATTTTAAAAATTAGTAATTAAATTTAAGGAACTTATTGGTTAAAATATAAATCAATGAATTAGTTACAATTTTTTAAATTAATTAATTTTAAAAATTTATAAAAAAAATTTTAAAAAATAATTTTTTTATATTTTAATTTTTTTAAAAAATAAAAATTATATTATTTTATAATATTTTAAATTTATGAATTATAAAAATTTAAAAATATATATTTGTATAATATATTTATTTATATTTTAATAAAAATATGTAAAATTATATATTATATTATATTAATATTTATTTTTTAAAATTTAAATTATAATATATTTTATATTAAATTTATCTGAATTTTTTTAAATATTATGAAATTTGTAAAATTCTACATTTATGACTTTTTTACATATAAATTATTAGATATAAGACAATAAGCACTACCAAAAAAATGTGTTAAGTTAGCGGCTCAAAAGTACTTCCTTTGACTCAAAAACTACTACCTTAAAGTTTAATACAATGATTTAATGCTGTTATATTTGTAAACGCTGCAATAGATTTAAGACAAAGGTTTTTTCTACTAATAGCAATACACATGAAATTGCTACCTATGGCAACATTTTAAGTAATGATTTCTTATAAAATAAATAATAGTTTTTTAGAGAATAAATAGCAGTTTTTTAAAATAGACAACGATTTTTTATGTGAATAAACAATAATTTTTTGAGCAAATAAGTATTAGTTTTATAGTCGTTTCAATCTTTCAAAACTATTACATTTATGATAATTATTTAAATAAAATCACAAAAAAATACATTTTTTTTCACAATAATTGCATTTTCCAAATGAAATTTAACTTAAAGGGCAACATGTAATCATTAGTATAATGATTACATTTACTAAGAAACATGACATCAAGTAGTTAAGATATACTCTTCCAAAGTAATAGATACACATATCAATTGCAGTCACCCTACTAAAATTTAGATACTTTTTAATAAAAAAAAAAATGAAGTTTGTCCACAAACAAAAATATTATTTTTCAATAAAAGCAACCAAGCATATCTTGGCAATTCATAAAACAATTATGTCAAGTGTCTCTAATTTTATTACTAAACAAGTCCTAAATTTATATACAACTACATTATATGTATCAATAAACCACAGTAACACTTAAAAAAGTCTACAAACCTTGAATTTCTCCTCTTCAAATTATCATCAAAAGTCTTTTCAATGTCCTTAACCTTGAAGGGGAGCATTATCCTCTAAAAGATAAATATAGTTTTTGATTTAAACTTATAAACATTTTAAATAAAGTAACAAACTAAAAATAAGTAAAAAGGAGAAATAAATTACACATTAGGAAAGATTAAGATTAAGAAGAAAATAGAAGGAATACTTAAATGCATAGACTATATGTGCCTCCTAAGGATAAATGGGCCCTTTGATGTAACTTTTGCTTAGGAGCACTAAAAGCATCATCTGGTGAAGGAGCTATTGTTGTGTTTAAGGGAGGCATCTCAAAATTAATGTTTAGCTCGAGATTTTGCTACTATAATTTTTGGAACATTGGATAGAAATGATGGACTATTGTTGTAATTTGTTGTTCCATTCTCTTTTGTAGCTATTGTATCTATGCTTCAAACTTCTTTTGCTTCTTAACTTCCACATCCTTCCTAACAAACCACATAAAGTCTAATGAAACTTTGACAACATCTCCAACAACTGTTTTACCTTTCAAAGTACTGTGGTTCACACTTTTCCTATATAGCCTTACCCTCATCAAATGCTCATCCCCTATAATTGTAGTTAAGGCATTTGCAGGACTTTGGCTACTTATTCCTTCCCCTTGAGTTTGAAGCTCCTTAATTTGATTCTTGATCCAAAGCAAGTCAAATTACAAGTGAAAGAATACAACAAAACTTTAGGTCATACATGAAAAAAAAAAAGGAAAATAAAAGGAGATGGTTACGATTTACTCGAATGTTTGATCTAATAGTTTATATTCTTAGTCGAATCATCTTTTGTAAGTAACCTTAAATATGTCAAGTTAAGATGGGGAGGTTTTGCTAGGATCTTCATCTTTTTGATACAAATCCAAATAATGAAATGCAACAAGATAAATTTAAATAAAGTAAATTAAAGGTACCAAATCATGTATACATATAGACCATAAGATTAAAGCATCATATATAACATCTAAATGTATTAGTGTCCTCTTCTTTTTTTTTATGCACTAAAATAATTTTAGTGAAGATATGTAAATATTCAATCTAATAATCAAGATTTTAATGAATCACATAACTAAGAAATACCTCCTTTAATTACCTTAGATCACTCCTTCTTCTTATTGTTGTTGTCCTAATCCTGCCTCCTTGGAAGGTTGTACTCCCACTTCATTAGAAGCTATCCCTCTTGGTTGTTGATTATCAAAATTTGTGTGCTCCCTAGAAGGTTGCATTGTTGGTTGTCCATCTCTTGCTTTTGATGTCTTAATGGACTGTGACCCATCACTTAAAACAGAAATACACAATCTAACAATATATGTTTAAAGGGTTTATGCCTCTTCTTGTGCAAAAGCCTCTTTCATTAACATTTCCCATCTCAAAATGCTTGAAATGGATGTCATTACTTCTTAATAGTAAACGAAGCCTTCTTTTTCTGAGTGATTCTCTTCTTCATGGCTAATGGCTGTCAAATGATTAGAAGGAATTAAACATTAAATAAATAGCATAGTAATAACAATAATTGTGTTTTTAATATACCATTCATATATTATGCATGTTATATTTCACAAATTCAATAAATGAATCATAGTTCAATAATGTAGCTACAACAAAAGCAGAATCTCAAAGTGACAACTCCCATTAAACATATTAAAGATCAAAGCAATAAAAAGAAATAAAAATTTTATTAACTTGTTTTGTCTAATCATTTGCATCCATCCACTCCCAAAGTGTTGCATTGTCATCTACATTGTAGTGCAATTGCTCTAAGCCTATTTTGAAAGGTAGATCATTAGTATGTATGTCAACTATGGTACTAGACATATCTTTTGTTATCAAACTAGATTGCGTAGTAATACCACTGCCCACATTTGAATCTACTACATTTGACTCCCCTCATAATATATCTTGCACACTTACATTTTCTTCTTTATCTAACCCAAATAATTTTCTAAAAAGTTAATGCATTACATAATAAATGTCTTTCATAGTTAGGTCATCTACGAAGAAAACTTGGTGAACTTGAGACACCAATATGAAAGGATCACTCTAATAACACAATTTGTTGGAGTTAACCCATGCGAGTCCATAGTCATCATTCTCTAATTCAAACCAATCATATTTAAACAAAACAACATTAAATTGACCCAAATAGTCCAATTCAATAATTTCTACAAATGACTTATAATATCTCACTTCTCCCTTTATTAAGTTTTGATCTTTTGAACTAAGAAAACTATTTGTTAATGTTGTTAGTGTAACACCACTATTTTGTGTCTTATACCTTGTATCTTATTCCCTTGTGTGGAATTTGTAGTCATTAATGACATAACCACTATAACACTTAGTCATAATATTAGGACTAATAAATAACTACTGAATATAAGAAGGATCCTTAATTGCAACTTGGGCTTGAACCCATGTAGAAAAATCTTAACTATAATTTTATGCTTTGGCCCATCTCTTTCTTTATTATCCACTCAATAATTGCATATACTTTCTATAATAGGGCCAATAATGAGCAATTGAAAGAAAGGTATTTTAAGGAGACAATATTAAATGACAATTTAATGTTTGGTTTAGCTTACTTGTTATATCTATTAACTTCATCTTTGCAATTAAACAATGCATATTAGTGTGCTTGTTTAAGAGAAATAACATCCAAAGTAATGGTCTTACCTTTCCTTTTCCCTTTACCCCTAATTGCATGACCTTTATTTGAAAATAAAGGTGTTTGCTCCTTCATTATTATATTAGATTATTGATGATATCTTATAAAAAGAGTTTTCACCCCATCATGCATATATCTTGAATAAAACACCAAGCACTCTTTAACCAAATACCCTTCTGTAATGGAACCTTCATGTTAACCTTTAAGAAGGTAATGCATCAAAAAGTGTGCATCATGACTCTTATACCCCACAATTTTCTTCTCTTTTTCATTCACACATTTGGAAATATTGAATGCACAACCCTTAGGAAGTTTGGCAGCTTTTATAATGATGCAAAACATGGCTTTCTCCTCTAACGTCATTAAATAGCATGCTTTGGAAAAATAGATGTGTTGCCATCATTAGAAATAATAGGTTGAAACTCTTTTCTTATCCCCATGTCTTATAAATCAAAACGAGATTTTTTATTATCCTTTGTTTTACCAAGAATGTTAAGGATAATCCCAAGAATGTTATTCTAAATATTCTTCTCTATATGAATCACATTTAAATATTGCTGACATTTTTGACTCTTTAAATATGACAAACTAAAACATATAAACTTTTTCTTCCATGGACAGTCAAAGATTACCTTCATCAATTTGGGAAAAAGCATCTTTGATTATCAAAGTTGAACAACTTTGTTGCAATCTTTGATGCTAACAAAAGTGTTGGAGCATCTCTCAACTCTATCTTACCATTGAAAGATTTTTTATCTCTTCTCCAAGGGTGTTTAGCATTTGAGAACCTACAATGATCCATATAACATATTTTCCTATTATGATACAAATATTTGGAAGGAGTATCTTAATTACATGTAGGATGTGCTAGTTTTCCCTTTATACTCTACCTTGATAACATTGCATATACTTGAAAAAGTACTAACAGTCCATAACAAGGCTGTGTGCATTTGAAAAGACTGTTTATTACATACATCATATGTCTACAAACCATACTCCCACAACTCTTTCAATTCTTTAATCAGTGGTTGCAAAAATGCATCAATCTCTCTCTCAGATGAATTAGGGCTAAGAATGATTACACTAAGCATAATATATTCTAGTTTCATACAAAGCCATGGTGCAAGATTGTAATTACTAAGCACAACAAGTCATGTGCTATGTGTAATGCCCATGGTTTAAAATGGATTAAATCCATCATTAGCCATGCCTAATCTCACATTTTAAGGTTCACATGTAAAAGATGGATACAACATATCAAAATATTTTCAAGCTTCACCATCAGGAAGATGTCTCATGTTATCTTTCATAGGTCGATGTTTTACATGCCAAACCATATAATTAGCTATTTCTGGGCACATGAAAAGTCTTTGAAGTCTAGATTTTAAAGAAAAATATCTTTAAGTTTTAGCTAACACATGATGGACCTTTAATGATACATTAGAGATTTTATTCCCTTTAACTTCCTTCATGTTTTTCCACTTAGCTACCCCATATATATGATAGCTCTCTACCTTTTATGCTTGTCCCAAAAAAACATACAATCATTGGGACATGCATGAACTTTTTTTTAGTTAATGACTAGTACTTTTACCATTGTTTTAGCTTCATGAAATGAACTAAGAACCTTAGCATCGAGGAATGCCTCCTTGATTAATTCCAACATATCTCCAAATAATGAGTTATTTAGACCATAGAGACTCTTAAGAAGATATAATCTAATTGTAAATGAAAGCCTTGAGAAAGTCTTATACCTAGGGTATAATTTTTATTACCCTTCCTCAAATAACTTGTAAAAATTTTTAGCTCATTCATTAGGACTCTCCCTAACATTGCTAGAATTTACTTATTCTCTTATATCCCTAAAGGTGTCATTTATAAGCCATGAATATCATCATTTTTATCAACTTCAATTTCAATATCATTGATTGCCTTACTTTATTGTAACCCTTCACCATGAAAAATCCATATCTTATAATCCTGCATGAACCCCTAAATGACTAAATGTTCATGAACCATAACTCTAGAGTACTAATAATGATAACAACAATTTCTTTAAGGGAAAAATCTCATCTCCTTTAGTAGATGTAGCAAAAGCCTTATTTGAGAAAACTTTAACCCTACTTCAGTCTTCATTACTCAATCTATCTAAATCCATCCATCTTCTATCTTCCATGTTGATCAAGCAATCTTTAATCAAAAATCATAATAGAAGAAATTAAAAGTAGGACAAAAGGGAAAAAAAAAAAGAATAAGACAAAAATTTTATTACATGGTAAAGATTGCTGACTTTATGAGTAGTGACAAGGAAAAAACTAAAACAATTGTATTAGATGAATTTACAAATACCTTTTCTTACTATCAAACCACAAGGCATTAATTTGCAAAACGCAAGATAAACAATCCTTTCCTTATGAACGAATCACAGTAATAAAAGTATATCTTTCTAATATTTGATTATATGTTGTTAGATAAAACATTTGCAATTGTTTAATAGACAAAATGAGTAATTCTTAATTCTCAGCATCTCTAATTTTTCTTAATTAATATAGTTAACATTTTATTTTAATGGTTTAGTAGTGGGTTTTGAATGAATTTTCATTAGATTAAACTTAACTTTGCATTTAAAGCTTAAAAGAGAAAATAAATACTCATAAATCACTAAGATAAGAATATATTATTTTAATTGCTCTTTACCTTATTCTCCTTCTTCTTCCAAGACAATGTTCAATGACAACCATGATGCGAATGTGGAGGACTAAAGTAGCAGTCCTTATATGTGGAGGACACACAAAAATCATGGGATTACCACCCATTGTATATCCTTCATACATGCATAAAATCCTAGAATTTTTAATTTTGAGCTCTGGTATATTGAGAGCTCTATTTACAATATGCCATCACTACTTATGAATATTGTCCAACTGCAAATAAAAGAAGTCATACATGCATAAAATCCTAGAATTTTTAATTTTAAGCTCTGGTAGTTATGCTTCCTTATCATTAATGGAAAGTGAATAAGATAAAACCTTACAAATGTTGTGGCAACATGGGTATCTCAACTTTTAGTTGTGTAAAAGTCACAAAATTTTTAAAAAATTTAAAGAACAAGAGCAATGAAATTAAATGGACATAAACATTGTATACTATTACATGATTCCAAGATGATTAGATGTCAAATACATATGAGACTAGAATATACAATGGGTGCATAAAGGATTGGAAGTTGTGCCTTTCCCTATCTCTAATTTGGGAGCAACTAAGTCGATATTGACATTTTATGGTTTATGTTGCTATTTGACTTTTATGATGTTTCATCTATTCGATAACATGATATGAATTGTTTTTGTAATGTGGTAATCCCATGATTTTTGTCTAAAATAATCTTTATGTTAACTTTTATTGTATTTGTGGTATGTTTTATGTTTTATCTGCAGATTTGGGTCTAATTTGTGGCTTATGTCTGTATCTTTTTGTTTCTAAGCATTGCCTTGTATTAATTAAGCTTACATCATAAACCTCTAATATCTCAAGTCTCCGTACTTTATCTAACATGCACATTGTATCTTGTAGTAGTGGACTTAACCATGCAACTAGTGGAGACAAAGGTAGAAAATGATTTTATTCTAACTTCAATTATTCTTTCTTTGTAGTATACTCTAATCAATTAAATGTATTGGAAATACAAGGTGAAGCTTTGATGATGAAAAGTAGCATTGAAGGTAGCTCTTATTTTTCCTTTCAGCTACTTAAAGTAATCAATTTATTATTTTATGTTTGTTTTCATCCTATAGGCTTAATGCAAGGGAAGGGTGAGATTTCATGGCATTTCATATTTGTTGACTTATATTTGGTAAGAAATGATGATAATTACCATGCCATATTGATTTATTTTTGTAATTTATATGTTAAATTCTTGTTGGTTTTAGCTTAGGCTTGTTTTTCTAACAATAATTAATCATAGCAGCAAGCCTCCTTTGTAATCTTGTTGCTTAATTTTCACTAGATTCCTAACAAAGAATGCAAAAGTATACAAATTTATCACCTTGTAAAATTTCTAGGCAAGATAAGTTAATTAAATCTTTTTTTTGTCTACTAGTAACTAACAAACAAATATAAAAATACAAAGAAAGAAAAGGGAGAACTTTTAGGAAAAGGATGCCAAGTTAGCAAACATAGTGGATTGTACTTCAAAAAAAATTGTCTTTGTCTTTTTTCTATCTGGTGATTTTAGCTATCTCATTTTATTCATCTTTGATTATCCAACATGTCCAGATAGCCATCTAGATTTGAAGCATAAGAAAATTGGGAATTATTAGAATGTTCAAAGTAGTGTCTTGCCTTCGTGATGCAAACAATGTTATAACACCTCTCTTCTTAAGTATGACTCATTATCATCTAAAAAATGTCATTGTTTGGTGGTGATGCTATGTGCTACAAAATTGTTTATGATTCATATCCTTAAGATCATTTTGGCCATTTATTAATAGAAGTGGTCTAGGAAAATATAGAAATAAGACACCAAGTAAGATAAGAAGTGATTAGTTAACTGAAAAAATGTGCCAATGAAACTTATGTATATGATTTTGACTAATGATTTACATTTATGTTCCATTAATTCAACCATCATTGTGGTGATTTGCTTCATTAGTTATATGATTTTGCTTAACCTATGTAGTGGCTTTGTTGTCTGCCCCTTTATAACCATCATAATTTTAGTTGGCAACTACTAATGATTCTTCTGTCTATAAAATGTACTACATATTAGACTAGAAGAATGATGGATTTCTTAATAAAATAAAATAAAAAGGATTAGAAGAATGATAAAAATTGTTGAATGTTCCTTTAAAATGTTAAATCCTTACACTTGTTGCTCTAATCCTACAACTAAAGTACAAAGTAATGTTTACTAATGTTTTGATTAATTTTTTTGTGGCTTTTTTGTTTTGTTTTGTCATTGTTTTTTTTTTAATACAATGATTAAATTTGCACATTGGGTTGCTCTTTTGTTAGTTACTCTCATATAATTCTCTTATAGTCCTAAAAGCTAGAGTTCTCTTACTAGTTTGCTTGGAAAAGAAATGGAAGTATCCTTGAGCCAAAGTCTTAGTAGTCATGTCAATACCATAATTTTTATTCTTAATTAAGGTGGGTACAAATTTCAATTTCTAGGATCAACTTTAGAAGTAAACTATTCTATTATTATCATATTAAGAATAGTATTGGGGATAGAACACTGGAAAGTTCAGTCTGCTTTGGCTGGCAATTAAGATGTAACCATTCTTGTGTTTTCAAAATCTAATTTTTCCTTTGATGTATCAAGAAGTCCTTAATTGTTTTAGTAAAGTGAACTTTTTTTTTTTTTACTTTCTTACTACATCTACACCACATTTTGACTGGTTACATGAGATTTTAACATTCAAATTTTATTCCCCTTCCATTATTCTGAAGCAAAAATTTGTTGTCATAAATTTGTTTGAAGCAAACAAGTTCCAAGGATTTTTTCTTTGTCTTACAACTTAGTCCTTCACTCAAGTTATTAAAGTATTTGTATCTTAGTGTTGCTTTGATCATAGGAAACATGTTAGAGATTGGTACAATACTTTATCCTATTTTATAATGGAGGTTATGTCATTTGTTGATCATTCTCGTTAACCATAAATATGTTTACTCCTTGCTGTAAGTTCATTCTCCTTTATTCATGCTTTAGAGTCTTTTCTTAACTTAGGATCACTTGCTACATTGGCAGAGACATTCATCACTGTTACAGAAGGGAAAGGTAAGTGTGTAAACTCAGTATCCATTCCCAAGGTCCTCCCTACCTTATGCATCATACTTGGATCCTCTCAATGGTTTATGCTATTTGACTGTTTTTTTTCCCCTAATTGCTATCTTTGAAGCGATGCATTAAGTACTTATCCTTCACATTTTTGATTCTTTAGTATTTTTAGGGAGAAGTGGTCTAAAAGGCAATGTCATTCCTTTTAAGAAAAGGAAGTCTAAATTTGATTTGCTTTTAGAAAATGGAGTCAAAATGTGTTTTATCTTAGGTAAGCAAAATGTTTCATATTTCATACTTAAAATCAATTTAGGATGTATCAATTGTTAAAATGTCTTTCATTTATACTCCTTAAACTCTAATGCTTTGTATTTCAGTTAGGTGAGATTCTGGTATTAAAATCTTTTTATGGATGGTAGACTAGTTATGCAATTTGATATATTGCTAATACTTTGCATCAATATGTCTAGTTTTGGATGCATCTAATGTTTGTTCTCTCTCTCTCTCTCTCTCTCTCTCTCTTTCTCTCTCTACACTAGTCTTGTGAGGAGAAGTAAGTGGATTGTTACATTGCTATCTATTCACTTAAAACACCGCTATTTATTTTCTTAAAAAATCATTGTTTATTTTCTAAAAAATAGTTGTTTAAACCACCTTTAGATAGTGATTTCATATGTACTGTTGTCTATTCACTTAAAATACCACCTTAAGGATATGGAGAAGATGATAAGCAATTGCATTATATTCTCTCTAGTTGGAAGGTTTTGTAGATAACATATGAATTTTTTCATTTGTAATGAATTAAATCAAGTATGGAAAATTAACTTGAATTTTTATTGCTATCTCCTTCTAGTTGTTACTTATTATGTTTAATTGAGTCCAATGTTTTTAAATGCTTATTATGCTTGAGTGAGAGGACTATTTTTCCTATGTTGATTTTTGCTAAATGTCTTTATTTACGTAACATTTGATTCAAATTGTGGGATAGTTTCTAAATTCATTGTCAACAAAACGCATTTTTTAGTGACAACTTCGTGTGTTATTAATATTTTTGGTTTTGTTCAAATAATTGTCATAATTTTGAAACTTTGAAACAATTAGAAATTTGCTACTTATTTTTTTAAAAAACTGTTATCTATTCTCTTAAAAAACCATTGTTTATTTTCTTAAAAACTGTTATTTATTCACTTAAAACATTACTATCTATTTTCTTAAAAAATTATTGTTTATTCTCTAAAAAATAGTTGTTTAAATTGCCTTTAGATAGTAGTTTCCTATATGTTGCTATATATGGAAAAAAATTATTGTGTTAAATTTATTGTAGTACT
Organism: Rhizophora mangle; assembly: GCA_037832345.1. Taxonomy (NCBI): domain Eukaryota; kingdom Viridiplantae; phylum Streptophyta; class Magnoliopsida; order Malpighiales; family Rhizophoraceae; genus Rhizophora; species Rhizophora mangle. The sequence goes on along the minus strand of JBAPLJ010002025.1, from coordinate 3,022,823 downwards.
CGAAAATTTAATGACTTAAAAACCATTGTATTAGACTTTAGGTAATAGTTTTTAACTCAAAAGCAAAAGGTTTTGAATTGCAATTTTAATTTATTTATTTGGCAGTGAAAGTTACTAGAATATATATTGGGTGAAGAGAGTGAGAATAAAAAATGTATTGCAATGTCATATCTACCATATAAAAAAAATCAAAATATTCCTTACCTGTCATTTGAGCTTGATCCCTAAACACTTTCAACTTTAAATTCAATGTAAAACTTGTAGATGGTATAGATGTTGTGTTAGATACATAGACTAAATTGATAGAATGTATTTGTGAAAAAATAAAAATTAGATATATATGTCAAACATGGGAACAAGTGATTGGGTCTTTAGAATATGCATTAAGATGTTAAGAGGTTGCACGACGAAGATAGTGGAGGTCCTTGGTGCAAAGGTATGGTCTCCTAAACACTGACTTTGTCATTGTCATTAAAGGGTTGCCATGGAAAAAGTTATCCTTCAACATAGCCATTCAAGGCAAATAAACAACTAAGAAAATCGAGTAGTCATGAGGTGATCTCGCATCCTTTAAACCAAAGAATTGAAAAACTTCAGAAGAAGAAAGAATAAGGGTGACAATGGCTAGGTTTCATTAAAGTGAAATGATGCTTATATATGCTTCTTTTACGCTATTGTTTTTGGCAACCAGTGGCATTAAGATTCACTGATTAGTTTGAAGGCATGAGTTTAGGCCTATTTCATCTCCTTTAATGGATTTTAAGCTATTCCACTTTTATATGATAGGTCCTTTTTTTTTTATTTGTTATTGGGTCCTTGTTATATTCAAATGCAATCAATACCTTTATGACATTATTTCATGATACGGATAGAGTATTAGAGTGTAGTGACAAAACAATTTTGTTATTAATAAAGTATAATTGAGTTTAAAGTCCTCTATATACCAAATAACAAATGTGTTTTGACTATAAGCTTATATGTAATTTCATTCACTAAATTCAATTTTAATTCTACTTCTAATTAAAATTCTTAGTTTAAGTTCGATTCCAATTCCACTTTTAATTTCAAGGTGGTTTGACTACTTGATTGCTAGTCACTAAACCTTGTTAAGCAATGAAGAAACTAGTTGATTCATGGATCACAATGAAGTACTTAGGAAAAACAATTAGGGATGGGCTATTAATAGCTAAAGAAGCAATAAAACTTGAAGATATAGAGATTGCATTTTAATTAATATGGATTTTGTAGCCTATTGCATAAAATAATAACTTATGGGTTAGGTGGAATAGATGCAGCATGAACTTGACTACTTGAATCACATTTTTGTTAACTCACAACAAGTGACCATCTAAAGTAAAAAACTTATTATATAACTTTAAAATATGTTGTTTAACAAAACCAATTATTTTATTTACATTAAGTCTTACTTTCAAATTTAAAATATTATAATAAATATTTAAAAAACTCTTTAAACAAAACAATATAATACTGATAAAAAAAGTATGAATACTCTTAAAATAAACCAATTACATTTCTTTCATTTTCATGATTAAAGTAACTAATTATTAATCATTTTAATTTTTATACATTATAATTGCAAATTAACATATTTCATAACAACTAAATACAGGGCTAGATAATGCACTCTTGATAAAGTGTATTTAACATTGTTAAAAATCTTTAAAATCTCATAAAATTTTTGATGAAAAAATTTCTTTTTTTCCTCTAGAAAAATCTACTTCTATGTAGGTGTTAATAAAAATACACAACCCCTCTTTATACACTAATATATCATTCAATATTTTATATAATGAATTCCAAAGAGTAACAACTTAGTAATCTTTTCGGGTGTTTACCATATTGACTATAAAAAGGGCTTTATACTATTACACTTGTGTGTGGGCTCACAAAATATAAAATGACTCTCTAATAGGTGTTATTTTATTGTGAAGGGCTTTTAGTGCATCTTTCATACAAGAAATTCAGAATATGACATAAGTATCTAATATGGTGAAACTAACTGCTAGTAAACAATTGATAATTTTTTTGTAATTCATCAAGACTTTTAATATTAATAAAAGTATCATTGAATCCAATTAAAAAAAATATTTAGTAAATAATATTCAATCAAAATTGTACAAGAAATTCAATCTTGTGTTTATTTAGTCTTCTTACACACATTGCACACACATGTTATTGATATACATAATGCATTCATCTTTTTTATTGCAATTGTTTTAATTGTTTACAATATACAATTTATAGACATGTGACCTTTATATCCAATCCACCTCCCTCTTGGGTATCCTTAAGACTAATAATTGGTATTAAAGCTTAGTTTTTGAACCACTGACTTCATTGCTTAAAGTTGATCCATGGCTACCTTTCAACCTATGCATCTCCCCAAGGATGGTAATCCTCTTAGACCTCTAATCTTCAGTGACATAAATTTTAGCTATTGGAAAAGTAAAATAACCATATACCTTCAATGCTATGACTCTACTATTTGGCCAATTATTTCTCAAGGTTCTAGAAGAATCACCAAAGCCAAAAATGGAGTTATTGTTGATAAATCCCAGAGTGAGTACACTTAAGAAGATTTCAAAAACCAAAATCTTTACTTTAAAGCCAAATACTTGCTCTATTGTGCCATGACCCTAAATGAATACAACTGTATCTCTTTATTAGTCAACTAAAAAGACATGAGATAATCTTGTGTTGACATATGAGGGAATCACTCAAGCCAAGGACACTAATGATGGGAACCCCAAAAGATGTGACTTAGGGACCCGACACACACAAAGAATCAAACAAGAACCCAAGAAAGTTAAATCAAATTTCAATCATACAAGACTTAGACCCAATGTTTAAGGAACATAAACCTAAGGTATAAAAAAGGATATGGACACCACACTATAAAAAAGAAGGAATTTGGGAGCGATAAGTTAAGTTAAACATTAGAAGAAGTGTTAGTTCTTGATAAGTTTTTTTGTTCTTAAAATAACCAACTAATGTTTTGATTTTTATTGTAACAATTAAATTATTACTATTTTTAGGATAAATTAATAACCTTAACCCTAAAGATAATAACAAGCTTCCTAACTAAGCTAACAATAAATCTACTCTTATTTGTTTTAAGAGTTGTTATCTTATTTTATAACACTCCTATTTAATAGTAGATTTTATTGTAACTTTGACTCATTAAGTACTCCAATCAAATTAATAAAGCCTTGGCTCACATTAAGATATGTTTTGCTACCCTTGAAGCTTGAATTAGCTTTTTTGATCCAAATTCTTCATTCAGCTTGCTAAGTGCTTTTTGCATCCCTTTAGCTCTTAAACGTGTCATTGGTCTTTCTTGAATGCTTAGTAGGTCCTTAGAAGCTCTTTATGCATTGGCTTCTCCATGGATCTCATCATTTCCTCTCTCCTCAAAAGGATTCATCATTGAATTTTCACTTGCATTAAAAGAAGAAAGATTAGAAATATTAAATGTTGCACTTACATTGTTCTCACTGCGAAGGTCTAACTTATATGCATTACCATTAATCTGTGCCACCACTTGAAATGGGCCATCTCTTCTAGGTTGTAGCTTTGAATGCCTTTAAGCTGAGAACCTTTCCTTATGCATATGCATCCAAACTAAATCACCAGGTTTAAAGACCACCTTCTTTCATCCTTTGTTGGCATAGGACACATATCTCTTAGTTCATTTTGCAATTTGTTATCGCACCTTCTTATATAATTTTTTCACCTTTTTGGCCTTATGTTCACCATCTAAGCTAACATACTTATCAATAAGTAAAGGCATTAAATCCAAAGGAGTCAAAGGATTAAAATCATGCACAATTTCAATTGAAGAGTAACTAATAGTAGAATGAACACTCTTATTATATGCAAACTTTGTGTGGAACGAACAATCTTCCCACATTTTCAATTTTATTTGAACAATAGCATTAAACAAAGTAGAAAGAGTTTGATTAAATACCTTGGTTCACCCATCTATTTACGGATAGCAAATAGTAGAGAATAATAATTTAGTACCTAATTTACCTTATAAAGTCTTTCAAAAGTAGATCATGAACTTTGTATCTCAATTTAAACAAAGCCTTGAGGCATGCCATGCAAGCATACCACCTCTCCAATGAACAATTTAGCCATGTTGTTTGAATCATAAGTTTTATGGCATGGGATGAAGTGTGCCATCTTTAAAAACTTGTCAACAACAACAAATATAGAATTCTTAGCCCTTTTTGATTGTGATAGCCCTAGCATAAAGTCCATAGATAAATCAACCTAGGGTTGGTTAGGCATAGGTAAAGGAGCATACAAGCTATGAGGTAAAACTCTAGATTTGGCTTGTTTGCATGTTATGTACTTCTCACACACCCTATCAATATCTTGTTTCTTGTGTGGATAAAAGAAATATTCAACTAAGACATTTGGGATTTTCCTAGCTCCAAATTGACCCATTAGACCACCCCCATGCACTTTTCTCACAACTAACTTCCTCAAGAAACTCATAGGCACACATAAATGATTTTCCTTAGATAAAAAAACCCTTATGGTTATAAAATTTCCTAGAGACCAACTTCTTACATGTCATATACACATTAGCAAAGTCAGGATTGTTCACATATGAATCTTCAATATATTTAAATCCTAACATTTCCACAAAGTGTAAAGATAAGGGCATGCTAGCGAGATAATGCATCAACTATTCTTACCTTGTTTATATTAGATGACATAGGAAAAGGTCTCGATGAATTCATTTAACTTTGCTTATCCCTTTAAGTGCTTCGAGGATTCATGTTTAGTATGGATAACAAACTTTATGGGCCAAAGGTAGTGCTGTTGTGTCTTCAAGGCCTATACTAATGCATACATCTCCTTATCATAAGTGAGATAATTAAGGGTTATACCACTTAAAGTCATGTAAAGTAAATAAGGGTGTGAAACATAATTTTTCCTTAATTAAATTAAAATCCTTGTCTTGATCACTACCCCACTTAAATCTAACATTCTTTGTAACAACCTTAGTTAATGGTGCTAAAGTCCCTAACAAGGCATCTATAAAAACTAACTAGACCATGAAAACTATGCACATCACTAAGTGACTTAGGTGTAAGCCAATCATGAATTGCCTCAACCTTTTCCTCATTGACCTTAATACCTTTAGCACTCACAACATTGCCAAGAAATAGGATTTGATGAGTGTAAAAGAAACATTTCTTGAGGTTTGTATATAATTTTTTAGAATGTAAAACACTTAGACAAAATGTAAATCATCAAAATGATCATTTAGGTTTTTGCTATAGATCAAAATATCATCAAAATATATAACCATAAATTTACCAATGAATGCATGCAAAACGTGATTCATCAATCTCATAAAAGGTACATTAGTGAGACCATATAGAAAAAAGTGATTCTCACAATGGAATTAATGATTAGTGCAGACATTTAAGTTAATTTCACAAATTATTTGTGATAATGAGTGCTTAGAATAAAAGGAGAAGCTACATTAGCTATAAATAAAGTAATAGTGTTGTGTTTCTAGGTAAAAAAAGGTAATCAAGATGAATGACTTTATTGTTTGATGGAATTCAATGGATTTTGACAACCCAAAGTGAATTGATATGCATGTCATAATAAAATCAATGGCTGGTGTAGACATAAATGTTAATTACACGGTCATTTTATTTAAATGATTACTTGTAACAAAAAGAGAAACCTTATTGTAAATGTATCAAGTAATTATCTAAAGATTCAAGCAATGAATAATTGTCTTTTAGTTTAAAAAAAAAAAAAAGAATGTAACAAGAGTAATATATTCTTTATTTGTTGGACTTCAATGCATTTGGCTACCTAGAGGAGAAGTCCTTTTATCACATAACATGTCAAGTAATAAATGATTTTCTTATGCTAAAGAAAGTTAATCAAGAGTAATCACTTTTTCATTTGATGGTTTTTAATCAATTCAACCTTTGTAGTATGGAACCATGTGCATCTAGCAATGAAATCATTGATTGATGTAGACATATAAATTATTTTTATTATTTCATTTTGTGAATGACTCCATGGAATGAAAAGAGAAGCCTTATTAGTAGAAAGTGAAGTGATAGTACATTCTATCTAGCAATAAACCATTCTACCCAAATAAGAAAAGCTAATTAAAATGAATGACTCCTTTATTTTATGGAATTCAATGGATTCAAACTAGCTAAGGTGTATTGATATATATGCCAAAATGAATTTGATGTTTTATGCAGACATTGATGTTAATTGCATGATCAATTTATGTGAATGATTCCTTGTATGGAAGGAGAAGCCTAATCACCAAGCAATCAAGTAACATCCTTAAGATTCAAGTAATAAATGATTCTCTCTCAGTAAAATAAGCTAATCAAAAGTCATAGCTTTTTTATTCAATGAATTTCAATGGATTGAAATTACCAAGAGGAGAAGTTTTATTGTTAAGTAATCAAGAGAGTGTCTCATGTTACAAGCAAATAAACAATTCTCTCATAAAGTTGATCAAATTTAATAGCTTTGTTTCTCCATAAAGTTCAATGAATTCATATTAACCAAGACACAATAATGTGTATATCATAATGAAATCAATGATTAGTGTAGGCCAAGAAATTAATTTAATTATTTTTTTGTGTGAATGACATCTTGGAATGAAAGGAGAAACCATAATCAGCTAGGAATGAAGAGCATTCTCATCTTACAAGCAATTAACCAATTAATCCATGTAAAAAAAATAAATAATAATCAAGATCAAGACTCCTTAGAAAGAAAAGAGAATCTTTAGTACCCAGAAGTGAAGTGTCAATTTTATCTTTCTAGCAATGAACCATTCTTTCTAGGTAGGAAAAGTTAATGAAGATGAATGGCTCCTTTATTTTATAGAATTCAATCAATATAAATAGACTATGGTGTAATTACATGGATGTTGCACTAAAATTAATTTTCTATGTGGACTTGGTTATTAACTATATGATTATTTTATGTGAATCACTTTTTATAATGAAAGGAGAAGGTTTATTGCCAAGGAATCAGGTGATAATTTCAATTTTCAATCATTAAATAATTTTCTCCTTGTTAAGAAAGCCAATTAAAAGTGGTTGCTCCATCATTTGAAGGAGTTTGAAGGATTTGAACTACCTAAAGTAAAAGTCTGATTGTGAAGTAATCAAGTGGTAAGTTTCAAGTAATGAACAAATCTCTCCTAATAAATAAGGCTAAATAGGAGTAAAAGTATCTTCATCATATGGACTTTAAAGCATTCAAGCTACCCATAATAAAATAACATGCATAGTGAAATGAAATCAATGATTGGTGGGACACTTACGTTAATTTCACAATTTCTTTATGGGAATAACTCTATGCAATGAAAGGAAAAGCCTTATTAGTTAGAATAAAGTGTTAGTCTCATGATTTTTGCAACAAACTATTATATCAACATAAGAAAAGTCAATCTAAATGAATGACTCCTTTGTTTATTTTTCAATATAGACTTGGATGTTAATTGTATAATTACTTTACATGAATGACTCCCTACGAGAAAAGGAGAAGCCTTATCACCAAGGAATCAAGTGATGTCCTTAAGTTTCAAGTAATGAATGATTCTTTTGTAGTAAAAAAAATTGATCAAGAGAAATAACTACTTTATTTGATGGACTTCAATGGATTCAAACTATTTAGAGAAGAAGCCCAATTGTCATGTAATCAAGATATGTCTCATGTTTCAAGTAATTAATAATTCTCTCATAAGAAATAAAACTAATTGAGAGTAATAATTTCTTTATTAAATGGACTTTAATGGATTTAAATTACCCCAGATATAATAATATAGAAATTAAGTTAATTTCATGATTTGTTTGTTTAAATGCCATCTTGAACAAAAGGAGAAGCCTTATCAACTAGGAATTAAATGCATTCTAATCTTTCAGACAATAAACCATTCAATTATTGTAAGAAAAATGAATCAAGATAAATGACTCATTGGAATAAAAGGAGAAGCCTTATTAATTAGAAATGAAGTATTAGTCTCATCTTTTAAGCAATTAACCATTTTATCATGGTAAGAAAAGTTAATTAAGATGAATGACTTCTTTATTTTATGGAATTCAATAATTTTAGACTGGCCTAGGTGTATTTATATGCTTGTTACATTGAAATTAATGTTTTATGCAAACATGGATATGCTAGAAAATAAAAAATATTCTTATTATTTAGGATTTCAATAGTATCTTGGATTAATAATAATATTTAGTCTATTACAAGATTTTATTAACTTAGATAATATTTAGGATATTTTTCTATTTAGCAAATATATTATCTTATTTCTGATTTAGTTATATTTTTTTCTATCTATTCATTAGTTATCCCTATAAAGATAGCTCATTCTTACTTCCATCACATAGAGACATATTATGAATGACTATTGAAATTCCTGTTTAAGTAATGAGTTTAGTATTAAGGTGGAATTGTATGTTAGTATTTTTAGGTGGATTCCCACATTATTCCTTTTATTCTATGCTTTGACTTGTTTTTATCCTACATCAATATTGGCATTAGAGTCGAATTTTGATCCAAAAACACCACACAAAGCATCCTAATCTTGTTTTTACTACCTCCTTCACACCTTTACAAATCAAAGCAAAAATTTGATCAAACAATTTCACACATAATGCCTTCAAATCTATTTTTACCTACTATTGAGACTACCTCACTAGACAACATCATTAGCTATCACACACACCACCATGCATTGATGATTATCTACCTTCATTGAATAAAATTCATAGCACTATAGACACCTTACTCTAATCTACCATCTCCAGTTACCAATTTAACTAGTCAACCTTCATTGTGTCGCTCACAGAGCAACCATAGTTATTAACTTGTTATTTGGGTAAAAGATATCTAGTAAATCCTTTCACTTCTTGACCAAGTTGAATATTGCTTATTAAAAGAGAAGAAATCATCTATGAAACTAGTTATACATTGCCCATTAATGAAAGCACTAACTAACAGTCAACTCTTTAGGCATCTTAATATGGACATTAGAGTTTTAGTTGCTTCATACCTTAGTGAGATTATGAAGATAACTACTCTAGGCATTCCTTATCATCATGATTTAATGAAAGATATATTTTAATTTATGGTGTCATCATTTGAGCATTTAGATGATCACATTGCTCATATGGTAAGTGAATCTTAATTCTAAAAATTCTTGCATAAGTGCAATCATATTATATGATGTTGAACTTAAATGTAATGCATTAATAGTTGAGATGTTTCAAAATTTCCTTAAAGCTATGAGAGATTATGATCCATATAAAGCTTTTATTTTCATGGAAGAAATTATGATTACTGAGTTAAAGGAAAATGCAAATATCTCTTCTAAGTAGTGTGACAACAACCAAGTCTATTGATCGGCAATTAGGAGGGAAAGTGCTTAATAGCTATGCTTTTAAAGTTACACCTTACCTAGCTAATAATTAAGTTAATATTAAAGATCTTCCAAAAAATCATCAATCAACATTGTGAGCTAAACTTGCTCAAATTGATACAAAGACAACAACAAACTTCAATTTGCCTAAGCAAATTGATATGATAGATTATAGTATGTTCACTACTTAGTTTTCTACATCAGTCTTAGTCAATGAAGAGAAATCTAAGCCAAATGTGTGTAAGACTATTGCATAAGTATTTGAAGACATAGATTTTGTTATTCCTTTGAAATTTTAGTGTGTGAGTTCTCATATGGACTTCGTGAAGTTTGCTTTCTTTTTGCCACCATCGACTTTTCCAGAAAAATTTTCTCAACGTCAAAGAACATTTTTTTTTCTCATTCTCCAACATTTTAAAATTTGAGTTTGAATTTTTTCCAATCAAGAGAGAATGATGAAGTAAAAGAAATGAAATTCTTACTATTTAGGATTTCAATAATATCTTGTATTAATGACAAAGTTCAATCTATCAAGTGATTTTATAAGATAAGATACTATTTAGGATATTTTTCTATTTAGCTTATATGTTATCTTATTTCTTATTTAGTTTTATTATTTCCTATTTATTTATTAATTATCCCTAAAAAGATAGTTTATTATTATTTTCATTAGACAAAGACTCATTATGAATGAGTATTGAAATCACTCTTCAGTATTGAGTTTAGATTTTAAGTGAATTCCCATGTAAACTAGTATTTTCAAATGAATTGCCCTATTATTTTTTTTTTTTTGTACAATGCTTTTACTTGTTTCTACCCTACATTAGGATGTTAATTGCATAATTTTTCTATGTGAATCATTCATTCCTTGCAACAAAAGAAGATATCTTATTATTGAGAAATTAGGTGAAAGGCTTAAGTTTCAAATAATGAAGGATTTCCTCTTAATTATGAAAGCTCATCAAGAGTAGCAGCACTTTTATTTGATAAAGTCTAAAGGATTTAGACTATCCAAAGGATTAATCCTATTATCAAGTAATTGAGAGACAACATTTTTTAATAATGAATGAATGTCTCATAATAAAGATGGCTAATAAAGAGTAAAGGCTTCACTATTAGATGGACAAAAATGTTAATTATATGATCATTTTATGTAAATGACTCCTTGCATGAAAAGAGGAAGCCTTATCACCTAGGAATCAAGGTAATAGCCTTAAGTTTTCTGCAATGAATTGAACTGACGGTGTGAACCTTCATGAATTGATCCATTGAATCCTTGCAAGAAAGCTGATGAAGATCAACAACTATTTTGATTGGTGGAATTCAATAGATTATGAGTACCAAAGTTGTAAGGGCATGCTTGTCATATAAATATAATGTTTGGTGTAATCACAATAGTTGGTTTCATGGTTAGGTTATGTGAATGAGTCTTTGCAACAAAAAGAGAAACCTTATTAACAAGAAATGAAGTGATAGGAAAGAAAAGATAATAAAGATAAATGACTCCTTTATTTGATAAAATTCAATGAATTTAGAATACCAAAGGTGCAAAGACATGCTTGTTACAATGAATATAATGTCTTGTGTAGTCACAAAAGTTAATTTCATGATCATTCTATGTAAATGACATTGTGCAATGAAAGGAGAAGTTTTCTTAGCAAAAAATGAAGTAATAGTGTAAACCTCCATGAATTGAACCATTTAATCCCTATAAAAAAAAAACTAATCACGATCATTAACTCCTTTATTTAATTAAATTCAATGGTTTTAGATTTGCTACATTTACAACATCATCGTGACTTGACTATATAAAAGAAAATCAAAATCTTCCATCAACCTTATGAATTAGGAATCTTAAGTTTCAAGGCAAACATTCGTTACATTTACAACACCATCAACATTGACAGCCAGAGGCACCTTTTGCCCAAATGTCTTATTTCTTTGTTTTGAAATTGCCTCTGAACATCTTTCTTTCAGCATTCTAAGTCAAACCATTCTAATCTATGCATCAAACACACAGCAAAGATAACAAAAGAGAAAAGGTAAGTGCAGCAGTTTCGACCATTGTGTAACATTTATAAGTGGACTACTGGGTTGTTAACATACACAAAATCATCTTCTTGACTCATTACAGTGTTGAAGTCAAACCATGTTCAAGGTGTTTAGCTAGAAATAGAGAGCAAAAACTTGCCAATGCGTATAACGGAAGAAATTAAGATAAGAAGCACTACTTAAGGCTTAACTACAAATAACCAAAAAATTTAAAAAAAAAAAAAGGATTTACCAAATCAGCATCGGTGCTCTGATGAGGTCTTGTCCATGCAATCTAGAGAATGATTCATATGGCCAAGGGACATGGTCGTCTGCCAACACCCTGCCATCATGAAAATCAAGACAGTTTAAGTCCGAAAATGAATGGAGGAATCAAAAATATGACTTGTAGACAGTGCATTGGATATGACATCTTTCTCTTCTTCCTTTTTTCTCCTATTGACGTTGATTTCTTTTTAATTTGTTTTTTCATCTCTCTTTATTGAGAGAAAGGGCGGCAGGTGGTGAATAAAAAATGTTTCCTAATGCACCAAATTCAACTGCATTGAACTTGGAAGCACGAGATAATAAGGGCATAGCTAAAAGGTGCCATATCATATCGCGATAGAAAGACAGTCCGAATAGCTCAAGATAGAGCTAAAATGTCAAGCACTACATCATAGGCCTTTCTCATAAAAATCAAGGATTTAGAGGTGTCCCATGTCGTATTCCTTTATTCTCTTTTGACCTCCCCAACGACTCAAAAAGTAACCACTACCAATCGAGACCATATTTGATAGTTCCTAATGAAGAGAAAATTACCAATTATGTCTCATCCTTTAAGGTGGTTTAAATGCAACGCAGGACAGATGTAAGAGTTGACATTTAGAACCAAATTCTGTGCAAGTAGATCCTCCATTCAATCTAATAATGTGTTACCCATTCTGGTTCAAAGGCCAGCACACAAAATAAATAAAATAATATGCTGTAGACATTTATGAGGAGAAAATGGGAGCATTTTTGTGGTGCTTGTTGTCACGGGATGAGTTTACGGACACTCTAAAATTGTGCAGCACCAGACAACTTTAGGAGAAAGTTGCTAGTAAGCCTAAGAGAGAGAGAGCAAAAGTAAAGAGGAATTAGAGAGGCTTGGAGAAGGAGAGATTGGATTGATGCTTGAATGCTTGATGATACAAATAAATGAGGCTTGGGGTATTTATAGCCCTTTGCCTTGAATCTAGAATCTTCCTATCCTAGATATTTACATGGAATATGTTAAGGAATATTACATTCTAGAATTGTTTACAAGGAATATGCTGGGGAATCTTCCCAGGTCCTTTGGGACTGGTAGAGGGTTTGGACTCCTTTAATGGATTGGGTCTGCATTTGTCGGCCCGTGACATTTTCCCCCACTTAATTCGGCGACGTCCTCGTCATTGCTTTATCTTTGTAGCGCTGGATTTTGTCGAGGAATTGCCATAGTGTGTCCTCTTGTTCCCAACTGGCCTCCTCGTGAGGATGTCCCTTCCATTTCACAAGGTACTCTGTATAATTGGGTACACCCCTTTTCCGAATCCTTCGATCTGCAAGGATGCTTTCTACTTCCTTGTTGAAGGTAGTGGTAACGGTTGTTGGTGCTCGTTTGGACTTATTCCTCTCAGGGTCTTCCATGTCTTCATGGTACAGCTTGAGGAAACTCACATGGAAGACATGATGGATTTTAAGGTTGGGCGGTAGTTGTACCTGGTAAGAGACTTTCCCAATGTGTTTTATGATTGGAAAGGGGTCTTCGTACCTTCGAATAAGCCCTTTATGGACTTTGCGGTGGGACTTGAATTGTTGTGGGAGTAGCTTGACAAGTACTTTGTCTCCCTCTTGGTACTCAATGTGCCTCCGTTTGTGATCCGCCCATTTCTTCATCTTCTGAGCAGCTTTATCTAGATGAGCCCAGGCAATATCAACTTGCTCATGTCATTCCTTGGTAATTTGATGTGCCATGGGGCTCTTGCCACTGTATGTGGAGGCCATGGCATGTGGTGTCATGGGTTATTGACCGGTAATAATCTCGAAGGGGCTTTTACCCGTGGTCTCACTTCTTTGGAGATTGTAGGAAAATTGAGTCACATCAATCAACTTGGCCCAATCCTGTTGATGGGCACTTACATAGTGCCTCAAATACAGCTCCAATAGTCCATTAATGCGCTCAGTTTAGCCATCACTTTGGGGATGGAAACTGGTGGAGAAGTTGAGATCAGTCCATAAGAGTTTAAAGAGTTCTGTCCAGAACCTTCCAGTGAAACGTGGGTCTCGATCACTTACAATGTTGCACGGTACTCCCCAAAGTTTGATGATGTGTTTGAGGAAAGCGTGGGCAGCTTCCTCTACAGTTCAGTCCTGAGAAACTAAAACAAATGTAGCATACTTGCTGAATCGATCTACAATTACCATAATGGTCCCATAACCTTCGGACTTGGGCAAGGCCATGATGAATTCCATGGATAAGCTTTGCCATGGTCTTTCAGCAATTGGCAAGGGTTCCAAAAGACCTGCAGGGTGGTATAGATCGACCTTGTCTTGCTAGCAAACAAGGCATGTCTGAATGTATGCTTCCACATCGTCCCGCATTTATGGCCAGTAGTAGGAGGATTGAAAAAGGGCAAGGGTGCGTGCAACACCAAGGTGTCCTGCCCATTGAGTATCATGACACTTTTTCATGATCTCCCTCCTTAAATTCCCATACCAGGGAACCATGATTCGGTTGCCGACGGTCAAAAGTAGCCCATTATCTTCCCAAAACCGTCGAGTCTTGCCTTCACGGGCTAGTTTGACAAGGTTTTGCATCTTGGGATCCTTGTCTATGCCTTCCTTGATGCGAGAGATAAGAAGGCCCTTAGGTTGACTCAGAGTTAACGAACTAAGCTCCGCTTTCCTGCTAAGTGCATCAGCTATCACATTAGCCTTACCTGGCTTGTACTTCAGCTGGTAGTCGAACTCGGCAAGGAAATCTTGCCACTGAGCTTGCTTTGGGTTTAACTTCTTTTGAGTTTGGAAGTAAGTTGTAGCCACATTGTTAGTTAGGATGGAGAAGTGTGAGCTAAGCAGGTAATGTTGCCATGTCCATAGGCAGTGGACAATGGCTGTCATCTCCTTCTCTTGTATAGTATAACAGTGCTCTGTATCGTTTAACTTCCAGCTTTCAAAGGCAATGGGGTGATTATCCTACATAAGAACACCTCCAATGGCAAAGTCAGAAGCATCAGTGTGTACCTCAAAGGCTTATCTTAGATGCGGAAGGCTAAGGACTGGCTCCTCAAAGATGGTTTTCTTTAAATCATCAAAGGCATGTTGACATTATTCTATCCATCTCCATACATGATCCTTCTTTAATAAGTCGATCAAGGGTGTTGTCCTTACTAAGTACCCCTTGATGAACCGACAGTAATAGTTGGCTAAACCAAGGAAAGATCTTAATTCTGGAATTCTGGTTGGTGGCTCCCAATCCATGACGACTTTTACCTTTACTGGATCCATCATAAGTTGTCCATCTCAAATGCAATGGCCAAGGAACTCTACTTCTTGTATGGAAAATGAGCACTTTTCTCTCTTGATGTAGTGTTCATTGTCATGTAGTACTTAGAAGACTTGTCGTAAGTGCTGCAAGTGTTCATTAAGTGTCTTGCTATACACCACGATGTCATCTAGGTATACTACCACGAATCGATCGAGGAAGGGATGAAATAGTTTATTCATAAGTGTGCAAAAGGTTGTCGGTGCATTGGTGAGACCAAAGGGCATAACCAAGAATTCAAAAGAGTCATACAGTGTCACACATGCTGTCTTAGACTTGTCTCCAGCTGTAATGCGTACTTGGTAGTATCCCGAGCACAAGTCTAGCTTTGAGAACCATCGTGCATCACCAAGTTAGTCGAAGAGATTCGAGATCAACAGTATCAGATACTTGTTCTTTATGGTGACCTTATTCAATGCTCGGTGGTCGATGCACATACGGAGACTTCCATCTTTCTTCTTTTGAAAGAGCACTGGGACACCATAGGGAGACTTTGAGGGTTGGATGTAGCCTGAATCCAACAGGTCATGGAGCTGTTTACATAGCTCCTGCAATTTCGGTGGTGCCATACGATATGGTGCCAAGGTAGGGGGCTTGGCATTCGGCTCCAACCCAATTTCATGATCCATCTCACGCCTAGGTGGGAGTTTCTTTGGCAGTTCTTGTGGCATGACATCCTTAAACTCTTCAAGGACTTATACCACCTTGTTGGGCAAGGTGGCCTTGGGGTTGACATCCCCATCATCGAGCTCACGAATGGTAGCAAGGTAGGGTCAGATTTCATACCTCGCTTGAATTGTAATGCAGATAAGGCCTGATCCTCCAACCGTTGAGCACGTTTTGCAAGGATGGTGCAAGCCTTTCATCCTTCTAGTATTCCGAGTGAGTTGGAAGCTGGGAATAAGAAGGCTTGTACCTTATCGAAGAACTCCATGCCTAACACCACTTGGAAGTCATCCATAGGGACTACGGAGTATTTGATGCTTCCTTTCCATGCACTAAGGGTTGTGGGAACACCTTTAGTAATGCCGGTAATTGGTTTTGCTAGTGAGTTTACTGCTTTAAGGGTTCCACCCTTACTTGTTAGTTTGAGGCCAAGCCGCTTGGCCTCCTCCATGGAAATGAAATTGTGGGAAACTCCAGTGTTTAGCATGGCTCTAGATTGCTTCCCGTTGATGGTGATTTGGACGTACAGTAAACCCCTATGGTCGACATGGGGTTGTGCATTTTTCCCATTCATGGTTGCCAGGATTTGAAGTGATCCCATCTCGGTTTGACCTTGCTTGTCTTGTGAAGAGTCATCTTCAAACTGGCTCATGATGGCATTGAGGGCCTTGTGCTTGGGGCAATCCTTCATCCAATGGGAACCATTGCAAATAAAACACAGAGTTTTTGGTTTGGAAGAATCAATCTTACCTCGATCATGCCTTTCACCATGCCACGAAGCTTTAACCTTTCCTTTATCCTTTGACCCTTGCTCCTTGTGTCCAAATTTTTCTCCCCCACTTTTACCTTGGTTGGATCGCTTTTCCTTGGATTAAGAGTTGTATTCCACGAGAGACTCGGCAGTGACAATCCAAGTTTTGCACATTACGTCTTTCCAGTTCAACTCTGACCTAATCTTTTAATCCATCCATGAAGTAAAAGAGAGAATTTTTGTCGGACATGTCCTCGATTTCAAGGATGAGGGTTGTGAACTCCTTGACATAATCACAGATGGTCCCTCCTTACTTTAACCGTCGAAGACGACCTCGAGCTTCCTTCTCAGCATTACTTAGACAAAAGTGCTTCGGGCCTTTGGTTGTGGGTTTGAACTCTTTTGATGGATTGGGTCTGCATTTGACGGCCGTGACATTGTGCTCCACTTCAACTCTTTTTTATTGCTTTACTCCTTTTTTGTCCGTAACTAATTTTCCAAATATATACTATGGCTTAATGCAATATTTTCAAAACTTGGTTTATGTGGTCGACCATACTGACTCTTTCTTTTTATATATCTTTTTCATTTTAGATAAAAACAATATAATTTGAGAGATTAATAGAGAAGATTTCCTTACACGTAAAAATGTACAAACTTTAAGTAATCTACAATAGTCTACAAGAGCATCTCACCATAATAGATGAAGAACGTGGGTTAATAGGGAGTAAAACAACCATCTATAGCAGCATGGCAGTGCATTAAATTGGATAGAAGAGAATTATTTTTCTTTGTGGATATAAAGAGTAATTTACTGGATGCTAGTTTATTTTACTTATTTTATTAAATTAATTAAATATTTATAATTAAATCTCAATTTTTGTGGTGCATGGGTTTCAAAACCCAAACAAAAAAGACATCGAGTATTGAACAGGCAGGATTGGAGCCCCTGAGTCCCACTGGACAACGGATAAGTAGCTCGATTCTATCCCTCTCAGTTATTGGGGTTCTGGAATCATAAGTGCCCATCAATCATTCACAACCCAGACCGCTGCTTAGGGATGTCTTCCCCTTCAACCCACGTTTTTTTTTTTTTTTTCAATTATTCACAAACAATAAACGATTTTGATCCGTGTACGCATATTTGATTAAATATATATCTTGTGATTTGTGTTGAGCCACCGAGGCTCCAATTTGTAGCTTTTGCCCTCTAATTATTTCTCGACAAAAAGGTTGCAATAGGTCATGTCATGCCAACACACGCGTGCATACATACATACATCCAAGTGAGACGGAGGGGAAGATTCAAAAACTGTGGAATGAATACGGAACGGAATGAATAAATTCTTAATTAATTAAGGTGTGTTTCCTTTCTATGAAAAATATTAAATCATTATTCGGTCATTTAATGGCAAATTATGACAACTTGGCACTTATCTCTTCTCTTATGTTTTTATATCCATTTTTTTTCTCTTGTTTGCATTTCATGTATATGGTATGCGTATATAAGTGCAAACTAGAAAGTATCACTTTTAAAACATGTCAGTTAGAAAAGAAAAGAGACTGAATATATGTCCTTTAGTAGTAAAAACAACACAAATAACATAAAATAAAAAGAATTCATTTTTACATCGCATCAAAACTCATGTTTAGGCCATAGAGTAGTACAAAAGAATTGACTTATTCAATTCATTTGCAGGGTTTCAATCAACTTCAGTTTTGTTTTATGCATATAAGAAGGTATATTGCCATTACTAATGAGCAGTGGCTTCAAAACGAAAATTGCGACTTGAAATTGTTAATTTCAAGTATACATTTTCGAAAGGAGGGTCCTTGAGGAAATGTTGTTTCCTTTGAAGTTATGGAAAAATAAATAAAAAAAAGTTGTCAAGGAGCTCTCAGACAAAATGCAAGCTTTTGTGGTAATTTTTGTCTCAAATAAATAACCTTATATTGATGTTTTTCCCACAAAAGTTGTAGTTGGGAGGTTTTAACCCTTGATTAGGGCATGGTAAGAAGGGCAGGGAGCCGCCAGGTTGAACCATTATGATGGTTGAAATCTTATATACACCAATGGTCGTGTAATGGGAATTTTAAAAAAATAATAATAATAGTTATTAAAAAGAGAATCATCCTTTTGATTAATTATTATTATCAAAATATATTATACTATTTATTAGTTAAAATTATTTAAATATATTTAGTACTATCCACCGAAAAAAAATGTATTTGGTGACATTTTTTATTTCGCCAAATACATTTTTGAATATAATACATTTTTTATAAAAATGTATTTGGTAAGAACAAAACGTTTGTTTGATTGCTGCCAACCTGAAATGGGCATAGGACTTCTTGCTTCGCCACTCTTTCTTTCAATCTCACCACCCCCTTGGCTTCCCGCAAATCGGTGAAGAACCCAGAAGCTCATACTACCATGAATGCAACGAGTCACCGTCACCTTCCGATTGTGCTGTGTGCTTGTGCAAGATCGAACAAGGAGAAGAGGTTCCACAATTGAGATGCAACCATCTTTTCCATCGAGAGTGCTTGGACAGATGGCTTGGATATGAGCATGCAACGTGCCCGCCTTGCCGCGGTATCTTACCTCCCCTCAGAGCCATCACGGAACTCGGAGCGGAAGTCCTGGTGTTGTAATTTCACTGAAGGTGCGAGCCAATTTTCAATGCCAAACAAATAGGTCTTAATCAAGTTTCATTTCTCTCTTGATCAATAAAGGACAGAATTAATATGGTCAGTAAGGATAACATTTTACTTTCCTTCTAAACTAGAATTCAATCGTGGATAAAAACGTTCAAAGTTGAATTTTCAAGGGAAATGTTAGGTGGAGACAGGATTTTCCAAACATTCAAAGTTGAATTTTCAAACAAGAATTCAATTGTACTATGTATGATATCTTCTTCGTGCAACCAAGGATTATGATTAGCAAAAAGGACGATCCATACAAATTTTAATCTCAGATATCCCAAACACCTAGAAAAAAATAACTGGGGATCCATTTGCATATGAATGATGACAAGGGTTTGAAATACAGGGTAAAAACCTTCGGATTTGGTCATTTATAACTTTTTTTTTTTGGCATGTGCATATTTTTCGGTCAAAACTGCTAGCATTATTAAACAAGTGACAGAGAATTTAATATAAAAAAAAAAAAAAAAAGAGAGGGAGAGAGAGAAGTGTCAATTTGTTTATTCATTTGCTTTAGCCTTTTTTTTTTTTCCTTAATAATAAAAATAAAATATATTGTAGCCATCACATTTTAAACTGAAGTTGAAAATCACAATCCCCACATTCTGATGATAGCATCAATAAATTTCAAACTCAAGTAACACGTTTTTCACACAAGTCATTTGATTTATGGCTTCAGGATATATCTCTCTCAATAATAATTTGCCCCAAGTTTAATCTGCGCCTCACAAATTTCTAAAATCCACGGGCAAGCCACCCGACCACTTCACTTCTATTATGATCACAGCAATGCTTATTCCTCCACTTTCAGCTCCGGTTTTCTTCACTGGTGATGGTACACGTCATATGGTCAACTCTCCAATTTCCCAGCCATGTTGTTCGGTTACGCAACTTCATTCAAAACCCATTTTGAACTGGGCATGCGATTTCTCACTTGGGGACACTTTTCTTCGCCTCCACCTCACTGAAAAAGACCATCTTTACATGTCAGAAAGTGGGGAAGAACTAGGCATAAGTCACCACGAGAGAGCTGCAACCTGGCCAGGCGGTATGGAGGAGGAGGAGGTGGTATCACCGGAACAGGCTGTGTGCTCCTGCAGGCATGCCACATGTCCTATTCGCCGTGATTTTAACCCCAGTTCATAACACGCTTTCACGCGCAGGCCCAAAGCTACCTACCTACCGACCAACCTGTTAATTGAGTAGAATTTCAGTGAATGGGCAAAATTCATCAATGGTCCTGTAGTCACTAGGACAGACCAATGTCTAAATGTCTCTTATAACGTGCATAAGATTAATTACCAGACCAGATAGTTCGTCAAAATCACTGAATTATCCATTAGAGTATGAATGTGGACTAGGTTTTACAGCTGGCAGCCCTTACATCAATAAATGTAATAACCCTCTGTCTCTCTAATTAATTTTTTAAGGAAAAATAAAAAAAGTTAAAATCCCCCTTTCACTCTTTGCACCCCACTTAGCAGTGAAAGAAGAAAAAAATGCACTCAAACAATCCATACGTGTACAGCATGAAGACATCAACCATTTAGGACCACCGCAATAGCATCCCTTTGAGCCTGCGCTAAACCCTGCAAATTTCAAAATGGAAAACATGAAGCATTGCGTATGCCAAAAACATATCTTCCTAAACAACAACTATTGACTAAAGAATGTAACTAAAGCTAGTTCTATGATTAATAATCTTTTCTTTTTTTTTTTTCTCTTATAAAGTTTTTGTATCTAATTATTTTTAATAATAA
Organism: Rhizophora mangle; assembly: GCA_037832345.1. Lineage (NCBI taxonomy): Eukaryota > Viridiplantae > Streptophyta > Magnoliopsida > Malpighiales > Rhizophoraceae > Rhizophora > Rhizophora mangle. Next base: position 3,001,878 of record JBAPLJ010002025.1, on the reverse strand, counting down.
TTTAATATAAATATATATTATAAGTAGCATGTAGATTATAATTTTATTTTATAATGTAAATTTTCTAACAAATGACATTGAGATTATAGCATTGGGAAATTAAATTAAATTGCTATTAATTTCTTACGGTAACATGAAGTACAATTCTTTTAATTTTTTAAATTTTTTTTATCAAAAATTTTTAAATTATTTAAGATTTTTTATAATTTTTTTATTTATATACCAAATTAAAAATTAATATCTCATAATACTCGATTTATCAATTTTATCAAATAGTTAATTTCTCAGTCAATATATTTTATTTTCTTCTATTTTATATTTTTAATTCTATTGATTATTATATTTTTTTGTGAATTCAAAAAATTAAAAAAGAAAAAAAATAAAAATTTTATTTTTCATTAAAATATATATAATTAAATTTTATATTTTATTATTTAAATTTTTAATATAAAATTTTATTAGTCATGTAATAAAAATATATTTAAAAAAATTTATTAGCACTAAAGTCCACATTTTGTTGTTTACGGGTCATTGGGTAGGTATAGCAATTGAAGTAAAAGGAAAACAATGGGAGTAAAAGGAAAATCACAACCACAAATCACGTCTAAGGAACTAGAGAATTAATTATTGGGCAGCCAACAGTATAACAAATTTTCAACGACAGCAACACATTTATTCTATAATTTCAAAAATATCAAAGGACCTCCTGAAATTGTCAAAAAGATTTGTCTTCAATTGTATAATTTCTTCCAACGATCCTTATCACAAGTCCGGATTCGTAACAGTCCTTGCAGGCCCCTCTATCCTTAAAAGCCCATTAACCAGATTTGGGCCACTGTGAGAATTATTTGGGTCTAGACTGAGGAATGTGGGCCTGAGCCTTGTTTCCAAACAATCTCATATGGGCTTCCAGTCCTTCTCAAACTCGCACTTCCCAATTTTCCACACCGAACAAAAAGTTCAAAACTAAAGCTTTTCCGGCCTTATCAGGCAAAAGTTTCATGTTATTGTCTTCTGGATGACGGTCCAAACAATTGTTGCTTGAAGGCAACTGCTTGAGTAATAGCCTGAAAGAAAGTAACTTTACTGCAATTTTGATATTTTTGTAATGTTTGCAGCCTAATCATTCAATTTCAAAACGACCCTTTTCACTATCTTTTTCCGAATCTCAGAAAAGGGACTCCTTCACTCAAGCGAACGGATGTTAAAGCTTCCAGTGTTTCCTTACAAGGTACCCCTCAATCCAATTTCAATATGTTGTGTCTGATATACACACACATATATGAGGATGGTTTTATTCTAGTGTTCAGCGGAGCCTGTGATAAACTGTTTCGAGCTTCTCGGAAATCTTGACATGATTCGTTCTTTAATTTTTCATTTTATTTTTTTATTCAATATAGGCATTGAAGCTTTCATTCCTGAAGCTTGAAGGGTCCAGGCTATTGAAGTGCTACACATCGAAAATGGAGCTCACTTTAATGCGGCCTCATGATTAGCATCTTCACCTTCGTGTTGGCGACATTCTTAATGCCGTTGTCCTTCACAGGTTGTTTTTTCAGTTCGATAATGTCTTAGGAACTCGCTGTGATATTGAAATTGGATTGCATTGACGTCAGCCTATTGAAATTTTGTTTATTTCTCGGACATTTTAAGTTTGATTTTGCGCCTGTTGTGTCTTTTTGCCCGGCAGCACAAGCCATTTTGGAAGGGCCATGGTGATGCCAAATTTGAATCTACCCGTTACTTCAACTGCAGCAGCTGTGGCCTACCAAGAATCTATCTTGAAGCACTGCCAACTGACACCAATTTTAATCTGCGTATGACACTTTATTTGACTGATACAACAAGTGCAGGTGAAATCAAGCTTGCAAGTAATTTCTTATTGAGATTGTGAAAATTTTAGTATGCCTTGTATTTGTTATGCATTAGACTGATCAAAATCTTGTTTTATTCTTTGTCCCTTTGGGTAGAAAAAAAGTGGAGTTGGTTCTGCTGTGAAATTGTATCCTCCTGGTGCGACAACAAATTCTCAAGATGGTGTTACAGATCTTTTTGAGAAATGCCTGCTTGTGCTTGAGGAGATGGTTGAGCAGAATATGCCTTTATTGGTATGTACATATTTTCTAGCAAGTTCTGCTTTCAGTTTTCTGGTTATTTATTTTCTTATGATAATGCAAATCGAGGAACTGACAACAAGTCCACTATACACAGTGCAAGCCTTAATTGGAACTCATTTTAGATATATAGGTTTTGAATGACAAATGCAATACCTTAATGTTCTGATTAGAAATGGCCTAGGCCACTAACTTGTCAATTTGTGATGTTCGAGTTTCTCCATGGAGAGGTGTTGAATGCTTTTGATAATGCAAATTGCCTTCTTATTAAAAATGAAATACTTGAATGCTGAATAAATGGAGATTTTTAAAGTTCCAGTACAGCTGTGAGCCTGTGACAATTCAGTTTATGATCACTATTGCAATAAAGTAATTTCAATAGTGTTATTTGCTGACTAGTGTTATTCTACCAATATTAGTATGATATGATTATATTTATGCTGTATGATTCTGTGATTAGATTCCATCTATTGTGAATTTTATTTATAGGTTCATGGTGAGGTTACAGATCCATATGTTGATGTATTTGACCATGAGAAAGTCTTCATTGATACTGTCTTACAACCTTAGATCCAAAAGTTTACCCAACTAAAGGTAGTGATGGAGCATATCCCCACTACTAATGTTGTTAGCTTTGTTGAGTCTTGCAATGAAAATATGCTCTGTAACTATCATGGAGTAGTTTTGTTGCTCAATGTTGTTCTTGTTATTTCTTTTCCATGTTTGGATCTAACTTCTATATAATTCCACATCTCTTTGTTAATAGAAATGCTCTTTTTCAACGAGGATTGCAGCCACATAATTACTGCCTTTTAGTGCTTAAAAGATCCATTACCACATTTTATGGAGGTACAAACTAAATATTTTGCAATGTTAAATGTCCAAGCTAAGTCATTTGTAGTTGTCTTTAAGAATGACTTTTAGAAACTACTTTAAAACATCTAATAACCTTGTAAATATCAATCACATGGGTTTGTACATGGTTAGCATATTATTTGACTCACAGATAGTGAGCTTGAGTATTTGTTTGAATTGTTATTGTTGGGGTGGTTGGATTATTTTTTTAGCAAAGAGTTCTTGATTTGTTGAATAAGAAGTGAACTTCCTTTGTGGTTTATAAAAGATTACAAGATATGAGAATTGATCAGTTAGTTTTTTATGAGATTATGTGTTTGCTTCTTATCTAGGATAGGCTATTATTTTAGGTTTGACTAGTGTAAGCAAAAGATTCTTTCTTGGAACTAATAGTGCACCTCATGAGAGACAAAGGAAAGAATGTCCTTATGGATGTGCTGGAATTTATAATGCCCCTGTTTCCCTACCACTGTATGCCGAGGTCTTTGAAGAGGTAAAACTTTGTAGCAATTTTTCTTTTTTGACCAAGGGCTTTTGTGAGTGTTTCTTTTCCATATATTGCAAGGAATGCCACCATGCATATTCTTTGCTCATTATGCCATAAGAAATGCCAAACATTTAACTGATCTTTGGGCATTGGATTTGCTGATAGCATTGGGAAGACAATGTTTCTGTATTTTGTGCTTCAAATACCTCACATGAGTTGAGCAAGGTGCCACAGGCTCTGATGTACTTCCATGTGTTGAAAATGATAATTAAGAACCATTTACATGCCAGTGCCATTCTCACACATGCATTCACGAGCTCTTAAATTTAAATGTCTTTATAGCACTTCAATTTATGTTTGCTTATTCTAGGCTGGTGCATGACAACCTAGAAGCATTTACAAGCTTTAATGGACCAGACTTCTATGGACTCCCCTGGAACACTACAAAGGTTAAATTGATTGAGACTCCCTGGAAGGTGGCAGAGTCTTACTCATTTCCATTTGGAAACATCATTCCAATGTTTGCAGGAGAAATGCTTGAGATCTGTTTGATTTGCATGGTACCGGGAAGTTTCAGATTCTTTGTTAATCATTTATTTCTCCTACTGTTTAGAATAAACGGTGGATTTATGGATGTTCAAGTTGCACTATCTCCTAAAAGAATTTATGTTAAGTTAGTGGCTAAAATTTCCTATTGAGAAATTGAGTATAATTTGATGATTTTGTTTGTTAAAAATAAAGAATAATGTAATTGGTATATTAAGAATTATTAAGTAAATTAAAATTTTAGTAACTTTTAATTCATTATTTAAGATTTTGTTAATTAAGATGCAAAAGAGTTTTTTTTTTATATTTTTCATTTTAATAATATTTGTTTTCATTTTCATTTATAGATTTAGGATAAATTTTGTATCATTTGCTTTCAATTATTTTTTTTTTTTTCATTTTTCATTATTATGGGTTATAACTCAAATTTTATCTCCCAACAAATTGTTACAAAGTTTAGTTCATCAAACAAATAGTCATTATGAAAATAAATAAGTATTATTTTGAAAAATTCAAATAGAGTGTCAATTTTGAAATATGGTAGTTAAAGATGGAAATTATGTTGATTCAAAATGTTATTAACATAGCACTCTTAAGGAAGTAGATAAACTTAAAGAATATATTAGATAAGTAGTTTGCTAATATTGACAAGAAAATCAAATTAGATATTATCTTTAATCTTTTTAATGAGATTTTACAAGAAATAGTTACTGAGATAACCATTAAGAATTTGTGTAAGAAATTAAAAGTTTTATATATGAAGAAAAATAATTGAGAATATATTTTATTTAAAATAAACTTTGTATATATTTCATATACTTGAATAATCATTTTTATTATCGTATTTTAATAAATTTAATTCTTTAATTATGAATTTGAGTAATATAAATGTTAATATTAAAGATAAGAATAAAATCTTGTTATTATTGTATTATATTCTCCAATCATTTAAACATTTCAGAGCAACTATATTTTATAGTAAAAAAATTATTTCTTATAAATAAATCAAATCTATTTTGAAATCAAAGGATTAGATCAATATAGATATAATTGGGAAAAATAGTAATGGTCAAACAAACAGTTTGATAGTTTGGGTTAGATAAGATAAGAATGATGCAGATAGTTAGAAATCTAATTTTAGATTTAAATTCAAATATAGAAATTTAGTGTATAATTATCGTAAGAAAATAAAAAGGTAAATCAAAATTGATTGTTTTAAGTAGAAAGTCAAGGATAAGGTTAAGCATAAAATTAATGTATTAGTTCAGACTATTATTGCAAAAGATAAGAGTGAAGGAATTATTTTAGTTACTAATGATAAATTAAGGTCTACCATTAAATGTATATTGAACTTTGGTTATAGGTATCATATGTGTCCTAATAAGGATTAGTTTTTTACTTATAAATTTATTAAATATGAAGTTGTTATAATGGGTAGAATGCAGCTTGCAAAAATTACTAAGATTAGTACAATTAGAATTAAGACTCGTGATATTATTATGAAAACACTTACACATGTCAGATATGTTTCAAAATTAAAAAAAATTTTCATTTTTTTTGGGAATACTTGAAACTTTTGTTTATAGGTATATCAATGAGATGAGAGTTATGAAAGTTAATAAAAGTACTCTCGTTGTCATAAAAACTTGTAGATTTGGAAATTTGTAGATTTTGCAAGGATCTAAAATTACTAGTACTATTGTAATCTCTACATCATCTAATTCAAAAGTAAATATTACAAAATTATGATATATGTGGTTAGGGCAAATAAGTGAGAATAATTTATCTATGTTAAATGAAAGAGACCTTCTATATGGATAGCATACTGGGAAGTTGGATTTATGTAAGCATTGTATCCTTAGGAAGTATAAACATATTAGTTTTAAATTTTTAGTAATTCACATAACAAAAGACACTTAGAAGTCTTTAGTAATTCACATAACAAAAGATACTTAGGAAGTCTTTAGTAATTCACATAACAAAAGACACTTAAGATTATATTTACTTAAATCTTTGGAGGTCATCTTACATTTTGTCAAAAGTTAGTGTCATATAAATGTTGACTTTTATTAATAATTATTTAAAAAAAGTTTGAGTTTTTTTTCTTAAGTAAAAGAATGATGTTTTTTAAACATTCAAGAAGTTGAAAGAATTGATTAAGAAGCAAATAAGAAAGCAAATTAAGTAGCCCACAATAGATAATTACTTGGAATTTTATGAAGTTAAATTTAATGTATTTTTTTTGAAAATGAAGACATTATTTGTTACCATATAGTCAAGATGACGCTTCAGTAGAATCATGTTGTTGCACGTATGAATAAAACACTTTTGGAGAAAGGTCGTCATATGATTTTCAATGTTGATTTGTCAATAGTCTTTTAGATACAAGTAGTTTTTACAGTTTATTATATCATTAATTGTACACTTTTAGTATTTATAAAATTCAAAACTCTAAAAGAAGTATAGTTAAGTACTTTACTAATTACTTTGACTTAAAGATATTTTGATATCTTGATATATGCATGTTAATGATGAGAAATTAGAACCTAAAACTAAAATGAACATTTTGGTTAGGCATACATATGAAGTAAAAAAATATCATTTGTGGTGTCTTAATCTACCAACATTTGTAATTAGTAGAGATGTTACATTTGATGAACTCTTTATGTTACATTCAAGAGGACAATCTTTTAGTACTTGTGATGCAAGTAACAGGTGGAGTTTGAAGTGGTAAATTGAGATACCACACAACATAGTTCTCACACTCAATTAGATTGATCAAATATTATAGATTCTTTTAAAGATAGAGAAGAGGATCATTTTATAGCTAAAGATAAACCATGAAGAGAGATTCAATCACTACAAAGATATAATGACTATGTTACTTATACTCTTTTAATTGCATAAAAAACTAATGAAAATGTCGAACCATCTACATACTCAGAACCAGTTTCACATGTTAACTCATCTAGGTGGTAGGTTGCAATGAATGAAGATATAAAATTTCTCCACAAGAGTGACACATGAGTTTTTGTTGAAGATGCAAGGTACAAGGTGTCATTAGGCCAAAATTTTCAACCAAGTGATGGCATTAAGTCGCACTTAGTCTCAACCAATTTATCAAACAAGAGGCACAAATACTTATAGGAATCACTTCCCAACCTTTATTACTTTCTCATAAGTATAAAGGAAATACTAAGGCTTCTCTACATAAGTGTTTTACTCACTTTTTGTATGGCCCTTGGCTACCACACTTACAAGTATTTATAGTGTTGATAGTTGACACCCTTAACTACTTAGGGTCATGCATGACTTGACTATCAAGTCAATCATGCATAGTGGGTTCCCCCTCTTTCGGGAGCACTCCCCACTTCTTAGTAAGTTAGTGTTGCCCCTTTTAAGGAGAGAATGCCACCTCAACTCTTACTTAGTCAATCTTTATCCTTGGTAGCCCATACTCATCTACATGGAAGAAGATTTTGCCACCTCATCTTTCCAGATAACTCCTCCTAGCTGCCTCCTTCTACAACCAAACCATGACCCACAAATTAAGAAAGTTTGTCACCTTATTCCCTCTTATTTTGTGGTGTATGAGAGGACCTAGACTTAGTCCACACTCTAAGCCCATAACCAGCCTCATTGCTTGTCAACCCGAGCCCATGTCCATGCGTCAACAGCTCGTGATGTTGTCTTGCAACATGTGACCCTTAAGTTGTCAATTTGAACTCAAGTCCATACACCAACATGGGCCACCACTTATTGAAGACATGCACTACCCCCTAAAGAGCATTAAGGCCTTGGTCCATCTGGTAGGAGGAAACATTGAAGTGCTTGAACCATCATACCCCTTTCCATGGACAAACTACTGCATTATCCATCAACCTGCACTTCTCCTTTTTCATGTTGTTGCACACACTTTCTTGTCTTACGTTCTTGCTTGGGTGACCACACCCTCACCCCATGTAAGAATTGGTGCAAGGTGCCACCAATTTACTTACATGCTTCAAGTGAACTGGCTTAAGGGACTAATAAACCACCCCCGCCAATTGAAGAGTTATATCTCTTTCCCAACTTGCCTTGCTATCAAGAGAATTCTTCCACTTTACCAAGTACTCAACCTAACAATTTTTTTTGCTTTGCCCCTTTGTTCGGTGGTCCAAGATTCTTTCCATCTCCTATTGGAACTCTATTTTGATTGTTGGTGGGGCACACCTCGCCTGTCTCCTAGGAGGCTCATCTTTATCCTCTTCATGGAAGGGCTTCAAGAAGCTCACATGAAAGGTTAGATACACCTTTAACTGCTCAGGTAGTTGCAACTGATATGCCACATTACCAACCTTTTTTGTCACAATGAAGGGACTGTTATACTTGGGGGTCAACCCACGGTGCATCATCTTATTGCTGATCTTTTTTCAAATTTAGGGAGTCAGTTTCAGCAACACTTTGTCCCCAACTTAGAACTCAAGGCCTTGTCTCCCTCTGTCCACAAACTTCTTTATGTGCCTTGCTGCCTTGTTCAAGTTGTCTTGAGCCTGTCAAATAGCTTTTATTTCGAACGAGCATACTGGTAGGCAACTGGACAGTTTCATCTCAAGCTAGACCTTGCAATTTCATAGGGAATGAGGGGTTGGTGCTCCATTATCAACTCAAAGGGACTTATGCCTGTAAATGAGGACCAATGAAGATTGCAACAAAATTGTGCCAAATCTATTAAATCTAGCCAATTTCGTTGGCTAACCATCTCACAGTGCCAAAGATATTCCTCTAGCAAGCCATTGATTTGTTTGGTTTGCCAATATGTTAGAGGATGATTGGCAGTGGAAAACTTTAATTCTAACCTCATCATGTTGAACAAAGTTGTCTAAAACTTGCCCATGAAGCGAGGATCACGATCGCTTACGATATCTTCTGGCAACCCAAAGTATTTCACCACTTGTTTGTAGAATAACTCCATAGCTATTGTCGCTTAACATGAGGAAGGGGCTAAGATAAATACTGCATACTTGGAAAAACAATCAATCACCACCATGATAGAGCCCATGCCATTGACCTTCAGGAACCCGCAAATGAAGTTTATTGAAATCGACACCCATGGTTTCGTTAGCATTGGTAGTGGTTGCAGCAACCCCACTTCCTTGCATCTCTCAACTTTGTCTTGTTGACAGACAACACACGTCTAGACGTACGCCTCAACATTATCTTTCATCTTTGGCCAGTGATAGCTATGAGAAAATAAGACTATCATCCTCTCAATGTTGGGATGACTTGCCCATTGGGAGTCATGACATTCTTGTAAGATCTCCTTTCTAAGACTTGCACCTCTGGGAACATACAAATGGTTACCCTTAGCATGCAGTAACTTATCATCAAGCCAGTATCGTCTTACCACACCCTCCTGTACTTGCTGCACTAGCTTTTGGTATTTCGCATCATGTGGGGCTTGTGCCCTAATTTTTTCTAGCAAGTTGCCTTACACTTGAGTGAGGGCAGTAACAATCTCTTGCACTTAGTGACGACTCAAGGCATCTGCTACCTAATTATTTCTCCCAGGCTTGTGTTCCCATACTAGATCATACTCCGCTAAAAACTCTTCCCATCAAGCCTTCCTTGTAGAGAGCTTCTTTTGAGTTTAAAAGAAAGTGTTAGCCAAATTGTCCGTGCAAACCACGAACCTGGTACCCAGCAAGTAAACCCGCCATATACAAAGGCAGTGCATTACCACCAGCATCTCCTTCTCATGCACCGAGTATCGTTGTTCTACGTCATTGAGTTTTCGGCTTTCATAGGCAACAGGATGGCCTTCTTGCACCAGCACCCCTCCAATGGCTTTGTCGGATGCATCTAAATCACATAAAAGGGTAGCTCAATGTTGGGCAGCCTCAGCACCTGTTTTGTCGACACTGTTGCCTTTAACTTGTCAAAAGCTTCTTGGCATTGTATGGTCCACCTCCATGGTCGGTCCTTCTTAAGCAAGTTCGTGAAAGGGGTCATCTTTCCCAAGTAATCTTGCATAAACTTCTGATAATAGTTAGACAAGCCAAGAAAGACCTATAATTTTGATACTTTGGTAGGAGGTGACCATTCCACAATGACTTGAACCTTTCCTTCATCCATCCTCATATACCTTTGACTGATCCTATGCCCAAGGAACATGATCTCCTACTAAGCAAACTCTGTAAGAGGGGCCACCTTTCTAGAGTAACTCTACACAAACTTTCGATAATAATTAGATAAGCCAAGAAAGGCCCATAACTTCGATACTTTGGTAAGGGGTGACCATTCCATAATGGCTTGAACCTTTCCTTTATCCATTCTCATATGCCCTTAACTGATCCTATACCCAAGGAACATGATCTCCTGCTAAGCAAACTCACATTTCTCCTTTTTTACAAAGAGTTGGTGCTCCTTTAACCAAGACAGCTCCATCTGAAGGTGGGTCAAGTGATCCTCCAAGGATTCACTATACACTACAATGTCATCAAGGCAAACTACCACAAATTGATCAAAAGTCATGAAACACATCATCCACTAGATTGCAAAAAGTAGCAGGGGCATTAATCAAACCAAATGGCATCACCCGGAATTCATAAGAGTCATAGTGAGTAATGCATGTAGTCTTCCTTCACCTCTTTCCGCAATTCTGACTTGCCAGTATCCCGACCACAAGTCTAGCTTGGTAAAGAATGATGCCTTTACTAACCGATCAAACAAGTCCGCTATCAAGGGAATAGAGTACTTATTCTTCACCATAACCTTGTTCAAGGCCCGATAATCCACGCACATCTACAAAGAGCCATCATGCTTTCTTTGGAATAGCACCAAAGCACCATAAGGAGCTTCAGAAGGTTGAATCAAGCAATTCCGTCAATTTCTTCCTTAATTCAACCAATTCTATTGGACTTATGCTATAAGGGGTTTGAGTTAGGGGTTTTAAACCCAGAATCAGATCAATCTTATGATCAATGGCACGCCTAGGAGAAAGTCACTTTAGCAGCTCCAAAGGCATTACATCCGCAAAATCATTCAATAGTTCCACTACACTGTTTGGGACTTCAGCAGATACACCTTCCTTCATTTCAACCAATGCAACTAAGTGTCTAACTTCGCCCCTATTCAAACCTTGTTTCACCTACATGATCAGAAGCATCCCACCAAACTTCCCACTAACACCTATTAGGGAAGTTATCTTGCTTGCAACAAAGCAAGGATGGTTCTCATGCATGATCATCAATACACCTAAGTGAGGCATTAAGGCAACTTTTCCATGCATAAAGAACTTAACTCCCAAAATAATATCGAAATCATCAAGAGACACAACAATGATGTTAAGATTTCTAACCCAATTACCAAGGGTTACCTTTACACCAATTGTCACACCAAGCACCTCCCGTGCTGCCAAATTGACTACTTTTATTCGGCTATCACTCTTGGTGATCTTAAGCCCAAGTGTTTTCACCATTCTTACGGCCACAAAGTTGTCAGCCATCGCCATTAACTCCCGATCAAAGAGTCTAATTTTCACATACATTAGGCTTGATTGGGTAACCCATTCAGCTTGGATAGCATTCGCCAATTGCAAAGGATTGACAGGTGAGGAACCAACTTCATCTGATCTACCACCTTCTTTCACAACCAAGGCACTTAACTTCTCCCTCTTCAGGCATTCCCTAGCACGATATGGGTCGTTACATATGAAACAACCAGAATTAGACTTGTTTTTACCTTGCTCTTAAGAAGTAGCTTTGCCTTTGTCTTTGCTGCCATCGAAGCATTTGTCCTTCTTCTTGCCCTCCTTTTTCTTTTTGCCCTTGTCCTTGGGCAACTTTCCCTCATCACTATTGGAGGGCTTGTTGATCTTGAAATCAATTAAACCATCAGTAACGACCATAACAGAAGGCAAGTCTTTGACTCCTTGCCTTTAAACTCAACTTGAGCCCACAGTTGTAGGCCCAAAAGAAAGTTAAAGAGCTTGTCTTCATCCGACATGTTGTGGATATCAAGCATCAATGAATTGAACTCCTTCACATAATCCTGCACCATGTTGGCATGTTTGAGTTTCTTCAAGGATTCCCTTGTAACCCACGATGTGTTACAAGGAAGGAATTGATCCTTCAACTCCTTCTTCAAGTTTTCCCACATCTTAGTCTGGGCTTGGCCAGTGCTAGCATTGTCATCAAGCTTAGTATGACACCATAGCTTGGCATCTTTGGCAAGATACATGCTTGTGAGGGTCACCTTTTCCTCATCCAGCAACCGAGTGACCATGAAGTATTGCTCCATGTCTCACAGGAAATTCTCAATAGCTTTGGCATCCCGCTCCCCCCTCGAAGGCTTTAGGGTCCGGCACCTTTATCTTTCAGGATGAATTACCAACCGCACTAGGTTGGCTACTAATGACCTTCTTGAGGACAACAAGGTTGCTTTCTACACCACCAAAGCCAGAAATCCGAGCAGAGTCAAAACTATCATAGTTAACTTGTAAGAGACGTATTGATTTTTCTAATTCGTCAAGTCTTGTTAGGATTGAAAGGGCTTGCTCTTCCAAGACCTCTCCAAGAGACTTTTTAATTTTTGACACTCGCTCCTGCACCACATCTAGACCCAATCTACCAGCCATTGATCAAATCATGTTTTGATACTAGTTGTCACTGGGCCAAAATTTTCAACCAAAATTTTTAGTCAAGTGATGGTACTAAGTCACATTTAGTCTCAGCCAATTTATCATAAAAGAGGCATAAACAGTTGTAAGAATCACTTCCCAACTTTTATTACTTTCTCATAAGTATAAAGGAAATACTAAGGTCTCTCTACACAAGTGTTTCACTCATTTTTTATATGGCTTTTGGTTACCACACTTACAAGTATTTATAGTATTGGTAGTTGACACCCCTAACTACGTAAGTTCATGCATAACTTGGCTGCCAAGCTAATCATACATATTGGGTTCCCCCTCTTTTGGGAGCACTCCCTACTTCCTCGGATAACTCCTCCTAATTGCCCCCTTCTACCACCAGACCTTGACCCACGGATTAGGAGAGTTTGCCACCTCATTCCCTTTTATTTCGTGGTGCATGAGAGGACCTGGACTTGGTCCGCACTCCAAGCCCATAATCGGCCCCATTACTTGTCAACCCAAGCCTATGCCTATGCATCAATAGCTCGTAATGTTGTCTTGCAACATATGGCCCTTAAGTTGTCAATCTGAACCTAAGTCCATGCACAAACATGGGCCACCACTTGTTGAAGACATGCACTACCCCTTAAAAAGCATTAGGGCCTTGGTCCATCTTGCAGGAGGAAACATTGAACTACTTGAGCCATCACACCCCTTTCCATGGACAAGCTGCTGCACCAACCAACAACCCACACTTCTCCTCTTTCATGTTGTTGCACACACTTTCTTGCCTTACCTTGCTTGCTTGGGTGACCATACCTTTGCCCCATGCAAGAATTGGTGTAAGGTGCCACCAATTTGCTTGCATGCTTCAAGCCAACCGGCTTAAAGGACTAACACAAGGCATGTTTGGTTGTGAAAGTTTTAGCTAGGCATAAGCTTTACCTGTTATTAAGAAAATTAAAATTTTAAGAGTTTCTAGTCCATTATTTGAGCTTTTGTTAATTGGGATTTCAAAGAGTTTTTTGTATTCTCCACTTCAATAATATTTACTCCAACTTTCACTTATAAATATAGGTCAAATTAACTAAATCATGTAAATTTAAAGTCCCTTATCTTCAATTACTTTTTTCTTATTTTTTGTTATTGTCTTTAAGGGCTATAAGTCAAAGTTTATCTCTTAACAACTTAAGATTAGAAAATTTTTAAAAACTCATAGGTTGTCTTCTCCAATTAAATTTCTATTTTATTTATATAACGCATAAAGCTCAAGCTGAGCTGTAAAACAAATAGCTTGTAATTGTGTAGTAGCTAGGCTTATCTATAATAGCTTGAAAATTTTATCTTGACCATTTACAATGATTTGTAATAAGCAATCCCACCTAATACCATATTACATTATAGGGGATAAAAAGTCATATGTAAGTAGTTTTAATTTTATTTTTATAAAATTATTTAAGATATTTAATATCTAAATCATAATTAAGTAATTTTGATGTCATTTATCAAAAATTTTTGTGTAGAAATGGAATTGTGAGTATATTGCTATACAAATCAAAGTTAACAAAGCATTTCTTTAAACTTAGTAATTATTTAGTTCAAATTCATTTGGACAAGTAGGAGTTGGACAAGATAAGGCTCTTAAGTTTTAAATATCGTTGAATAATTAAACTATGGGCACTTTAAAAATGTTGCCCCTAGATTTCTTTGAATGTTCCTTTTTTAAAAAATGTTGCCCCTAGATTTTTTTGAATGTTTCTTCTTTTAAAATCCTCTTTGGAGCTTGTTTAACTCCATAAAAAATATCAAACGTGAAAAGATGCAACACATGATGATAATGTCACCATATTTACATTTTCAATAGCAAAAATTTAGTTCCACAACCATTGAACATTTAAAGCCAAAATATTTTATATGCTAAATCAAGAGTAAAAAATAGGCTAATTACCCATAGTTTTTGACCCACAAATTATGAGATGGATATCTAATTATATTTATATTTTATTTTAACTTAAAGTGATCTTACTAGTTAATCTAATTGATCTTTCCTTCTATGAATGAGAATTTTAGTAAGTTTAGGTATTCCAAGCTACTAAGTCAAACTAGAAGATAAAGAAACCACCAAAATTGTGTTGGCATGTAAACTTATTCTTTACTAATTAATGCTCCTTAACAAGTAGAAGTTTAAAGTTTATTGGAAATCTAAGAATGAAATGTGATCCTTGAAATAAGAAAAAGTCAAGTTTTAGAACTCTTCATTATTATAAGCAAGTAATTTAAAGAATTGAAGTAAATGATAATAAGTAATACAACCTATCTCCTTTTCATTTTTTTAATGTCTCTTCCTATCTCCTTTGTTCCTATTTTTGTTCCTTTATACAACAAAACTTAACAAAAAATTTGGTATTAGAGGCAAAACAACAATGGCTTTGATTAATTCTTTTCAATCACAGGTGCCCAGATTAACCAAAGACAACTATGGAATGTGGAGTATTCAGATGAAGGCCCTCTTAGATTCTTTAGATGTATGGGACCTTATGAAGACTAGTTATACTAAAACGGATAAGGAGGATGAGGTGACACTTAGAGAACTAAAGAAAAGAGAGAAGAAGGCATTATTCATGATTTATCAAGGAGTTAATGAAGTCACTTTCAAGTTGATTGCTCTAGCAAAGATGTCAAAAGAAGCTTAGGAGATATTGAAGAAAGCGTATGATGGAGTCGATAAAGTGAAGAAGATCTGCCTGTAGTCTTTGCGAACTCAATTTGAAGCACTGCAACAAGGGAACTCAAAGACAATCTTTGATTATTTTCCCCATATAATTTCTAATGCTTATTAGATGAGAAGAAATAATGAGGAGATGAAGGATGTTCAAGTTGTAGTGAAAATTTTATAGTCATTGGACTCAAAGTTTGACTTTGTAGTTGTGGTGATTGAAGAATCAAAAGATCTAGAGATGATGATTGTTAAAGAACTCTTGGGATCCCTGTAAACTTATGAATAGAGAATACAAAAGAAAGAAGAGGAAAAAATTTTGGAGCAAGCATTATAGATGAAGCTTTCACTCAAAAGGGACGAATCATTTAAAAGAGGTTGTCAACGAGGAAGATTTACTGCACAAAGAAGACAAGACAGCTAAGGTTTTAACTCCAATGAGCAGACCAACAACCACAATGATGGAGATGAAACTAATCAGAAAGGGTATAGTTATGGAAGAGGCAAAGGTCATAGTTAAGGACAAGGCCAAGGTAGTGGACATGGTAGAAATACTAGTGGAAAGTAAGACAAATCTAAAATTCGGTGTCTAATTTGCAAGATGTTTGGCCATTATTCTTATGAATGTTGGTATAACATAAATAATGAAGAATAGAAAGCAAATCTAGTCGACAAAGAAAAAGTTAATGAAGGGCTGGTTTTGATGATGACATATAATGAACCAAAACCATTTCAATCTATAACATGGTTTCTCGACACAAGAGCCTCTAATCACATATGTGGAAGAAAGGAACTTTTCACTAAACTTGACTAAAGACAAATGGGCAACATCACTTTCAATGATCTCTCTAAGAAGTCAACTAAAGGGAAAGGTGACACCATTCTTGAACTCTAGAATAGAAGGCAACTTTGCATTTTAAATGTTTATTGCATGCTTGATATTAAAAGTAATCTTTTGAGAATTGAGCTATGTTGAAGAGAGGATATGATATAATAATGAAAATTTTGGCTCTTAGTATTCATGATAAGAATAATATTCTTATTACTTCTGTGAGAATAGTTAAAAACAAGATGTTTCCATTAAAGCTAGGCATTAATGAGTTGAATTGTTTGAAGGCAACTACTCTAAACAGTTATAATCTTTGACATCTTCATTATAGACATCTAAATTCTGAGGTGTTAAAGTTGTTGGAGAAGAAAAACATGGTTATGGGACTACTAAAGATTGAAGCCCCTAACAATTTGTTTGAAGTTTATATTGTAGGAAAGTAACAACAAAAGCCTTTCAAGAAATACAAATCAAGAAGAGCATCATTACACCTTGAGTTGGTGCATTCAAATGTATGTAAACCCATTAAGCTCATCTCTATTAAAGGTAATTAGTATTTCTTAATGATTACAAATAATTACAATGAAAAAACTTGTGTTTACATGTTGAAGGTGAAAAAAGAAGTTTTTGTCAAATTTAAAGAGTTTAAGAGTTTGGTTGAAAAGCAAAATAGCAGTTAGATAACATGTTTACAGGTTAATCATGGAGGCAAGTACACATCGCAGGAGTTCGAGAATTTTTGCAAGGAGAATGGGATTGTTCATTAGTTCATGATACCTCAAACACCACAACAAAATGGTGTTTTAGAGAAGAAAAATTGAATGATTCTTAATATGATTTGATGTATATTAAAAGAGAGAAAATTTCCAAAGAATTTCTAGGGAGATGCTATTGCTTGTTTTGTTTATCTGTTAAATAGGTTCTTAACAAAATGCAATAGAGATATCACACCAGAGGAAGCCTGGAGTTCATGTAAGCTAAAAGTCGATCATCTCAGAAATTTTAGGAGTATTGCTTTTGCAAAGGTACAAGACGAAAAGTGGACAAAGCTAGAAGACAAAAACCAAAAGTGCATTTTCTTGGGCTATGGCGAGAATTCAAGAGGCTACAAGCTATACAATCCTATAACTCGCAAGATGGTGATGTCAAGAGATGTTGAGTTCGATAAAGAGTAGATTAGGGATTGGAAGAACAGTGACTAGTTGAAGTAAATTTCTCTCGATGAAGAGCAAGGGTGAAAAAAAGACACACCAGTAGCATCATCACCTCGTCAAGTTGGAATTCAACTTGATTGTGAGGAAATTAAGGAACATCCAAGACATATATAACTAGCCAAGTTATCGATATTAATTTCAATGAAGAATCCAATAATCTGTCTCTTTGTGAGATTTGATCCGTTAAAGTGGAGGAAGGCAATGGAGGAAGAGATTCATGCTATAAATAAGAACGATACATGGGAGCTCACTTCTTTTTTAAAAGGACACAAAGCTATTAGAGTCAAATGGGTGTACAAGTCAAAAAGAAATGCAAAAGGTGAAGGGGAGAAGTATAAAGTAAGGCTAGTTGTGAAAGGATATAAGCAAAAATACAGGGTTGATTATAAAGAAGTTTTTGCACTGGTAGCTCAACTTGAAATGTTGAGGATGCTTATCTCTTTTGCAACTTAAAGAAGATGGAAAATGTACCAAATAGATGTGAAATCAGTGTTCTTGAATGGGAATCTCAAAGAAGATGTCTATGTCCAGCAATCACCACATTTCATCTGCGAAGGCCAAGAAGAAAAAGTTTACAGGTTGAAGAAAGTGCTTTACAGGCTCAAGTAGGCTTTAAGAGCCTAGAATTCCAAAATCGATGGGTATTTTGTTCAAGAAGGATTTACAGAATGCCCATATGAACACTCATTATATGTGAAGACAAATTTTAATGAAGATATTTTACTTGTGTGTTTATATGTAAATGATTTAATTTTCACAGATAATAGTAACTTCATGATTTGAGAATTCAAGTAATCAATGGAGAACGAGTTTGAGATGACAAACTTAGGTTTATTGGGATACTTCTTAGCATTAAAGTGTAGCAAGATGAAGAAGGAATTGTTGTTTCACAGGAAAGATATGCCAAGGAGATCCTAAAAAAATTTTTCAATGGAAGATTGTCAACTTGTGGACACATTAGTAGAGTGCGGCATTAGATTGATGAAGGAAGGAGAAGGGAAGCTAGTGAACCTAGCATATTACAAAAGTCTAATGGATTTTTTGAGGTATTTAACTTGTATGAGACTTGATATACTTTTTGGAGTTGGCTTGGTGAGCAAGTATATGAAGATTCTGAAGACTTCCCACTTAAAGGTAGCCAAGAGAATCTTAAGATATCTCAAAGGGATGATTGATTATGAGTTGTTATATTCATCTAAAGGAGATATGAAATTGGTTGGATTTAGTGATAATGATTGGGCTAGGAGCTATGATGATTGTAGGAGTATTATAAGGTTTGTGTTTTATCTTAGTAATGATGCATTCACTTGGTCTTCCAAGAAGCAATCTATTGTTGCTTTATCTACTTGTGAGGCAAAGTACATTGCTGCAGCTTCCTGTGTTTGTCATACTTTTTGGTTAAAGAGGTTACTTCGAGAATTGAAGTTGCAGTAAGAAGACATAACTAATATTTATGTGCATAATAAGTTAGTGATTGTTATGCCTAAGAATTTGGTCCATCATGAGCACTTAAAGCATATTGATACTCATTTTCACTTTATATAAGAATATATCAAGGCAAAAGAAGTCAAGTTGTTGCATGTGAACTCAAGCGACCAAGTTACTGATATGTTTACAAAGGCCTTGAAAGTTGAAATTTTTTAGCACTTGAGGAAGTAACTCAAAGTTCAAACTCAAGGAGAAACAAGTTTAAAGGGGGCAAATGTTGGCATGTAAACTTATTCTTTACTAATTAATGTTCTTTGATAAGTAAAAGTTTGAGATTTATTAGAGATCTAAAAATGATGTTTAATCCCTAAAATAAGAAAAAATCATGTACTAGAACTCTTCATTATTATAAGCATGTAATCTGATAAATTAAAATAGATGAGAATGAGTGATACAACCTATTTCCTCTTCGTCTTTAACGTCTTGTCCTCTCTTCTTTGTTCTTATTTCTATTTCTCTACATAACAAAACTTAACAAATTAAGGGGTAGAAAAATTCAAAGATCTAAGATTAATCTTAAGTTTATAGTTGATTGCCTTGATAGGACAATCGAGGTAATGTAGGTCAGACTAAGGATACATTGACAGGTTGTAGCTGAGACTATTTATATTATCTACAACTTTCTTCTTGTTCACAAACTAAGTGCTTTACTTATTAATGATCTGACTTCTAATATTTGCTCCCTAAATTATTTTGCACATAATTAATATATAAGTAGTCAAATAAAATGTACCAAAACCTCGTGGGTCAAGGCATTCCTGTTGGCATATGCAAATAATCACCAAAATCAAAATGATAACCCATTCTAACAAAGAATAACAAAGAACATTTTATTTATTAGATTGCCAAAACACAAAGATCCTTGGTCATACTAGGCTAGAATTGGTATCATTTGTTCACTAAAGTAGATGCATACAGAGATCCACTTTATTTGTCAATGTAAAATGAATCTTAGAATGAATAAACTATGGCTCTCTTGGTGTTTTCTACTTCTCTTGTTTTTGACCCTTAAAATATATGTCTATAAAGGATCTGATACCTTCTTACAGGGCTAAGCTCTATCATGGAAACAAAATTTAATTTCTACATATGGAAACTTTGAATTGGGTTTCTTCCCTCCAAGTAACTCTAGAGTGGATTGTCTTGTCTGGCATGCTTGCTTTTGAAGTGTCTTGGTTGCACGATGCAACCCATACGTAATTTAGATGTACAATGTTTACTCTACGGGTAAGAGTTGTAGACATATAGCTGTATGGATTCTAAATTTGGCCTACTGGAGAACAGTTTTTATGGGATAGACATGCCATTGTCCTGAAATTTCTTTCGGTATGTATTGTTATTGAAGGATTTAATTGTATGCATGGACTTTTTTCGGTGACCATATTTGAAGTCAGCTAACTTATTTATAGTTCTCAATCCTACGCCCTACTTTCACAGCTTGAGCTACTTTGATAGCTCTCATCATGGAAAAGATAATAAAGGGCATTACCATACAACAAGACTTCTTTGATTGTTAGTCTTTCTAAGAGGATAGTGATGATGCAAAGAAAGCTTTTCTCTACTCAGGACAGTTTCTTCTGCCCCAATAGTTCTTTCAATTCTATATCATTTCTTTTGATTGATATTGCATATGGCGTGTCCATGTACTACACAAGTAGGGTCCCGTTCTAGCCACATCATTTTCCCTATACTTGAATCCAATCCAATTTTAACTCGAACCAAACTGAAACTAGAAACAGGGGAAGGGACAGTTTGGATAAACTAAAACCATTACTGTAAGCTTCTTAGGACGAAGGAAAACCGAACTAAAACCGTCCATTTCTCAAATTTTTTTTTCTTTTACAAAAAAGGAACCAGCTAGGAAAAGGATACAAAACTGAACGATGATCATGGTTTGGTTAAGGTTCAACCTTTACCAGGAAACAAAATTGGAAATAAACCAAACCATAGTAGATCTAGTTTTCCCAAGTCATTGATACCTACCAATTTCTTAAAATTCTTGTGTCCTGCACTGAATGTGAGAGTAATAGCTTCGCAGTTTGAACTCGTAGATGCATGGTGCAATTTCACACGCTGTCCATTTTCTTAAACTTCATTTAAGATGTGACCAAACACATACTTGCAACCTTCAGGGAAAGGGAATGTTAAAATGCTGTCCCTCTATTTCCTTGAATGTTCCTGCTCTCACCATTATCTTTGGAGCTGGTTTGACTACATATATGAGATATTAAACATTAAAAATCCCAAGACAAGACATCAATTTACATATGTTGGTCTCTCTATCTTTACATTCTAAAACACCTTTCAGTTAAGGGAAGCACACAATAGTAATGACCACACGGAGAGATGCTCTCTGACTTATATTTGAATGGATCACAAAATCAAGAAACCACAGCTTCTGCTATTTTCTGCTTCTCATATGTCTAACCATTGAAGTTTATTTCTGCAGAGGGTCAGATACCATCTTAAAGGCAATCGTTATCTTGGAAGCAAACACACATTTCTCCTCCAACCCAACTGGAACTCGGGCAATTGCACTGTGATGCCTCAATTTAGACCTTCCCTGAACAGGAAGTAAAGAATATCGTCATCACTAAAATGATTATATTTTTCCGTTTTCCATATGTGTAATATTGGGTACCAAATCATCTCATAAAGAAAGCAAAAGCAAACTATTTCCGAGAACCAAATAGAAACAATTACACTGAAATTTGACTTTGGATGTCTTTTTTGCCAATCTTTATATAATAAGCACATGATCCCAGACAAATCAATATAACTGAAAAAAAATGATTCATTGAAACCAAACAGGCCTACGTGATTAGGCCACATCAGTATCAAGATATCTGGTAGTATAGGATAAGATAGCTTTGTTGAGCTTGCTAATAAATGCAAGTCTAGGGACCTCATATCTCCCCATTTGTCTATCCACAGTTAAGGACTAACTCTAAAGTCTAGCCACATTACACAGCATAAGAATTGCACCATCAGAACCCGCAATGCCCATTCAACTTTTATAATAAAATCCATGAGACTAGGTGTATCAATATTATTTGTCTACACCATTATTTAGCAACACCACGACAACAGTCACTAAAATCGAAAATGAATGAATAACTATGATTATTGAATGAGGACAAAATTGTGAGAAAATGTAAAGAATCTTGAAACAACCTGATAGCCATTCCAAGCGTAGCAAGCGGCGGCGGGCTGCATCGTGATGCCTTTCTCTCTTTCCACATCCATTGAATCCATCTTTGCGCCATCGCCATTGCTGTCTGTCCGTGGACCTTGTGTATTTGGTAGATGCAGCCAGTGGTCTTGCTGGAGTTAATATGGGCGAAGATATCAATGCTTTAGACGCACTCCGTGGATTCCTTCCATCACGGCACCTTGTCTTCCTTGGTCTGGGAAAGGTTTGAAAAGTGGTGAAGGTGGAAGTTTCTCCGGAAGGGAGCACTGGTCGGGGAGGGAGACGACAATTTCATGGTGAGGGCAGAGTGGAAAGAGAAGACGAAGCGTGATGCGGAGGATCGTCTAGTGATGGTGATGCAACCAAAAAATGCAGATTTTGGAGGTAAAACCCTAAACCCAGCAGATAGTTTGACCCATTTTTTGAGTTGGCCTTTTGTATTTGTTTTTTTAGGTCAATATTGGTGGGGTTGGTTAGAAGATTTCTTTTAACTAGTTATTATTTTATATTTCTTTCAGCTCTTCTAAATGAGATCGATTTAATAGTGGTTCTGAAGAATGAAAAGTATTCCTCTCGTGCAAATCTGTTTCTCTAGAGAATCTGTACACTTATAGAGTAACCCATTAATGATAAAAATAATAATAAGTGTGCTTAATATGCTCATTCAACAAAACTGGAAGTTGATGGGAATCTTCACGCTTTTGAGTGAGACTTAAATGGGGGTTATTTTCTTACTTTAATTTGTTCTTGGATGCCTTGTTTTGAGCCCAGTGAGTTCTAAATCTTTCCCACGCTGGCAACAGCACTTGTTAAAAACATGATAAAGAAATTCATATACAATATGAACAAAGTCAATGGGGTTAATCTCTTGGTTTAAAGATTCAATCAAAGAACCAAATGTGAAGATCATGGTCAAAGTTGAATTTGGATGTATGAAGCATAATCTTGGTCAAGTCTTATGGTAATTAATTATGCTAAGAGAGATACGAAGACAGAAATAAGGGATTGATATGGCCAATAAAAACAAAGCAATGTAAATTGATGTAGAACTTACCTCAAACAGACTAGTTGACTAGATGGATCAATAGGACTGCAACTTTTGATGTGGAATGAATCTGATTTGACACCAAAAGTATGATAAGGTCTAAGCTGTTACACCATCCCTCCAAGGGTCTTACATTTCACTTAAGCGCCACACTTGGCTAGGTAATGTCTTAAACTCGTCTAGCAAACCAAAAACCTAATCATAATGGAGCTGGATTATTTGTGTCAACAATGGACACACAAACATTTTCTAGATTGGCGTCACTATAAAATATTGCAACTTGTAAAAAAAGAATAAATTCCAATGCATTTGAGCTGTCGACCTTAGATTTGAATTTATGCTGCAAGTGGATCCTTGATGATTATTTTACTGTGATCATGTTTATGTTTCTTTGTGCTGTTGAGGAAGTTTTAGAGAGCATCAATTGAAATTAAATTATGTGTGGAGTCTAAGCTTATAATTTCTAGAGCCAAGTTTTTATGTGAAGACAATAGTACATACATGCTTTAACTGTGGTTCACTTCATCCGGATCTTCTTTTGTACGATTTATGTTCCATTAGGTGTTCAGGAGGAGATATTGTCTCTAGAAGATACGTGGATTGTATCGTCAAACGGCAGATATTGTCAGTACATGCATCAAAGTCTTTATCTGGATAAACCTCCCAAATGCTCCTCGGTTTATTAAGGAGATTATGTATTTGTAATTTTTGTTTTTGGCCATTTGGATGATGAAAACTTTCATAAAGATCGAGTATTTTCAATGTCCATTCCATTTTTATTTGGTTTGTAATTTTTATATTTAATTATTATGTATCTCATTTTCATGTTCATGGCACGTATGGTGCTGGGGCTATTTTGCATAGTCATGGAATGGATTCTTGTCTTATGACATGATAGATCTTTGCTCAAAAGAGTTTCAAGTAATTTGTGGAATTTTTGACTAAGTAATTTTGAAATGTAGATCTTACTTTTTCTTATTTTCATGCGTGATACATGCTTTTAGTTTTTTGGTACTTATACAATAAACATTATAAAAAAAAATAATATTCTTGCAAATATACATAATATGACTATAATTTCAAATACTTCTAGCCATCTTATGAATTTAAAATGTTATATGGAAGAGTAATAAACTACATTGCTTTTAAACATCAATTGTTTAGAACTATTTATTGTTGTGCAAAAAATTTGTTTTCGTGAACTAGATCATCTGTGATTTTACTTATTTTTCAGATTATCATGTGGAGATGATAAAAGGAATTAAAGGAGACAGTTACAAGCTTGTGGTACCACTAATGGAAAATAATGCCAAGGAAGGAGAACCAACAGGTCGCATACTGATGTGGTATTATGTTTCTCTCTTTCCTCCATCTTTTAGTTGCACATTGTTTCCACTCACTGCACTTGTAAGAATCTTTGAAACTTGATGCTGAACAGTTCCAGAGATCGGTAAAGCTGATTGGATAGTCCCATTATTTACATTCTGCATTCCGTTACCAAGGCAACTGTTTGCATATTGAGGAAGACACTGCATTGAAACTGTTGCAATTAAGTTTTCATTCATTTTGCAAAATAATAATAATAATAATATAAAAAAAAAAAACTGACTGGGTCTAATGTTTCATGAAGAATGGAAACAATTATGGGTCTTTGTGTCTATTATATTAGAGATCTTGGCTTGAGACATACAATTTTCTTACACCTAACTTATATCGTACGTCAAACCCAATATTTCTAGATGGAAACTTGACCAGTGCCTTTGCCTACTAAGTATATGTCTTGTGATTTGCATTGAACCATGGAGGCTCCAATTTGTACTCCTTGCCTTCAAATTAATTCTTGACAAAATGGTATGATCAGGAGTCTTGACATATCCAACACACACGGAGGCTTATATATTGGAGCCTTTGAGTCCCACCGGTCAATGCATAAGCAGCTCCGTTCTATCACTCTTTGTTATGGGGGTTCTGGAATTCTGTTTTTTTTTTTTTTTAATTCACAAACAATAAATGATTTTGATCCGTCTACATCTTTTTTAGTGGACATATACCTGATCAATATGTATCTTGTAATTAGTGATGAACACAGAGGCTTCAATTTGTACCTCTTGCCGTCTAATTAATTCTCGACAAAAGAGTTGGCAATAGGTCATGTCATACACACGTGAAAATGGAGGTGAAAAATGAAAAACTGTGCAATAGATACGGAACAGGAAGGATTGGAGTGACCAGTGTACTTTTGCTCACTATATATATATATATATATATGGGTTATGATTTGGGTTGAACCACAAAAGCTCAAATTTGAACTTTTGGGAGGAGAAGAATCAAAAACTGCAATGGATATTGCACAAGCAGGATTGGAGCCTTTGAGTCCCGCTGGACAATGGATCAGCAACTCGATCCTATCACTCCCTTGTAATCTTTGGTAGATTAATTGAAGTTTGTACATTTGTATGCGGGTATATGAAAATAATAATAATAATAATAATAATAATAATAATAATAATAAATAATTACAATTTTTTTAATTATGTTCTTAATATTTTTATATTTTTATTTAAAATATTTAATATTTATTCAAAATAAAAATTTAAAATTTTTTAATGAATTTCAATAAATATAAAAAAAATATCTTTTTAATAATTATTATTATTATTATTTACTAATAACTAAATATATATATATAATATTGAGATATATATAATTAATTAATATCATTACTTCTTTTAAAAAATATATATTATTACTAAATAATCTTATTTTAAAAATGTATCCATAATTTGTAGGTATATAAATAATAAATTAAAATTTAAATTATTAAATTTTTAATTATTTATATATAAAAATAAATAATTTAAAAAAATATTATTTTAAAATAAAATAATTATAAAATATATATTAATAAATTATTAATATTATTTTTTAAAAAAAATCATCGTTAAATTGTATTATAGTATTCACGGTACAAACTGAGTTAAAAAAACATATTACATCAAATTATTTTCTCACTTACATGGAGGACACCAACTCTTCTCTTCTCTCGTTTTTCTCCCTAACAGAGGAAAAACGTGGATTGATAAGGGGAAAACATCCTAAATAGAGGCATGGTTTATGAATCATAACGGGCACTTGTGATTCCAGAACCCCAAGAACCGAGTTGCTTATCCATTATCCAACGGGACTCAAAGGCTCCAATCCTACCTCTTTAATATTCATTGCAGTTTTTGATTCTTCTCCCAAAAGTTCAAATTTGAGCCTTTGTGGTGGAATACATACCACAAGCCATGTCTATATTTACCCATTTTCCCTTCCCGTCCTTGCCATGTTACTTGTACGTTTCCCGGCGGCGGCGCGTGTCTGAATGGGGTGTAGGGTAATTGTCAGCTCTTGGGTGAACTATTCCGGGTGTAAGTCCTTCAGCAAACCCAAACACCTGCTGCATATTGGGCCTCTTCTGCGGCAACTCGGCGGTACAAGGGTACCCAACTCGGTGGCAGATCAATAGTAAATAAAAAACTAATTGCTCATAATTTGTGACCCATAAATTATGTGAGAGATATTTAATTATATTTATATTTCATTTTAACTTAATATTCTATTTCTAATTTCACTAATTAATCTATCAATTTTAGTAAGTTCAAGTATCCCAAGTTGCCAAGTTAAACCAAAAGATAAAGAAACCACCAAAGCTGATGGGTTGAAAAATTCAGAGATGTGAGACTAATCTCAAGTTCATAGTCGCTTGCCTTGTAAGTGCAATCAAGGTAACACAGGTCATACTAAGGGTGCATTTATAGATTGTAGCTGAGACTACATTTTTTGCAGTTTTCTTCTTATTGACAAACTAAGTACTCTGCTTATTTATATTTTGACTTTCGACACTCTACTACTTGAATTGTCTGCACGTGATTAAATATAGGTAGTCAAATAAAGTGGACTAAAACCTCTTGGGCCAAGGCATTCTTGATGACATGCGCCAATAATCACCAAAGTCAAAAAGATAACTGATTCTAACATAGACTAGCACAAACAAAACATTTTATTAGATCGCCAAAACACAAAGATCCTTGGCCTTACTGGGCTAGAATTGATATCAATGTATACTAAAGTAGATGCATTCAGAAATCCACTATATTTTCCAATGTAAAATGGATCTCAGAGTGAATAAACCATGACTCTTGGTGTTTTCTGTTTTTCTTGTTTTTGACCCTCAAAATATATGTCTGGAAACAAAATTTAAATTCTGCAAACGGGAACTTTGAATTAGATTTCTTAATTTATTTGATAATTATAAAAAATATTGTAAAAATTATATTTATTAAATTCAAAAATATATCTTTTTCATTTAAATGACTCTTAAATGACTATATATGTGTGTATAATAATTTTTTTAATAAAAAAAATAAAACATAAAAAATGTTATTTTTAATAGAATAATTTTAAATAATATATAAAAAAATTATTATATTTATTTATATTATTATGAAAATAAATTTTATCTTTAAAAAATTAATATTAAATATATGACTTAAATAATTTTTTTTATTTTTAATATCATTATATTTTCAGTCAACACATGTGGCTTGTGATTTGTATTGAACCAGCAAGGCTCAAATCTGAACTTTTGGGAGGAGAAGAATCAAAAGGTATGCAATGGATACAGAACAGGAAGGACTGGAGGTGAGCAAGTGGGTTCTATCACTCTGTTATTGGGGCTCCGAAATCACACGTGCCCGATGATTCACAAACCATGCCGCTACTTAGGGATGTTTTCCTCCGTATCAACCCATGTTTTTTTTTATTCACAAACAATAAATCATTTTTAAATGTACGTATATGACCATTGTATATCTTGTGATTTGAGTTGAACCGGTGAGCTCCAACTTTTACCTTTTGCCCATGTCATGCAAATGTACACGTGCATAAATATACACAGGTCAAAATGGAGAAGAAAAGTCAAAAACCGTGCAATGGATGCGGATTGGAGTGACCAGTGTACTTTTGCTCACTACATGTATGGCTTGTGATTTGTATTGAACCACAAAGGCTCAAATTTGAACTTTTGGGGGGAGAAGAATCAAAAACAGCAATGGATATTGAACCGGCAGAATTGGAGCCTTTGAGTCCCGCTGGACAAAGAATAAGCAACACGGTTCTGTCACTCTTTGTTATGGGGTTCTGGAATCATAAGTGCCCATTGATGATTTACAAACCATGCCACTACTTAGAGATGTTTTCCTCCCTATCAGCACACGGTTTTCCTCTATTATGATGAGATGCTCTTGTAAACAATAGTGAATTACTTAAAATTTGTATATTTTTACGTGGAGATAAAAAAAAAAAAAAAGAAGTTTTAAATTTTTATTTATTTTAAATAATTTTTTTATAAAAAATAATTAATTTAATAATAATTTTTATGTTTGTTTATACATATAAAAAAATTATCATTATTTTTTCAAATTATTTTTTTTATTTAAGAAAAAAAATAAATTTAATTGATCAATTTTTAAAAATATTATATTAAAAGATATTATATATTTTAAAAATTAATTATTAAAAAAATTAAAATAATTAAAATAAAGTCAATAGTTATGTAATTATTTTTATTTTTACTAAAAAAGTATCTACAATATTATGACCAGTGACTCGGTAACTATCAATCGAAACTAGTGACGGAAGAGCTAGTACAGAGCCGACCCGTGGGAAACTAATACGAATGAATGACGTATCATAATAATAATAATAAATCTAATAAAAGGATTTGTTATGGGTGAAGGCAAATCCAATGCGAATTTTCTTATAAAATTAGTTGTCACTCTCTGTTGATGGTAAAAGTCTTCCATACTATACCTCCAGCGGATTCGATACTTTTGTTAGACGGAAATAATTAAAATGTTGTTTTTCTTGGAAAGTAAATTTTCCTTACTGGTAGTTGTAGGGGGCATGATAATAAGAAGGGTCAATAATTGCATCAGAATATTAAAAAAGAGTATCAAAAGTCATGCATTCACACAAAAATTTGTCTAAAATCATAGTAAGCAGATAAATAAAAATTGAGCAAAAAAAAATTCTTATGTGATTTATATTGTCACACATTATATTTTTTTGACAATCTAAAATATTTTTTTTTATAAATGATACAGAGCAATAGATCCTCATGTTTTAAATTCTAAGATTGTTGGGCTACGAACCCTTAAACATGTCATGCATGTGTCTCAAATATGAGATTCTATCATATCATTATTGCCCAAAAGATTAGATTAATCCCTTGAAGAAGGCCATGTTTGTGGTTTGTTGAAGAAAAAATATGTTCAATTTTTTAAAATAAACAATGGCAATAGCAGTGATGTAAAGAGAGGATTCCAGGGCCAATTAAAATATGGAAAGATAGTTCTTTTAGCAAGGTAGCATCACAATTACAATCCTCTCAACTTCCTACTCTTCATTCAAAGGTACTATTTTACTATAACTTTACTTAAAATCATCTAGATGTTATGAATTCTTGTTCTGACATATGTTATTAGTCTTTTCATAATATCCATTTGCATTGCACTTGAGCAGAGGAAAAGGCTAAGGCTAGATGAATGTAATTGAAGTATTACCAAGTTACTACAAACATCAACATACCTATATTTTTATTAATTTTTAATATTATTTGCATCTTTATTTTTGTTTAAATATTATCATTATCATTATTATTTTTATTACCAATCCCTCCTTTTTCTTGTTAGAGTTTAACCAATGAACAAGAGAGAGAAACATGCAAAGAGACATAGAGATGGGGATTCAAACTCATTAATAATCCTTTACATAACCTAACTAAATGAAAGTTTCCCTTTCAACACCATAAAACCAATCACAATTTTCACACAATCAAATTGATCAAATTTCTCCCACAAAGTAAGAGGAAAAAAACAAAGAGAGAGAGAGAGAAAGAAAATTTGATTTTATTCAAACTGACCTTATTCAATGACATAGAGATAAAGAGTGAGATGGGGTGGTGTAGGGTAGTGAGAGTTATGAAAATTTGGGGTGGTGGAAGTGGCGGTAGGCTTGGTAGGCATGACAGCAATTTGGAGGAGCAGAATCTTAGGGTGGAGTAGGGCAACGAGAGATATGGAGAAAGTGCAAATTTTGGCTTTTAAACAAATTATTTTCTTTTAAATCAAATTGGTCATCTCAAAAAAATTAGGTCTAGTTCACCAATTCTTAGTTAAACCAACTAGTTTATCAATGTTTATACCAATTTATATTTTGACCAGTTTTAAGAAACAACTAGATTAGATTTGGGTTTAGTTCTCAATTTTATTAGTCCAATTAGCCAATTCAGTATAATTCTTTCAACCTTAGCATTAAAATTTTATCTTGACCATTTACAATAATTTGTAATAAATAGTCCTGCCTAATGTGAAATTACATTATAGGGGTAATAAGTCTTGTGTAGGTAGTTTTAATTTTGTTCTTATAAAATTATTTAGGATACTTGATATCTAAATGAAATGGTGAGTTTATTGCTACACAAATCAAAGTTAATAAAGCATCTCTTCAAACTCAATAATTATTTAGTGCACATCCATTTGGACAAGTAAGAGCTTGACTACATAAAACTCTTAAGTTTTAAACGTTATTAAATAATTAAACCATGAGTACTTTAAAAATGATGTCCTTAAATTTTCTTGAATGTTCCTTCTTTTTAACTTCCTCTCTGGAGCTGGTTTCACTCCATAAAAAATATCGAAAATGAAAAGATACAACACAAGATGATGATGTCTCTCTATTTACATTTTTAAATAGCAAAAATTTAGTTACACAATCATTGAACATTCATTGAACATTTGAAGCCAAAATATTTTATGTGTCATATCAATAGTAAAAAAGGTCAATTCCCCACAATTTGTGACCCATGAATTATGTGAAAGATATCTAATTATGTTTATATTTTATTTTAACATGACGTAATCTCACTAATTAATCCGATTGTCCTTTCCTTCTCTAAATATATTGCAATCTCGAATGCCCAGGTTGGGTGGAAAAATTCAAAGATCTAAGACTAATCTTAAGTTTATAGTTGCTTGCATTGGCAGTACAATCAAGGTAATGTAGGTCAAACTGAGGGTGCATGGACAGGTCGTATTGGGACTATTTATATTGTCTGCAACCTTCTTCTTGTTCACAAACTAAGCACTTTGCTTATTTATGTTCTAACTTCTAAAATTTTGCTCCATGAATTGTTTACATGTAATTAAATATAGGTAGTGAAATAAAGTGTACCAAAACCACGTGGGCCAAGGAATTCATGTTGCCATACACAAATAATCACCAAAATCAAAAAATAACTCATTCTAACAAAGACTAACAAAGAACACTTTATTTATTAGATCGCCAAAATAGGAAGATCCTTGGCCTTATTGGGCTAGAATTGGTATCATTTGTACACTAAAGTAGATGCATACAGAGATCCACTTTATTTTCCAATGTAAAATGGATCTCAGAATGAATAAACCATGGCTCTCCTGGTGTTTTCTGCTTCTCTTGTTTTTGAACATTGAAATATATGTCTGTAAAGGATTTGATACCCTCCTACAAGGTCAGGCTCTATCTTGGAAACAAAATCTAATTTCTGTAGATGGGAACTTTGAATTGGGTTTCTTCACTCCAAGTAACTGTGGAAACTATTACCTTGGCATATGGTACAAAATGACACCTTCTCAACCAAAACTCTAGGTAGCAAACAGAGAAGAACCTCTGGCCAATCCATCTTTTGCATTCTTGAAACTTTTTAAGGATGGCAACTTGGTCTTATTCAACTAGTCCGATATTGTGGTATGGATTTCCAATTCAACCTCAAAGGTTTCCAATAATCGTAAAGGCAGCCTTCTTGACAATGGAAACCTTATCATAGGAGTTGCATTAGACCAATCTATTTTGATATGGCAGAGCTTCGATCATCCCACTGGTACTTGGCTTCCAAGTCGGAAGATTAGATATAATAAGCTTACCAATGAAAGCACAGCCTAGCTCCTTGGAGAAACCAACAAGATCCAGCACCCTCCTTCTACTCTTTTGAGTTAGAACAAAATGGTACCCAGCTGTTATTGCTATAGAATAGGTCTAATATGTACTGGATCACCAGGTAGTGGATGGGGAAGAATTTCACATTTGCTCCTGAAATACAAGAAAACTTTTATGTGTCAAACTTCACCTATGTTTCAAATGAAAATAAGAATTACTATCGTACCTTCTGCTTTTCACTAAGGTTGTGCTTGATGTCTGCAGACAGGTCAAACAACTTTTATGGCATAATAGTTCTGTACAATGGTCATCATATTGGGCACGTCCAACACAACAATGTGAGGTTTATGCATACTGCGAGGCTTTTAGCATATATAAATTAGAAACAACCTATTTGTATTTGCATGGAAAGATTTGAACCAAAAAAGCCAGAATATTGGGCTTTGGAAGATCACGCTGATGGCTGTGTGAGGACAGCATCTTTGGAATATCAAACTGGAGGAAATGACACATTCCTTGTCATGCAAAATATGAGCATCCCATCAAACTCAGGAACTCTAGCAGCTGAGACTGTTTCAGAAGGTAAACTAGCCTGCTTGAAGAATTGTTCATGCAATGCTTTTGCCTATGATAACAATTGTTTGATATTGAGAGGAGGTCTTCTGGATGCACAACAGCTATTGCCGGGTGAAAATATTGGAATAGATATTCATCTCTGAATTACAGTGTTTGAGCTGATAGAGACAGGAAGTAAGACTAAGACAAGGATCACTTTGATTGTTATTGTTATTCTAGAAACAGCAAGATTATTTACTATTTGTGGCCATGGGCTTCTAATTCTTTAGAGGAGGTGGATAAGTGATGCAACTGAGGAAGTGGAGGACCCTTTGGTGCGCTTCAAATACAAGGAGTTAAATACTACGACAAAAAATTTCTCTGAGAAACTTGGGGAAGGAGGCTTTGGTTCTGTCTCTAGAGGGAAATTGCCCAGTACAATAGCCAAAGCTGTTAAGCAACTTAAAAGTCTATACCAAGGGGAGAAGCAATTCCTTGTGGAAATAAAAACCATTGGAATGATTCAACACATTAACTTATTCATTTGCAATGCTTTTGTTTAGAAGCTTCAAAACGATTGTTGGTTTATGATTACATGCTTAATGATTCTCTGGGAACACCATTATTCCATAGCATTGCCAAGGCTGTGGACTGGAAAACTAGGTACCAAATTGTAGTTGCCATTGCAAGAAGATTAGCTTACATTCACGAGGAGTGTAGAGATTGCATCATTCATTGTGACATCAAGCCTGGGAATATTTTACTCGATCTAGATTTAACCCATAGCTGTCAAATTTCAGTCTTGCTAAGACTATAGGCCGGGTTCTTAAAACCATGAGAAGAAATGTGGGATACCTTGCACCAGAGTGGATTTCAGGTGAAGCCATCACTCCAAAAGCTAATGTATTTAGTTGTGATATGCTACTATGTGAAATTATATCAGGGCGATATATTGGACAGTGACATGGTTAATTACTTTCCTTTTCAGCTTGCAAATATGGTCATTAAAGACAACGATATCCTTATATTGTTAAATGATGGATTAGAAGGTAATGCCAACATAGAAGAGCTGAAGAGAGCATGCATAGTTGCTTGTTGGTGCATTCAAGATGATGAAAAGGACATCTTAGCTATGAGACAGGTTGTGCAAATTTTAGAGTGTGTTATTGAAGTAGGCATACCTTTAATCCCCCGGTTTCTTCAACACATGGTAGAAAATTCAGCAGAAGTGTTGCTTTATGAGGAAATTTCTTATAATTCACGTTAAAGAGCTTCAGTTAATGCTTTCTGAGTCTCTCAAGTCCAAAGAAATGAAGATCATCCTCATGAACCTCCAAAATCACAAATTAAATAGCCTATCCTTGTCTCACTGTGGATTGCCGCAGTGTATCTATGGTTGCCTGAAAGTTTCATCTTATAACAATCTATTATTTTGCTAGTGGATTGTACCACTTGGCATGCATGCTTTTGAAGTGTCTTGGTTGCACGATGCACAACCCATGTGCAGTTTGGATGTACAATGTTTGCTCTACAGGTAAGAGTTGTAGACATATAACCGTATGGATTCTAAATTTGGCCTGCTGGACAACAGTTTTTACAGGGCACATATGCCCCTGAAATTTCTTTCCTCTGTATTATTATTGA
The DNA here is from genome assembly GCA_037832345.1 of Rhizophora mangle. Taxonomy (NCBI): domain Eukaryota; kingdom Viridiplantae; phylum Streptophyta; class Magnoliopsida; order Malpighiales; family Rhizophoraceae; genus Rhizophora; species Rhizophora mangle. Next base: position 2,967,563 of record JBAPLJ010002025.1, on the reverse strand, counting down.
AGGATTTAATTGTATGCCTGGACTATTTTAGTGACCATATTTGAAGTCAGCTAAAGTATTGATGGCTCTCAATCCTAGGCCCTACTTGCACAGCATTAGCTCTCACCATGGAAAATATAATAAAGGGCATTACCATACAACAATTCTAAGAGGATAGTAATGATACAAAGAAAACTTTTCTCTCCTCAGGACAATTTCTTCTATCTTCATAGTTTTTTTCATTTCTCTATCATTTCTTTGGATTGATATTGCATATGGTGTGCCCATTTACTATCCACATAAGGTCCTGTTCGAGCCAAGTCATTTTCCCTAGACCTAGATCCAATCCAATTCTAACACGAATAATACTGAAACTAAAGCAGGTGAAGGGACAGTTTGGCTAAACTAAAACCATTACTGTAACCACTCTTAGAACGAAGTAAAATCAAACTAAAACCGACAATTTCCCAATTTTTATTTTTATTTTTTAAATTAGGAACTAGCCAAGAAAAGGATACAAAACTGAATAAGATGGTCATGGTTTGGTTAACGTTCAACCTTTCCCTGGAAATAGAACCGGAAAAAACCAACTATAGTAGGTCTAGTTTTCCCAGGTCACTCATACCTACCAATTTCTTAAAATTCTTGTGTAATGTATAGAATGTAAGAGTAATAGTTCTGCAGAGATTTTTGAACTCATAAATGCATGCATGGTGCAATTTCACATATTGTACCTTTTCTTGAACTTTCTTCGATTAAGATGTGACCAAACACATACTCGCAACCTTTTAGGGAAAGAGAATGTTAAAATGCTGTCTTTCTATTTCCTTTAATGTTCCTGCCCTCACCATTATATTTGGAGCTAGTTTGACTACATGTATGAGATATAAACATTAAAAACCCCAAGACATCAATTTGCATGTGTTGGTGCCTCTATCTTTACATTCTAAAGTTATGTTACTGCTAATAAATTTGACCCCTTTTAGTTATGGGAAGCCTACGATAGTAATGACCACAGAGAGCCTCTTTATGACTTATGCTGGAGTGGATCACAAAATCGAGATAACACAACTTCTGCCTCTCCTGTGTCTGATCATTCAAGTTTATTTTCACAGAGCTCAGATAAAGGCCAGTCTTTATTTGGGAAGCAAAGCTCATTTCTCCTCCAATCCAACTGGAACTTAGACAACTTCACTGTGATGCCTCAATTTAGACCTTGCCTGAACAGGGAGCAAAGGATATCATCAGCACTGAAATCATTGTCTTTTTCCCTTTTCCATGGAATGTGTAATATTGCGTACCAAATTATCCCAAAAAAAAGCAAAAGCAAACTATTCCAGGGAACCAAATAGGAACAATTACACTGAAATTTGACTTTACATGCCTCTTTGGAAATCTTTATATAAGAAGCACATAATACCTAACAAATCAATAAAACCAAAAAAATAAAAATAAAAAAACCAAGAGAAAACGAATAATAACAACGTAAATATATAACTGGTTCGACACCTACCTTCCAAGATCAGCTCCCATCCGGTCGAGCTTGCTAATAAAGGCAAGTCTAGGGAGCTCATATCACCTCATCTACGGGAAATATGAATGAACAGCTATGACTGTCGAATTAAGATAATATTGAGAGAAGATGTAAACAATCTTGAAAGAACCTGATAGCCATTCCAAGTGCAGCAAGTGGCGGCGGGCTGAATCGTGATACCTTTCTCTCTTTCCAAATCCATTGAAACCATCTTAGCGCCGTCCGTCCTCGGATCTCGTGCATCTGGTAGATGATGCGCTCGGTGAGATAGTCTTGCTGTCGATGCTCCAGAGACGCTCCACGGACTCCTTCCATCACAGCACCCTGTCTTCCTTGGTCTGGTAATGGTTCGAGAAGCGGCGGGGGTGGTTTCTCCGGAAGAAAGCAGCGGTCGGGGAGGGAAACGGCGATTTCATGGTGAAGGCCGAGTGGAAAGAGAAGAGGAAGCGTGACATGGAGGATTCTCTAGGGATTCGGGCCATGGTGATGCAGCCGGCAAATGCAGATTTTTGAGGTAAAACCCTAAAGCCACAAAGCTACGGACGGTTGGATCCCTTGTAATTTTTGTATTGTTTTTTTTTTCATGTCAATATTAGTGGGGCTGGGTAAAAGATTTTTTTTTTTCTTGTTATTATTATATATTTTTCTTTACTTGCATCAATTTAACAATGATTTTGATAAAGTAGTGTTTATGTTTTCTTTATTTTTTTTTTTATTTTATTGGTATAATTTCTTTGTCTCTGGTTTCCTTCTTTGCCTTTTTTTTATTCTTGATAAAATTTGATTTCGCTTTCCCTCCTCTATCTTGATATTGTTCGTATAGTTTCAGGATTTCTGCTTCAATTTGTTTTCTTGGATTGAACATGTCGCCAATATGCCTATGAATGGAATCTGCTAATACATGACCTTTTTGGTTCTGACTTCGGTTAATCAAGTTCTTTGTCAGCATCTTTGATTGTTTGTTTCAGTGGCGTTAATTATTATTATTATTATTTGTTGAAAAGGGTTTTCATAATTGGATTGTTTTGAGCCAAGTCACTTTGATTGGCAGAGAGCCAATTAATTCGAAAACCATTTTTCATAAATAGATTGTTTTGAGCCAAGTCATTTGATTGGCAGACAGAAAGATTCGGTCATGCCCATTAATTCGGATAATTGGATTGTTTTGAGCAAATTCACCTTGATTGGCAGAGAGAGAGACTCGGTCATGCCAAAAACAACTGTAACTGATTTTGCTTTGTGCTCGGTTTTTGATTTGTTTCTATGGGTTCATGATGAAGAATGTAATGTACGATGATTTGAAACTGGCCGACATAAAGCAATAAAGGCTTGATTCGCTCCAGTGTAGGCTCCTCGGAGGCCCACTTGTCATTTTGCGAGAAAGTTTAAACACTCTCTTTTGTGCGAATGACTCCCGCCTATGCTGCTATTGCTCTGACATGGCTTTCTATTCTTTCATTAAGTCTACAAATATTATCGACAATTACTATCCTCAACTATCACTATGGTCAGGGTGGTTGCTGATTGCTATGATAACTACGGCTATACTAATTTTTAGTATTTTCTGGGCCCTTGCCATCCCCACGCCTCTGAGGTCATTGTCAGTTATTTTCCCTCTCTCGTTTATGTGCTTAGATTAATATACCCTGATTCTCCGCAGCACCACTGAATGATTTTCTTAGAGCGTCCTCCTCCCAGCAGTAATTCGTTACCCGATTCCACCGACAGTGAACAAACATTTTCTTCTCTATTTCCTAGTTTTTGTTTAATAGTACCCTTTTCCATCAAATTTATTCTTTTGATTTTAGTGTTCGTAGACGTTGCTATTAGTTTTGTTTTTAGGACAATACCTCTTGGAAAATTTGTTGCTCCCTTTTTATGAGTTTAAAATTAATATTTTTTTAATAAAATATTATAGAAATTAGAAAAATGAATCCTTTATTAGGGAGTTTATAATCATTGAAAAATTGCTATCATAAGGGAACACTTTTATTATTTCTTTTCGTGATAGTTTATTTTTTTTTCTTTTTGTTGTGTTAATTTTTTAATAATTGTAAATTTTTTAATAAAAAAATTATTTATCTAATTTTCATAATATTTTATAAAAATAAATTATAAATTTTAAACTTATAAAAAGAGAACAATTTTTTTTAAAGGATTTTGTCTCGAATACAAAGCTAATGGCAATGTCTGCTAACACTACAATCGGAAGAATAAATTTGATTGAAAAGTACTATTAAATAAGGATTAAGAAATACAGATGCGAGATAAAAACAACAAAATATAAGTTCAATGTCGGCATAATTGGATAACGAATTACTGCTTGGAGGAGGACGCTCCCCCACCCGAAGAAAAGTATCAGGTGGTATTGCATGGGTTGCTTGGCCACATTGATAAATCAAAACTGAGTGAGGATATTTGAGCCTAATTGAATGGATTACATCACATGTCATTCTCATCATTCTTTCATGAGTATCCACTCCTAGGAACTTTGCACACTAAAACTTGTTCTCGTTTTTTATTAAAATTACATAACATTTGTATGCATGAAAATGATAGAGACATCTTTTTCTTTCTGAATTTAGGCTAAATAAGTTGCCCTTTATAAATTATGTCATTGCTAGCCTTATTGAGCCTTAAGCTTCTTTGTTCTTAACCATTATATGTTCATGATTGACACCTTTAGACATTGCAAAAAGAGCTTTTAATTTAAGTGTGGGGAACTCCCTTTCATATGCTAGAGGAAAATCATGATTTAAGTATGGGGGAGGGATTATAATTATATGAGGCACGTAAAATGTAAAAAAAGAAAAGGAATTCATTTAAAAAAAAAGGACAACAATCATGAGAACCCAACTAAGAATCATCATTTGGGTGTGTTTTTGGTAGGAAAGGAAAAGGAAAATTAGCATGATTAGAAGTTGAACGGGAAGAGTGTTTTGTTTGATATTGTTTGCAATGTGGGAAACCTTCACCTTAAGAATCGTCATTTAGGTATGTTTTTGGTAGAAAAGGAAAAGGAAAATTAGAATGATTGGAAGAGTTAAGCAGGAAGAGTGTTTTGTTTGATATTGTTTGCATTGTGGGAAACCTTCACCTTTAGTTTAAGAGCTCTTCCTTCAATGATCTTTTATCCCTATCATCTATTGTCCTTACCTTGTAATGACATTACAGCCCATCCATCCCTCATTCTTACCTACCCAATGCATTACAACCTATGACCCTGTTACAATCTAAGAAAGTCCTTTTGATTTTTGTATTACGCCTGTATTAAGTAGTAGAAATTTAGAATGATTCCAAGCATATGGTTGTGTAGGTTGTCTATGAAGGGTGTTTTGAGTGTAAATAGATCCCTAAATCCTTGAGAGAATTGAAAGAATCCATGAGAACCTATTACTTGGCTGAAGTTTCTCATATGATGGTAACTTATATGTGATTTTCATGGTGTGGATGAATGAGAACCATGATGTGTGGTGTGGTTCAAGTTTGGTTGTTTGTTTTTTGATGAGTTATTCTTAGACCTAGGAAGTCATCTGAAATGGGAAATATCTGGGAAAGGGTTGCATCTTGAATAGACATAGCATTTATAGGATAGGAAGTTGAGAAACCCTTTGGAGTTACTTTCTTTTTTTTGCTTTACCGTGGACGTTCAAACATTTAAGTGTGGGGTAGTGATAACATCCAAGTTTTGCATTATATTTTACCTCATACTTAATATTTTATGCATGCTTGATAGTTTAGATGATATAATTTGATTAGCTTCTCACTTAGTTGTCCTTATGTCCAATTATCATAAAAATTTGGCAAAATTCAAATTTTGTGCAATTTATGTACTTTGACTATTTCTTATATTATAACAAGTTTCTTTTCACAAAATCAATTTTTATAGATAGTTAAAAGACTGAGCTATGACTTCCACTGAGAAACCATGTGCAAATTTTGAACCAATTGGACAAGGCAAAATATTAAATTCTGATCACGAGAGGGGCACTATGCAGAGTAGATCAGCCACGCACTACTTAGTTTTTTGGTCATATCTCATAAATGGGAAAGAGTTTAGCTGCCAAATTTGAGTCCTTAGAAAGTTAACTCTAAGAGCTACAACTCTTGTGAAGGAAACAGAAGAAGATAAGGCTATCTAAATAGAGTTATGCATGGGTGAAGTTCAGCAAGCCTCCATGGAGCTAGAAACTAAGCTGATTTGTATGTTTTGGGCCATGATACTCCACCATCTGCATTTAAGGCTTGGAATCATGTCCAAACCACTTGGGATTCATGTCCAAGTTGAGGAATAATCCATTTTAGAAGGTAAAAAGATGAAGAGGCAAGCATGAACAGCCAAAGGAGCATTAAAGTGCAAGGAAGATGAAGAGGCAAGCATGAACGGCCAAGGGAGCATTAAGTACAAGACAGATAAAGAGGGGTGAAGGACAAACGGAAAGATCTCATTCTTCTCATTTTTGCATTTCTTTTCCTTTGTTCCATGATTGTGTAAATCATTTTAACTCTAGGGTTCTTAACTCATATACCTAGAGATCAAGTTTTATCATTGAATGAATGCATTTTGGTTTTCTAATTCTAACCTTATTCTCATTTGGTCACTTAATGGGATTCCTTAGGTGATAATACCAATTGGTTTTGGGTAAGTTGAGGAGTGTCTTAAGAGCTACTGATTGGAGACTTTAGTCATGCTTAGGATGAGATTAAGGGGTAGATTTGCTACTCAAGTTAGTAAACTCTGGTGCTTAGGCTAGTTAGATTGCATAATAATTGCACAATAGCAGGTTTTTCATGAGTCATAGTTAATCGAATCTAGGTGATCATTTAGAGATTTTAAAGAGTGCAGAGTCATCTAGTGCGAGATCTCAACTAGGACTAGGACTAACCAACTAGACATACATTCTTATATCCTTAGAAATTAAGGATAGGTCATCAAGGTTCAAGAATTATTAGAGTTAGTCTCATATTATATAATCAAAAAAAAAAAAAAACATTGGTTCACTAGGAGCCGACTAGGGTCTTGCTACTAACTACAAGCCTTTAGGCCACCCTAAAAATTAATTTGACTAACGTGACAGTTGAATTTATCAATTCTCCATCCTCTATGAGCTGCAATTGCAATAAGCAATTTAATAGTATCCATTCTAGCCACTGGTGCAAAGGTTTCATAGTAGTTTATTCCAAACTCATATGAGTATCCTTTAGCTACCATCCTAGCTTTATGTTTGCAAATAGACCTATCAGCCTGGTATTTAATCCTAAAGATCTACTTAACCCCTATGACAAACCTTTTTTCTAATTTAGGGACTAAGATCCAAGTCTCAATTTTTTCAATTGATTGCAACTCCTGATGTATTGCTTTCTTCCAGGCAGGTACATTTAAAGCTTCTTCATAATTTGTAGGTTATGATGCAACTTCATTTGCTATTTCATAAACATCAGAGAGGGGTCTAATTCCTTTGATTGGATGATCTTCATCATCATTTGATGACTCAGCTTCTAAGGCAAGCATATTAGGTGCATGATTAGATTAAGTTTAAGTTGTTTCAATTTGTGACCTACTCCAATTCTAATGCTCAGCTTCACTGAATTTAACATTTCTGGAAATTGAAACTTTTCCAAAGTTTATGTGATAGATCTTGTAGTTGCAAGTAGTGTTTGTGTACCCAATAAAAAAGGCTATAGTTGCTCTTAAGTCTAACTTATCTCTTTTCTACTCAAGTACATAAACAAAATAGACGCAGCCAAAAATCTTTAGATGGTCAAGTGATGGCTAATATTGAAACCAAGCCTAAAAAGGAGTCATGTCAAACAATGCTTTGGTAGGTAGTCTATTCAGCAAGTATACTGAAGTGGTCATTGCCTCTACCTAAAACCTTTTGGGAAGACTTTTCTTAGCTAACAAGCACCTAGCCATGGACATTATAGTCCTATTTTTCCTTTCACACACTTTCACACACCCCATTCTGGTGGGGTAGGGTGAATAGGGTGCTGTATACTAATTTTGAATGCCAGTATGTGAACAGATTTGTTTAAATGATTCTGAGGTATACTTAGAATCATTATTAGTCCTTAAAGCTTAAATTTTAAGGCCTAATTGAATTTCAATCTAGGTCTTAAAATTTGAAAAGATGGATGAATCTTCAACTTTTGATTTAAGAAAAAACACTTAGCAAAATCTATTATAATCATCGATAAAAATGATAAAGTACCTGCTACCCTTTATGGACTCAATGCTCATTAGTCCACACAAGTTTGAATGTACAAGTTGAAGCTTTTCACTTGCTCTCCAAGGCTTGTTACTGATAGAAGAGAACTTAGTTTACTTGCCAAGTTGACAAATCTCACACACACTGGTAGGTTCAGAAATTTCTGGTATGTCCTTGACAAGATTTCTCCTATGGAGGGTTTGTATTCCAGCATAATGAAAGTGGCATAATCTTTTATGCCATAAGATTGATTCTTCACTAAAGGCAGGTAATGCTTGATGAGAGACATCTTTCAAGTCTAAATAAAAACTTTTCCTTTTCATGGGAACAACAGTAAGCTTAAGGCCATATGCATCATAAATGATACACTTTTTGTTTTTGAAAACAAAAGAGCAATTATGTTCAAGAAGTTGCCCAACACTAAGAAGATTTTGGTTGATATTAGACATAAACAAAACATCGATTGTTAGTTTAGTACCTAAGTGAGTGGAAACAATAGCAGTCCCTTTCCCTTTCACCTATAAAAGCCATCCATTGCTCACCTTGACCTTAGAGCTGTAGGAGCAATCCAAAGTCCTAAAAACATCAAGGTTTGGAGACATATAGTTTGTGCAGCCACTATCCATAAGCCATGTCTCACATGCCTTTTTGGAAGTGCTATTACTAGCAACAAAAAGGTACTCCTTGAGTTGTTGGTCATCATCCACCACTTGTGCTTCTATCTTGGTTGGTAGGTCTTGCTGATGCTGACTTTGCTTTGTCTTACAGATCCTCTCAAAATGCCCCTTTTTCTCACAAAAAGTCCACACAATGTCAGGCCTCCTCCAATAGAACTTAGTTAGATGGTTAGTCCTACTACGATACTCATATGGTGAGTAGTGTTCTTTTCCTTTTGCTTTTGCATCTATAGACTTCCTTTCCTACTTTGATCCTTACTTTCTCTTTGGAGTACTCTTTTGTTTTTATTTAACTTGGAAGACACTTTCATCAGTATCTTCCTTTCTCATTTGTCTCCTCTACTCTTGAGCTTGGAGGGCATATAATAATTCTACCAAAGTGATGGTGTTCAAATCTTTATAGTCCTCTAAAGATGAAATTTTAGCCTCAAACCTCTTAGGTATGCTAACCAAGACTTTCTGAACAACCAACTTATCAGGGAAGTCTTCTTTATGAACCTTGAATTGGTTCACCACCTTTAGTAATCTATCATTATACTCCTTGACAGTTTCACACTCTTTCATTTTTAGTAACTCAAATTCCCTTCTAAAGTTCAACAATTGCATGTTTCTGGTCTTTAAGCTACCTTCAAATTCTTCCTTCAACCTCTGCCAAGCCTCTTTGGCTATGTCACAAGCCATGATTCTATTGAAGATACTTTCTACAATAGTAGAATGAATGCAAGTCAAGGCTTTATACTACCTTGAAACTTACTCACTATGGTGTTTCATTTATGTCATTGTACGATTAGTAGGGAGAGGAGAAATATTAGCACCATTCTCAGTGACTTCCCATAGATCAAAGGCTCCCAAATATGCTTTCATCATGACTGATCATTGAGTATAATTATCTCCATTAAATTTTGGTGGGTGGTAAGGGTGAGAAGTTAGAGAATGTCATTCCAAAAAATTGCAGGTATGTTGGTTAAAGTGCTCTCGAGTATTTTCCTCTCTTCTCGATCACTCTTTATAGGTCTCTAATGGAGTAACCTACTATGATATCAGTTGTTGGAATTTTGGTAGCAATAATGCAATCAAATAAACCAGAAGACTTTCTAGTATAGAGGAGAAGAGGGGAAAACAAAGGAGGATCTCTAAAATTGATGATCAAAAGGTTTCTTTCTTACATCATTCGTTCATGCTTTAATATATATATAAGTGAAGCATTTTAAAGTGGTACACTCCTACATGATTACATCAATTGAAATTTAAAATACAAAGTAACAAGTTGGGTACAAATTCAAACTAATTTGAATTTATTCCTAAAGCTTACAAAAGAAGCTACTAACACTCCACTTAGCAAGTCAACCAAGTCTAATTTGAAATTTAAAGCAATTGCCCTAACTAACTTTCAAAAAAAGAGGGAAACTACAACCGAAAATTTGAGTCTGCTATGCAATACTATAACACCATGTGAGAACCTTGTAAGGCTTCAGGCTTCATATACTAGTGGAAACATTTCCATCATAGTCCATTATGACTCTGTCTCCAAGCCTTGCTAGCTTATAGTCATGTACTTTTCTAGCATTGTCGTTCTCTTTCTTTCTCTCATTTTCTCTCTAGATGAACATGCTGATTCAAGGTATGATTTCTATTTGTTTGGAGGAAGGGAGCGGGACTAAAGCTTCAATTTATGCTACAAGTGGAACCTTGATGATTATTTTATTGTGATCATGATTATGCCTCGTTGTGCCGTTGAGGAAGTTTTAAGAGCATCAATTAAAATTAAATTATGTGTGAAGTCTAAGCTTATAATTTCTAGAGTCAAGTTTTTATGTGGAGACAATAATACATGCTTTAGTTGTGGTTTACTTCATCCTGATCTCCTTTTGTACAATTTATGTTCCATTAGGTGTTTAGAAGGAGATATTGTCTCTAGAGGATACATTAATTGTATCATCAGATGAGAGATATTATTAGTGCCTACATTAAAGTCTTTATCTAGATAAGCCTTTCAAATGCTTCTCTCTTTATGAAGGTGATTTTGTATTTGTAATTTTTGTTTTTGGTCATTTGCACAACGATAATTTTCATTGAGATCGAGTATTTTCAATGTCCATCCTATTTTTTATTTGGTTTGTAATTTTTATATTCAGTTGTGTATCTCATTTTCAAGTTAATAACATGTGTGGTGCTGGGCTATATTGCATAATCATGGAATACATTCTTGCCTTGTGACATAATTAATCCTTGCTCAAAAGAGTTTTAAATAATTTGTGCAACCTTGACTAAGTAACATTGAGAAATAGATTTGATTTTCCTTATTTTCATGTATAATACATGCTTTCAATTTTTTACTGTATATATTATAAAAAAATAATATTGCATATATGCATAATATGAATTTAATTTTAAATATTTTTAGTTATATTTTATTTAAAATATTATAAAAAAATTATTTAAATAATAAAATACATTACCCTTAAATATTAATTATTTAAAAATATTTATTATTATACGTACCCATAAATTTAATTTTATAGATAAAGATACAACTCCCTTATTCTTATGGTACTTAAATCTTCTTCTTGGTGTTGAAACTTTCTTTCTGGAGCAGGATTGTGAAAAGTTATCTAGTAAGCTTGCTGCAGTTCTAGACAAGGTTTGGTCAAAAGTCGATATATTTGTACGGACTGATTCTTTTAGTTAAAGAGTTGAAGATTTCATTTTCCTATCTGATTAGAGCAACTTTTTCTCTCATGAAATTTGGATATATCACATGCTTTTCTGAAATTGTAATATTCTAGTTGTAATTTCTTCTTTGTATGGTGCATTGAATTTACGTGCATGTACAAGGATCGGAGTTGTATAAACAATTGCAAAAACTCTGTTTTCATGAACTAGCTCATTGATGTTTTAAGAGTATCACGGAGAGATGATAAAAGGAAATAAAGGAGACAGTTATAAGCTTGTGGTACCACTAATTCTGTTTCTCTCTTTCCTTCATCTTTTAGTTGCACATTGTTTCTACTGACTGCTATTGTAAGAATCTTTGAAACTTGATGCTGAACCGGGAATTGAAAAAAAGCTATCTACTTTCATTTGGTATTTTGGCTTAAATTCTTTGACTCCTCCATACTCAATCAAATCTTCTTTTTGACGATTGAATGCAATCCCATGGCCCCATATTTAGTAATTCCTAAACTCTTTTTGCAGTATTGCGGATCGTGGAAATAAGCGAAAATACAATATCTATGTAAATTACCGATAGGTATTTCAATCGAAATATCAGAGCAGGGCATTAGTTCTTTCTCTCGTTCTTGAATCGATTGTAATTGAATGATGAATCTATTTCTTCGTCTCTTTGCCAATAAATCATAATTCTTCAGAGATTAGTACAAAAGCAGCTCTGTTCTGGTAAAGCTGATTGGATGGTCCATTATTTACTTTCTGAGCCATGGCAACCGTTTGCATTTGAGGAAAACATTGCATTGAAACTATTGCAAGTAAGTTTCCATTTATTTTGCGAAATGAAAAAAAAAAAATCTGACAGGGTCTAATGCCTTATGAAGAATGGAAACAATTATGGGTCTTTGGTTCTATCGTATCAGAGATCTTGGCTTGAGTCCTGCAACTTTCCTTCTACTCCTATCGTAGATCGTGCATTAAACCCAATATTTCTAGATGGAAACTTGCCCGGGAATAATTTTCCTAGAAACCAATTTTTTCAAAGGCAATGATGGTGCCAATGATGTGCAATTCATGTAAAATTTAAGCCTTACTCACACAAGTGAGATCTCGATTGTATAAGGTAGCCCATAACGCTTCAATTTTGTCAAAAAGAAAAAAAAACTTTTAATAAAACACAGGTGGTTGTTAGATGGATTAGTCATTGATTTGACAAGCGTGCCTTTGCGCAGATTTGACCAGTGCCTTTGCGTCTATGTACATGTCATGTGATTTGCATTGAACCATCGAGGCTCCAATTTGTATTCTTTGCCTTCAAATTAATTCTCGACAAAACGGTAGAACCAGATATCTGACACATCAAACACACACGGAGAGTTACACAGTGAAGAGAGAAAAAGGAGAAGAATCAAAAAACTGCAATGGATATTGAACAAGAAGGATTGGAACCTTTGAGTTCTATTGGGCAATGGATAAGCAGCTCCGTTTTATCCCTCTTTGTTATTGGGGTTCCGTAAGTGTCCATTGATGACTCACAAACCAGGTTGCTTTGGGGATGTTTTCCACCCTTTCAACTAACTTTTTTTTTTTTTTTTTCACAAACAATAAATGATTTTGATATGCATCTTCTTTTTTTCAACGCAGCCAGTGTAAGTGTATTTGATCAATATATACCTTGTGATTTGCGTGGAACAACCGAGCCTCCAATTTGTCCTTTTTGCCCTCTAATTAATTCTCGACAAAAAGGTGGCAATAGGTCATCTCATGCCAATCTCATGCCAACTGTCACGGGATGAGTTTGCGGACACTCTTAACCCGCGCGGTACTAGATAACTTCAAGGGAAAGTTTTTAGTAAGCCTAAAGAGAGAGAGAGCAAAACTAAAGAGGAATTGGAGAGGCTTGGAGAAGGAGAGATTGGATTAATGCTTGAATGCTTGATGATACAAATGAATGAGGCTTGGGGTATATATAGCCCTTAGCCTTGGATCTAAAACATTTCTATCCTAGATATTTACAAGGAATATGCTAGGGAATATTACATTCTAGAATTATATACAAGAAATATGCTGGAGAATCTTCCCAGGTCCTTTGGGCCTTTGGTCGCGGGTTTGGACTCCTTTGATGGATTGGGTCTGCATTTGTCGGCTCGTGACATTCTCCCCCACTTAATTCGGCGACGTCCTCGTCGCTGCTTTGTCTTTGTAGCACCGGATTTCGTCGGGGAATTGCCATAGTGTATCCTCTCGTTCCCAACTGGCCTCCTCGTGAGGATGTCCCTTCCATTTCACAAGGTACTCTGTATAATTGGGTACACCCCTTTTTCGGATCCTTTGATCTGCAAGAATGCTCTCCACTTCCTTGTTGAAGGCGGTGGTAACAGCCGTTGGTGCTCGTTTGGACTTGTTCCTCTCAGGGTCTTCCATGTCTTCATGGTATGGCTTGAGGAAACTCACATGGAAGACAGGATGGATCTTGAGGTGGGGCGGAAGTTGTACTTGGTAAGAGACTCTCCCAATGTGCTTTGTGATTGAAAAAGGGCCTTTATACCTTTGGATTAGCCCTTTGTGGACCTTACGGTGGGACTTGAATTGTTGTGGGAGTAGTTTGACAAGCACTTTGTCTCCCTCTTGGTACTCAATGTGCCTCCGTTTGTGATCCGCCCATTTCTTCATCTTGCGAGCGGCTTTATCTAGCTGAGCCCGGGCAATATTGGCTTGCTCGTGCCATTCCTTGGCGATTTGATGTGCCATAGGGCTCTTGCCGCTGTACGTGGAGGCCATGGCATGTGGTGTCATGGGCTGTTGGCCGGTAACAATCTCGAAGGGGCTTTTATCTGTGGCCTCGCTCCTCTAGAGATTGTAAGAAAATTGAGTCACATCAATTAACTTGGCCCAATCTTGTTGATGGGCACTTACATAGTGCCTCAAATATAGCTCTAACAGTCCATTGATGCGCTCGGTTTGGCCGTCACTTTGGGGATGGAAACTAGTGGAGAAGTTGAGATCGGTCCCCAAGAGTTTGAAGAGTTCTGTCCAGAACCTTCCAGTGAAATGTGGGTCTCGATCACTTACAATGTTGCATGGTACTCCCCAAAGTTTGATGATGTGTTTGAGGAAAGCGCGGGCAACTTCCTCTGCAGTGCAGTCCCGAGAAACTGGAATGAATGTAGCATACTTACTGAATCGATCTACGATCACCATGATGCTCCCATAACCTTCGGACTTAGGCAAGGCCATGATGAAGTCCATGGACAAGCTTTGCCATGGTCTTTCAACAATTGGCAAGGGTTCCAAAAGACCTGCAGGGTGGTGTAGATTGACCTTGTCTTGCTGGCAAACAAGGCATGTCCGAACGTATGCTTCCACGTCATCCCGCATTTGTGGCCAGTAGTAGGCGGATTGGAGAAGGGCAAGGGTGCGTGCAACACCAGGATGTCCTGCCCATCGAGTATCATGACACTCTTTCATGATCTCCCTCCTTAGGTTCCCGTACCGGGGAACAATGATTCAGTTGCCGACGGTCAAAAGTAGCCTATTGTCTTCCCAAAACCATCGAGTCTTTCCTTCATGAGCTAGTTTGACAAGGTTTTGCATTTTAGGATCCTTGTTTATGCCTTCCTTGATGCGAGAGATGAGAAGGCCCTCCGATCGACTGAGAGTTAACGAACTAAGCTCCGCTTTCCTGCTAAGTGCATCTGCTATCACATTAGCCTTGCCTGGCTTCTTGTACTTCAGCTGGTAGTCGAACTCGGCAAGAAAATCTTGCCACCGAGCTTGCTTCGGGCTTAACTTCTTTTGGGTTTGGAAGTAAGTTGTAGCCACATTGTCAGTTAAGATGGAGAAGTGTGAGCCAAGCAGGTAATGTCGCCATGCCCGTAGGCAATGGACAATGGCTGTCATCTCCTTCTCCTGCACGGTGTAGCAGCGCTCCGTGTCGTTTAACTTCCGGCTTTCAAAGGCAATGGGGTGGTCATCTTGCATAAGAACACCTCCAATGGCAAAATCAGAAGCATCAGTGTGTACCTCAAAGGCCTTACTCGGGCGTCGAAGGCTAAGGACCGGCTCCTTAGAGATGGTTTTCTTTAAACCATCAAAGGCATGTTGACATTGTTCTGTCCATTTCCATGCATGATCCTTCTTCAATAGGTCAGTCAAGGGTGTCATCCTTGCTGAGTACCCTTTGATGAACCGACAGTAGTAGTTGGCTAGACCAAGGAAAGATCGTAGCTCCGGAATTTTGGTTGGTGGCTCCCAATCCATGACGGCTTTTACCTTTACTGGATCCATCATTAGCTGTCCATCCCAAATGCGGTGACCAAGGAACTCTACCTCTTGTGTGACGAATAAGCACTTTTCTCTCTTAACGTAGAGTTCATTGTCATGTAGCACTTGGAAGACTTGTCGTAGGTGTTGCAAGTGTTCATCGAGTGTCTTGCTATACACCACGATGTTGTCTAGGTATACCACCACGAATCGATCGAGGAAGGGATGGAATAGCTTATTCATAAGCGTGCAAAAGGTTGCCGGTGCATTGGTGAGACCAAATGGCATAACCAAGAATTTGAAAGAGCCATACCTTGTCACGCATGTTGTCTTGGGCTCGTCTCCAGCTGCAAGGCGTACTTGGTAGTACCCCGAGCGTAGATCTAGCTTTGAGAACCATCGTGCATCGCCAAACTGGTCAAAGAGATCCGAGATCAGCGATATCAGATACTTGTTCTTTATAGTGACCTTATTCAATGCTCGGTAGTCGATGCACATGCGGAGACTTCCATCTTTCTTCTTTTGGAAGAGCACTAAGGCACCATAGGGGGACTTCGAGGGCTGGATGTAGCCTGCATCCAACAAGTCATGGAGCTGTTTGCGTAGCTCCTGCAATTCGGGTGGTGCCATACGGTAGGGTGCCAAGGCAGGGGGCTTGGCATTCGGCTCCAACTCAATTTCATGATCCACCTCTCGCCTAGGTGGAAGTCTCTTCGGCAGCTCTTGTGGCATGACATCCTTAAACTCTTCAAGGACTTGTGCCACCTCAATAGGCAAGGCGACCTTGGGGCTGACATCCCCATCGTTGAGTTCACGGATGGTAGCAAGGTAGTTGGGGTCAGATTTCATACCTCGCTTGAATTGTAATGCGGATAAGGCCTGATCCTCTAACTATCAAGCATGCTTCGCAGGGATGGTGCAAGCCCTTCCTCCCTCTAGTATTCCGAGTGAATTGGAAGCTGGGAATAAGAAGGCTTGTACCTTATCGAAGAACTTCATGCCTAATACCACTTGGAAGTCGTCCATGGGGACTACGGAGTAGTCAATGCTTCCTTTCCATGCACCAAGAGTTGTGGGAACACCTTTAGCAATGCCGGCAATTAGTTTTGCTGGGGAGTTCACTGCTTTAAGGGTTCCGCCCTTACTTGTCAGCTTAAGGCCAAGCCGCTTGGCCTCCTCCATGGAAATGAAGTTGTGGGAAGCTCCAGTGTCTAGCATGGCTCTAGATTGCTTCCCATTGATGGTGAGTTGAATGTATAGCAAACCCTTATGGTCGACATGGGGTTATGCGCTTTTCCCCTTCAGGGTTGCCAAGATTCGAAGTGATCCCATCTCGGATTGACCTTGCTCGTCTTGTGAAGAGTCATCTTCAAACTGGCTCATGATGGCGTTGAGGGTCTTGCGCTTGGGGCAATCCTTCATCCAATGGGAACCATTGCAAATAAAACATAGAGTTTTTGGTTTGGAAGAATCTGACTTACCTCGATCATGCCATTCGCCATGTGACGAGGCTTTGGCCTTCCCTTTATCCTTGGACCCTTGCTCCTTGCGTCCGAATTTCTCTCCCCCACTTTTATCCTGGTTGGATCGTTTTTCCTTGGATTGGGTGTTGTATTCCACGAGAGACTCGGTGGCAGCAATGGCGTCATCCAAGCTTTGCACATTACGTCTCTCTAGTTCAACTCTAGCCTAATCTTTCAATCCATCCATGAAGTAAAAGAGAGAGTCTTTGTCAGACATGTCCTCAATCTCAAGGATGCGGGTGGTGAACTCCTTGATGTAGTCACATATGGTCCCTCCTTGCTTCAATCGTCTGAGACGACCTCGAGCTTCTTTCTTGGCGTTGCTTGGGCAGAAGTGCTTCTTTAACTCTCGCTTGAAGTCTTCCCAAGTGTCGATTGAGCAAATGCCTTTTCCAATCTCGCCATGCTTGCGACGCCACCATAGTTGAGCAGCATCTCGAAGGAATGTGGGGGCAGTGCAGATCCTAACTGCATCATCTCGAACAAACTTAGCTTCGAAGTATTGTTCTAAGCCAAAGAGGAAGTTCTCTACTTCCGTAGCATTACGAGTACCATTATAGGTAGCTGGCTTGGGCACTTGGATTGTGCCAAAGTTGGTGGTGCCAGTGGAACATAAGCCATTGGCAATGGCTTGTTTGTAATCAGCACGAACATCATCTACCTCACGTCTAAGGTCTCGTAACTCAACTTCAGTAAAGGAACGATCATTACATACCTCTCGTCGAATGTCGTCAAGATCATGCTTGAAGGATTGACTGATCTCCCGAAGGGTGGATTTCACCACGTGAGTGACTTCCCCGAATTCTGTCTCCATGTTGTCAATTCGGGCAGCCTGCTCCTCAAGGGCTGGTTCTATCCTTGAGAAGTTCTTCTCCAACTCTGCAACACGGAACTCCAAGGCCTCCATTAGAGCGGTCTTCGATTTACCGCGCTTTGTAATGTAGGTGCGTTGTTCCTCTCGACCACGACTTTGCTCCTTCACACAAACTTCGTTGACAGAAGCCATCTTTGGTGCTGAACGGTAGCAACCAAGGCTCTGATACCAACTGTCACGGGATGAGTTTGCGGACACTCTAAACCCGCGTGGCACTAGATAACTTCAAGGGAAAGTTGTTAGTAAGCCTAAAGAGAGAGAGAGCAAAACTAAAGAGGAATTGGAGAGGCTTGAAAGAAGGAGAGATTGGATTGATGCTTGAATGCTTAATGATACAAATGAATAAGGCTTGGGGTATATATAGCCCTTGGTCTTGGATCTAGAATAATCATATTCTAGATATTTACAAGAAATATGTTAGGGAATATTATATTTTAGAATTATGTACAGAGAATATGCTGAGAAATCTTCTCAGGTCCTTTAGGCCTTTGGTCGTGGGTTTGGACTCCTTTGATAGATTGGGTCTGCATTTGTTGACCCGTGACACAACGCACGTGTGTGCATTGAAGTGAGACAAAGTAAAAAATAAAAAAATGTGCAATGAATGTTGGGATGTTTTTGAAATAAAATTTTAGAGGTATTTTTTAATTTATTTAATAATTATATAAAAATTTTATTTTATTAAAAATTTTTTTTTGTTAAATAATTCTTATATTATTATATATGTATGTATGATAATTTTTTTAATTAAAAATAAAATAAAATATTATTTTTTAATAAAATAATTTTAAAAAATATATAATTTTTTTTAAAATTTAATTTTAATAATATAAATTATAATTAAATATATATTATCTTATTTTATAAAAAAATTAGATATAATTTAGTTGTATTACTATAAATATAATTTTTCTTCTTAAAAATATTAAATTGAAATAAAAGTTTTTAGAAGTAAAAAAATTATTTTAAATTATATATAATGTCAACAACGTTAATACAAAATTTATTTTCATAATAGTATAATTAAATTATAATTATTTAAATTTTATAAAATAATTTATTAGTATATTTTTTAAGTAAAATAATTTATAGTTGAAATGTGAAAAAAATAATTTTTGAGTTTTATAAAATTTGTGTAAAAATTGAATAAATTTTAAATTAATTAAAATATATTTTCTTTGTATTTATGTAAAAAATATCAAATCATTATTTAGTTATTTCATGACAAATTAGAACAACTTGGGCCTGTCTCTTCACACATATGTTTTTATGTTCATTTTTTCTCTTATTTGTGTTTAATGTTTATGATATATGTATATAAGTGCTCATTAGAAAACATGATTTTTAAAACATGTCAATTATAAAAGAAAAGATACAATGTATATATGTCCTTTAATAGTAAAAACAACACAAAAAAAAAAAAAAAAAAACTTCATTTTTGTTTTACGCATCTAAGGAGGTTTATTGCCATTACCAATGAAGCGGTGTCTTCAAAACGAAATTGCACTTGAAGTTGTTAATTTCAAGTTTACAGTTTCGAAACGTGGCTCCTTTTGTCAAGGAGCATTCAGACCAAATGTAAACTTTTGTGGTAATTTTTGCGTCAAATTTCAAGTTTACAGTTTCGAAAGGTGGCTTCTTTTGTCAAGGAGCATTCAGACCAAATGCAAGCTTTTGTGGTAATTTTTGCGTCAAATAAATTACCTTATATGGATGCTTTTAGTTGGGAGGTTTGAACCCATGATTTGGGCATGGTAAGAAAAGCAGTCAGCCACCAGGTTGAACCATTATGATGGTTGGTTGGTGGCTAAAATTTAATATATACAAATTGTCGTGTAATGGGAACTTAAAAAAAAAAAATGGGTGTCTACTGAGAATTGAACTGCTAGGAGGGGCCTAGGACGCCTAACCGTTGGGCTAACTGCCTTTGGCAGTTAATAGACACAACGGTTAGATACAACCAATCTCTTGGAGTCTTGGCAAATAAGGATGAAATAATGTTCACTGGCCTGTTAATCCAGGAGATGCAGACGTTAAGAGGGGCGCTATGTTTGCCGTTCATGCAAAACCAAGAGTTGTTGAATAACAGACGAACAATTCATGCCCATGAAGAGTTGGCGGGGACTTGAAAAGGGAATTACAAATTGGAACCTTAGATATATCCATTATATTCTTAATATTTTAAAAATGATAATATATTATTAAAATATTTTTTAAATAAAAATTATATATACATTTTAATTTATTTGATAATTATAAAAAAATTATAAAAATTATATCTCTTAGATTTTAAAAATATTTTTTTTACATTCAAATAATTTTTAAATGATTATATGTGTGTGTGTTGATCCCTTTTTAATAAAAAGATACTATATAAAAATATTATTTTTAATAAAATAATTTTAAATAATATATAAATTTTTTGATATCTTAATTTTAATTATAAAATTCTAATTAAATGAGTTTTATATAATTTTATAAAAAAATGTATTATATTTATTTATATTATTATAAAAATAAATTTTATCTTAAAAAAATAACATTATTAGATATATAACTTAAATAATTTTTTAAATTTTAATATCATCGTATTCTCAGTCAATATATGACTTGTAATTTGTATTGAAGAATCAAAAACTGTGCAGTGGATATTGAACAGGAAGGATTGGAGCCATTGAGTCCCGCTGGAAAATGGATGAGCAAGTCGGTTCTATAACTGTCTGTTATTGGGGTTTCGGAATCATAATTGCCCATTGATAATTCACAAATCATGCCGCTACTTAAGAATGTTTTCTTTCCTGTTTAATTCACAAACAATAAATCATTTTTAAATGTACGATATTAGATCAATATATATCTTGTGATTTGTGTTGAACCACCGATGCTCCAATTTGAAACTTTTGCCCTCTAATTAATTCCCGACGAAAAAGTCGCTATTGGTCATGTCATGCAAATATACACAGGTGAAAATGGAGGAGAAAAGTAAAAAATTATGCAATGGATGCGGAACATTAAGGATTGGAGTGACCAGTGTACTTTGCTCATTATATATATGTCTGGTGATTTGTATTGAACCGCAAAGGCTCAAATTTGAACTTCTGGGAGGAGAAGAAGCAAAAACAGCAATGCATATTGAACAGGTAGGATTGGAGCCTTGGAGTCCCGTTGGACAATGGATAAGCAACTCAGTTCTGTCACTCTCTGTTATTGGGTTCTGGAATCACAAGTGCCCATTGATGATTCACAAACCATACCACTACTGGGGGATGCTTTTTCCTCTATTACGGTGAAATGCCCTGGTGAATTATTTAAAATTTGTACAATTATAATTATATTTAAAAAAATAATAATTTAAAATTTTTATAAATTTTTTTATTTTAGATTAATTTTTTAATAATTAATTCAATTTAGCAATAATTTTTACTAGTATTTTAAATTATTTTAACTTATTTATTAAAAAATATTTAAGTAAATTTAGTTCAGTATATTAATTAAATTCTAAAAATATTGTTTTAAGGTTACAGATAGAAAAGAATTAAAACGATGGCAAACGATTGAAGTAGAGCTCAATAATCATATAATTATTTCTATTTTTACTACAGACATGTCTACAGAATATTATGACGAGTGCCTCGATACCTATCTATCGAAACTAGTAACGGAAGAACTACCACAGAGCCGACCCGTGGGAAATTCATAAAATAAAGTACCCAGCCAGTCATGCCGCTGGTAACTTCATATTCAAGTTTCACCACTCGCTTGGTGATGGCTTCTCTCTGATGAGCGCGCTGCTCTCTGTTTTAAAAAGACTCGACAATCCTTTCCTTCCCTTGACATTGCCTTCTTATCGACCGCATTCATACAAGGTGGCCAAAATAGCGGTAGAGGCGAGAGAAGGTGGTTAAACCTTTATCTACAGCCTGCAACACTATATTTGGCTTTTGCACAAGTGTTGCAAAGAGCATTTTGGTAGGATGATAAAACGCCAATTCGATCTGGCCATCATGGCATGGAGTATCTGCCTGTTTCCATCGTAACAATGGAATTCTCTCTCGATGATGTTAAATAAATCAAAGCCAAGCTTAGTGCGGTAAGACCAACTTGGTGATTACAAGTTTAATTTCTTTTAATTCTATTCTCTTATCAAAGAATGAGTACTGATCTCTTGCTATAACAGACAGCAAATGATGTTATTACTGGGACAATTTTCTTGGGAACACGGTCGTACATGGAAGAGGTGAGCAAAGGACCGGGAAAAGCAAGGACCACAGCATTGGTGTTACTCAAAACTAGGAAGTTTCGAGCCTACAGGTCAGTCCAAGAAATGCTTAAGCCTGACTCTGAGTTCCCATGGGGCAATCGATTTGCCTTCTTAGCTGCTCCCATTCCCAAGCTTACTGATGCTCCTGGCAATAAAAATCCACTCCAATTTGTTTGGGAAGCACGGAAAATGATCGAGCGGCAAAGGAGCTCTTTTGCTGTTTCCCTCACGCTTAAGTACCTTAAACTCGTCAACAATTTCAGAGGCCCTGAGGTATGTTTCTTACTGTAACTTTTAATGTGTGGCGTCACACGATCTCCTGCTAATTATGATGATATTCAGATTTGTAGTGAGATTCTTAGCACCTTCATTGAACAAGGGAGATATGATAAATGGGTTCCGCACAAACCCTGTATGTTTAAGGTTCAAGTTTAATGATATTCTTCACCCATATATATGTAGGCGGCTTCAAGTTACCAGTATGGCGCATTGAGAAACAATAGCACGGCCATCTCAAATGTTGTTGGGCCAATGGAACAAATGACTTTCTCTAATCATCCAATTAAAGGTACTTTGTAGTGGCGGGTTTCCCTCAGGTACGTTCAACTAAGTGGCATGCTTCCCTATCTCACACGTATACTGATATACATCCATTTTTCTTTCGTTAATTTTAAAAATTCAAAAGCACAAAGATAGCGACACACCAAAACCAGTACAAAACAAAAGAAAAGTAATATCTATTCATTCAATTTAAATGGTAATAAAAAGGGTGTCATAATAGGCAACACTCTTTATGTTATAAAAAAAGTTCTCATATCATAAAAAAAAAAAAAAAAGATTGAATATATAACCTATTCTTGATTTTTATAAAATAAATTTTTTTACCTCTAATCCTACTTGTTGATCAAAATGAAAGTTTTTCTATTTTCAATTATTGAAAGGTGATGAAATTGTAGCGTACTCTTTATTATGAAATTGTAGAGTAGCGTGATGTGAGTGGTGAGCTAGCTGTGTAAGTAGAGAAGGATTTCATAGATCCATTGAAGTTGAAGTCACATACAGAGAATGCCTTTAACATGATATTTAACGCTGCATTGAAAACAATTACTGTTGCCTCATAAATTAATTGATTAAATACTTTGTAAAATATTTATTAATTTATTATATTCGTTAATATTATTTATTATTTATTATTTTTAAAGTTAAAATTATTTTTAAATAAAAAAATACAATTTTAGTGTTATTTTTATAATATAAATTTAATATTTTTTAATTCTTTTCTTAAATTAATTATTTATTATTATAATTTTTTTAAAAATTATTATTTATTTCTTTGAATAATAAAGAATTTTTTAATCTATCTTAGACAAGAGTCTTGGGACAATCGACCATTAATAAAGAAATAGGTGATTGTTATATGGAACAATCCAACGCATTTTTGTTCCTTTTTTTGTTTTTTTCATTTTTTTTTTAATGGAGCACTGCTAGTGTAGGTATCTTGGATTAATACATATTTTGTGATTTATATTGAACCAACGAGGCTCTAATTTGAACCTCTCGCCGTCTAATTAATTCTCTACAAAAGGGTTGTAACAGGTCAAGTCGTGCCTTCGGTCAAAACAAAAAAAAAGGGCATGCCAAATCCTGTGCGAATTTTCTTTTTTCTTTTAAAATTTTTGTACCTAATTATTTTTAATAGTAATTTAATATTGATATAACATTAAGAAACTAAATTATATTATTATTAATTTTTTTGTGGTGATATGAATTATAATTTTTTTTTATCTTTTTAATTTTCTTTTTATTAACTCTTTATATTATTTTTTTAAAATTTTATTATTTAATTTTGTAATAAAATTTTATTAGTATATAAACCAGTCATATAATAACAATTTATTAAATAAAAAAAAACTTTATTGGAAATAAATTCCACATCTTTGTTTGCGAAATACTTTGTTGGAAACAAAGTCCATATCTTGTCGACGGCAAAGCCAAATGCTACTCGGCCAAAAGCTTCCTAGGCTGCTACTCAGTCAGGAGCTGGAGAATAAGGCTACAGTTTTTGCTTGTCGGCATATGGATTTGTCGAATAGAAAATGAATGATGTTAAAAGGCACTTCAAAAGATGCAAAGGGTTTTTGATAAAAAAAATGAGAGAGAAAATAAAAAAAATTGTTGCCTCGGTCAAGTTTGAATGCTCTATTGAATAGGTGTAGCAATTGAATTTAAAGGAAAACAATTGGAGTATAAGGAAAAAGATTTTACTTCAACCGTATAATTTCTTCCGAGAAACCTCCTGAAAAATATGAAGGGATCCTTATAACAAGTCCGGATTCGTTCTATCCTTAAAAGCCCATAAACCAGATTTGGGTCTTGCGAGAATTATTTGGGTCTAGACTAAGGCAAGTGGGCCTAGGCTTTGTTTCCAAACAATCTCAAATGGGCTTCCAGTCCTTCTCAAACTCCCGCTTCTTATTTTCGACACCGAGCACAAAGTTAGAAACCAAAGCTTTTCCGGAGATATCAGGCAAAAGTTTCGTGTTACTGTCTTCTTGATAACGGTCCAAACAATTGTCGCTTGAAGGCAACCTGTGTGAGTAATTGCCTGAAAGAAAGTAACTTTACTGCAATTTTGATATTTTTTTAATGTTTGCAGCCTAATCATTCAATTTCAAAGAAACCCTCTTCACAATCTTATTCCGAATCTAAGAAAGGGACCCCTTAGCCCAAAAGAACGAATGTTAAAGCTTCCAGTGCTTCCTTACAAGGTACTATTTACCTCTCAATCCAATTTCAATATGGAATCAAGCTTGCAAGTAATTTCTTATTTGAATCATGAAAATTTTAGTATGCCTTGTTGTTGTTATGCATTAGATTGATCAAAATCTTGTTTATTCTTTCTCCCTTCGGGTAGGAAAATGGAGTTGTTTTTGCTGTGAAATTGTATCATGCTGATGCTACAACAAATTATCAAGATGGTGTTATAGATCTTTTTTGGAAATGCCTGCCTGTGCTTGAGGAGATGGTTGAGCAGAATATTCCTTTGCCGGTATTTACATATTTTCTAGCAAGTTCTGTTTTCAGTTTTCTGATCATTTATTTTATTATGATAATGCAAACCGAGGAGCTAATAACAAGTCCACCATACATAGTGCATGCCTTAATTGGAACTCATTTTAGATACATAGGTTTTGATTGACAAATACAATACCTTAATGTTTTGATTAGAAATGGCCTAAGGCCATTAACTTGCCAATTGGTGATGTTTGAGTTTCCCCATTGAGAGGTGTAGAATGCTTCTCATAATGCAAATATAAAGGAAATCGGCAAGTAGAGATTGCTTTTTCATTAAAAATTGAAATATCTGAATGCTGAGAAAATGAAGATTTTTAAAGTTTCAATATAGCTGTGAGTTTATGACAATTCAGTTTATGATGACTGTTGCAATAAAGTAATTTCAATAGTGTTATTTGCTGACTAGTGTTATTCTACCAATATTAGTATGATATGATTATATTTATGCTATATGATTTTGTGATTAGATTCCATCTATTTGTGAATTTTATTTGCAGGTTCATGGTGAGGTTACAGATCCTAATGTTGATGTATTTGACCATGAGAAAGTCTTCATTGATACTGTCTTACAACCTTTGATCCAAAAGTTTCCCCAGCTAAAGGTAGTGATGGAGCATATCACCACCGATGATGCTGTTAGTTTTGTTGAGTCTTGCAATGAAGGTATGCTCTGTAATTATCATGGAGTAGTTTTGCTGCTCAATGCTGTTCTTGTTATTTCTTTGCCTTGTTGGGATCCGACTTTTGTATAATCATTTAGGGTATTTGGCAGCAACTGTTACTCATCATCTTTTTGTTAATAGAAATGCTTTCTTTCAAGGAGGATTGCACCCACATAATTACTGCCTTCTAGTGCTCAAAAGAGAAACCCACAGTATGTTCCATTACCACATTTTATGGAGGTGCAAACTAAATATTTTACAATGTCAAATGCCTAAACCGAGTCATTTGTAGTTGTCTTTAAGGATGAATTTTAGAAACTACTTTAAAACGGCCAATAACCTCGTAAATATCAATCACATGGGTTTGCACATGGCTAGCATATTATTTCTCACGGACAGTGAGCTCGAGTATCAGTTTGACTTGTTATTGTTGGGGTGCCTGGTTATTTTTCTAGCAAAGAGTTCTTGATTTGTTGTTTGTTGAATAAGAAGTGAAGTTCCTTTGTGGTTTATAATAGAGCACAAGATACGAGAATTGACCGGTTAGTTTTTCATAAGTTTATGTGCTTGTTGCTTGTCTGGTACAGGCTATTGTTTCGGCCATGACTAGTGGAAGCAAAAGAGCCATGAATAGTGGAAGAATAGTGGAAGCAAAAGATTCTTTCTTGGAACTGATAGTACACCTAATGAGAGACAAAGGAAAGAACGTCCTTGTAGATGTGTTGGAATTTATAATGCCCCCGTTTCCCTACCACTGTATACCAAGGTCTTTGAAGAGGTAAAACTTTGTAGCATTTTTTCTCTTTTTAACTAGGGGCTTTTTTGGGTGTTTATTTTCCTTATATTGCAAGGAATGCCACCGTGCATGTTCTTTGATCGTTATGCCATAAGAAATGCTAAACTTTGGCTGTTCTTTGGGCACTGGATTTGCTCATAGCATTAACAAGACAATGCTTCTGTATTTTGTGCGTCAAATACCTCGCATGAGTTAAGCAAGTTGCCGCAGGCTGTGATGTACTTCCATGTGTTGAAAATGATAATTAGGAATCATTACATACTAGTGCCATTCTCACTCATGCATTCACAAGCTCTTAAATTTAAATGTCTTTATAGCACTTTAATTTATGTTTGTTTATTCTAGGCTAGCGCACTTGACAAGCTAGAAGCATTTACAAGCTTTAATGGACCAGACTTTTGTTGACTCCCAAGGAACACTACAAAGATTAAATTGACCAAGACTCCATGGAAGGTGGCAGAGTCTTACTTGTTTCCATTTGGAAACATTAGTCAATTATTTGCATGAGAAACGCTTGAGTGGCAAATATCATCTGCTTGGTTTGCATCGTACCGTGAAGTTTCAGACCTTTTGTTAATCATTTATTTCTCCTACTATTTAGAATAAATGGTGGATTTATGGATGTTGAAGTCACACTTTCTCCTAGAAGAATTTAAAATTAGAAAATTTCTAGGTCATCATCTTTCGATTAAATTTCTAGACCTAATTATGTAACAAGGCTTATCTATGATAGCCTGAAAATCTTATTTTGATCATTTACAATGATTCATAATAACCAGTTTTAATAAAAGCAAGTTTACATTATGGGATAAAAAAATTGTATATAAATAATTTTAATTTTATTTTTATAAAATAATTATTTATGATATTTTATATTTAAATTATAATTAAATAACTTTATTATTATGTATTAAAATTTGTATGAAAAAATGAAATCACAAATATATTATTTTACAAGACATCTCTTCAAACTTGAGTGATTATTTAGTGCAGATCCATTTGGACAAGCAGGAGCTTTGACTATGTAAGACTCTTTGAACCATTGACACTTTAAAAATGCTACCCCTAAATTTCCTTTAATGTTCCTTCTTTTTAACTTTCTTTAGAGAACTTGTTTGACTCCATAAAATATTAGTTTTGAAAAGACACAATATAAGATGTCAATGTCTCCACATTTATATTTTTAAACAGCAAAAATTTAGTTATATGACCATTGAATATTTAAAGTTAAAATATTTTGTGTATCAGATCAATTGTTATAAAAAACAATTACTTACAGTTTGTGACCCACAAGTTATGTAACAAATATTTGATTATATTTATATTTAATTTTAAATTTATTTTTCATTTCTAATCTCACTAGTTAATTTGATTGTCCAGTCTCTTTCTCAATGAGAATTTTAGTAAATTCAGGTATCCCAAGCTGTTAAGTCAAACCAAAAGATAAAAAAACCACCAAAACTGATAAGTGAAAAAATTCAAAGATTTGAGACTAATCTCAAGTTTATAGTTGCTTGCTTTGCAAGTACAATTAAGGTAACATAGGTTAGACTAAAGGTGCATTGACAGGTCATAACTAAGACTATTTGCATTATCTACAACTTTCTTCTTGTCTACAAACTAAGCACTCTGCTTATTTATATTCTGACTTTAGACATTTTGCTTCCTAAATTTTCTACTCGTAATTAAATACAGGTAGTCAAAAAAAGTGTACCAAAACCTTGTGAGCTAAGGCATTCGAGTTGCCATATGCCAATAATTACCAAAGCCAAAAAGATAACCCATTCTAATAAAGACTAACATAGAACACTTTATTAGATCGCCAAAACACAAAGATCCTTGGCCCTATTAGGTTAGAATTGGTATCATTTGTACACTAAAGCATATGCATACACAGATCCACTTTATTTTCCAATGTAAAATGGATCTCAAAATGAAAAAACCATAGCTCTCTTGGTGTTTTCTGCTTCTCTTGTTTTTGAATCTCGAAATATTTGTCTACAAGGGATCTGATACCCTCTTATAAGGCCAGGCTTTATCCTGGAAACAAAATCTAATTTTTGTAGATGGGAACTTTGAATTGGGTTTCTTCACTCTAGGTAACTATAAAAACCATTACCTTGGCATATGGTGCGAAATGGCACCTTCATAACCAAAAGTCTGGGCAGCAAACAGAGAAGAACCTTTGGCCAATCCATCTTCTGCATTCTTGAAAATTTTAAGGATGGTAACTTGGTCTTATTTAACCAGTCTAATAATGTGGTATGGTCTTCTAATTCAACCTCAAAGGTTTCCAATAATAATAAAGCCAACCTTCTAGACAATGGAAACCTTACAATAGGAGATGCATTAGACCAATCTATTCTAATATGGTAGAGCTTCAATCATCCCACTGATACTTGGCTTCCAAGTGGGAAGATTGGATGTAACAAGCTTACCAATGAAAGCACAGCCTTGCTCCTTAGAGAAATCAACAAGATCTAGCACCCTCCCTCTACTCTTTTGAGCTAGAACAAAATGGTACTCCACTATTTTTGCTATGGAATAGATCTAATATGTATCGTATCACCGGGGAGTGGACGGGAAGATTTTTACACTTGCTCCTAAAATACAAGAAAACTTTTAGGTGTCAAATTTCACTTATGTTTCAAATGAAAATGAGAGTTACTTCACGTATGCTTCTGTCATACCTTCAGCTTTCACTTATGGGGTGGCTGTTATTAACTAAAGAAGAGAATATGCTAAATATAGATGTAATAGAAATTAAACTAAATAGTTAATCTATTACGTGGAGTGGCAGGGCTTTTTTGGATCCCTTTGATATAAAATAAATAGTCTTATAAACAAGTATAAAAAAACTTCCTATTTTGACATGTGATATAAGCTTTTGAAAATATATTTGCTTCTTTTTTTTTTTTCAATAGTTGTGTGAGGATAACTTCTTTGGTATGTCAAACTGGAGGAAATTACACATTCCTTGTCATGTAGAAGATGAGCATCCCATCAAACTTAGAACTCTAGTATCTGAGACTATTTTAGAATAAGACAAGAATCATTTTGGTTGTTATTGTTATTCCAGCATCAGTAGGACTATTTACTATTTGTGGCCTTGTGCTTCTAATTCTCTGGAGGAGGCAGACAAGTGACATAATTGAGAGAGTGGAGGATCCTTTGTTGCTCTTCAAATACAAGGAGAAAAAACCTGCAACAAAAAATTTCTTTGAGAAACTTAGAAAAGGAGGTTCTGGTTCTATCCTTAAAGGGAAACAACCCAATTTAATGGCCATTATTGTTAAGCAACTTAAAAGTCTGTACCAAGGGGAGAAGCAATTCCTTGCAGAAATAAAAACCATTGGAATGATCCAACACATTAACCTTGTTTGCTTGCAATGTTTATGTGTAGAAGCTTCCAAACGATTCTTGGTTTATGATTACATGCCTAATGGTTCTCTAGAAACACTGCTATTCCAAAGAACCGCCAAATCTGTGGATTGGAAAACTAGGATTGTAGTTGGCACTACCAGAGGATTGGCTTGCCTTTACAAGGAATGTAGAGATTGCATCATTCATTATGGCATCAGGCCTGGGTATATTTTATTTGATACAAAATTTAACCCATAGGTGGCAGATTTTGGTTTTGCTAAGATTATAGGTTGGGACTATAATTGGGTTCTTACAACCATGAGAGGAATGGTGGGACATCTTGCACCAGAGTGGATTTCAAGTGAAGCGATCACTCCAAAAGTTGATGTATTTAGTTATGGTATGCTGCTATGTTAAATTATATCAAGTAGGAGAAATAGTGATATATTAGACAGTGACATGGTTAATTACTTTCCTTTTTCGCTTGCAAATACAGTCATCAAAGACAACGATATCCTTATATTGTTAGTGATAGGTTAGAAGGTAATGCCAACATAGAAGAGCTGAAGAGAGCATGCATGGTTTCCTGTTGGTGCATTCAAGATGATGAAAAGAATAGACCAATTATGAGACAGATTGTGCAAATTTTAGAGCATGTTATCAAAGTAGGCAAGCCTTTAATTCCTTGGTTTCTTCAGTGCATGTTAAAAAATTCTGCAGTAGAAGCGTTGCTTTATAAGGAAATTTCTTTTAGTTCACGTTAAAGAGTTTCAGTTAATGCCTTCTGAGTCTCTCAAGTCCAAAGAAATATAAATCATCCTCATGAACCTCTAAAAACACACATTAGATAGCCTATCATTGTCTTGCTATGGATTGTGGTAGTCTATCTACAGCTGCCTAAATGTTTCCTCTTTTGACCATATATTATTTTGCTAGTAGACTATACTACCTGGCATGCATGCTTTTAAAGTGTCTTGGTTGTGCAGTGCAACCAATGTGCAGTTTGATGTACAATGTCTGCTCTATGGGTAAGAGTTGTAGACACATAGCTACATGGATTCTAAATTTGGCCTGTTGGAGAATAGTTTGTACGAGATAGATATAACACTGTCTTGAAATTTCTTTCCTTTGTATTGTCATTAAAGGATTTAATTGTATGCCTGGACTTTTTTTAGTGACCATATTTGAAGTTAGCTAACGTATTAATAGTTCTCAATCCTAGGCCCTACTTCCATAGCATTAGCTACCTTGACAACTCTCATAGCAGAAAGGATAATAAAGGGCATTACCACATAACAAGACTTCTTTGATTGTTAGTCATCCTAAGAGGATAGTCATGATGCAAAGAAAGCTTTTCTTTGCTAAGGGCAATTTCTTCTATCTTAATAGTTCTTATACTTCTGTCTCATTTCTTTTGATTGATACTGCATATGGTGTACCCATGTACTACCCATATAAGGTCCTGTTCTAGCCACATCATTTTCCCTAGACTTGAATCCAATCCAATTGTAACTCAAACCAATCTAAAACCAAAAGGAGGGGATGGGACAATTCGGCTAAACTAAAACCATTACTGCAACCACTCTTAAGATGAAGTGAAATTGAACAAAAATTATCAAATTCTTGAAATACCTTTTTTTTTTTTTAGAAAAATTAATGACCAGCCAAAAATGGGATACAAAACTGAATAAAATGAACATGGTTTGGTTAAGGTTTAACCTTTCCCTAGAAATAGAACCGAAAATAATCCGAATCATAGTAGGTATAGTTTTCTTAGGTCACTGATACCTACCAATTTCTTAAAATTCTGGTGTCCTCCACAAAATGTCAGAGTAATATTTCTGTAGAGATCCTTTGAAATCGTAGATGTGTGGTGCAATTTCACATGCTGTCCATTTTCTTAAACGTCCTTCATTTAAGATGTGACCAAACACATACTCGCAACCTTCAAGGAAAGGGATTGTTAAGATGTTGTCCTTCTATTTCCTTGAATTTCCTTACTCTCAGCATTATCTTCAAAGTTGGTTTGACTACATATTTGAGATATTAAACATTAAAAATCCCAAGATAAGATATCAATTTACGTATATTGGTGCCTCTATCTTTACATTCTAAAGTTATGTTACTACTACTAAGGGATATCATCATCACTTAAATCATTGTATTTTCCCATTTTCCATCACTGAAATTATCCCAGAAAGAAAGCAACAGTAAACTCTTCTAGAGAACCAAATAGAAACAATCACACTAAAATTTGAATTTGCATGCCATTTTTGCCAATCTTTATATAATAAGCACATAATCCCTGACAAATCAATATAACCCAAAAAAAAAAAAAATAATAATAATAACAATGTAAATATATACCAGCTTCAACACCTACCTTTCCGGCAAGTCTAGGGACTTTATATCTCCTCATTTGTGGGAAATGAATGAACAACTATGATTGTCAAATGAAGACAAAATTGTGAGAAAATGTAAAGAAACTTGAATGAACCTAAAAGGCATTACAAGCGCAGCAAGTGGTGGTGGGTTGGATCGTGATGCCTTTCCAAGTCCATTGAATCCATCTTGGCGCCGTTGCCATCGTTGTTGCCGTTCTGTCCGTCCATGGACCTCGAGCATCTAATAGATGCAACCAATGTAGTAGAGGATAAACTCGGGGAGGATGGTCTTGCTAGAGTTGACACGGGCGTATATATCGATCTTCTAGAGGTGCTTCATAGACGCCTTCCATCACGGCACCTTGTCTTCCTTGGTCTGGGAAAGGTTGAGAAGTGATACGGGTGGAAGTTTCTCCGGAAGAAAGTAGTGGTTGAGGACGGAGATGGCCATTTCATGGTGAGGGCAGAGTTGAAAGAGAAGAGGAAGCATGATGCAGAGGATCCTCTAGGGATTGGACCATGGTGATGCAACTGAAAAATGTAGATTTTGGAGGTGAAACCCTAAACCCGGCAGACAATTCAAACTGTTTTTGAGTTGTCTTTTTGTATTGGTCTTTTCAGGTCAATATTGGTGCAGTTGGGTACAATATTTATTTTCCCTAGCTATTGTATTATATTTCTTTTACTTCTTTTAAATGAGATCAATTTAATAGTAGTTCTAAAGAACAAAAGTCTTTCTCTTATACAAATCTATGTTTCTCGATAATCACTACACTTACAGAAGAATCCATTAATAATAACAATAATAATAATAATAAATACGGTTAGTATGTTCTTATGTGTCTTATTTTGAGCCCAATGAGTTCCAAATCCTTCCCTTCATAAGAACATTGGCAACAATTTTCTCCCTAGCCTATTGAAGTTGTTTCAATTCTCGGATAAACCTATTTATTCCCATGTGTACTGATTTTGTAGCCTTCATGTACCATAAGTAGACTCAAATTTTTTATTTGTTACAAATAAAAATTAGAACAAGATAACGGTCAATATGTCACGTTTAAGAAATTGGAATGAAATGAGACTTCATTTTCAATGTTGAAGCATATGGTGCAGCTTGGCTGTTCAAGTGACAATGGCGGCCTAACAGTATCTTTTTTTGAGCTTGCCTGGACTTTGCTAAGGAGTCATCTTTCTTCAGCTAAATTTTAGCTTTTGTCTTGTAAAGTTGGACAATTTATTTGGTATTGACTAATTAGTATAATCTAAACTACCAGCTGCCTATATAATAATGTCTTATTTTAGTAGATTTGAATGATAATAAAAGAGTATCATAATAAATAAGACTCTAATACCATGAAAAAAGATTAGATTTTTGTACAATAAAAAAATTTAATGTATAATTTTATATTTATTTTTTACAAAAACAGATTTTTTCATGATCATAATCCTACCTATTGATCAAAATAGAAAACTTTTAGTTTTTGTTATTGAAAGGTGATGAAATTGTAAAATGCACTTTTATTATGAAATTGCAAAGTAGCATGATGGGAGAGGTAAGTTATATGGGAAAACTCCAAGTTGTTGTGCAAGCAGAGAAGGATTTCAAGATCCATTGAAGTTGAAGTCACACATAGAAAATGCCTTTAACATGATATTTTACACTACATTGAAAACAATCACTATTTCCTTTGCAAATTATTGAAGATCACACTTGTCCACGATTAAATGCTTTCTAAATTATATATTGACTTCTTTAATGTTATTTATTAAATATTACTCTTCAAGTGTATGGTAATATTGTCAAGTGAAAGAGTGTATTGGTAATGTAGACAACATAGATCATTATAAATTGTGATAAAAAATCAAAATATTTTTAAGAAATTGAAATTATTTTCAAATAAAAATGTATATAATTTTATTGTCATTTCTATAACACTAATTCATTATTTTTTACTTTTATTCTTATTATTTGTTATCTTATAAAAAAAAAGTTTTTCATTTGTATATCACTACGTGTGAGATATATATATATGGATAAGATGTGCCACAAAAATCACCAAATTATTAATTAAATTAATTATTTATTATTGTAATTTCTTAAACAAAACTTTTTTTTTAATAAAGAAAAATTTAATTTATCTTAGGCAAAATAAAATAGAAAAATTTTGGCCATTTAACCAAAGAGCATGATATTGAATTCTTTAGAGTCTTGGGAAGTTTTTAGCTTTGAGGGGGAATATCATCCTATAAAAGATAAATATAACTTATAATTTAAACTTAGAAATATTTAAAATAAGTAAGAAAGAGAAATAAATTACACACTAGTAAAGATTAATATTAATAAGAAAATAGGAGGAATACCTAAATGCGTGGATTATATGTTCCTCTTAAGAATAAATGAACTCCTTGCTGTAAATCTTGATTATGAGTACTAACATTATTTGGTGAATTATCTATTATAATGCTTCAAGGAGGCATATCAAAATTAATGTTTAACCCTAGATTTTATTGTTGTTATTTTTGGAACATTGCAAAAAAAATGGTGAGCTATTATTGTAGTTTGCTATTCCATCCTTTTTTGCAACTCTTGTGTTTATGCTTCAAACCTCTTTTGCATCTTAACTTACATATTGTCCCTAATAGATTGTATAAAGTTTTTTGAAACTTTGACAACATCTTTAGCAATTGATTTATCTTTCAAACTAGTGCAATTCACCCCGTTCCCATATAGCCTTATCCTCTCAGAATGCTCCTCCCCCATAACTACAATGAAGGTATTTGCATGACTTCAGCTACTTGTTCCTTCCTTTGAGTTTGAAGCTCCTTAATCTAATTCTTGATCTAAAGCAAGTTAAGTTATAAGTGAAAAAAATGTGACAAAACCTTAGGTCATACATGAAAAAAAAGGGGAAAAAAAGGGAATCAATTACAATTTGCTTAAATGTTTGATCTGATAGCTTATATTCTTGGTTAGATCTTATTTTGTGGGTACCCTTAAATATTTAAAGTCAAAATGGAGAGGTTTTATTAGGATCTTCAACTTTCTGATACAAAAGCAAACAATGAAATTCAACAAAACAAATTTAAATAAAGTAAATTAAAGGTAAATATTGGTACTACATTGTAAAAATGTACCAAATCATAGTTAGAGATGGACCATAAAATTAATGCAGCATATATAAAATTTGAATGTATTAGTGGTGTTTTTGTAATTTATGTACCAATTTTTCTCTAATCCTAGCAAAACTATTTTTACTTGTAGTGTGCATTCATATTTACTTTTGGTGATTATTAATGTTGGTTCTTGCCATTACCTGTAATCATTAATAAGAAATAATAAGAAGTTAAATTATATTAATATAAACCCAAGGAAAATATTTGACAAATAAGGAAGAATGATCATTGTTTCTTTAAAATCTCAATATTACAAATTGAAAGGTATATGAAGTGGATGGTTTGTCAATCTCTCTCCATCAGTCTTATACTTCTTATAATGATGTCTCGTCAACCTGCACTTATAAGCCCTCTAATTTGCTTAAATTATACTCATCACCCACTTTATGCCTTTGTTAAGAACTATATATTTATCCTATAATCAATTAAAATATGGAAAAAAAATTAATTCTAGAAAATACATTTTTATAGAGATAAGGAAAAAAAATTTCTAATATACATTACCTACACAAGCTTCCGCAAATCTTTCTTTTTCTTAGGATATAGCACATGCCAAGTCCTTACATATAATAGCACCAATTTGACATTCTTAGCCAATGTCCCAAAGAAGTTGCTAAACTTATAAAATTTTATCATATGGGCCTATAGATTGATTTTTAGCATTTAGGAAAATAGATTTTTTCTTATCTTCACGTCTTGCATATACTACTTTGATTGTCGTTGGTCCTTTTCTTTTTTTATGCACTAAAACAATATTAGTGAAGATATTTAAATATTTAATATAATTATTAAGATTTTAATGAATTATATAACTAAAAGATATCTCTTTTAATTACCTTGGATAACTTTTTCTTCTTGTTATTGTTGTCTTGATATTGTCTCCATGGAAGGTTATGCTCCCATTTGATTAGAAGTTATCTCTCTCGATTGTTGATTATTAAAATTTGTGTTTACTTAGGGTTGCTAATCACTTACACTAGCTATACACATTGCTGGTTGTCCATCTCTTACATATGATGTCTCAATTGACTTTGATCCACCACTTGGAAGAGAAAAACTCAATCTGACAATATTTCACTAAGGGGCTTGCATCTCTTCTTATGCATGAGCCTTTTTTGTTAACATTTTGTTGCCACCTCTTTAGTAGTAGACAAAGCCTTCTTTCTTTAAGTGAATTTATTCTTCATGACTAATGTTTGTCAAATGATCAAAGGAATTAAAAATTAGATAAATAACAAAACAAGAATGACAATTGTGTTTTTGACATACTATTTATATACTATGCACATTATATTTCACAAAATCAATAAATAAATCATAGTTTAGTAATGCAATCATAACAACAGAAGAATCTCAAAGTAATAACTCTTAATGAACATACTAAAGATTAAAAAAAAAGAATAAAAAATTTATTAACCTATTTTATTTAATTATTTACATCCATTCATTCCCAAAGTGTTTCATCATCATCTGCATTGTTGTATAATTGCTCTAAGCCTCTTTCAAAAGGTAAATTATTTATGTGTAGGTCAACTATGGTACTAGACATGCCTTCTCTTTTCAAACTAAATTACTCGACACTATCAATGCCTTCTATATTTGAATCTGCTACATTTGGCTCCCCTTAGAATATATCTTATACACTTACATTTTCTACTTCATCCAACTTAAATAATTCTTTAGGAAGCCTATGCATTACATAATAAATGTCTTTCTCAATTGTATCCTTTACAAAGAAAATTTGGTGAACTTGAGACGACAATATGAAAGCATGACTATAATAGCATAATTTGTTGGAATTAACCTGTGTAAATCTATAGTCATAATTCTTCAAATCAAACCAATCACATTTAAACAAAACAACATTAAATTAAATCTAGTAATCCAATTCAATTATTTCTACAATTGCCCCATAATAACTCACTTCTCCCTTTACTGGGTTTTAGTCTTTTGAGCTAGCAAAGCTATCTATTAATATTGTTAGTGTAACATTATTATTTTGTATCTTGCACTTTGCATCTTTTTCCCTTGTGTGGAATCTGTAGCTATAAATAACATAATCATTCTAACGCTTTGTCATAATATTAGAACCAATAGATAAGTACCAAATATAAGTAGTTGCAACTTGGGCTTGAAACCAAGTAGGAAAATCTTAACTATGATTTTGTGCTTTGGCCTATCATTTTCATTGTTATCTACTCATCAATTGCCTATGCTCTCTATAATATAGTTAACAATGAACAATAGAAAGAATGATATTTTAAGGAGATAATATTGAATGAAAATTTAAAGTTTGGTGTAGCCTACTCAATATATCTCTCAACCTTTTCATCTTTGTAATTAAATAATGCATATCTATATGCTTATTAAAGTGAAACAACATACAAAGTAATGGTCTTATCTTTCCTTTTCCCTTTACCTTTAATTGCATGACCTTTTTTTAGAAATATATGTGTTGATGATATTGGTAAAAGGAGTCTTCACCCTATTATGCATATATCTTAAGCAAAACACCAAACACTTTTCAACCAAATACCCTTTTACGATGGAACCTTCAGGTTAATTTCTGTTATGCACATATGATTTCAATTTGCATAACTATCTCTTAATCCCAAACAATCAACAATAATGTAAAGGCCCACCAAGCTAGATTTCATTAACTAAGTATATATATAAGTACATCATGATATCAAAGAAACTTAAAGAAAAAATTATTTTTAGTTGACATAATGTTTCATTAATTTCATCTTATAAGTGTCCCAAGTCTTCTTACTTCACAACTTTATTGCATATCAATTTAAAAAACAACCTCACTCTTATTAAGGTCGTATCAACATGCTTTGGTATTGTCTTCCTCACTATAATTAGAAGAAGGTAATGTATCAATGAGTGCGCATCATGACTATTATACCCCGTAATTTTCTCCTCTTTGTCATTTACACATTTGAAAATATTGGATATACAATTTTGAGGAAGTTTGGTACCTTTTATAGCTATACAAAACATGGTTTTCTCCTCTAACATCATTGAATAGCATACTTTGGATAGATAAATGTGTCGACCATCTTAAAAAGAACAAGTTGAAACTCTATCCTTATGTCCTATAAATCAAAATGAGCTTTTGCATGATCTTTCCTTTTACTAAGAATGTTAAGGATAGTCCCTAAAATGTTATTACAAATGTTCTTCTCTATATGTATCACATTTAAGTTATGCTTGCATTTATCACACTCCTAATATGGCAAATAAAAAAATATAAACTTTTTCTTTTATGGACTATCAAAGATTGCTTTTTGCTTCTTTCCAAACTGATTATCAAAGTTGGACAACTCTATTGCAATCTTTGACCCTAACAAAGGTATTGAAACATCTCTTAACTCTATCTTACCATTGAAAGATTTTCTATCCCTTCTCTAAGGGTGTTTAGTATTTAAGAACTTATGATAATTCATATAATATGTTTTCTTACTAAGATACAAATATTTAGAAGAAGTATCATAATTACATGTATGACATGTTAGCTTTCCCTGTGTACTCCACCCTGACAACATTATATATGTTAGAAAATCAATGATAATCCATAACAAGGTTATGTGCATTTGAAAAAATTGTTTATTATAAGCATCATATGTTTGCAAGCCATACTCCCACAACTCTTTGAATTCTTCAATTAGTGGTTGTAAAAATACATTAATCTCTCTCTTAGATGAATTAAGGCCAAGAATAATCATACTAAACTTCATATATTCTGATTTCATACAAATCCACGATGTTAGATTATAATTAATAAGCACAACTAGCCATGTGCTATGTGTAATGTCCACTGTTTAAAATGGATTAAATCCATCACTTGTCAAATCTAATCTCACAATTTAAGGGTTTTTTTTTTTTTTTACAAAACATGGATGAGACATGTGAAAATGTTTTCCAACTTCACCATTAGCAGGATGTCTCATGTTACCATCTATAGGTCAATCTTTTACATGTCAAACCATATCATTAGTCATTTCTAGGCACATGAAAAGTCTTTCAAGTCTGGATTTCAAAGGAAAATATTTTAGAATTTTAGTCGGCACATGATGGAACTTGAAGGATATATTAGAGATTTCATCTCCTTCAACTTTCTTGATATTTTTCCACCTACTGCCTTGTATATATGATAGCTCTTTGTTTTTTCATGGTTGTCCCAAAAAAGCATATAATCATTTGGACATGCATGAATTTTTTGTAGTTAAGTCCTAGTGCTTTCACAATAATTTTAGCTTTATTAAATGAACTAGAAGCTTTAGCATCAAGGAATGCCTCCTTAATTAATTCCAACATATCTCCAAATACTGCATTACTAAGACCATGGAGACACTTAAGAAGATAAAATCTAATTGTAAATGAAAGCCTTGACAAGGTCTTAGAGTTAGGGTATAATTCTTGTTGTCTTTCCTTAACTAACTTATAAAACTTTTAACTTATTCATTAGGACTGTCCCCCACATTGTCAAAATCTTTTAGTTCTCTCACATCCCTAAAGGTGTCATTTAAAAGTCCATCAATATCACCATTCTTTTCAATTTGAATTTCAACATCATTTATCTTTATACTTGATTGTTGTCCCTTATTGTGGAAAATCAATATCTTATAATCCTACATGAACTTATGAACAACTAAATGTTCATAAACCATAGCTCTAAAATACCAATACCAACAACAACATTTTCTACAAAGACAAGATATTTCACATCCTTTAGTAGACATAATAAAAGCCTTATTTAGGAAATCTTTAACCCTAGTTATATATTTACTCAATCTATCAAAATCCATTCATCTTCTATCTTTCATGTTGATCAAGTAAACTTCAATCAAACAAAGCAATAGAAGAAAGTGAAAATAGGGCAAAGAAAAAAAATAGAATAAGAAAAAAAGGTAAGAAAGTATGTAAAGATATTTCATCTTGATGACAATAATCATGACCACTAATGACCATAATTCGTAGATCTATCACCGTCGATAACACAATATTTATGAAAACAAATGAAACAACACATAAAGAGTAGTACTTTAGTAGTTTAGTTATTATTTTTCTAATGGGAAAGCCCCATATGTTTAGATGAAAAGGAGATTAATTTATGGGTTAGGTAGTTTTATAACCAATAAGATGCAAACCATAGGCCATCATATCATATCATATCATATTAAGAGACAAATGGAACCCTAATAATTTTGGGAGCCCAATTACTATGCTTATTAAATGCTCAATCAAAAGTATTTTTGGTTAATGCATATGTGAAAGGAATAATGTAATTTGTAACATAATGAACATTGAAGGAGAAGATTTTGTATTAATGTTGAGAAGCAAATCTATAATCCATGTGCCTTGCTTACATTCTCAATTCAATATACAATCCTAGTTAGCATATTTGATCACAACAATTATAATGAGGTTTAAAGATCAGTACAAAAGCATTCTTTTTGCCTTTATATTCATCATGTTAGCTTTGGCATCACAATCTTTGTGATAAAACAAAACCAATAGAAGAAAATACCAACAAATATATAGCACTTTTTCTCTTTCTTCCATAGGGAGAGATGGCGAAAATGAATACATGTGTTACCTTTATGTCTTTAATTTTGCAAGTTGGTAAGGACCTACACAAATGTGGGTGCTATACCCACCAAAACTTTTTCTAAATAAGAAATTTAGTATTTTCCAACATTTAAACCAAGCCATCCTAATTGAATTCTTGGAAGAAAAGGAGGCTTTCTCAAATATTGGCTAGCACTATGTCCTTATATGCATTCATAGTCTTGATCTTAAAGAACAAGTATTCCATAAGATGAGATCATAACACCCAGTAGTTCTTAGATATTCTTATGCAACAACTACAGAACTTTACTACCAAATTCTATTTATGCATTAACATGGAAATAACCAAGCACACTAGAAAACCAAAGAGAAACAAAGAGAACCAACAATGAGAACAAACCCCAATATTGGCAACATGATATATCAACCAATAAATCAATCAACTTAGTAATAATGGATCCACCATATGAATTCCATAACAATGCTATCAAAAATTTAAACTGGACAAAAAAAAAAATCATAAAAATGACCAAGAATATTAATTTGTTGTAGAAATTCACAGAAGCAAGAACTATATTTGCCATTTTTGTACATACCAAGAAAGCCTAAAAAAGTAAGAATCCCACCAATCAAACATAACAAATTCATATAATTCCAATATTTCTATAAGTCATTGCAACATCCAAGAAAGAAACAACTAATGAACCTTAGAGACCAACAAGAGAATCGATTTGGAACCCTAGAGAGAGATACAGTGCAAAGATATTGTTAATGGGAATTACTAGAAACTTTATGCAAGTTGATGTTTGAATTGAGTTCAATTACTATGCTCTAAAACTCTTGTTTGAAAATGTAATTAAACTGTAGTTGAACTAAGTGCGAGGCGTAACCAATTTTGTGGACTGAAGGGTTAAAATTGTAATCTTATGGAAATGGAAGTCGTAGGTGACAACCAATAGCAATAGAACAAGGCCTAACATTTATTATAAGTTCAATGATTTTCCCAAAATTGAAGCAATAGGAATTCTATTTAAAAAAAAAAAAATATAGTGATAAGGCAATAGTTTTACACCATTACCTTATCCCTTTTTTTAAAAAAAAAAATTAAGCAATAGTTTCAGACTACTATCTTATAGTTTTATTTTCAAAAGGAATAAGCAATTCAAGATCGCTACCATATCTTCCTTTTAAAAAAAAAAAAAACAAGATTAAGCAAAAATTTTCAACTACTACTTTATTCCTTTTTTTCGAAGAAAAAAAAAGGTGAAAGGAATAAGTGGTTAAAGATTGCTACCATATCCTCCTTTTTTTAAAAAAAAAAAACTAAGATTAAGTAAAGATTTTTAACTGCTGCCTTATTCTTTTTTTTTTAAAAGAAATTAGGCAATGGACCATTTCCTTATCTCTTTATTTTGAAAAAAAAATGATTAAATAGTGGATTCAAACTACTACATTATTCTTATTTTAAAGAAAAATAAATAAATGATAATTCTAAATCACTGTATATTTCTTTTTATTATCAAAAAGAATAGACAATAATTTAAAAGTATTGTCTTATCTTTTTTTTTTTTCAAAAAAAAAAAAGATAAAACAATAATTCTATTTTAAAATAAAAAAAGACTTTATTCCTTTACTTTCAAAATAAATAGGTAGTAATTTAATATTTTTTATTTTAAAAAAATATATTAAATATCAATTATATATCATTATTTTATTTTTTTAAATAATTATTTAAAGTTACTGATTAAATATTTATAATTATTAAATTTTTATAATATATTATATTAATTTTGATCTATTATCATATAATTAGTCCTTAAAGCTAATTATCGCTGCAATACATTTATACCGTGATTATCAGTACCGTCATTGGTGTGTTGTGTAAAAGCTGCTTTCATAACTTATTTGGTTAGCCCATTTATTTGGTAGTGGATTCACAAACTATGCCATTTCTCACTGGTGTTTTCCTCCCTATCGACCCATGTTTTTCAACTTTTAAGGCTTGGCAGCCGGCAGGTAATGAATAGCATTGAGATTATGTCGTTAGGAAATCAAATTAAAATGTTTTAAATTTCTTATGGTAACGGGAACTACAATTTTTTTTATTTTTAATTTTTTTTTTTATAAACTTGATGCACTATTTAAGCTCCTTTATACTTTTTCTATCCACCTACCAAATTAAATGTTAATATTTCTTAATATTCGGGTTCGTTTTGTTTTATTTCTTTAATCTTATTGGCTATCGTTTTCTTGTGAATCAATAAAAAAAAAAAATAATTTATTTTATCTTAAAGAAACCTCTTAAAAAATATATAAAGGGATCCTTATAACAAGTCCAAATTACCAGCACTTACAGGGCCCTCCATCCTTAAAAGCCCATAAACCAGTTTTGGGCCATTATGAGAGTTATTTGGGTCTAGGCTAAGGCATGTGGGCCTGGGCTTTGTTTCCTAACAATCTCCGAAGGGCTTCCGGTCCTTCTCAAACTCACACTTACAATTTTCCACACCGAACACAAAGTTAAAAACCATAGTTTTCCGTACATATCAGGCAAGAGTTTCATGTTATTGTCTTCTTGATAACGGTCCAAACATTTGTCGCTTGCCTGAAAGAAAGTAACTTTACTGCAATTTTGATAATTTTTGTAGCGTTTGCAGTCTAATCATTCAATTTCAAAGTGACCCATTTCACAATCTTCTTCCTAATCTGAGAAAGGGACCCCTTAGCTCAAGCGAACGAATGTTGAGGCTTCCAGTGCCCCCTTACAAGGTATTATTTACCCTTCAATCCAATTTCAATATGGTGCGGGCGATATATGAGGATGATTTTCTTCCAGTGTTCAGCGGAGCTTATGATAAACTGTTTCGAGCTTCTTGGAAATCTTGACTTGATTCGTTCTTTAATTTTTCTCTTTATTTTTTAATTCAATATAGGCATCGAAGCTTCCATTCCTGAAGCTTGAAGGATCCAGCGGTTGAAGTGCCACACATCGAAAATGGAGCTCACGTTAACGCAGCCTGATGATTGGCATCTTCACCTTCGTGATGGTGACATTCTTAAAACCGTTGTCCTCACAGGTTGTTTTTTCAGTTCGATAATGTCTTAGGAACTTGCTGCGATATTGAAATTGGATTGCACTGACGTCATCCTATTGAAA
Organism: Rhizophora mangle; assembly: GCA_037832345.1. Classification (NCBI taxonomy): domain Eukaryota; kingdom Viridiplantae; phylum Streptophyta; class Magnoliopsida; order Malpighiales; family Rhizophoraceae; genus Rhizophora; species Rhizophora mangle. The sequence continues at coordinate 2,923,388 of JBAPLJ010002025.1, read as the reverse complement.
TTTTGTTCATTTCTCGAGATTTTTAAGTCTGATTTCGCACCTGTTGTCTTTTTGCCCGGCAGCGCACCGCATTTTGCAAGGGCCATTGTGATGCCAAATTTGAAACTGCCCGTTACTACAACCGCAGCAACTGTGGCCTACCGACAATCTATCTTGGAAGCACTGCCAACTGACACAAATTTTAATCCGCTTATGACACTTTATTTGACTGATATGACAAGTCCAAATGAAATCAAGCTTGCAAGTAATTTCTTATTGGGATTGTGAAAATTTTAGTATGCCCTCTTGCCGTTATGCATTAGACTGATCAAAATCTTGTTTTATTCTTTCTCCCTTTGGGTAGGAAAAAGTGGAGTTGTTTTTGCTGTGAATTTGTATCCTGCTGCTACAACAAATTGTGAAGATGGTGTTATAGATCTTTCTGGGAAATGCCTGCCTGTGCTTTAGGAGATGGTTGTGCAAAATATGCCTTTGCTGGTATTTTTACATATTTTCTAGGAAGTTCTACTTTCAGTTTTCTGGTTATTTTGTTAACATAATGCAAACCGAGGAGCTGAGAACAAGTCCATTGTACACAGTGCAGGCCTTAATTGGAACTCATTTTAGATATATAGGTTTTGATTGACAAATGCAATACCTTAATGTTTTGATCAGAAATGGCCTAAGGCCACTAAGCTGTTTGAGTTTCTCCATGGAGAGGTGTAGGATGCTTCTAATAATGTAAATATGAAGGAAATTGTTATACAAAGATTGTCTTATCATTAAAAATGAAATAACTGAATGTTGAATAAATGACGATTTTTAAAGTTTAAGTACAACTGTGAACCTGTGACAATTCAGTTTATGATGACTGTTGCAATAAAATAATTTCAATAGTGTGATTTGCTAACTAGTGTTATTCTACCAATATTAGTATGATATGATTATATTTATGTTGCATGATTCTGTGATTAGATTCCATCAACCCAAAAAAAAACAGAGAGAGAAAAATGGAGAGAGAACTCTGGTTCTGGCACTGATGAAGAGACAACAACTCCCAAGCACATTGTCTAACCGCCAAAAATTGCCTGAAAATCAAATAATGGACGTGGATTTAACTCAATCCATCAACTTTAGACACAATTTATTTTAATTAACGGACGTGGATCTTGATCAATATTGCAAGTCCATCAACATTAGGCCCTTGTTTAATTGCCTTGGCTGAATTTAACGCAATTCAATAAAATATAGCCTACTTCCTTTTTTTCTTTTTTCTCTTCTATTTTTACCCTGTTTCCAATATCTTAATTTTTGGGTTAAAAATAAAAAAATACATGATTGTTTGGTCGAACAAGGCTGATCAATTGGTATGTTCCCTTTTTAGCTTTTGCCTAGATAAACTGATTTGCAATTTTTGTTTTATGTTTTATGTTTTTTATTTTTGGCAGTTGAGTATTATACCCTCGTGTGTATGCATATCTGGTTGGCCGACACCTAGCTGTTCCTACCATGTGCCCAATTAGGCTTAAGTTATAAAGTCATCCCCTAAAGACAAATACTTTAAGGGTGATGGGACCTTAAATTAGGAAAGGCAATTGAACGTTTAAGAAAATTAAAATTATTTACGCGTCATTTTCAATGCATTGATTGGTAAGACATTGGAAGTTTATATTAAACATCCTTTTACTAATGCAAGTAGTCGATAAAATATATCTAACAATATGCATTTGTATGACATGTGACTCACTTCTCTAGCATTTTTCTTCATTCTAGCATCATAGACTTTTAACCTTCACTTTTGAAATAGCTAATTACCTTTAAAGAACTAGGTTTTATTAAAGAATATTGATTAATTATATCCTTTTTCTTATCATGTAAAGTCATATATCATAATCATAAATGTTATTATTAGTAGAAGATGAATGGTTGATTCATGATTATGGTACAATTGATGTTAATATCATGTGAAATTATATATTTTAACCAAATAAAAAATTATGTGATAATTATTGTGAAAGTTTTGAAAATTTTAAAATGTACCTTTATTTTATTATGCACTTTTAGATTGAATATACATGTTTATTTATATTTAAACATGATGAAGCAATTTTATTTTTTGGATAGATATTTATCATCATTCTTTTTTGAAGCTATGTATCCATCAATCTATATTTTAGACATTGAATTGTTGTTGTTTTGATCAAAGAATACCAATTGTACTGCTTTCAAATTTCATTGTCATTTGCACAACATTTTTTTTCTGTTGAATTAGTTGATATTCTCTATTTTTAGTCCTAAAGGTTAGGTTTGAAAATCTTACTTGTATTACATTTACCAAAGCCATTTCTATGCTTGGTGGCCCACTTCAAGTAGATAATAATACTCAAATTTCCTTTATTTCTCCATTTTAAATGTTGGTTTGTGCTCTATCATCTTAGTGCATGGTAGTAGAAATAGAAAGCAAACTAACTTTTGTTTCTTTCCCTTTTTTGTTTTGAATTAGGAGTGAAATAGTCATGGATTAGGTAGTTTTCTTGGTATTGGATAATTAAAAAAAGCAAATAAAAACACAATTAACAGTTTCAACAAGCAATTGATATTTCTTGACAAAGGTAGTCTAATATCAATAATGGCATCAAAAGCAAGTTTTAATGAAAAACCAATCTAACAAAGATATAGTTGGTTTTTTGTTAGAATATTGAAATTTTTGGTTCTAAACCTATGCCAACTTTTATAATTAAGTCCTCACACTTTGTGACTTTTATATTGGTTCTAAACATTTTTGTTCATTTTTATGTGTCCTTCCTTGAATAGAATACAATCAATTAGTTTAAAAAAAAGTAGTTTAACTAAATGAAAGTAATTAACAAAAGGGAAATATGGTAATCTTAAGTATTCTTTCCAAAAGAAATACAACACGCATATTTCTTGTTAAATACCCTCAAACTCTTTTGTAGAACCCTAGAGTAGAAATAAAAATTTCTTATCTTTGCAAAGCCCACAAAAAACCCTTCATATGTTCCCCTTTCATGCAATTGGCTCCCTCCTTCAAACCAGTTATTCCATCTTTTGTCTTGTTGTTTGATGTTAGGGTTAGTATTTATTGCATTCCTTTTTTTAGTTTTCTTTTTTTTTTTGTGCAAGCTTCATTGGATTGAATTAACCAAAGAGCAATAATTAAGCAAAAGGCCAAAAATGTAAATGGACCAATCTGTTGGTCATAATCAAAGATGTAGATGATGTCATCTATGTTAAACAACTATTCTTTATTTATAAATTTTAGTTTCCAAAAATGAGTAGAATTGTAAACTGACTACTTTAAATATATAATAAGACTATCTTAAATGTAAAACAAACTATTAAAAAATTTAATAACATCTTATTAAAGTTAAAATGCGAGTAATAAGAGTTTGAAATTAAAAGGAAAATGGGGGAGCATGTTAATGAATAAGAGAAACAATCAAGGTTTTAGATCATGTATGGTTTCAAACTGCATGGCAAGTAAAAAGTTAAGAAATTGTTTAGGGCTAGTGAGATTGTTTCACGAGAACTCAAATCCAAAAGAGTAATCAAGAGATCATTTAGGACTAGAGAGATCATTTTAGATTGTTTGTGAGCTTAGGATATAAGGGGTCATTGGGAAAAGATTAAATGACATAGTTTGGTGGTTTTAAAAAGTGCCACAAAATCTTGGTTTACAAACTATTGATAAAACCTTTCAACACTATTGCATTTAACCACATAAGGCAATAGTTCGGTAATGTTGAGTTAACACTCTTTTCTCTAATTGGCATGGGATATAAGTCATTGGTTCATTCATTCAAAATCACTACATAAAAATAAAAATGATATTAGTTTTGTTTTGCTACTCAAAAATTGCTACTTAAAAGTAACATGAGTTGGAAACCACCACTATAAAACACTACTTTTAGCATATATTGAGTAGGTTTTTAATCATTGTTGAGAAATTATCATGTATATCATTGTCATATATTATAAAAATAAATTTATGCAAGAGTTATAATCGCTACCTCATGTTATTTTGACAATAAATTTCCACCACCACAAAATAATCACTATTAAAAGTAGTTTATGGTGACATGCTTAAACCAAGGCTTGACACCTAGTCTATATAGTTAGCAACTTAAGATAATAGCTATAAGGGGTTGCTTTTATATTTCTAAGGAGAGGGACAAAACCCAAACTATAATTAAAGGTTTTAGGGTTAAGTTTGGAAAAGGTGGGTTTTTTTTTTTTCTTTTTGGCGAATTGAAAAAGGACATTTAAAAAAACTATTGTGCACATTTATGTATTTGAACATGTTTTATATAGTATTTAATTTCTTGTTCAAGTAAACATGGCTCTATTTTTTCTTTTTTCTTTTTTTAACTCTCTTGCAATTATCGAATGAGTAATAATTTTTTTAGTAATTTTTTTATGTTGTTATTAGAAATTCACTTTATTTTTAATGGTGAATAACACCCAATTTAAGATTTCAATATTTTGTTGTCATCTAACCAATTTAGTACATTTATAACTTAAATAATTTAGAAGAAAAGAAATTAAAAATATGGATTAAATGTTATTGTCACCTAATGAAAAATCAAACATGTCACTATTGTTCTCACTTTCACTTTTGTTAAGGTCAATAAAAAAACAATTCTATTATACTCAATCCAAAGAATTTTTTATTTATAAAAACTAAGTAAATATTTTTATTATTGACATCAACAAAAATGATGGTGGGCAATAATGTCACTTTCTTATAGTTTCTATCAAAAGAGAAAAAAACAAAAAAAATTCTTTTAGAGTTGAGGATTTTGTTTTAAGAGTGTTTTATTTTTTTTTTTAAATATAAAAATAAAATCATCATTACATTCAAATATTTGATGATTAAATTTTGTATTAGTTAAAACTCTATTTTTGTTAAATTTCTTAAATTGTTCTGTTTTTTAAATTTCTAGTAGAATTGATGCATATAAAGTGATTGCAATGGGTGCCATAGATCAATGAAGAAATTCAAGAGACTCTAAAAAGAGAAAAAAAAAATCTCCCTAACTCATCCATAGCTTAGTGACTCAAATCTTCTCCCTAATAAGGATGACGAATATTTGGAGTGATCCCACATGTGCCTAGTCATACTTGAGTGGGGCAAATGGATATCCCTCTCGTACAAAAACAAGTTCCTGATACAGTCCATTGAACCATTGAGAGACGTTCTAACACCCAATTTCCAAATGAACTTCAATCCATTTGCGTACATATCAAATATAGCTAACACACCCGTTGTGTTTGCATCCTGCCCACTGGTTTGGCTGTAGTAGTATGCTATACCTGAGTTAAACGAATAGATATCCCTCCCCTATGAAACCAAACTCTTGATCCTAATTCCACTTTTTGGCAGTGTTAACAGTCCATTGAACCATTGAGAGACATTCTAACACCCAATATTTGAACGATTCAGTCCATTTGCATATCTATCATGTAGAGAAAATCGGGACCGACAAACACTCCGATTGAGATCAGAGAATCGCTGTAAAAGAACAACACTCTCAATAAGGAAGAAGATAACTTTTAGGGAATGCAAGAAGTTGTCTCGGAAGAAGATAATAAGGTTACAGAAATAGAACTAAATATAAGGGTAAAAAAATGGAAAAGGAAGTTTAAAAGACACCTAAAAAGAAACAATGACCTAACAACCTACTAAAATTAATTATATTGAAAAATATGAAGCATCACTTTTAAATCTCAACACTCCCTCTTAAAGTGATGTTCGCTTAATTAATCCCAACTTTGATCGCAAGTCTTCGAACGGACCCTTCGGAAGTGACTCGTAAATACATCGGCAATATTGTCTTCACTCCTTACCATGACCATGTCGATAATCCCGTCAAGCACCTTTTCACAAACGAAGTGATACGCGAGCTCAATATGTTTCGTTCTTGCATGGAAAACAGGATTAGAAGTAAGCTTGATAGCACTTAGATTATCTCCATGAACGGGAACCGATTTATCAATAGGCATATGCAAATCCTCGAAGAGTCGGCGAAGCTAGATACATTTTTGAGCTGCATGAGCAGATGCTTTGTACTCCGCTTCGGTTGTCGATAATGACACCGAGCCTTGTTTTTTGCTGCACCATGAGATACTTGCAGTTCCGCAGAGAAAAACAAAACCAGAAGTTGATCTTCGATCATCCAAGTCACTGGCAAAATCAGCATCCGCAAATCCTCGCAAAGAAAATTCTGCATTTTTTTTATAAAACAAACCCACATCAAGAGTAGTGTTAACATACTTTAGGATCTTCTTAACTTCCTCAAGGTGTGGCTTTCTCGGCTCTTGCACATATCGGCTGACCACACCAACCGAAAAGGCAATGTCCGGCCTTGTTATTGTCAAGTAGATTAGACTTCCCATAAGTGCACGGAAAGGACGAGGATCTGATAAACGCGTTCCTTCATCGCGATGAAGTCTCGCGCTTACGTCAAGAGGTGTACACCACTTTTTTCCGTTGATCATCTTGAACTTCTCGACAAGTCGTTTGGCATAGCTGAGCTGAGACACAAAAATTCCACTATCCAAGTTCTTAATTTGCAACCCGAGAAAGTTGTTCAACTCTCCTAGCTTCTTCATATCAAAACGCAATGAAAGCTCATCCTGAAGTCGGGAGATTTCCACATAATTGCTGCCCGTCAAGATTATGTCATCGACATATAAGAGAACGATCACCATCAGCCCTTGACGTTTCTTGATGAAGAGACTTAAATCCGATTCAGAAGCCATGTAGCCACAAAAACGTAAGTACTCTGCAATTTTCCTGTACCATGCACGCGAGGCTTGCTTCAACCCATAGAGAGCTTTCTTCAACTTACACACGAGATTTGGACGATCCTCAACCACAAACCTGGGTGGCTGGTCCATATAGATAGGGCGATCAAGCTCTCCATATAAGAAGGCATTCTTGACATCAAGTTGCCATAATTTCCAGCCAAAACAAGCCGCCAATGCTAAGACGATATGTACCGAAGTCATCTTTGCCACGGGACTAAACGTTTCTTTGTAGTCTTCCACGTATTTTTGCGAGAAGCCTCGTGCAACCAGCCTTGCCTTGTATCGGTCTATGCTCCCATCCATCTTTCTTTTGATTCAAAAGACCCATTTACATGAAATAGGTTACACATCGGGGGGCTTTGAAACCAAATCCCAAGTCTGATTTGTTTGTAAAGCATCCATCTCTTCCTTCATTGCGGCTTCCCATTCTTTAACTCCTCTAGCTTCATCATAGGAGAAAGGTTCTTCATCATCGACTGGATTCGCCAAGAAGCAGGAAAAGGTTATCACAAAGTTGTCATCTCTAAATCGAGAGGGCTTGACGATATTCCTCCTTGGACGTTGACTTCTTGTTTCCTCTTCGGGAGAATCATCTCGAGGAGAAATGAAACTCCCCCTTTCCCCATGATCTTCCTCTGATGAACCTTTTAACGAGTGTGACAATGGCAAGGTTATTGTATTACTCTCTTCCACACCAGCATCCTTAGAGTAGTAGGGAGAAATCTCATCGAAGACTACATCACGAGATACGACATATTTAAATGTTATCGGATCCAAACACCGCCAGCCCTTTCTTCCCTCGTCGTAGCCAATGAAAATACACTTCATAGCCTTAGCATCTAGCTTGCTTCTTCGAGAATCAGGAACATGAACATAGCAAATAGAGCCAAAGACACGAAAGTACTTCACGTTTGGCTTGACATCAAAGAGCATCTCGAAAGGCGATTTAAAATTAATCGGACTAAGCGGCACCCGATTGATCACATAAGCTGCACATCTCATACCCTCTGCCCATAGCTCATTCAGCAAGTTCTTCATATGCAGCCAACTCTTACACGTTTCCACAAGATGTCGGATCTTTCGCTCCCCTATCCCATTCTGTTGCGGCGTCTTCGGACATGAAAACTCTCTTTTAATACCGTTCTTCCGGCAATAAGAGAGGAACTCATTGGAACAAAACTCTCCTCCATTGTCTGTCCGTAAAACTCAAATTTTTCTGCACAACTCCCCTTCCACGGTTTCTTTGAACTCGAGAAACCTTGAGAATACCTCTAACTTGTGTTTCACAAAGTAAACCCACATGAAACACGTATAATCATCCACAAACAATAGCATATAGGTGTATCCCGAGTAAGAAGCTGTCTGAGTTGGACCTATCAGGTCGCTATGAATTCGTTCCAACGGGGCTTTACACCTCGAACTCGAGTTGTCGAAAGGAAGCCTATGGGCCTTTCCAAATTGACAGCCTTGATAGACACCTTCATCCTCTAATTTCAACACTTCGGGCAACCCATCAACTAATTTCTTTTGAGCCATAACCTTTAACTTAGCCATGTTAAGATGACCAAGCCTTGCATGCCACAATGACGTCGTGTTGTTGCTACTCATCTTCTTAATATAAGAATTCGATGCAGATAAAACAAATAGATCATTCACCCGTGTACTTGTGTGAATGACATTTGCCTTAATCTTCTTAACGTTCCGAAGGAACTTCACATCTTCTGGTCCGAAGAGAATGAAATTTCCAGCATCCACCGCATTCACCATAGAGAATAAATTTTTCCATATCTCGGGTACGTGGTACACGCTATTAAGCTTAATTGACTTCCCGTGGTCGTTGCCGATTATAACGGTTCCTTCCTACTGAATTTTATGAATCGTGTTATCTGCACTAATGATCCCACTTCCGCTGCCATGAACATGAGATGAGGAGAAGATTGAATCGTCTCCGGTAATGTGATGACCGCAGCCCGAATCGACAATCCAATCCTTGTTGATCGGTTGTTTTCTGTGAGCCGCTAAGCACGTCTCCTGAGTTATTTTTTCAGCTGCTTGTTGACCTTCCAAATTCGTCAAGTCGACATGAAAACAAGGATTCCAATCTTCCCCCGGTTGCTGGTCGAACTTCTCGCCACCGTCAGAAGAACTCGCAAAATTTCCAGCCTTAAGTTTAACTCGACAATTTTTCCTGATATACCCAACCTTTCCGCATCTATAGCATTTGAATGTTTTCTTAGGCACGTTTGAATATTCCGATGCCGCCCCATCTGTTCTTCCTTTTCCTCTATAAGCGCCCCCTTCTTCACAAACAAGGCGTTTGTAGATTCTTCTTTGATGTTGGTTCCGGCCATTTGTATAGCCAACGACTCTTAAGACGATAAGAGATTTTCTAGCTCTTCAAGAGATGGTTGTTGCGTCCATCCTTGAATCGAAGTGATGAAAGGTGTGTACTCCGGTAGAAGACCTCGAATGATGTACCTCTTCGTTTATGCCTCCGAGATTTGCTCTTCAGGATTCCATAGCAAAATCTCCGAACACAGGTTTTTGACTTTGAGAAAGTACTCCGAGATAGGACCAGTTTGTTTTGCAGCCGCCAACTCATTCTCGAGCATCTGCAGACGAGCCTCGTTCCTTTTGTTGAATAAACGATCAAGCGTTTGCCAAATCTCACGAGCAGACCCACAGCTGATTATATGCTCGAACAATCCGTGAGAGATAGACCTCTTCAACACAAACTCCGCCTTTGCATTCAGCTGCTTCCACTTCTTTAATGCCTCCGTGTTTGCAACGACGTTCTCTGGAGCCACAACACCGCCATCCACAACGACATCCCATAGATCTTCTCTGACCAAGTACGATTCCATACAAGTCTTCCAAATTCGATAGTTGGACTGATTCAACAATTCCAAACCAAGTCCCACCACACGACCCGTACCTTCCATATCGAGAGAGCGACAACCTTCCTCACGAGCATAACCGGAGCTTTGATACCATGTAGAGAAAACTGGGAACCGACAAACACTCCGATTGAGATCGGAGAACTACCGTAAAGGAACAACACTCTCTCAATAAGGAAGAAGATAAATTTTAGGGAATGCAAGAAGTTGTCTTGGAAGAAGATAATAAGGTTGCAGAAACAGAACTAAAGATAAGGCTAAAAAAATGGAAAAGGAAGTTTAAAAGACACCTAAAAAGAAACAATGACCTAACAACCTACTAAAATTAATTATATTGAAAAATACGAAACATCACTTTAAATCTCAACATATCAAATATATAACTAACATATTTTTGTGTCTAGCATCCTTCTAGCTAGCTGCTGCTTTGCTTGATGGTTTAACAGCTATCAAAAACAACTAAAGCTCTTGCAAAGGAACTGCAGAATGTGGGAAAACTTCAACAATGGGTATAAAGGAAAAACGTATTTGAGTCTTCAAAACTGAATATTAAATTTATGTACTTTGTTTGAAAATCATTAAACATCATCGTGACATGACTACATAAAAGAAAAAAACAAAATCCACAGTCCATTGTAAGAATTAGGAGATCTTAAATTTCGAGGCAAACATTCGTTACATTTACAACACCATCAACTTTGACAGCCAGAGGCACCTTTTGCCCAAATGTCTTATTTCTTTGTTTTGAAATTGCCTCTGAACATGTTTCTTTCAGCATTCTAAGTCAAACCATTCTAATCTATGCATCAAACACGCAGCAAAGATAACAAAAGAGAAAGGTAGGTGCAATCATAACCCTTGGGTAACATTTATACGTAGACTACTGGGTTGTTAACATACACAAAATCATCTTCTTGACTAATTACAGTGTTGAAGTCAAACCATGTTCAAGGTGTTTAGCTAGAAATAGAGAGCAAAACCTTGCCAATGCATATAATGGAAGAAATTAGGATAAGGAGCACTACTGAAGGCTTAACTAAAAATAACCAAAAAAAACAAAAGATTTACCAAATCAGCATCGCAGCTCTGATGAGGTCCTGTCCATGCAATCTAGAGAATGATTCATATGGCCGAGGGACATGATCATCTGCCAACACCCTGCCATCATGAAAATCGAGAAA